>CAWTZC010001472.1:2400000-3600000 GCA_963919715.1 Microtus obscurus
AAATTACTTTTTCAAGTGGTGTGTTTTTTTAATTCACAGAGTGCTAATTCATCAAAAGTATCTGGGAAAGGACAATAGAGATGAGAGAGTGTCCACTCAATCTTGTGATAACAAAGTGAAATTTACTATGTTCATTCAACAGTGGTGGTGTTGTTTAGTATCATTATGGCAGCATCTGTGTCTCCCTCAAGTTCATTTACTGAGCCCCAAGTGTTCAGATGACTGTTATGCAGCTGGGTCTGTGAAGAGTGAGGGTGAAGCCCGACTCCAAAGGAGCTGACTTTTTTTTTAAAGAAGCACCATCTGCTGGGTTCTTTCTTTTTCTCTGTCTCTCTGCCTCTGTCTCTGTTTCTCTCTGTCTCTCTGTTTTTGTTTTTCTCTCTCTATCTCTCTGTATCTTGTCTCTTTGTTTCTCTCTGTTTTGTAACAAAAAGTGAGAAGACAGCTATGTGCATGCTAGGAAGAGATCCCGTATCTGGAGCTGAGTTGGTCAGTCTCCTGATCTTATTCTTCCTCCTAACTTCCCGAATTGTCAGAAAGTACATTTCTATCAGCTAAGTAGTCTCTTTCCATGTATGTGTATGTGTGTGTTTGTGCATTTGTGTATGTTTGTGTGATTGTGTGTATGTGCATATGTAAATGTGTTCAGGCATGTATATGTGTGTGTGCATGTGGGCATATGTGGATTTGTGTGTGTGTGTGTGAAAGTGGTTGTTCAAATAGTCAGCAGAAGCGTCAAAAATATGTAGCTAGAAAATTTAAGCATTGCCAAGTCAAACACAGATTGTCATACTGGCATCTGCTCTTCTGAAATGGCTTTTTCTATCTCATCAGAAATATCATTAGCATAATTTAGAAATAATATTTCATGTTTATTTCATCATTATCTTATTAATTAGCTTTTTCCATTTAACTAACTGCCATAAAAGTTAATTAGATAATATCTATTATGTAGCTCATAATTCTATGGGTCAGCATGTTGATCTGGGCTGTGGAATTTGTTCTTATATCTAGTCTTTCTTTAAGGTTGTTGATCAGTTGAAAGTCTGCTTGGAAGCTTTGTCTCTGGATGGTGTCTGGTCATCACTTGATGCATCAAACCAAGAGGACTGAGTTGCTATCCTCTCATCATCTAATTCATTATCCAGGACCTATTTATGGAATAAGGATAGCATTCAAGAAGTCCAACCAGGCCCCATCTCAGAAGTTTCACTCTGTCCTTTGGTATATATATATTTGATCAAATAAGTGAAGAGATTAGACAAAATTGAAAGGGCAGAGGAGAATTTTGCTTTTCACAGAAGAAAGGAGGGGGTAATGTCTTGTGATCATTTCTGCAATTTATTGATGTGAGGCAGTTCCCCAAGCCACTCACAAAGCAAATTTGTGCTTGTGCAGCCACAGCAGCGCTCTGTGTGCCACGGGAGAGGTAACCAATAGCAACGCAAGACAATAAAAATGAGTTTCTTAATGAGTTAATAGTATTACAGATAATTTGACTTATAAACGCCTTCCAGAGACGTAGACTTTTAACTACTGGAAGATGGTTGCTCTTTTACTTCCTGTGTTAACCTTCTCCATCTGCACGCAGAGGCGATGGGTTTCTTTGGGATAGGGAAGGCAATGCAAACCCTTTCATTGTGAGCAATCTTTTCTCAAGTTGGTTGCCTAGGCTAGTGAGCATTTTCAGAAGCTTCCCATGAGCAGTGTAAAAGGAACAGGTTCTGTGGTTGAGTTGATAAGGCAGCAAAATTTTTCGCTCAATTGCTACAGAAATTATTTTCAAGTGGCTAAGTTAATTATTCGCTTTGCTAAAATTTCAAATCAGCTCTGTAGATAATAGAGGTCCTCTAGGCTCTAAGCCTTCAGATAATTTTCAGCCCAATAATTAATATATTCACTCCTTAGTACTAATCAAAGCTTCAAATATTACCTGGCCAATTGTTCTCTCATGTATTAAACTGGGTAGTGTGATGGTGAATACTCATAGATACTTTGATTGGATTGAGAAATGTCTAAGATCTGGGTCACACTCACTCTGGCTTGTCTGAGAGAGTGTTTTTAAAACATGAGTAGATCATCATAGCTCTGACCTGAAGAACACATTAGTCTGCAGATGGGTTCACAGTTTGCCTGTATTGCTGGGAGGTGGTGAAACAGGGGGCAGTGGAGCTTGGCTGTAGTAAGTGTCCTCAGTGACTATATTTTTATCTGGCTCTTCTTTGCTACTATGTTTTTGTATGAAAGCCTAATAAGAACTCATTTCTACCCAAGTTTACAAGGAACACGCACATTTGACTTTGTTGATACAATGAATTATATTCCCAAACTAAAGCTATGTTCTTTGATGCACTTTCCACCATACCAACCTTTAGAGTTTAAAAACAGTATTTATTTCATTTTAAAAAATTATATGTATGTGTATGTGTGAGTGCGAGTGTGTGTCTTTTGAGGGTGTGTGTGTATGTGTGTGTCTTTGTGAGATGTGTTTATGTGTGTAGGTGTGAAGAAGGTGTTGGATGCCCTATAGCTGAAATTACAGGGAGTTGTGAGTTGAAATCTCTGCTTCTCATGCCATTTGTGACATGATTGGTAGAAACCTCAAACTATGGGTCTGAACAAAACCTTTCTCAAGTTATTTCACTCAGGTATTCAAAGCAGTAATGCCAAAAGCAGGTTATGCTCTGGCAAGAACCCTTTCTTTGTTTTTCTAGTTGACCCCGACTCCTTGTATTCTCTAAGGCAGTGGCTCCTCACAGCTGTAACTAAGCAATCAAAGCCACTTTGCCCCCGAGTCTTTGCCTTCCTGACACAAACCTTACTTTGTAGCAGGGAGGAATGAAGGGCTGTCTGTAGATGTCTCATGGTGACAGCCTGGATGTGGTACATTTCCTTTGCATTACATGTCACTGGCCATAAGTGGCCACATGCCTCCCTAAACTGAAAGGGGATAGAAAACACACGTCTTTCATGATCTGAAAAAAATATAAAAAGAAATATTAAGGTACAAATGGTGGGTGCTGTCACTAATAAATATGTGTTTTCACAGTGTATGGCTGACAAATATAGGAGATGTAGTCAGTTTTATGTACAAACACACAAACATGTAATTGATTGATGGATTGATTTTATTAATGTTTGTTTCTATTCTCCTTCCCCTGAGAGACCTAAAAACCAGAGTGAGCTGACATTTCTCCCTTAATCTAGACAGAGTCGGGAAATATAAGAAAGACAAGGGACAAAGACGTTCATAGTTTACTGTTCTTACTGGGAACTGACATGCCACTTCCCAGCACAGCTTACATTTTGCAATGGTCTCTTTCTGTGGTGTGCTCCATCACCTTCAATATTTCTCTATGACTGTGATGGACTGCTCACTGGCATGTTTTATTCATTATATCATAAATATTCATGGACCTTGCTTGGTACTTTCACCTAGGTCTCTAGCAGTTTTCCTGACAAAGACATTTTAGAGGGCTAAAGCCTGATACAAACTCAGAGGAAGCACACACATTTGATCTGTTGATCGATGAATTATATCTTAATGGAAGTAAACCTCTCTGTTGCCCCTTTACACCATACTCACCTTTAAGTTTGAAAATTGATGTGGGATTTCCCTCTGTATACTGTAAATACCATTGATGAATAAAGAAACTGCCTTGGCCTGTTGATAGGACAGAACTTAGGTGGGGAAAACTAAACTGAATTCTGGGAGAAAGAAGGCAGAGAGGAGAGAAGCCATGTCTAAAAACCACTTATGAGTGAGTACATATGATATTTGTCTTTCTGGGTCTGGGGTACCTCACTCAGTATGATATTTTCTAGATCCATCCATTTGCCTGCAAATTTCAAGATATCATTATCTTTTCCTGCTGTGTAGTACTCAATTGTGTAAATGTACCACATTTTCCTTATCTATTCTTTGGTCGAGGGGCATTTAGGTTGTTTCCAGATTCTGGATATAACAAAGAATGCTGCTATGAACATAGTTGAGCATTGTCCTTATGGCATGACTGAACATCCTTTGGATATATACCCAAAAGTGGTATTGCTGGGTTTTGAGAAAGGTTGTTTCCTAATTTTCTGAGAAATTGCCCTACTCCTACTGATATCCAAAGGGGCTGCACTCCCACCAGAAATGCAGGGGTGTTTCCTTTACTCCAAATCTTCTCCAGCATAGGTTGTCATCAGTGTTTTTGATCTTGGCCATTCTTAGAGGTGTAAGATGGAATTTCAGAGTTGTTTTGATTTGCACTTCTCTGGTGGCTAAGGACGTTGAGCATTTCCTTAAGTGTCTTTTAGCCATTTTCGATTTCTCTGTTGAGAGTTCTCTGTTTAGGTCTGAACCCCATTTTTTATTGGATTATTTGTACTTTTTATGATCAATTTTATGAGTTCTTTGTATATTTTGGAGATCAGACCTCTGCCTGATGTGGGATTAGTGAAGATCTTTTTCCATTCTGTAGGCTGATGTTTTGTCTTGTTGACCATGTCCTTTGCTTTATAGAAACTTTTCAGTTTTAGGAGGTCCCATTTATTAATTGTTTCTCTCAGTGTCTGTGATACTTGGGTTATATTTAGGAAGTGGTCTCCTGTTTCAATGCGTTTAAGTGTACATCCCACTTTCTATTCTATGAGGTTCAGTGTGGTTGACTTTATGTTGATGTCTTTGATCCATTTGGACTTGAGTTTTGTGCAAGGTGATAGATATGGATCTATTTTCAGTCTTCTACATGTTGATATCCAATTATGCCAGCACAACTTGTTAAATATGCTTTCTTTTATCCATTTTATATTTTCTGCTTCTTTGTCAAAAATCAGATATTTGGAGATATGTGGACTGATATCTGGGTCTTTGATTCAATTCCATTGGTCCTCCTGTCTGTTTTTATGACAGTACCAGGCTGTTTTCAGTACTGTTCCTCTGTAGTAGAGTTTGAACTCAGAGATTGTGATGCCTCCAGAAGTTGCCTTATTTTAAAAGATTATTTTGGCTATCCTGGGTTTTTTCTTTTTCATATGAAGTTGAGTATTGTTCTTTAGAGGTCTGTGAAGAATTTTGCTGGGATTTTGATGGGCATTGCATTGAATCTGTAGATTGCTTTTGGTTAGATTGCCAGCTTTACTATGTTAGTTCTACCTACCCAAGAGCATGGGACATCTTTCCACTTTCTGGTGTCTTCTTCAATTTCTTTCTTCAAGAATTAAAATTCTTATCATACAGGTCTTCCATTTGTTTTGTTAGAGTTACTCTGAGATATTTTATGCTATTTGTGGCTATTGTGAAGGGTGATGTTTCTCTGATTTCTTTCTCAGCCTATTTATCATTTGTGTAAAGGAGGGATATTGATTTTTTTTTTAGTTAATCTTATATCCTGCTACATTACCTAAAATGTTTATGAGTTGTAGAAGTTCTTTGGTAGAATTTTTGGTGTCGCTGATGTAAACTATTATATCATCAGTAAATAGTGAGAGTTTGACTTCTTCCTTTCCAATTTGTATCCCCATGAGCTCCTTTTGTTGTCTTATTGCATTAGCTAGGACCTCAAGAACTATATTGGAAAGAGGGGACAACTTTGTCTTGTTCCTGATTTCAGTGGGATTGCTGTGAGTTTCTCATCATTTGGTTTCATGTTGGCTGTTGGCTTGCTATATATTGCCTTTATTATGTTTAGGTATATTCCTTGTATCCCTGCTCTCCAAGACCTTTATCATAAAGGGATGTAGTATTTTGTTGAAGGCTTTTTCAGCCTCTAAAGAGATGATAATATGGTTTTTAGTTTTTCAGTTTGTTTATATGGTGGATTACATTGACAGATTTTCATATCTTGAACCATCCTTGCATCTCTGGGATGAAGCCGACTTGGTCATGGTTGGATGGTGATTCTGATATGTTCTTAGAGTTGATGTGCCCGTATTTCTTAGTAATGTCTTTTTGTGGTTTGGGTATCAGAGTAATAGTAGTAAATGCAATTTTTTTTTAAAAAGCATAATTGCTGTATTAATTCTTTGGGAATTTCACATCATGCACCTCAATTCTACATACATCTCTACTCTCAAGTGTTCACTACAGAGAGTCATTGGCCTGGTTCAAGGTCCCTGGTCTCCACTACATGTTCTGTACTGGGCTCCCACTAGGACTTTCTCTACATCTCACTGCCACCCTGTGTTTTGGAGATTGTGCAACGTTGGGTCTGTGGGTCAGGTCCCTTCTCATGCTCTAACAGATCATAGACGAGGTAGATTTTGGAGTAGGTCAAGTCATAAACCTGGTTCTGGTCCTGGGTAGCTGTATGTTTGGTCCGTCAGATGGGATATGTGGACAGCTCTCTCATGGATACAGTTTTGGGGCTGGCTCACCCACATCTGTGCTGCCGTGGTTAGAATCAGGGCCTGCTCTCCAGAGTGTTCCACCTGGTTGGGAACAGCAATAGTTCTACCACTTTTATGACCACAGGGCCAGCTCTCCCAGCTGCCCCAGGTGTTAATCTTACTTTTATCTGGGCAGACTGGTAGAACTACCATTCCTCATCAAAGATGCTTCCTCTTTAATGCAAAATAAAGGCCATTACAGAAAACCAGGACTGGAGATGCAAAGATCCACAGATCCTGATTTTGGGGATCGCAGACCCAGAGGATACCTCATACTCCTGCATCTATGGCTCAGGGAATATTGAAGAAAAGAGAAGATTCTGGAATAGGAACTGTCAATAATTACTAGAGCTACCAAAGTCACACCCCAAGGTAGTTACAGGTGTTTCTGTAGAATAAACAATGACTGTCCTTTTGAGTGGATCCCACAAGAACAGTCTCCCAGAGTTTCTGCCAGCAGGGCCAGAGGTGTCTTGATGGAAGGTCTTGCTAGCAAGGGGTTGCCTTGATGAAAACAGGACCATACTGTTGTTCATTTAGCTCAACTTTCTTGTGGCTACCCTTCTGAAAATGGAGAAAGACACACAAGTGCCCCTTCTACATATACTAAATTGGTAATATAATCATCTAGTCTTTTCTCATGTGGTGTAATGTTGTGTGTACACATATGCAAATGGACATATGTAAAACTCTCCACATATGTGCACGTGGAGACTGAAGAATGACATCAAACATTTTCCTCAGTTGCTCTCTAATGTATTTTGCAGGATGGTTTCCCAGTGATCCTGGATCTCACTTATTCAGGTAGATTAGCTAGGTAGCACACTCTTGCAATCCTGTATCTGTGTCCATAACACTGAGATAACCTGATGTGCCCAGGTTTTTTACATGGATCCTGGAGATCTGAATTAAGGTCCTCATGTTATTCTTTACTGAGAAATCTCCTAAGCACCACAATCTCTTGTGCTCTCATCTCTCTCTCTCTCTGTTTATGTATGTATAGGTATATGTACTGTGTGTGCTTTCATATGCATGTATATGTGGGGGTAAATGAATATGTGAGGTCTCCTCTGCTCCCACATGTAGTCTTTATTATTAACAAATTATCCCAGAGCTAGGGAAAATGAAATGGAACCATGAAAGAAGCAAAAATTGTTATTAACATTAGGATATTAGGAAGTAGCTCTTTGTGTGAGGGTATGTGATGTGAGATTCCCCTGTGTATGCTGTGAATATGTTTTATTACCATTGGTTAATAAAGAAGTTGATTTGGCCTATGGCAGGGCAGAATATAGCCAGGCTAGAAGAGATATAAAGAGAGAGTAGGCAGAGTCAAGGAGATGCCGTATAGCTGCTGAAGGAGAAAGACCCCTGCCAGAACCTTAACAATAGGACACAGATTAATAGAAGTAGATTAATTTAAGATATAAGAGTTAGCCAAAAATATGCTTGAGCTGTTGACCAAGCAGTGTCGTAATTAATATAGTTTCTGTGTCATTATTTGTGTCTGAGCAGTCAGGGGATGAATGAAAAAAATCTTTCATTTACAGATATATATATATATATTTACAGATATATATATATATATATATATATATATAGTGACAGTTTATTTTCTAAAATGATTGAATGAGGCTTTCAGTATGGACCCTTGAGACATTCTTGAAAAAGTGTTCTTTGATCTTACACTCACTTGTTATGTGTTTTATGCTCACAGTTGTGTTTGGGTGGCAGTCTAGCCTTACTCTTTTAAATTTTTCCAAGGTAAAATACATATGCTTGGAAGACTGATTGATGCTTTCATATTTTTTAAATTCAAGAAAATAATGGTATTATTTATGGGCAAAAAAAATGACATGACTTCCCTAGTGTCAAAGCTGTTTAAAGTTCTGAAATACAATGATTCTATTCATTCATTTTCCCTTTAGAACCTGTGTATAATATGTGCAGGCTATCCTAGCATGCCTTGGATGGGATGCCAAATTGTAATCTTAGCTGGAATCAATTGAAATCTCTCATCAGATATTGAACAGCAACAGAAAGGGAATTGGTTTCCTTTATTCTTCCTCATAAAGAGTCAATCTCTTCCTAGGCAAGTAAAGATTTTTATGTATTGATTATATTTTCTGATGATTAATTTACATGTTTATAGGCTAAATAGTATTTTCTGCAAAAAGGTATATAGTGAACACCCATCTTCAGAATTACCCATCACAAATTACTGCTCTGGTACACCAAATGCCACAAGAGCATAATTCACATGTTACTCATTCTAATTTTATCATTCCTTTATGCAGATAAAATATTTCCTTTTATTATATGTGTTTTGCTACATGAATGTATGTGCTCCATGTGAATGCTGGGGCCTGAGGAGGCCAGAAGGTTTCAGATGCCCTGAAAGTAGAGTTGGTTGTTAGCTGAAGTGGGTAGAACTGATCCTCGGATCTTTGCAAAAGCCGCAAGTACTCTCAACCTGCTGATCCCTCTCTTTAGTCCTCCTTCATGTTGACCTTATGCATTTCTAAATGTATAAATAATTTTTAATATTCAAACAAAATACAAGGAAACCCGGTTACCTTCGGACTTGAGGGAAACACCCTATCTCAATTTGCTATGAGTTCCCACTATGCTGGTCATAGCTGTAAAATGAGTAGGAATTGTTTAAACTCTTTTCTCCCTTCTTTTCTATTTAATTTTTTGTGCATTTTAAATAAGGCACCTGAAGGCAAGTGGGAGACACCATGTCCCTCTATTAAGTCAATGGCTGCTGTATTCAATATTGCTTTTTATCAAAGAACAATTAATACATTGGGCTGAATTTTTTCATGCCATGTTTGACGTTGTTAATATCTTCTTTAGTAATCTCTTGGCTTCAGAATCTCAAGACCGATTCCCTTGTAAAGACAGTGCTTCACTTTCAGGTCAGTTTCCCAAAGTTGTCTTCACAACCCCACTACTCTTCATGGGATTATAGTCTGGTACCTTGCCTTGTTTTCCTGCCTCTGTGAAAGGCTGAATTATGAAGCTGAAATAATGCTGATTTCTGAGTATGTTATTGATTTAGAAGACAATAGAAAGATACTTAAGTTCACCTATAGGGGAATGAAAACAACCCACGAAAGCTGAGAAAACGACCCATTGAAGTTGTAAAACCCTTGGGAGTATTATGGGTAGCTGTGACATGTATGATATGTCTGACAGGGTTTGTGAAATTATTTGGCAACAGTCTTCGCCTATGAACCTAACGATTGTGGGCATTCAAGGCACTCCTATGGTACTGGAACATTATCACACCCCATTTCTTTCAAGTTGCTCATCCTTTGCAGAACTTGATACAAAAGTGGTAAACATGGGGCTGGAATGGAAAAGCTCAAGGGGTGCTTTTAGCAAACTAATACTCTTGTATGACAGGCTAAACAGCGCTATTGTCTGTCTGAGAGTTTCTGTTGCTGTGATGAAACGTCATGACCAGGAAGTTGGGGAGAAAGGGTTTATTTGGCTTATGCTTCCATATTGCTGTTCATTATTGCAGGAAGTCAGTACAGGAATTCAAAAAGATCAGGAACCTGAAAGCAGGAGCCGATGCAGAAGCCATGGAGGAGCGCTGTTTACTGACTTGCTTCTTATGGCTTGCTTGGCCCATTTTCTTATAGAACCTATGACCATTGGCCCAGGGAAGGCATCACCCACAGTGGGATGAACCCTCTACCACCAATCACAAATTAAGAAAATGCTTACTGGCCTGCCTACAACTTGATCTTACGGAGGCATTTTCCTGATTGAGGTTTCTTCCCTTTAGATAATCCCGGCTTGTGTCAAGTTGACATAAAACTATGTGGCACATTCTGCAATACCTCGGTGCCATTGGTGTTAAAAGTCACTTGAATCCCAGACAGCTACAACTGTGGCTGTGGTTGAAACAACCTGAGCAAACAGTACCAGTAGGGTTTGAGTCCCATTCACAGAAAGCATCACAAGTTTGGTATAGAGCATGAGAATAGCAATCACTAGTGGTATCTAAAATGTTCATCACAGGCTTCATATTAGTAGCATAAAAGCAGCTTATCCAACTAAGGATTAGGTTAAATGTCTTCTGGGCAAGACGCTTCCTGGGAAGACAAGTGATAAAGCTACAAAATCAGCATGTATATTACAGCTGTGAACTATGTTGTTCATAACCTCTACCAGCAATACCATGCAGCCAATGCTCAGACTGGTAACCTTTCAAGCTATTATGTCTCCACCAGCAATTGAACCAGCAGTCAAACCAGGCGAGATACTGAAAGAGATGCTTCCTATCCCTGTGGATACATGGTACACTGATGGCATGGGTCAGGGTACCGCGCCGGAATGAGTATCTACAGTCACAGAAATAAACAAAGACATTATGCTTCTGGAGAAAGAAGGAAAGAATTGCCAGTGGGTTCACTTAAGAGCTGTAAGGATAATAATAATTGGGGGGCTTGTCTTCTGATAACACATTGACAGTTGGGTTGTATTCAGAGGGATGACTTAGGAAGGGATCCATAGTAAAGGGAGATATCACAAGCAATAGATCAGCCACCGTGTTGACAACAAATACGGAAGGAATTATAAGATAGAGTTCTCCAGGAAACAACAGGACTGTGGGGAGAATTCCCTTTCAGCAGCCCCAGCAGAGTGTCTTCTGGCACTATGAAAGCTAGTCGATGAAAAATAAGCTTCTAAATCAGTGTTAGTTTTATTTCTTCATTTATTTCTGTACTCAAAACATGTGGTGTTGCTGGTAGTTTTCTATGTGTCAGCCTATATCCCATTTATTACTCCTAGAAACAAAGAAGTACATGACCTTACTAAAGTATAAGGCATTTACTCTTAGGTGTCCCTGGTGGCTGCTCATTCAGTTCATGTAAAGTATAACACAGGAGATATATGTAGGGTGGAAAACAGCTAAGGACATTAACAGTGCCATGAAATAGTCTGATATTTTACATGACTGTTCAAACATGAGACCTGGTCTCAATTACAGTCAATGAAGATGGACGTCATCATGGAACAAGTAAAGGAGTGTACTTGTCCTTCACTGGACTGTCAGGTACACTACATAGGGATTTTTATTGTCAGGGAGGTGTTCAAATATGTCATCCAGTGTGAATATTAGATGGGTCTCTTCTCAGCAGTCAGCTATAGGTAGATAACTATAGGTAAATCTATCACCGAGGATCTCATTCAGCTTAGTAATACGTGGGTTGGGTGTCCATGTAAAGTTGACAGCAACAGGGATACTCACGTCCCAAGAACTGAAGAATTGGGATGAGGACAACAAACTTCAATGGTATTTACTTTACAATCTTAGAAGGGCTAAGTTAATAGAAATAATAGGCTTTTAAAACAACACTTAAAGAGTGGGAGAGAGAGAGGGAGAGATAGATAGAGAGAGAGAAGGAGGGAGAGAGAGGGATCATTACATCCTTCAAGAACCCATCTTTCCTACCTTACTTCATCTAACTAGTCTAATCCTTTGCTGTGTAAATCATTGACAGACTTCAGATCTCAAATACACCCCAAAGATTCATACCCTATTCAGAATACAAAATATATGTGTCCCATGTGTGAGGGTCCTCAAAGTCTGCACAGCTCCAGCACGCTTAACATCCAGGTCTCATCTGAGACAACACAAACTCTCAGTAGTAAGACCTAGTGAATATTTTTAATTTATTTCTTTTACTTTTGAGATTAAAATGTAACTACATCATTTATGCCTTACCTTTCCTCTCTCCAAACCATCCCATATATAATGTACAACCTCTTCTTTCATTAATTTTTGTTATTCCCTGCTCAGTCTGTATATTGTTACTTGTATGCATATTTTCAGGGCTGACCATTTGGTACTGGATAACCAATCGCTGTGCCCTTCCCTGGGGAAGACTATTTCTCTCCCACTCTCAGCATTCCTTAGTTCCCTGTGGGTCTTTGTGTAGGGGTGAAGCCTTGCAGTTTTCGCTCCATCCTCTTTGGCATATAGATTGATTTTTTCCTTGTTCTGCCCATGTTTAGGCAATCATGTTGGTGAGACTTCATGAGTGTAGATTCTGACATTCCTAGGATATACAGTCTAACAGCAAATCCCCGATTCTCTTGTGAAGTCACACACCATTAAGATACAATGGCCCAGGATAGGCACTTCTATTTCAAAACAGTAAAGTGGTATGAGCGCCAATAGGTCTGTACACTCTTATCTCTACCCACGTGGATTATGTTGGTCCTGATATTTACCCAAGACTTCCCTTGGTAGATGTTCTACTACTGTTTTCTCCAGGAAAACATTTTCAACGGTTTCACACATCATTCTCTCAACTGATCTCACTTTGATCACAGAACACATTGCCCAGACTTCCAAGCTGGCACCACAACTCTTCCATTCCATACCAGTAACTGTAGTCTGAACTCCTCATCAGTACTTGTAAACAGGCCAAGGAAAGCCTCATGGCATAGTATTTAAAGAGACATGAGACAATTAAATAATCCTTCACTGGCCAAAGAGTTGGCTCAGTGAGTAAAGGTGCTTATTGCTAAGCCTATGAACCTGGGTTCAATCCTAAGACCCATTTGTCAGAAGGAGAAAGTCACAGCCTGCATGTTATCTGTGATTTTCACACAGACACACACACACACACACACACACACACACACACACACACACACACACACACACACGAGTGTTTTGCTGATGCTTAAGCACTCAGGTCCCTGCATGAGCATCTGTGGGTTTGTCAACATCACTGGCTGCTGTGTGCAAGTTAGACCAAATCTTGGTGGCTTTTGTTCTCTGGGCTTCCCAGAATTCCTGAACATTTTGCTGTGAATCATAGAGCTCACGTGGCAGTTCATCTTCATGTATGGCTGAGTGCACAGGTGTCAAAATCACTTGCTTCAGACATGCTCCTGATGGCCATGGCTTCCACTGTTTCACGCAGGGGACTTCTTAATGGCCTTGTCCTGGGGGATCCACTGGAAGCAGCTGTCATGCTGCATATGACCATGGCCTTTATTGGTCCTCCTCCTTCCCACCTCCTCTTCCTCTCTCTCTCCTTCTCTGCCCTCTCTCCCTGCCTTTTGCTTGTTATATTGAAAGCAAGGTTCTGAAGAAGATACATTTCCTTGTCCATAAGCTATAGACTTCAAATCCATTATCATATTGTATGGGCTTTGCCTGCACCACCATGTCTGACTTTGTCACATTCTGAAACTCTGTACACAACATGGAGCTAATGTAGACTGAGGCTCATAGAAAAACTAGCACATGACATATGTTACACTGATTTATCGACACACGTCTACTCTGAGGCTTTCCGTAGAAGGTCTGATCATGGTCATGTGCTCAGAATGTTTCTGTTCTTGGACTCTAATGGTAGTGCCTGGATCTAAATAAAAGGCGGGTACCTCATTACTTCTCCATCAGTGCCATCGCTGGCTGTGTTTTATTATCTCTCTATCTGGGTATCTTTCCTTAAGTTCTCAGGGAGCTTGAAAATTGCCTATAATATTTAATTTATACTTAGCTCTCCTGCTATGCCCAGGAATGGATTCAAGATAGCAGGCAGATAGGAAATACTAGGAAACCTCACAGTTCCACAAAACTTGCTTCCTAAGGAGGCTATGTCCCGTGGTCTCCTTGAGAAAACACTGCTTAGCTTCCAGGGGCTGAGCCTGAGCATGGAGTAGCTCTGCTCCATTGTCTAGGAAAAGTCCCAAGTGCCAAGGGGGAAGACAGTTCTTAAGGTGAGCTGGTTTCTGCACAATGGGGGAGGGAGAGTTGTGAGTTGGGGGATAGTAGGTGACAAAAGGAGGTAAGAGTAAGCCATGTTCTCCATTTTCACTTCTAAATGAGAAGGTGCCTCTCCCTCCCACCAGGGAATAGTTACCTTCCTATTATAACACACTAACTTTAAATCATCATGATGTATGCTATGCATGTATGTATGCTATCTATGGATAAAAGAATTAACAGGTTTTGGTGCCTTTGTGTTTAGTATAAACATCTTCAATGCTTTTTTATCTTCTTTTTTTCAAGAATTCTGTGAAAGATTTCTTACCTTTTTTTGGAGGAGGACCAATGAATGAGAAGTTTTAATATTCACAAGGCTGTATAGTGAACCAGAACATTTTCATAGCCACTAGAATGTGACAGGTGTGATGCTATTCAGCAAACAGTCTGGGTTATTAACTTCTGAGTCCCCTTCCCATTCTGTTCCATGGTGCCTCCTCCCTTGTAAACTGAGGAACTCCAGTTTAGCTCTCGGCTGCCTGTTCCTCCTCTGGGGCCACAATTCCCCTTCCTCATCCTTTATGTTCTTATCTCCCAGTCAGTGCTATTTGTATTCCTGCTTGTGCCATTTTACTTACTAGGATGTCAACTCTCTGAGAACAACAATCACTTTGGGGTGCTTTCGCTTCCCTGAGGGGTGTACACAACTCAGCTCTGCTGATATATATGCAACATAAATCCATGTTACACACAGAGTCACACAAATGTAATCATCGCTCTGTTGGTAATTGGAAAACAAATTGCTACATTTTAGAGAGGAATAGAAGAAAATTTGCATGAACTTCATTTATTTCAATGCACCTAATCATTGTGAATTGATTGACATTTGGTTGGAAGCATAAATGAAGAAGGACTAACAGATTTGCCACAACATGTGGGGCAAATACAATCTTAGTCATAAAATATAGCTACAAATATTCTGGCTTATTTTCTTTGTAGATAGTGTGTGTGTGTGTGTGTGTGTGTGTGTGTGTGTGTGTGTGTGTGAATGAGTGTGTAAAAGAAAAGCTTATACAGCTAATCCAGACATGGAAGAAACAGGAACTAAGGGCAGGCAAAGTTCAGCAGCAGCAGCAGCAGCAGCAGCTCTGAAGCAAACCTTTCTGAGTGTCCGCTTTCTGAGGAGGCGAATGTGCTCACTTCTCTTTTCTCATTTCCTTCCAAATTGCACGTGTGAAAAGCATTGTCAATAAGACTGCCACGGGAAGTCAACGACTCCTGTACTCAACTGTAAGTTCAGTTTCCACCCTTGTAACACTACTTTGGGAAGATTAACGTGAAATCTCAAACACGGTTGCAGTTGCAAGCATCTTATCAGTTATTTTTAGGTAAGATAACTTAAGGGAGAGGAGAAAAGTTCAAGTTCAAGAGCTTTTTTTTATGTTGGACACAGGTCTAGAAAGCAGAGTTCTAGAGCTTTCACCAGGAGAATTTAGAACACCAAATAAAAGCTCTCTCCTTGTTTGTTTCTCTCTGCCTCTGTCTGTCTGTCTCTATCTCTTTGTGTGTATGTGTGATGTATTTGAATAAAAGGCCAAGAAAAGATGAAGATAAAGAAGCAGAGAGGAAGTCATTACATATAAATACTTCTAAAAATGACATTTTTAAAGATATGAAATATTGAAAATATAATTTGCATTTAAAATGAACAATTTAGGTCTATCTAAACATAAAATGACTATGTGAAAAATAGTATTGAAAATATGTTCCTTCACAAAGATAACAATTACCAGTATTATGTGTAGATATATGTAAACATGGCATAACTGCTCTTTTTATTTTATTTTTTTTAAAAAGCATTTAAATGCTGGGCCTTATACCCACTCACTCTCCCCCAACAGGATGACAGTAAATTTCTGTTTAGCAGATAGAGCAGTGGATGGGAAATGAACTTAATTTTACTATTTTATTTCATTTAATGGAGAAAATAAATAAAAATAAATTTGACCAACCATTTCCATGGTTCCATTGGTGGTGTCTGATTTATTATTTTCTATTGAAGTACACACACATGCACACACACAAGTGCATGCACATGCATGTGCAGATGCATGCACACACACACACACACACTTTCCAACATGACAAGGAAAAACCCCACAAATATTAGTCTTTAACAGTATTCACATATTAATAAAATAAAGGTGCTAAAAGTATACAATGGAAGAAAGAAAGCATCTTCAACAAATGGTGCTGGCACAACTGGATGTCAACCTGTAGAAGAATGAAAATTGACCCATACCTATCACCATGCACAAAACTCAAGTCCAAATGGATCAAAGACCTCAATATCAATCTGAACACACTGAACCTGATAGAAGAGAAAGTGGGATGTACCCTACAACAGATTGGCACAGGCGATCGCTTCCTAGGTATAACCCCAGCAGCACAGTCATTAAGGGCAACATTGAATAAATGGGACTTACTGAAACTGAGAAGCTTCTGTAAAGCAAAAGACACTGTCACTAAGACAAAAAGGCAACCCACTGACTGGGAGAAGATCTTCACCAACTCCGCAACAGACAAAGGTCTGATCTCCAAAATATATAAAGAACTCAAGATACTAGACTTTAAAATGCTAATTAACCCAATTAAAAAATGGGGCACTGAGCTGAAGAGAGAATTCTCAACAGAAGAAGTTCAAATGGCCAAAAGGCACTTAAGGTCATGCTCAGCCTCCTTAGCGATCAGGGAAATGCAAATCAAAACAACATTGAGATATCATCTTACACCTGTCAGAATGGCTAAAATCAATAACACCAATGATAGCCTTTGCTGGAGAGGCTGTGGAGAAAGGGGTACCCTCATCCATTGCTGGTGGGAATGCAAACTTGTGCAACCACTCTGGAAAGCAGTGTGGCGGTTTCTCAGGAAATTTGGGATCAACCTACCCATGGACCCAGCAATGCCACTCTTGGGAATATACCCACGAGATACCCGATCATATGACAAGGACATTTGTTCAACTATGTTCATAGCAGCATTATTTGTAATAGCCAGAACCTGGAAACAACCTAGATGCCCTTCAATGGAAGAATGGATGAAGAAAGTGTGGAATATATACACATTAGAATACTACTCAGCGGTAAAAAAACAATGACTTCGCGAATTTTGCATGCAAATGGATGGAAATAGAAAACACTATCCTGAGTGAGGTAACCCAGACCCAAAAGGATGAACATGGGATGTACTCACTCGTAATTGGTTTCTAGAGATAAATAAAGGTCAGTGAGTCTATAATATGATATCCTAAAGAAACTAAATAAGAAGGTGAACCCAAAGAAAAACATATAGCTATCCTCCTGGATATGGGAAGTAGACTAGACTGCCGGACAAATAAATGGGATCTTGGGGGTGTGGTGGGAGGGGGGTAAGGGGAGAAGGGGGAGAGAAATGTGAGAAGGGGAGGGTTGGGGGGAACTTGGGGAAACGGGATGATTGGGATAAAGGAATGTTGGTTAGGGGAGCAGAGAAGCACACATCTTAATTAAGGGAGCCATCTTAGGGTTGGCAAGAGACTTGGATCTAGAGGGGCTCCCAGGTGCCCAGGGCGATGTCCCCAGTTAGTTCCTGGGGCAGCTGAGGATAGGGAACCTGAAATGACCCTACCCTATAGCCATACTGATGAATATCTTGCATATCACCATAGAAACTTCATCTGGCGATGGATGGAGATAGAGACAGAGACCCACACTGGAGCACTGGACTGAGCTCCCAATGTCCCAATGAGGAGCAGAAGGAGAGAGAATATGAGCAAAGAAGTCAGGACCACAAGGGGTGCGCCCACCCGTGGAGACAGTGGGGCTGATTCTTTGGGAGCTCACCAAGGCCAGCTGGACTGTGACTGAAAAAGCATGGGATAAAACCGGAATCTCTAAATTTGGCGGACAATGAGGGCTGCTGAGAAGCCAAGGACCATGGCACCGGGTTTTGATCCTGCTTCATGTTCTGGCTTTGTGGGAGCCTACCCAGTTTGGATGTTCACCTTCCTAGACCAGGATTGAGGGGGGAGGACTTTGGACTTTCCACAGGGCAGGGAACCCTGACTGTTCTTCAAGCTGGAAAGGGAGGGGGAGGAGTGGGGGGAGGGGAGGAGGAGAGGGAGGAGTGGGAGGGAAATGGGAGGCGGGGAGGAGGCAGAAATTTCTTTTTTTTTCCAATAAAAAAAAAAAAGAAAAAAAATCAAAGTTAATTAGTTTTGGGGTTTAAGAAGCATATTATGAAAAGGAGTAATTGAGCTTATAAAGTGTTTTGTCAATAACATGAGTCATTTGTAGAGCGACAATACTGTCTTTAAAAATGTTCTTATTTCTCAGCCAAGTGGTGGTGGCACATGCCTTCAATTCCAGCACTCAGGAGGAAGAATCAGGTACATTTCTGAGTCAGAGGCCGTTCCCATTTCTCACTATTTGTCACTTCGCCCATTTGTTACACTGATATTTTGATTGTGTGTTAGTAATTACTTCTGGTTTTACTACTTCAGTGATTAGTGTTGTCTGGTAACTCAGAAGGTGTGTAAGTCTGCTTCCACTAGTTAGAACTTAGTTCTTTCCTTACAGTGCTTTGTTTTGAATTTACAGGTAGAAATTGTGCAGAAGACATTGTAATTTGACAGTCCAGCATTTATTTACTTATCCCTCACCTTCAGCCAATAGTAAGCCTGAATTTCTCACAGGATGGAAGTGTACTCAGCCAAAAAGTTCATTTTCCTGGCTTCCGCTGTAGTTGCTGTTAGATGTGTGATCTAGTTTTAGACAATAAAACTAAGTGGAATTCAGGGAGTAGTGATTGGAAAAAGCAATTTGAAGGAGGGAATCTTAAGGGACAAAAGTCCTTTTCTTCCTCTCTTCTTTTTAGAATGTGATCTCCATGCTCATAGGAGACATAGAAGGACTGAGTCAAGACTAGTCTAAGCTAAAGTAGATCATAATAATAAACAAATAAATACCATAAGACATAGTAAGTTAAAACAAGAAAGTATTTCTGATAGTCTTAAACAGACATCCATTGGCATCCCTTCTGAAACATCAGACACTGTTGCTTGCTTTAGGTGGATGAGAACAAGGGAGATACCAGGAACCAGACACCCAGCCACGAGCCAGACGTGGAGTAAGAAGGAAAGAAAGATAAATAGAATAAAGAAAGGTGATAAGCCCCAAGGCAAATGATAGATAAAGAGAAATAGGTAATTTGAGTTAAAAGGAGTAGCTAGAACCATGCCTAAGCTAGGCCAAACATTCAAAACTATTAATAAGTCTCTGTATCATGATTTGAGAGCTGGTTGGTGGCCCAAAAGAAAGAGCCTGGTACATCCTGGTATTAAAGTGCTTATCAGTGCAGTATCACTTCTCAGTCAACAACACAATCAGCGGGTGCATCTCATGTGACTCTTTACTGAAGGCACATTCAAGATCCCTCTTCCCTTCCCTGTTCCAGAAGGTGCATTAAATGCACAGAGCAGAATTCCATACAGCCTTCTACTTTATAAAAAGTAAACACTTAAAAAACTTCAGGCTTTATCATTAATAATAAGGTGATTATAAATGTCTCACAATTAATGGTTTGTGTAGAATATTAATAAGTTAAAGTTTAGAGAAGCTTGATTGCTAAAAGCTTACAATAATTAAATATGGTAAGCAAATACCAAGCAGGAAAAAGGGGGACTTCAAAAGGGAATAAAGTCTTTCAAACGTTTTGCTTTTTCTATTCTATATTCCTTATCTGGCAGTTCCTGAAACTGAAATCATTTGGACAGGAATATGCACAGTAGCTTTCTTTGTGGATTGTACAATCACTTTAAGTTTTCTGTCCCTACCCCCACACCTGCTCTTATCCCATCCATCAGAAGCATGCAACATTGAGGCAGTCTTGGGATTGGAGAGACAGAAATCAATGATTAACATTGTGATGTATCTTGAGCTTGATATCAAGGTTCTAAGATAAGGCTCTGTTATGTGGCTTGCCTGAACAGTTTGAGAAACAAAAGTGGGAGGGTATAGGAAATTCTATTTCATAATTTGGTTCGTAAATATCTCTCGGAATAGTGTGTACATGCTTTTTAACTTGGTGACTATCTTAAGGATGACAAGTGGACTTTGTAGTTAAGTGGGTATTAGGTGTCAGTTGTTTAGCTCAGCCTTGTCCATTTCTTTCCTGAAAAGTGACCTTGTATCTTTTTTTGAGCAGTTATCTAATACCTCTGCATGGGGAAAGCTCCTGGACATTGTAGGACATGGTAGGACTTGGAGTTATTCTTTTTGCGACATTGAGTCACTGGATGGTTTTTGAGAAAGTAGCAGCAAATCCAGCTCACATCTCAATTGGATCATTCCTTTGCTGTTTTCAGAATATTCTTTGGTAAGGGACAAAAGCATGGGCAACAGCAGAGAGAGAGGGAGGCCGGTCGGGAGGTTTGTCTGGGATGTTGCACAAGAGCTGGTGTGCTCTGTCATATGCTAATCTTCCATGTAGGTGCTTAAGCTCATTGTAAAAAGAGAAGACACAACTCCCAGCTTGTAGAACTTCAAGTCAGTGAGGATTTGTGGCGAGAGAATCAAAGGTGAGACAACAGTAACCAAGCATTAGCTGCTCTCAAACTTTAACTGTGAATTCATCAGACATAGAAACACAATGAACCTAATACTATTTGGACATCCAGATTCTCTACCCCTGATTGGGAAGTCTGACATGGACAAACTGAAATTGTTTGACTGAGTGTTTTGCTTTTCTTCTAGTGTTTTTACACAGGAACTAAAAATGTGCAGACAAACAAGCATTTTTATGAAAACATTTTATGTAAATAAAGTTTAAATAGGATGTGATTGTATGTAAGGAATTTTTTGCTCTCCTTAGTCTTTAAATTTAAGAACATGTTAGCAAATTACAAAAGGAGCTCAGACTAAATATTTGATTTATATAAAATAATTTGGATAAATAGGGCCACAGTAAAACCATTTATCCTTCACACTTCATTTCCAAGTAAAAAGATAAATTTCATGCCTCTGTGACCTCTCTCGTGTCGTTTTACACACAAGGCACTAATGAGATATTTCTGTTCTTCTTGTGCAGTTTTGCTGTGAACCTAAAATTGTTCTAAATAATAGTCATTAAAGGAAGATACATGTCACTGTTCTTCAGTGTTAAGTTGAAATTGTTGAATGCAAATATATTTTGAAGTTTCTTGGAAAGGAATGGATATCACATCTAAGGATCAAGGCAAGTGATACTGTCAGTACATGTAGGTCAAAGTCTAAAGCAGAGAATTCAACTATAGATCTCGCTCTGCCTCATGAAGAGATTTATCAGTGCCGACTGTCAACCAGTACACGTGAACCATCCAGGCTCTATGTAAACAGGCTTTGCTGGCTGTGAACAAAGTTAACTGTGAATGCCTTGGGTCCTGAGTGTGAAGGGATGAAGTGAGACAATGGGGACCTCAGTATGATGGAGATGTGCTCCTTCAGAAGTCCTTCATGCTGCTGCCTTTGCTACATTATTGGGTCGTGAGATTTGTTTCATTTACAGGATTTGATCAACTGTCAACCACAACTGTCTCCCTTTTTTGGAAAAATATAGTATTTTTTCATAAATTAACTAAAATTTTTCTTTCCTTTTCATAGTCGCCTACTTTTTTGCTTTTCAAGTCACTCATCTTGAATCCCCACGGTGCCTGGATTCTCCCTATCTGCTTTCTTGGGTTGCTTCATAATCTTCGTTATCTTTGATCATTCTGTAGGTGGAAAACTTCTGTGTTTTCTGGAAGGGCAACTTCCGAGTAAGTGAGGGTGTTCTTAATACTTGCCACTTCCCTCCTCTCTTGGTTTCTTTTCCTGATGCTGCGGTAAAATTAACCTGACAAAAGAGACCCAGAAAGAGGCTTAGTTTTGACTCACACTTCAAGGACAGAGTTCATCCTGAAAGAGAAGGCATGGTGGTGGGTGTTGGCAACAGCTGACTGCATTGCATGCACAGTTAAGAAGTAGAGAGCAATAAATGTCTGTGTTCAGCTTGCTTTCTTCCTTCCACACAGTTCAGGACTCAAACTCAGAAAAGCATACCTACTTTAGGCATGGGTTTTTCCACTTTAATTAGCTTCATTAACATAACTTTTCCCAGATTGGCCCAGAAGCTAAGCAATCTCTCACAGGTATGCCTGGAGTTCTATTTCTTAGGTGATTTCTGGTTGTCAAGGTAATAGCATTAACCTTCACACCTACCGCCATTCCTCCTTCTCCTCTCTGCTTTGTTGTATAGGCAGAATCTTACTCTTAGCTGATTCTCATCATGGGATGTCTCTTTTATCACAGTGTATATGAATTTATAGTAGAACATACTTCAAGACATGGGGACACCAATAGCCTCCAAGGTTTGAAAAAATGTTGCTATTTATAAGAGTGAAAGAATAGATAGTAAAATCAAATCTAGTTTCATTGGCATTGCTTAGAAACCATTCAAAACTCTCCTGGAGGCAGATAACATCTCTATTATCGACATCTATCTATCTATCTATCTATCTATCTATCTATCTATCTATCTATCTATCTATCTATCTATCTATCTATCTATCTATCATCTTTCTCCATGGTCTCACTCTGTAGACCAGTCTGACTTTGAACCATAGAGGTCCTCCTGCCTCTGCCTCTGTCTCTGGAGTACTAAAATTAAAGGCATGCCTTGTGCCCTATAAGTCCCTTATTTTTAAAGATGACACATTTGATCTGTCAAAAGGGTTCAGGGTATTTACTGAAGCTAAAACTTCATCGTCAACAGAATACATGTTGTCTCATATGACCTGTGATCTTAGAATATTTTCATAGAGGAAAAGCTGCTAGTGGTGCTTGTATTGAAAAAAAAATCTCTATTTTTTTTAGTTTCTTCATATTGCGGCCAATAATTGAACAATAACTCATATTTTAATTAAAAACAGAGCCATGGATTTTT
The DNA here is from genome assembly GCA_963919715.1 of Microtus obscurus. Classification (NCBI taxonomy): domain Eukaryota; kingdom Metazoa; phylum Chordata; class Mammalia; order Rodentia; family Cricetidae; genus Microtus; species Microtus obscurus. The sequence goes on from CAWTZC010001472.1 coordinate 2,423,120, forward strand.
TTCTTTTGTGTCAATAATTGTATTAAACAATGTGCTTTAACAACTTAAATATAGTAGAAAGGAAAATGGCTTTTGTACTACTTATGATTGTACGATATATATATAACAGAAGATGTCTCAGTGAAAGGCAGGGCCTGGTGACTTCAAATGTTTCTAATGGGATGGAACTATGAGAGCAAATGAGCAGTAAGAAAGCCCCTGTTGGGTTGAGATCCCGTTGATAAGTCATGTGTGCTTCCTGCCATCCTTCCTGTTCCTCTCCTCGGCAACATTTCTTTCTGAACTGATTATTTCCCACTGAAGTACATCCTGAGATGATAGTTACTCCACCTCCTCACTAGTAGAACGTTCAGAGGTAGGACTCACTGTAATGTATAATGTCAATTTGTGTAACTTATTGATTGCCTTTCCATCCCCTATCATCCAATACAGGGCATTACAACTGGGAACATTTTTGTACACATCAAGGTCACGGGGCTCAGACACTGTGTGATACAGCTCACAGAATGCATTTCCTTGACAATTTACTGTATGTTTTTGAGTAATTTTTCAACTGCGACTTGGAGAAAAGAAGCTGGTTTAATTACTGCATTGCCAAACAAGAGGCCTGCCCTGCTTGGGTGACGAATGTGCCAGCCAGTGGTTTAAGCAGACTTTTAAATACGAATGGTTTTAGAAGTTAATTTTCCCAGATAGTTAACTTAGCTCACATTTTTCTTCTTGTATTTGTGCATTGCCTCCAGTGTATGAACTTATTTCCAGCGAAATGTGGTTGAAGGCAGACATTTTGGTAGACTGTTTAGTAAGCCATCCTGAGCAGACATGAATTAGAGAAGACTGTCATGTGAAAAAGCAAGCCTTTCCATCTTAAGGAGTTGTCGTTCACTAATACGGTTTTACAGATTCAGGGTAATGGTACTCAAAATATCTAAACTTTATATTGTTAAATGAGATGCCCCCAAATGCAAGCAATAATAAAAGATTAGTGTTTTCGTGTAACAGTTTCTCCCTACTTTAGTATGATACTGTAATAAAAAGAAATTGTTGTAAAGAAAGAAAACCTTGGCTTTCTCCAAGGCCGAAGAGTTTTATAGCTCTGCTTTGCCATATTTTAAGGAATAAGGGAACTATCCAAAAATAGGAAATAATTCAAAGGCAAGTAATAATTTGGCAAAGTGGGCAAGGAACTTCGTGTTGTTACAAAAAAATAGGGACTAATAAATGCATCACAGTTCAAGGACTTTTCAAGATACTCATGGGTAAACTGATTTTTAACAATAGTGAAGCTATGGGACGTGGTCAATTTAAAAATCAATAAGGATCTTGGTTTTTTGAGGCAGTGTAGGGATGGACTAAAGGGAGTGACCACTGGAGTTTGAATGCCTGGCTTGTGTGCTGTTTAAATGTCACTGAGTGCCTCTAAATTTGTAAAATGGAGAAATGACAGATGGCATCAAAATGAATTGCTGGAATAGTTCTAGTACAGTGTTAGCCACATCGGAAGTCAATACAATTTTAGCCCTTCTTCTATGAGTGTAGCACCCATAGTTTGTGATGCCCCTCTAAGCCTTTGAGGTAAAATACCCCCTGAAGACTTTCACAGCCATCCTAAACCATTAGCTATGGAGCTTGGTGGAAGCTGGAAACATCTCCCATATTCCCACACTCTTATGGAATACTCCCAATTACACAAGATTTTGAAAGACTGTAATTGTTTTGGGGATTATTATATGTTCAAGCTGGTCATCAGTTGTGTTTGGCAAAATTCTGTGCTCACAAGTTCATTCAACTCAGGTGAAATTTCAGGGGGACCTCTTGGTGTTTTAACCAGTACTATTTCTTTGCAAATATTTACCTGTCTTTGAACCAAAAGAGAATCTTTGACTTTTGCAGCAATCAAATTCTTCCTTTGTAAAGAATTTGGACTGATGTGATGGTTGTAGAAAAGAAAAAGTTGTTTTTTTCTTAGCTCTTGAAGTTTTCTGAGTGTTATTTACTGTAAGTAATGAACTTTAATTACTTTTGCAATTACAGCTTATTTGATCGAATTTTCCACTGACTACACAAAACATCTGCCCTACTGGGATCACGCACAGTCTCTGATCTGGGTAAAATATGCTCTTAAAATATAGTAACATCTGCAGTCCATTAATTTCTAAAGCAATAGGCAAGTTGGGCTTCCAAAAAGGCTAAGCCAAGTTTATGCTTGGGAATTCTCTTTCTTTGCCTTCCATCTGAGTGGCTTGAGATCACTTATGCCCCTTTGCTTTGCTTTATTCTCTATTTAGTGCCTAATGAGAAAATAATTAGAGTAGCATTTGATTTACTGCTTTATTGTGTTTTTGATGCGTTAACTTTCCTTGGAGGTAAGAGAGCCGATAGGAAAGAGTGCCTCTTTTCTACTCTCCTGGCACCAGGATGCTCTTACCGACTGCGTAAGTAATGGGAAGATTTCTTTTTTTGGATAAAAGCACTTTAATGTAGATTTCTTTGAAGACTAAGCATAAGGGTTTCCGAGAGGTGGCAAAGCATCTAGGAGTACAAGAAGCTTTTAATTTTGTCTGAAAGCAAACCAAAAGATTGTCATTATCAGTATTACTTTTGCTGCTCTACGTCTCCAGTAAAGTCTGGAGGTCATTTTCTGAGGCCTTATAATTCTGAGAAAACAGATAAAGCATAAAGAAACCGCAGGGATGGAACAATGCTGCTAGGAGTTAGTGTAAGAAGCAGTGAGGTCACACGTGTGCCCGCAGACTTTGAAGACAGACTGTCAGTCACTAGGGTTTGGTTTGTGTTGTTCAATCAGTAATGCTGGACATTCCAACTTAAACTTATTTTCAGTTTTTTTTCTATGAATTTTGTTACTACACAATTAAGTGTATTTTGTTGTGATATTGCCATACACACATATATGTATATATGCCACAATACAACATATATATATACATATATATACCATACATCCATATATGATTACACTTAGTACCTCTCCTCGGTGGCTTTCCTCTCTCGTTGATCCCCTCCTCCTGAATTCTCCTACCTTCTACATTCAATTACTCTTGTTCACCTTTTACTGCTGCTTTTTAGACTTCTTCCTTTCCACTTCTAGTCCCTTCCTACTTTCCACCCAGAAAAATATACACTTTAAATGCTGCGTATGAGCGAAAAATGGAAAAATGCAATATTTGTTTTTGTGCATGTGGCTTAGAGAGTACCACCCAATGTAGGTTCCAATGAGATACCCTGGCTGCAGAATTTGTTCATGTTTCCTTTGCTCCCTTCAGTCCTGAGATTTGCGTTAGGCACGAGACAAGTGATGTTATCTGCAGCTTCTTTTCCTCCCCCGGAACAGCCCTGCAGCTCAAGTGCTCCATATGGAAGAGCTATAAAATAACAAGACTGATTTACCATATACACAGAGCCCCCAGTAAGAAAGATGTGTGTCTGTCTGTGTGTGTGTGTGTGTGTGTCTTTATGTGTGAGTGAAATTCTCAGGCTTATACATGTTGTGACAGCCATATTAAATCCTTCCAACAGTGTCTACTAAGCAGTTTAATGCAAGATAGACATATTTCTAGTTTCAGAGTTCCTCTATGGCTATGAAAGTAAGCATACTTTAGAAGGGATTATTATGATTTGTTTTACTCTCTCAACTACACATTCTGTCCAATCTCAAGTTCAGTGAGGTGAAGCATGTATAGACACACACACACATATGTGTATATGAAGCTGTGTGCTGGAAAGGGCTTATTCAACTCAATTTACCAGATGAATTTTATGATAAGAACAAACACTATCTTTGTCGGGGGGGGGGAGAGGGAGGCTAGAAGTGGCTATGGAAGCTTCACTGTAGGTTGACTACAGAATAAGAACCCGAGATTGTCAAGGCTGCAGGAAGGATTGAAATGACCTGTCAAAATGTTCCCCAAGGAGGCTTTTGACACACAGAGCAACCTGGAGATCAAGAGGAAAAATGATGGTGGTCATTATCACCTTGGGACCTGCTAACTACAAATGTCTGGGTTCATATTAGGGATTCTTTTTCTGGAGTCTGTAGCAGATACGGATGAAAATACACTGATAGAGAAGGGATGAGCTTTTTGAGGGGACCTGATGCACTTCCTCTATCATTTTTGCTCATCTTAAATGGATTTTAAGCATCCTAAAATGTCCACCATGTGTTCCTTTCCTGTGGCAGATTTACAGGGTGCGACAGGAAATCCATTTCTTTTCCTGTAGATGCTAAATTCATTACCTTAACAGAAGATTCTGACTTACTCTTTCTACTTGCTACCATAGCAACCAATTTCAGGCATTTTTTTTCTTTCTATTTTTCTTTCCACTGGAAGCAGAGTAGTTAAATGTAGCAGCGAGAGCAGTATCCATTAAGACATTTAAAGATACATAGCATAGTTACACCATAGGTCTTTCTATATCGCCTCCATCGTAATGATGTTTTCCTATAGTCTCTAACCACGTTATAGACCATTTCATCAGAAACAAGCAAAGTCTAACATTCTTTAAGATGTTTTCAGGAAAATATATTCTTTGTTATATTTCAAATTTATTCACAGAAGTGAGAGTTGTTCAAAAAATTCTATATAATATTTTTTCATATTCTTCTGAAGGGATTCTCTCTAGAGATGTCATTGTTTTCATGGCATCTTGGACAAATACTAGGTTTAAGTGATCTAAATGCCAAACAGCTCTGAATAATGTATTAAAATTTTACAAGTTAACAATGATTGTAGACTTTCTGATTTCCTAAGTAAAAAGAAGAATAAATATAGAAAATGGAATACATTTTTGGATGTATTAAAGTATTAAGTTAGGATGATAACTGATGAGAAATAAAAAGAATATCCGGTAGGCTAGCTTGAGTGTTGGGGGAATTAGAATTTTGAAGATGCAATATACAATATATTCACACATATCCTAAGTGAGATTGTGGGTGTCCATGTCGTGGTCACAGAAGAGATCTACACTGGAATTTCTAGGTATGTCACCAGTAGGGTGATGCCTAAACCGCAGCAGCCATCTAAAATGTATTTTTTCACAGCTTATACAATCAAATCCACCTAGTGTAGCTTTGGTTATTTGCTTGTATGTAAATATAGCCTTCACAAATGATGGTGAGTTCACAAATGATGGTGAGGTGCAAGACTATTCTAAGCAGGAAAGCTAATAGGTTGTGCATCACAAGGCATCTGTATCCCAGAGATTAAAGAGGAATGCTGGTGGATAAGGGGTTTGTTTAAAGCTCTTCTTTTTTCCTCATGTTTGTTCTTACCTTACTTCACAACAATGATAGTTAGCACTTGGAAGTTATCTAAATTTCCCTCGTATTCAGAGATCTGAAGAAAACAAGGTCTAAACAGTAAGATCCCATGATCATATATTTCCATTTTATTCTTCTTCACTAATTAGGTATGTTTAGTTTCTTATTGAATATAGTTGAAATCTATGTAATGTATTTCTAAAGATTTTTTTATTTTACTTTGTGTGTGTGTGTTCCTATCTGTATGTACACTACATGCATGAAGGTGTCTGGGAAATTCATAAGAGGATGTTGGGTTCCATGGAAATGGAATTGCAAGCAGTTGGGAGCCACCATATTGGTACTTGGCATGGACTCTGGGGCTCTGCAAGGCATATAATGTACTCTTAGCCATCTCTCCAGGCCCCTCGGGAATGTATTTTGGTAACACACTACCATATGCAACCCAAAAGTGTACTCATCGATCAATAAATATTTCATCTGAGTCAGTCTGGTAGGAGATAAAAGCAGGAAGACTGAAATAGATAAAGAATATAGAAAACCAAAGAAAATAATGGGCAAAAACTGAGAAACAGCAAATGTTGCTGAAGAGCAACAGACTATGACGATGCCTTGGGGTTAAGGAAATACATAAACAATGGGATACTATCCTAGGGACCCGGTCTAATATATAGGGATTCAGCAACAAGATCTTAGTTGTACGCCATCATCTATCTTATGAAGAACTGAATAAACTCCTTGGAACTAATTTAATGGAAATGGAATTTGACATATTAAGTACTTCAGGAAGTGCTTTAGTTGAAAAGAGTGTTGGCCAGTGAAAGGCTTCCTAGACTTTGAGAAGTTTATTAAGTAAGGCTTTCATTGTGGGTCCCTACTTGATCAGGTAGGACACATGTGAAAGCAGTGTTTTAGGAAACTGGATGAGGAAAATGCAGTCTGCAAGAATGCTCATGAGCTAGTGTCAGGGGGCTGTGCTAGGGTAGTCACCATGAAATGGTAAGAAAAGAAAGGACTTTAGTGTTTTAAGAAAAAAATAATAATATTGAGTATTTAGTTTTAAGATGATAACTTAATAGTCCCTATTTTATTAAAAGGAAAAAAACCTATCTACAGTTGATTGTTTTATTTTATTTGAAAAACACCAAATTCCTATTTGTTGTCTGTTTGTTAATTCTGGAGAAGTAAGAGGAATCTAGGAATTCTATGGTGTGAAATTTCAGTTTTTATAAGAGTAAACATTAATTGCTTGGGTTCACTGATGCTATGGCTAAGGAAATTGATAAGGAAATGTTTACAATATTTTCAATTTCAGTTTATGATGGTAAATAGTGATATAATATAATATCTCTTTTGAGTTTTTAGTGATTAAAAAAATACCGTAAAGGATTTCAAGACCAAGAAGCTTGAGAAATGCTGATGGTTACAAACTGTGAGTGTATTCTTATTCATTACTGTAGAGAAAGGCTGTGGGACTCGCTAAAGCTGGATAAAGACTTAGTAAAGCAGGTCTAAGAAGGAACAATGTGGCCTGTCAGTGAGTGATCCTGGTAACAAGACGGTTTATTATTATTACTGTTGTTGTTATTATTATTATGTTGTGCTGTTGTTGTTATTGATGTTGTTGCAGTTTAGTTTGCTCTGAGGAATCCTACTCTCCAGCGTCCACCAATTTTAAACATGCCTATTTGAGAATCATAACTTACAAAATATTTAACAAAGGCCCTTCCTGGTGTTGTTTTTCAAATGACCCCTGGGAAAGTTTTCCAGTTTGATAATTATATCTCACTCAGAATTTAGTACACAGGACTTCAACTGCTGTACATTTTGCCTTGACCATCCAACAAACAAAGCTAGATAATAACCTGAGGTTGGCAAATAACTGTGTTTAACTTGGAATACAAAAGGCTGAGACACAGCATATCATAGCATATCACAATAGAAACATGACATTTATGGTTTTTATCCATGCAGGACATACATCTGTAGCCAATTAGCAGGGAATGTGCAGATGAAATCTGCATAAGGAAACAAACTAAATTCATTTGTATGCCTCTCAATTGTTTTGGGGAACAATGCTTGACATGTTGCATCCACACGAATTATACAACAGGATGAAATATTTCTTTAACTAGATATGAAGCAATGGTGCTTTGGAGTCAGAGTGGGGGAAGAGCTAATTCTTAGCCCCATTGCTGCTGCCTGTGGATTGTCCTGAGCAGACAGGTCCTGGGCCCCAACTGTCACACGCTCTTTGTTAACAATCTCTGCTCTTCGTGGATGGCTCTATATTGCCCAATTCTCAGCTTCCCTAGCATCAAGACTATTCTGGGTACTCAAACAGATGGTCCACAAAAGTAACAGTGTCAGGGTCATGGAAAATTAAAGTTGAAGAATGGTTCTGGATTTAGGGGATTGAAGAAACATGGGAATAGGTGTAATGTTTGAACTGGGACAGGATCTAGATCAGGAAAAGGGCATTAATGTGATAATTGGCAAAATCTACAAGCTGTAGAATACTGCCTTGGTGTTAATTTCTTGATTCTGCCTTTTTTTTTCCTGTGGGAAGCCTGGAAGAAGGGAACAGGGAAGTTATTAGTACTATTGAAGAAAAACATTTTGATCTTTGGTCTTGAAATTATTTAAAAGTTAAAGATAAAAAGTTATAGATACTTACTAATGAACTCATTTATATCTTGTAATGGGTAATAGTTGAGAATTCAGGTTGTGTCAGCAAAAATTCTGGTTTGAGTTCCAGCTCCGTTACATATCCACTATAGGATAACTTTAAAAAGAATTGCTGTAAGTGTTCTAGTTTTTCCTGTAAAGTGGAGAAAGCAATGCTTTCTGCCTTTCAATATGATTGTGAATAATGTAAACCGAGAGCTTAGAAAAATGCTAGATTTTTTAAATGCTTGTGAGAATTATGAACATTATGGTTTTACAGCGACAGTTGTTTCATACTAGAATGTTAGAGTGCACTGCAATGCTATTGATTCTCTAGTTATACTCTACCTAGTTGTAAACACATATGTCTACCAATGTATATAATGTAATTTATTGGTCCATGAAGAAGCAAAGAGATGCAACGATGCTTTCTCTGACCTTAGGAACTTTTCTGAGAAATACAATGATGCAGAAGAAATGAATTTCTATCCAGTAAAAGAGGCTCATAAAAGTGTGCATTTTATTTCTTGAAATGTTATTTTTAATGTGTGCATGTGTTTTGAGCTGTTACAATAAGGCACAGAGGGGAGAATGTGGTTAAGATTAGCTTCAGAGACCTCGACATTCCAACACAACAGCACCTGTAGGAATAAGGGAGGGTATTCTAATAATGGAAGCCATTAGCTGTGGGAAAATCGGGCCCAGGATCATAAAGTGCAGTTGTTCTGGTGTTGTGTAGTTCAGGGCATTTGACTCCCAAACCCTGGCTTTGCTCTTAGACCAGCTGTGGTGCACTAGACTGGCCAAATTTTATTTTCTCCAAGTTTCTCATTTTATGAACTCAGCAACCTTTCAAAAAACTGAAGCTTTCATGCCAATAGCCATGGTTTTAATATAATGAATATCGTATTTAATCAAGTGTAGGAACTTGATCATGTGAACCAAGTACAGTTACTAATTAATTCTTTTGGTTTAGGCTGTAGTCTTCATCTTCTCTCTAGAGGTATCTGAAATAGGAGTTGCTACATTATAAAGAGAAGAAAGAGGTTCGAAAGACCACCCCCACCTTGGAGCAGAGAGACAGAGAGGAGTCATTTACAGAGCCTCACACTAAGGGTTGTCTAGTAATCAGTGAGTAGGGATCATAAAGACAAATGGTATCTGGCAGAGAGCAAGAATCACACAAATGCTGTCCAAGGGGTGGAAAAGGTTGAAACAACAATCTACCCCCCTCTTTACAGACAACCCTTCCACTTCTGCTAGTACCTCTGGTTGACCAATTATACCAGAAAGGCAGCTTTCTAGGGAACCTGGAAAACCTGGCTTTCAGGAATGGAACATGGAAGAACATTCTTGCAAGCAGGCATAGACAACAAAACATCTCTGCCCACGATGGAAACAACTGATAGAAATGGGGCCACCACTTTACAACAGCATGGGCACTGTTCTCTAAGAATTCACTGTGCAGGTGCTGTCTCTTTAAATTTTCAGAGCATGTCTCTGAGGCAGTTATTATTAACTCTACTTCGAAGAGGAGATAGAATTTGAGAGAGGTTCTGGTTTGTGTCTGAGCTTGCAAAGCCAGAATGGAACAGATGCCACCTGGCTCTGGATGTACTCACTTTCCTTCCTTCTATTTCTAGGCAGCAGTTAAAACCTTGCTTTGTATTGTGCTCGGAGCTACAGAGTTGAAATCTCTAAAGCTGAAAGACATATATAGCACAACTCATATAGTTTTGATTTTCTAAACACAAAATGTTTGCTTAGAAATTGCATAGCTTAGCAAAAAGTGAAAACTTTTTATATGTTTCCTTGCAAAGTTGCAATTTTTTTTATCATTGTTTAGTTCGGGTGCCATATATTCTCTCTATGAAACCAAAGAGGAATTTTAGTGCGGAATGGCATGAAGAGCTCAGGCGGAAAGGGTTTGTCTCGAAGAGGCTAGGTAAGTGCTCTTGCGCATGCTCATCACCTCTCTTACTTTCCTTAAGTAGAGAGCTTTGCTACTTCCAGCTTCCAAGGGGATGAAAACATGGGGACCAAGAGCATGGCTTGAGGGAATGGGAAGTGAATGTGGTTAGGAATGAATACAGTGCTTATTAATATGCAATAGAATTGTGGTGGGAATTTGATGACACCCTGACACTCCAAGACTGTTAAATAAAGTTTATCTTGAATTGGAGGGCGAAGCTAGTGACTAGCTGACTGGAATTTGTTATAGAGAAGCCAGCAATTTGGATAGAGAAGCCACCCATACAGGAAAGAAAGGGTGGGAACTTGAGTTTGATGTTTTCTTTTGGTTTGGGGATGAGTGAAGAGATATGCCTCTTTCTGGGTCTCTGACCAAAAAGCAAGATCAGCTGGTTGCTTCTCGGCTTCTATGATCTAGCAGATTTTCACCCCACATCTTTGTGGGCAAATAGAACAATAGAGACTTTGTTTAAACCCGTGGAGCCTCAGGCTACAGCCTAAATGGCTGGCTATTGGGGCGTTGGGTGGGGGGCATAGGACTAACGGATGATAATTAAAATACCAGTAGATTCATATGCAGCCGCTAAGACGACAGAAAAACATCACAGAATACCTGTTCAAGCCAGCTGGAAGTGGTTGATGACTATGAGCTGGATCAGCCAGCATGAGTGTGTATGGTTTTTTTTCAGTAGCGTTCAAGTTTCTGGACAAGAAATGGAGCTTTGATGAGTTCCAACTCACCAAGGCCAGCTGACCCGGGTCTGAAAAAGCCTGGGATAAAACCGGTCTTGGGAAAAAACAGAGAGACAGTGAGGACTACTGAGATCTCAAGAACAATGGCAAGGGGTTTTTGATCCTACTGCACATATTGGCTTTTTGGGAGCCTAGGCAGTTTGGATGCTCACCTTACTAGACCTGGATGGAGGTGGGTGGTCCTTGGACTTCCCACAGGGCAGGGAACCCTGATGGCTCTTTGGGCTGAAGAGGGAGGGGGACTTGATTGCTTGATTGGGGGAGGGGGAGGGAAATGGGAGGTGGCGATGGGGAAGAGACAGAAATCTTTAATAAATAAATAAAAAAAATGGAGCTTTGAGTTTGGGCAGTTGGATGTGAAATGCCCCCTGTAGGCTCTTGTGACTGAACACTTGGTCGCCAGCCTGTGGCTGCCTTGGGGAGGTGGTAGGGACTTTAGGAAGTGAAGGCTTACTGGAAGTGGGTCACTGGACATGGGTGTGGAGATTTCCGAGTCCAGTTCCCCTCTAGTTCCCTCGCCATTATCTGACTGTGGATATGATATGCCAGTAGGCTTCCTGCCCCTGCCACCATACCTCCCTTGCTACGATGGAATGTGCACCCCTAGAATCGTGAGCCAGCCAGAGGAAGCCTTGCTTCTTTAAGTTTCTTCTTCTCAAAAAATTTGCCTCAAAAATTGGAAAAGTAACTAGTATAGTCTCTCATTGGCCACTGCATTTCTAGGGCTGGTCCATGGGCTTCTGGGGATTCTCCTAGCTGCCCTTCCCATCTCTCTAAAAATCCTGGACTTACAGTTGTGTAATGTCATGTCTAGCATTATGAGGGTTATGGGAGCTGAACCTTGTGATTTCATTGCATTTCACTCTGAGCAATTTCTCTTGGTCCCAAATGTGATATTTATGGTTATATGATAAATACAAGTTATTCAAGATAGGATATTGAGGGTGTCACTTGTAACAGAAATAAGCAATAATGTCTTTGAGAGTTTTTTTTTTAGTATCTTATTTCTTCTTTCAAAAGTAGATATATCTCTTCTCAGAACAGTTACTTTTTATAATTACACTCTACCTATGTCTCCTCTGAGTATTAAAAAATACTCAGCGGTCCCAATTATGTTGACAAATTGTTGTTTCCTTCTGTATAGTATCAACATCAGGAGATTCAGTGCTCATTATCACTAGTTCTTTGTGAACAAAAATGTGTATTGATTGATTGATATGTAGCTGTAATGAGTTTTATCTGTACAAACATATTCTATTGCTGGTCACACGTGTAAATTTGTCATTATTGATCCAAGTAAACTTTGCCCATCAATATTCAGCTTGTAAAGCAGTCATCATGTCCTCAAGTGACATCACCTTCAGGGGAAAGTTTCAGAGGAAAACAGAACAAACAAGCACCTAGTACTTCTGACTCATACATATCCCCCACACAGAGGAATATAACTCGTGCTATATGTGTGGTTGACACTTGTAGAACCGTAAAGTAGATCTATATCAGCACACAAATACAATGCAATTGCTCTTACAATTTTTAAATAAATAAATAAGTTTATTTATTTTACATCCTAGCTGCAGTTTCCCCTTCTTCCTTTCCTCCCAACCCCACCACCCTCTTCTGTTCCCATCCCACAATCCACTCCTCCTCCCTTTCATGTCTCCCATGGACAGCAATAAAACACGGCATACCAAATTGCAGTTAGACTAAGAACATCCCCATGTACTAAGATTGGACAAGGAAACACAAAATGAGGAGTAGGGTCTTAATGGCCAGTAAAAAAGTTGGAGACATCTCCTGTTACCCACAAGAGGACCAAGCTACACAATTGCAACATACAAGCAGAGTGTGTAGGTCAATCTCATGCAGGGTTCCTGGTTGTCAGTTCAGTTTCTGTGAGCCCCTATGAGCCCAGGTTAGGTGAGTCTGTGAGTTTTCTTGTGGTATCCTTGATACCTCTGGCTCCTACAATCAGTTTTCACCCTCTTCTGTAGGATTCCCCAAACTCTTCCTAATGTCTGGTTGTGGATCTGCATCTTTTTCCATTAGTTGCTGGATGAAGCCTCTCTGATGACAAATGTACTGGCACCAATATAATCAGAGAAGATGGCTAGCTCAGGATACATATCCAACATTGCTAGGCGTCTTAGCTGGGGTCATCCTTGTAGATTCCTGGGAGATTCTCTTGTGTCCAGTTTTTGCTTGACCCTGAAATGCCCCCTTTTCCAGTTTTCTCTTTCAGTATTGTCTCCCTCTGCATCCCTCAAACCTTATTGCTCATGTTCCCATCTCCACTCATCCTCAATCCGCTCACGAAATCTCTTCTGTTTCTCCTTCCCAGGGAGATCCAGGTGTTCCCCCATGAACCTTTCTTGTTACCTAGTCTCTCTCCTTTACTTTACAGCTATTGTCCACTTATGAGTGAGTACATGCCACTCTCTCTGTCCAGGTTATCTCACTCAGGAATAGTTTTTTTTTTCATCCATTTATCTTCAAATTTCCTGGTGACCTTGTTTTTCACAGCTGAGTAGCACTCCATTGTGTAAATGCATCACATTTTCTTTATCCATTTCTCAGTTGAGAAACATCAAGGTTATTTCCAGGTTCTGGCTATTAGAAATAAAGCAGTTATGAGCACAGCTGAGCAAGTGTCCTTGTGGTATGATTGTGCATTCTTGATGTATATGCCCAGGAGTGCTAGAGCTGTATATGCTCAGGAGTGCTATAGCTGGGTCTCATGGTAGATTGATTCCCAGTTTTCTGTGAAACCACCACTTTGACTTTCAAAGTTGCTGTAAAAACCAAATATGCCATAAATAAAGGACATTGAGCCTATAATTCGTGATCCTAGAGAAGCTAAATAAGAAGGTAAACCCAAAGAAAAACATATAGTCATCCTCCTGGATATTAACCTTCATCAGGCGATGAAAGGAGACAGAGACAGAGACCCACATTGGAGCACCGAACTGAAATCCCAAGGTCCAAATCAGGAGCAGAAGGAGAGAGAGCACGAGCAAGGAACTCAGGACAGCGAGGGGTGCACCCACACACTGAGACAATGGGGATGTTCTATCGGGAACTCACCAAGGCCAGCTGGCCTGGGTCTGAAAAAGCATAAGATAAAACCGGACTCGCTGAACATAGCAGACAATGAGGACTACTGAGAACTCAAGAACAATGGCAATGGGTTTTTGATCCTACTGCATGTACTGGCTTTGTGGGAGCCTAGGAAGTTTGGATGCTCACCTTACTAGACCTGGATGGAGGTGGGTGATCCCTGGACTTCCCACAGGGCAGGGAACCCTGACTGCTCTTTGGGCTGACAAAGGAGGGGAACTTTATTGGGGGAGGGGGAGGGAAATGGGAGGCGGTGGCGGGGAGGAGGCAGAAATCTTTAATAAATAAATAAATAAATAAAATTAAAAAAAAGTTGCTGTACTAGTTTTCCCACCTACCAGCAATGGAGGAATGTTCCCCTTGCTCTACATCCTCTCCAGCACAAGCTGTCATTTGTGCTATTGATCTCAGCCATTCTGACAGGTATAAGACAGAATCTCAGAGTCATTTGATTTGCATTCCCTTTGATGGCTGAGGATGTTAAACAGCTCCTTAAGTATTTCTTGGCTATTTGAGATTCTTCTGTTGAAAATTCACTAGTTTCTGGAGTTCTTCATATATTTTGCAAATCAGCCCTCTGTCAGATGTAGAGTTGGTGAAGATCTTTTCCCATTCTGTAGGCTGTTGTTTTGTCTTGTTGATAGTGTCCTCTGATTCACAGAGAATTCTCAGTTTCATAATATTCCATTTGGTAAATATTTATCATAGTGCCTATATTACTGGTGTTCCGTTCAGGTAGTCATCTCCTGTGCCAATATATCCAGGACTGTTTGCAACTTTTCTCTTTTTTCAGGTTAAGTGTATCTGGATTTATGTTGAGGGATCCACTTGATTTGAGTTTTGTGTAGGGTGGTAGATATGGATCTATTTACATTTTTTTACATACTGACATTGTATCCAGCCATCTGACTAAAGGTGTTTATCAGCTGTAGGAGTTCCCTGGAAGAATTTTTGGGGTTTCTTAATGTACCATCTGTGGATCACGATACATTGTCTTCCTTTCCAATTTGTGTCCCCTTGATCTCCATTTTTCATCTTGGCAATGTTCCTATTTCTTCTGTTTCTATTTTATGGAGTAATTTGAAGAATATTGACATTAGCTCGTCTTCAAAAGTCTTGTAGAATTCCATGTTAAAACTGTCTAGCCCTGGACTTTTTTTGATTGTGAGACTTTTAATGACTGCTTCTGTTTCCTTAGTGGTTATAGGTCTATTTAAATTGTTTATCTAATCTTTATTTAACTTTAGTAAGTGGCATATATCAAGAATTTTTTCCATTTCTTTTAGATTTTCCAATTTTGTGGAATTAACAATCACTAGTCATTGATATACTTCAATACCAATGGACTCAATTCTCCAATAGAAAGACATAGGCTAATGTAGTAGGAGGCCATTTGTTTGTTCCTGGATGCTCAGCCCAGAAAAAAAAAATCCACACAGAAACTGTATTAATTAAGTCATTACTTAGACCATTAGCTCTAGTTTCTTATTGGCTAACTCTTATATCTTAATTTAACCCATTTCTATTAATCTGTGTATTGCCATGTGGCTGTGGTTTACAGGGTAAAGTTCCATCTGCCGCCTGATCCTGGCAGGGCTACGTGGCTTCTCTTAAGTCTGCCTTCTTTCTCCCAGAATTCAGTTTAGTTTTACCCACCTAGCTAAGTTTTGCTTTGTTATAGGCCAAAACATTTCTTTATTCATTAACCAATGAAAGCAACACATAGACAGAAGGACCTCTCACACCAGGCTAATGGAATGAATATGAAAACAGGATCCATGATTTTGATACATATAAAAAAAATCTCAACATTAAAGATAAACATTACCTCATAGTACAGGGCTGGAAGTAGATTTTCCAATCAAATATACCTAAGAAGCAAACTGGCATAGCTATCCTAATATCGAACAAAATAGACTTCCAACCAAAATTAGTAAGAAGAGATGGAGAAAGGCATTTAACAGTCATTAAATGGAAAAATCACAAAGATGACATCTGAATTCTGAACATTTATGACCCAAATACAAGTAAAAGAAGTATTACTAAAGCTTTAGTTATACATAGGACCCTATATAATAATACTGGGAGACTTTAACCCCTATTCTCACCAAAGGACAGGTAATCAAGACAGAAACTGTAGTGGCATTTCAAATCTATTTTAATAAATAAGTACTGTCTGAAGATCTGAGAGTAAAACAGTCCCACTGGTCAGCCTTACAGACCAGGTTATGCTAACATACATCTTTAATCCCAGTAGCCACAATGATATGCACTTTTAATCACTGTAGCCACAATAACACCCACCTTTAATCCCAATAGCCACACTGGTTGCCATAGAAATCAGGTGGTGCACACCTTTAATCACGGTGGTGCACATCTTTAATCCCAGCCCTAGAGAGTATTATAAAACAGGAGGAAACAGTTCTCAACACATAGTCTCATTCTGATATTTCAGGAGGCAGGATTACCATTTCAGATTGAGGTCGAGGTAAGAGCCAGTGACCGGCTATTTTGCTTTTCAGACCTTCAGGTTGAACCCCAGCTTCTTTTTCTGAGGTTTTATTAATTGTGCTTCAAAAACCTAAAGAGAGACATAATGGAGCTAAAAGACATTATGACTCAAGTGGGCCTAACAGATATCTACAGAATATTTCACCCAAACACAAGACAATATGTTTTCTTTCAGCACCACATGGAACCTCCAAAAATCATATATTTAACCACAAAGCAAGTCTCAACAGATACAAAAAGATTGAAATAATTTCCCGTTATCTTATCAGGTCACCATGGATTTAAGCTGGATTCAATAGGAGGCCTACAAACTCATGGAAACTAAACGACTCTCTACCGAGTTACCAGTTAATTGTTAGATATTAGGGTAGCTACACTCATTTGATTGGAAAAACTATTTCCAGCCCGGTACTATGAAGTAATGCCTATCTTTAATGTTGAAGTGTGTTTTTTTGTATGCATCAAAATAATGGATTCTCTTTTCATTTCCATTCCGTTAGCCTGTATCTTTTTATTGGAGAATCGAGTACATTGGTATGGAGAGATATTAATGACTAGTGATTGTTAATGTCTGTCATTTTGTTGTTGGTGTGGTAGTGTGTGTGTGTTTGTGTGTTTATGTGTGTGTGTCTGTGTGTGCATGTTTCCTTGGTTTTGCTTGTGTAGGATTATATATTGCCTATGTTTTTATGGTTGTAGTTAACTTCTGGGGTTAGAGTTTTCTTCCTAGTACCTTATGTAGGGCTGGGTTTATGGATAGCTATTGTTTAAATTTGACTTATTCATGAATTGTCTTGTTTTCTCCATCTATGGTGATTGACAGTTTTTCTAGGTATAGTAGTCTGGGCTGGCATTCCTGGTCTTTTAGGGTCTGCAAGACATATTTGTCCAGGCCCTTCAGAATTTTAGGTTCTCCACTGAGAAATCAGATGTAATTCTAAAAGATCTGCCTTACTTATTACTTGGCTTCCCCCCCTTGCTGCTTTTAATATCCTTTCTTTGTTTTGTATGCTTAATGCTTTGTTTATTATGTAATGAGGAGATTTTCTTTTCTGAATTAATCCATTTGATGTTCTGTAAACTTCATGCACCTTTATAGACATGTACTTCTTTAGTTGGAAAATTTTCTTCTATAATTTTGCTAAATATACTCTTTGTGTTTCTTCTAGTCCTAATATTCTTATGTTTGGTCTTATCATAGTTTCCAATATTTCCTGTTTTGTGTTGGGAATATTTTAGATTTAACATTTTTATTGACTGATGAATCTATTTCCTCTATTGTGTCTTCACTGCCTGAGATTCCCTCTTCCATCTTTTGAATCATCTGCTGGTGATTCTTGCATATGTAGGTTATGTTCACTTTCCCATATTTTCCATTTCCAGGATTCTGTCAATTTGTGTTTTCTCTATTTCACTTTCAGGTCTTGAACAGTTTCCTTCATCTGTTTTTTTCTTGCCTTTCTTTTAGGGACTTATTGATTTCTTTTAATTTTTTGTTTGTCTTTTCTTCAGTTTCTTTAAGGCTTTTATTCATACATTTTTGAGAACCACCATAAAGTCCTCTTTAAGGTTATTCCCTCGTACTTCAGCTGTGTTCTACTGTTCAGGTCCTACTCTTGCAGGTCAGCTGGGTCCTGATGATGCTTTATTGCCCTTTCTGGTATTGATTGTGTCTTACATTGGCATTTAGGCATGTGGTTTTGGGATGACGATAGTTTTAGGTGTTGATTCCTATGTTGATTTCTTTTTTTCTCTGGTCTTCTACTACTGTGGGACAATGGTCTTTTATCCCATCACTTGTATTATTTTTAATAAAATGCTGATTTGTCAGTAGCCAGGCAGGAAGTATAGGTGGGGTGATGGTGACCAGGCATGAAGTAGAGGCATGGCAACGAGAATTATGTGGAAAGTTTTAGTCTGAGTCATCACCCAGACAGAGAGGAAGCCAGACACAGAGCAAGCAAGATGTGACTGCCTCGCCAAAAAAGGTACCAAGCCACGTGGTTAACACAGACAAGAATTATAGGCTGTTATAAATTATAAGAGTTAATAAGAAGCCTGAGCTTCTAGGGTAATCAGTTTATGATTAATGTAGACCTCTGTATTTCTTTGGGAATGAATGACTGTGGGACCAGGTAGGACAGAAAACCTCAGCCAACATTCTAGCTTGGCCTGGGGTTCCTAGGTCCTGCCTGGCCTTTGGTAAAAGCAAAGACTTCTTGCAAAGTAAGTAAGTAGTAGGGCAGGATATGGAACCTCAAGATGAGGTGCAGTCTCAGGTGGTTGGACAGGCTTAAAGGGGTTTAGTGGGCAATGGACAGTGTCTTCTTTGGGGTATCTGGGGTTTCTAGATCCGACCTGACCTCTGGGTAAAGTGGAAGTCTTCTTTTAAAGTTGTCGACAATGATATGGAGTGGTGATGGGGAAAGTGTGTACAGTCTAGGGTTGCTGTAGAGGCTTAAAGGGGTTTTGTGGGCAATGAGCAGTGTACTACCTGGAACCCAGAGGAGGGAATTTGTTCTTACAATTTGCATGTTACTAATGTGATATGGGACACACTAAGTAAACTCTTAAGTCCTACACATTTATTCTCTTTCTAACACATGCACACGCACACACACACACACATGCACACACACACACACACAACAACAACAACAACAACAACAACAACAACCAAATCTCCTCTTTATGTTACCTTTGCCAGTTGTCTCATAAATCATTCAACAGTGGCCTGACTAGACCTGTTTGGGTGATAGGGAATTGTTAGAACATGGTTTAAAGAAAGACCCATGGTGAACAATGCCTTAGGAACCTAAAAGAGAAGCTCCAGAATGTAGAACCCAATCTGGTCATTTGTACTCTGAATCTGGGTATGACCTTCTGCCTTGCTTTTGTGATTTCTCAGATATAATGTATAGTATGTGACAGACAATTGTGTTTGAATTAGTCTGTCCTGTGAAAGATCTGGGAAAGGGCTGTTTTGTTAATATTTAGTATATGATTACTGACATTTATTTAAATGATTTTGATCATGTTTTCCTTGACTCGAATACCCTTCCTTGGATCACTGCTTCTTCGTTACACTGGAACTGAACTAAGGTTGTCTACAGCATTAGACTGGAGTTTTTGCCATTCTTTCAGGTTCTCAGATTCCAGGTCTAGAGATGAGATCTGCACAGGTCAGCTGAAAAGTGGATCGGGAATATGACTTAGTGTTGCCTCAGTTGCTTTAGTTTCTTCTCTGCAGGAAAGTTGTCAATTCTCCCATGGAAATTTATCATTATGCTTTCCTTCTGGGCAATTTTAGTTGGTTTACCAGAGAAGATCCTGTGCATTTTGAAAACCCCGTGAAAGCTTTTATGGCTCTGACCTGTGATTTGCTAATACTCTCAACAGGAAATGCACTGAGAAGAACTCACCACAGGTTCAATAATTTTCAATTCTCAGATACTTGTTATTTTGGAACCAATTTTCATTTTCTCCTAGTTTAGTTATTTCTGTAATTTCATCTACAGAATTGCTAGTCCGACACAGGGTCATATCACATGGTATCCTGGGTTTATTTAATCATCCATGACTCCTGGTTTTAGTATTTTTGCTGCCGTGTTTTTGTTTAAATACATACAATGGAAGACAATCGATGCATTTTTTTTCTGAATTTTTAGTGATATAGAATAATAGCTATAAACAAAATGGATTTATTCTAAAACAATATATTGACTCAGAGAATGCTTAGACTGAATGTTAAATACAGTGTATTAACTGTCTTATTTAAGTGTTGCTGTTCATGTGAGCCCTTCAGTCATGAGACAATGGTTAAGATTGTAATCAAATCTGTTATACTTCTTCTTCAGCCCTCAGATCTTATGTTTTGGTGTGGAAATCAAAGGTCACTATCATGTATCTTCACAACTAGCTTTCCATCTTAGTTTTTGAGGCAGGGATGTTTGCCGAACTGGGACCTCACAAATTTGACCCCAATGGCTAGGTAGCAAAGCCAAGGGATACTCTTTTCTTTATCTTCCCAGGACTGGTATTACAGAAACATGTCTCCATATTCAGCTTTTAGTAAGCCCAGGTTCGTATGCTTTCATACTAAGTGCACTTCCAACAGAATATTTTCTCAGTCCCAAGCTACATCTTTGTTCGGTACTATGTTTACCATCTTCTTCCCTTGAACTTCACCTCTCTCTCTTCTGCACTTGTCCTCATCATTACTGTAATCTTTAACCAGTCTCAAATCATTGCCATGTTTATTTCCTCATGTAACAGTCTCTGTATTAAGTATTCTATCTCATCTATCTATCTATCTATCTATCTATCTATCTATCTATCTATCTATCTATCTATCTATCTATCTATCTATCCATCTTATCTATCTATCTATCTATCTATCTATCTATCTATCTATCTATCTATCTATCTATCTATCTATCTATCTATCTATCATCTATCTATCAATCATCTTTCTATCATCTATCTTCATCACCATCATCACCTACCTCTGTATATCTCTTGACTATTTCTATGCCTCTACCTCTGCTTATGTATGCTTGATTCACATAATAAATAATCATCATGGCAGAGGTTAGTGGTGTCATAAGACTGTAGACTCTAGATGGGCAGGCACATGCCTTAAGATATTGGCAATGGAGAGGAGTAACTAAGTTCAAGAGTTGTCAGTGAATATGGGCTATAATGTGGAAGTTGATAGGTATCAGAAATGCAGGTAAAATAGGTTATTTTATCTGAATAATAAAGCACGAGCTATGGAGAGAAACTGGTGTGGAAGCTCAAGTTTCTACTTGGCTTAAAAAAATCAGATCAGTTATTTAGCCTGTTTGAAAGTTACTTTCTTAATGTCAGGTAGACAACTTCATGGAGTTGACATAAGTAGTTTTGAAATAATGTCCCAGACAATACCTGTCATTCTATTGTCTGTTTGTAATAAATAATCATCCTAGCATGTATAGAAAAGAGAAAAATAATATTCTAAAAAAATTTGGTAGAAATTTGCATGTGTTTTAACTCTTGATCTATAAGAAGATAAATAGGCTTTCCTTCAGAGGAAGGGGAAGATCTTGAGGGTATGGTGGAGATTATTCAATGAGGATGTTGAGTTCATAACAAAATATATGGACAATTGAATGGATGACCTAGTGGACTTGTGGGAGTTGAGTTTTTAAAGAAATATAAATAAATGGAGACGAAGGAAAGAGATGAAGTTCATCTGGGTAAAGGGTCTTCAGCCTTAGCTCACACTAAATCAAAGACTCAGAGGTGGCATTTCGAGAAGGCAGTAGAAATGTGGGCTTCACACATAGTTTATTTCTGTGCTGAGTTTTTATATATATATATATATATATATATATATATATATATATATATGTTGAAATTTTTATACAAGGAGGGGCTAGAGAGAAGTCTTAGAATTGAGGAGCACTTACTGCTCTTGCAGAGGACCTGGATTAGGTTCCTAGCACCTACATGGTGGCTCACAAGCTCATAACAACAGTTCTAGAGCTGGGGGCGGGAGGTTGATGCCCTCTTCCCATCTCCTCAGGCACTGCATGCATGTGGTGTACAGACACAGGCAGGCAAAACACTCATGTACATAAAACAAAACAGATCAATCTGAATTAAAAGGTTTCAAATCAGTATCCATCAGGAAGAACAAATTAAAACTGTACTGAGATTTAATTTTGCCCCAGTCAGAATGGCCAAGATTAACAAAAAACAAATCATCAAACAAATCATAAAGCCAAGTGAGAGTAGATGGTGACATGAGCGTGGGGTAAAGGGGTACTTATTCGCTACTGGTGAGCTAGGGCAACTGCTATGGAAATTAGTGTGGAGATTCTGCAAAATACTTACTACAACATCTAGCTATACCACTCTTAGGCTTGTATCAAGAACTATATATCTGACTGAGGAGAAACTTGCTCATTCATGTTCACTGGTGCCCTGTTCACCATAGCCAGGAAGGGCTGTATGTCAAAAGCTTAGTAGTGCACTTGGATAATTCAACTTTGAATTTAAATTCCAATCTTTACTGGCTTTCAAAATTCAGGAGCAATGGGAAATAAGATCCTTTGAGATTTGGAGGCACCCTGAGGAGAAGGGTTAGTGTGGTGAGTGGGTGACACCTTTGCTCTTTGGTTCTTTCAGTTCAGGCAAAGCACTCTTGGGTGTAAGGTAAGACATGAGGAAGCTGAGAGAACATAAGCTACCTGAGGTAGATAAGCTTGGGTTTTGAATTCTAATTTTGTCAGAAGTGTAAATTTGAGTGTTGGAGGAGGCCGTTAGTTAGTTCCCAGCTGCTTAGCCCCAAAATAATCACACAGAAACTGTATTATTTAAATCACTGCTTGGCCCATCACTAGCTCTAGCTCCTTATTAGCTAACTCTTACATCTTAATTTAACCCATATCCATTAATCTGTGCATCACTTCGAGGTTCTGACCTCCCAGCAAAGTGTCTGCATGTCTGTCTCTGGCAGCAGCTCCATGGCTTCTCTTTGACTCCTCCTCCTTTCTCCCAGCATTCAGTTAGTTTTCCCCGGCTAGCTAAGTTCTGCCCTGCTATGGGTCCAAAGCAGTGCTTTATTAACAAATGATATTCACAGCATAAAGAGGGGAATCCCACATCATTTGAGAACATAAATTGAACTTTTTGGGGCTCTTCATTCTCACTAGTAAGAAGAGGATCACAATAGTGGCATATCTAGGAATCTGTGAGCATTAACTAAGATAAAATGTGTGTGCTGGCTACTAAGTTGCTGATTGTCCATAAATGTCAATTTTTTTGGTGTATTTTTGGGTTATCTATTAAAATTTTGCTTAGGAAAAAAAACCAAATGGTTAATGTGATTCTCTCCATAGTCAACAGGCAGGCATTGGACATTTGCTATATGTAGGCTGTTTGGTGGAGGGCTTCTCTCTCACTAAGCTCA
Organism: Microtus obscurus; assembly: GCA_963919715.1. NCBI lineage: Eukaryota > Metazoa > Chordata > Mammalia > Rodentia > Cricetidae > Microtus > Microtus obscurus. The sequence goes on from CAWTZC010001472.1 coordinate 2,446,369, forward strand.
CAGGCTAGTGTATATTACAGTTCAGAATTTTGGTTAATGAAATTGTTGGGCACAAATGTAATTCACACACAGCTAAACCTGTATGCTACCCAAGCATGGTACTCTGTGCTAGTTGGTCCTTCAATCTAACTTCTAATGGAATGGTGGTCATATGCTAACTTCACAACACCAAGAATCTTTTAGACTTCCACCTGCAACTTCTTCTTTATTGCCATCCTTATTTATTCTTCACACTGAGGCATTTATAATGAGAAAATACTAGTAATTATAATTTAGTCAAGTAAGTAATATTCAGTTTTACTTAATGTTATTCCTTGAATTAACATGCTGTCTCATGAGAGGTAAAACAGTGTAAGAGTTGTTTCACTTTCAAAATAATGAGAACTCACCATCTTCTTGCCTTTGAAACCAAGAGAAGGAATAGTTTCTTTCCATATGACTCTCAAAAATAAGGAAAAGTATCCGAAAAAGACCTACTCATGCCTTGAAGGGAGATAACATCACAGGAAGCAAGAGGAGGTCAATGAATTTCTGTATGCACAATGGAAATGGCGAGACAAATGTCTATTTCCATGTAAAGCAGTCTGGGATCACTGCAGCAACGTATTTACGAGGGTCTCGGGTCTCCCGGAACGTACACAGTGATGTGCAGCATGTCACACTTTTACACAAAACACTTATTCAGCATAAACTGCCTTCACAGAAGCCGGATTGCCCTTCCCCCTCACTTCCACTTTCCACCCTCCAGTCCTCCCTTGGGAAGATGCACTCCTGTTCCATTTGTGCTCAGCACCAGCGTTGCCATGGAAACTCTCCTCCTTGTCTCTCCCCTCCCCAGTTACCAAGAACAGCCCTGTATTCTGTGCCAAGACCTCCTCTGTACAGACTCAATATTCTTTCAATGTTTAGACAAATCTGTTGGAAAACCTTGTTTACATTTTTCCCACAACACCATAGCTTCGCGTTGGGGCCATCCATTCCCATGGACCTACCCATGTTCTGGAGGTGATTTTTCTCTGCTGTTTTCTCTACCTAGCTCTAAAATAAAATTGTATCATTTGGTCTGATTCTTAATAGGATACGAAAGGTAACTCAAGGTCACAGATTCCACACTAGCAATCACTTTTATCCAGTCCAGAATTTAATACTTTGTATACTAGATTTCTTTACTTGAAAAAAAAAAAGATTGTTCATTAAAAAATGTAGTATTAATACATGTTTAAAAGCGCAAAACTTTTCTTTTTATTGTTCTGGTACGATGTCTGTTACTGTACATCCATGTATCTTAAGTTATGCCAGACATTAGTATTCAAATGTATAAACAGTATGTTGGCATCACATTGCTTAAACTTACAGGTACATTCTAGGCTGCATGTTATCTGCAGAATTTTAAAATATTGTTTATGGCTTAGCATATGATTCTTGTACTCAAAACAACAACAAAATAATGTTCATGTAATGACATTTTATCCTTTTCATTTAAAAATTATTAGCTATGCCTTTGGATTTCCTAAATGTTGGAAGTAGGTTTAGTTAAAAAGAATTACTTATTTTACATTTTTATTGTAAGTTGAACAGGTCAGCCTGGTTGTGCCACTATGCTGAAACATCTTTTCATTGTAAACATACGCATTTTTAAATTGTTATTTGGAAAAGAATTACCTCTGGTCAACAGAAGAGGGAGCAATATTCCCTCCTTTCTGACATGAAATGCTGGGTTGTTTTCTCACTTCCCCCTAAACATAAGCCTCTTCTGTCATAATCTCTGCTGTTACTCCCCCCTCCCTTTTTCTATTTTTTTTGAGGGGTAGTGGAGGAGGGGTGCCTAGTGGTGGCAGAAGGAGGACCACCCAGTTCGATCAAGGAATCAGAGGTTAAATTCTTTCTGGTTTGTTTCTATCTCTCAGGATATAGTTCTATGTTAGAAATCTTTGTCTTCTACTGTATATTTTTTCCTTGTAACAATTCTTACGGGAATAAAATCCACTGCACCGCTTTACAGGGTAGCTGCGAGATTGTGCAAGCCGTGGAAGAGAATGCGAGCATTTTCCAGCCTGCCCTGAGAGAGACTCTCTGCCATTGCTCTCTCTCTGAGCTGAGTAGGAGCCGCGCACATCTGAATAACAGAGTCTTTTCTGCCTGGCGCAATCCTGGATTGTTACAGTCTAGAGGCCGGCCATGCTGTCACCGGCACAAATTGATTTAACCATCAATTGCTGTGGTCATTAAAGCTGCTAAAAGTCCCCGCCAAACTGATGAATTGCAGCTGAATGTGAAATGAGTGTCTAAGTCTTTTTCCCACCACCTCATATCAAAGGCTATTGTATCCCTGCAAAGTAAAGGGTCGGAGGTTCGGGCTGCAGTTCAACAATGGGCTCTGTCAAAGGACAGAGCCCCATTCACACAGGCACTCCCAATTACAGTTTGCTTTCCATACCTTATTGTATGAAATTTGCATCCAACTAATACATTGAATTATTGGCATACTTTGGGTGTCAAAGGAGTCATTGAATGATTTGTCCTTGAAATACATGGAATCCAAAGCAGCTGCTGGATCTTATCTTGACAATGGAGCGATTCCCTGGTTTTCCAACGCCTGCAAATGGACTCATTTTCTCTCAGCTCAGAGTTACCACTTGTGGAAATGATACACAATTTTTTTTTCTACATTCACAACTGTGAAGCCATTTCTGTAGTTCTTGAAAGGAGAGGAATGGTATTGTTCCTCCTAAGAATGATATAATTAAATTTTTAAAAGATTTGGTATAACCTCCTTGGGAACAATAATTTGGTTATTATTAGCTTTTTTTCTTAAACAGTGAGAGTAAAAAGATGCAATGTAAAATTAAAATCCTTTATAGACATATATTTAAATGCCAGGAAGAACTTTTGTTGATTCTTTTAGAAAAGTACAGGTTGAGAGTTTTTCAGATTTTATGGCTTAAGGGTTATGAACCTACCACACCATGCACATGGACACGCATGTATGTCGCTGTAATGGTAACCTAATTTAACTGACAACTGAGCTTGGGGACATGAAGGATCACTAAAATTCAATCCTTCCAGTTCTGATACTGTAATGGCAGTGGGGAATTTGAGAAAACACTGAGTTTTACAGCCACAGTAATTCACTTTCCTCAGTGATGAATTTGTTTCCTCCCAGAAGATGCTCACCGGAAGAGCATTTGCTTTCATCTCCGTCTTGACTTTAATGTGTCACATAATTTGATTTACATGTGTGCTTGCCTATGCAATTTGAGCAAGCACACTTGAGGGTTACTTTTCCCCTTAATGTTTAGGTTATTATTTAGGGACTGGGTGAAGAGATCTTATTTTTAATTCCATGGTTTTGTTTGTTTCCCCCTTTCTTCCGTTTTCTTTCCAAGCTTCATGCAATGTGACTTTAGTGTTTCTGTAATGCGCTTAGAGGAAGCTCTGTAAGAGAAACATGTTTTGGGACATCAGAGGAGGACAACATCACATCTAGTCCTAGCAACCCCCATGTGCTGCTTATTTTCCTTCCCTGATTCATCCTGCCAGGAAGTATTATCAGCTGAGCTAAGAACAGATGTGGAAAACAAAAGAATGATAATAATGATAATAATGATAATAATAATAAAACTAATGAAGCTGATTTGATGCTATAGTAGAAGTAACATGGACAGGATGGAAGAAAGACAGCAAAGCCAGCGGCCACCACAGTACCACAGAGAACAGAGGCCAAAGAGGGAAGCTTTTCTTCAAGAGTCACTGGCACAGGTCATGGGTTCAGGCCACACACCTATTAATAATGAACTGGCAGACAGATCTAGGTTCATGTTTCCCTAGATTCTATTTACCATAGACGGCGAGTCTCCGGCAACTGTGTGAGCAAATCCATCAGCAAGAACGGTTACATTGGCCCCAAGTTCCAAATGACCCTTGAAGAAGGTCATTTGATTCTTGTCTCTGAGGATCTCTTGTTTCTCCTCCACCCAAAACAGGGGCCTGGGGAGTATATGGTCCCCTAATATTGAGAATCCTGTCCCCCAGAACCTCGCCCTTAATTGCTAAGGCATTGTAACCAGGTGGGGAAGGCATTTCACCATTCAATGAACTATAGTGTATTAGAGATGGAACTTGATGCCAAGATCAATTCTTTAAATATTTTTTAAGAAAAAGCAACATCAGAAACATTATATTAATTTGTGAGATGACTCATATAGTAATACAACCCTGTAAATACTTCTAAATTTGCTTCTGGTTATTTACTCTGAACCAATAGTTTAGAATTATTTTCTGACATTAGTGTAGTAGAAAAATTTCAGCATTTATCATCATTATTAATTTTTTTCTTGATTTACTCAAATGTCCTTAAATGGAAATGAAAAGCCTTTCTTTAGCTGTTTAATAAATGATATTAAGTTGTTAAAGTATATATAAAAGTTTACCCTGGAACATAATCTTACTGAAAATTTACAGTAAGTGAGTGGAACCATAGGGTATATTAGTTTTTAAAGTTCTTAACCAGCTTAAAAATTAGCTTAAATTTTAATTATCAGTAGGAAATCATTGAAATAGTTACTATATAATTAATTACATTTTTATTGATATATATTTCATATATTTTGGTGAGAATTTTAGCATTATTTATTTCAATCATACGCAAGAGAACATTTAAACCAGCCTGCTTTGTTTTCTAAAATTAAAATATATGTAATTTGTGTTTTAGATAATATGCATGTAGTGAATGAAGACAGCCCCACAATACTATTATCGTGAGGTGTACTATACAGATATTTATATTCATTTTACAGTTGAGGGAAACTGAGAATTAGAGCCTACAAATGGGCACTGGAAAGATGAGGCAGGGGTCAAGATCACTAACTCTTCAGCCATGCGACAAGAGTTCAGATTCCAGCAGCATCCGGGTAGCAAGGCAGGAGTCTAGTCTGTGCCTATAATCCCAACACCTGGGAAGACAGAGACTGGAGCCACTGAGACGGACTGGCTTCCAGCCTAGCTGAGAAAACGCTAGGTTCAGGGAGAGTCCCCATCTCAAAGGTAGAGAGTGACAGAGGAGGACACCCAAGTGCGTGGACTGGTGCCCATACATGTGTGCACACCACCACAGACTCGTGACATTCTCTCATGCAAATAGATACAAATAAATTCTAGTTTTAAATAATGTACTAATGCTAAATGATGAGAAAACATTGACTAGAACTTTGGTTATGTATACGGAAGGTTTATTCATTATATTACAATGTTCTATAAATTATAAAGGTCGAAGATATGACACAGGTAATCCTTAATTTTTCTGAAAAAAAATGTTGAACTCTTCAGGTTATATCTTTTGCTTAAACTTCCATTCTCAAATTATAGCCTTATTGGATCTTTATGTTCAGGTATCTTTTTCTCAGAGAATTATAATTCATTATATTATATATTGCATTACTTTATTTATATACCATAGTGCATATGAATGCATTTTAATGCTCTTTAAAGTCTGTTTCAGTGTTTGAGAATTTCAATTTTAAATGTTAATGTTAAATGTTAGAATGCTGATTTTATTTTTATTTCATTCAAAATATTATTTATTCACTATTATTTACCAGTATTAGACACCAAATACAGGTCCTTATATATGCTAGGTAAACAGTCTATCACTAAAACCCACACTAGCCCTTCAAAAGATCCTTTAGGTTTCTCTTGAGAAACTTTCTATTTGTCATTTGAAAGTGGGTTGCTTAATCTCCTAACATTGTGGTATTTTGTAATCAATTGTTTTTCCAGTAATTTATATTATAACCCTGTTGTCTAAGAACAGACAGAGTATGCTTTCCATTATTTTCAGTTTGTTCAGGTACATTCTCTGGCTTTCCATGTGGTCTCTTGGTTTCAGGTAACTTTGCGAAGACTGTGTTTGTGCTCATTGTGATGGGCTCATGAGCGGGTAACTGGCCACTGGAGCATGGTGGGTTCATGAGTGGGTAGCTGGCCTCTGGAGCCTGGTAGGCTCATGAGTGGGGGCCACTGGAGAGCATAACTCTCCCTCTCCTGGGATCTCTTTTTCTTTGTGTTTAAAGTGAATGTTCTTGTGGCAATATCAGTTTGGCATTGTTTGATTTTCTGGGAAAAGTCTTCCCATAGCTCAGGCTAGCTTCAGACTAACAGCAAGCTTCCTCCTTCAGCTTCCCAAGTCCTGTGATCACAGGCATGTGCTGCCACCATTCGCTTGGACCTTGTTTCTTGATGCACTCCGATGACGACTTCCTCCTCTTCCTCCTGCTTCTTCTATCTCAGTGGCTCTCAGCCCTCCTAATGCTGTGACCCTTTAGTATAGTTCCTCAGGTTGTGGTAATCCCCAACCATAAAATTATCTCGTTCCTATTTCACAACTGTAATTTGCTACTTTTATGGATCATAATGTAAATATTTAGAATGCAGGCTATCCGATATGTGACCCCTGTGGGGGCCCCAACCAATAGGTCGAGTTTTAGCTTGAAGACCATTTTACTAGAGTTGAAAAGAAAAACACCGCAGGACAGACAAGCTGTGACTCTCAGCAGCTACCCAAAGGAGAATGGAAGAGAGATGGGAAAAAAAAGCCATGTCACTATCATGGAAGTTAACCGCGTGATGTCAGACAGCCACATGGAAGGGAGAAGCATTTAGGGAAAGTACACACCCACCGTAGTGCTGTGGAAGTCCAAAATATTAGGGGAAGCATGCTTAGAAGAGAGACCGAAGACAAGGAAAAGTTAGGCATTTCTGAGTAACTCAGCAAAGCGGCTGACCGAAGGCAGCATGTTTATGGCTCTCGGAGACCGTGCTAGGAGTTGGGAATTATGGGAAGGAAAACAGATTGTATCGTTCAAAGGATAATTATTCTGTGTATCTCTTTAGCATGGCTTAAGGTGAGCCTGGTTCCTAGGGGTGGTCTATGCCAGGTGGCTGACCTGGTCCCATTGGAATGTCAGGTCTCCACTCATCTCTTGACCAGAAAGTCTTCACTTAATTGTACTTTTTGGCTAATATTACAGAACTCTCCCCATTTTGAAGAGGTAACCATAAAATCGTTTAGGATCCATAGCAAAGATCAAAGCCCCAAAATACTCTTGGCCTCTCTGACCTTTGGCAAGGAGCAGATACCTAAAGGCCTGGGGACACTTCTGGTTTTTAGCCAAGAAAGAAGCCTGTTAATTTTTCTTGGGATCTTGTTACCCTAAGCTGCCTAGGCAGGTTTTTTTTTTCCCCCTCCTATTCTTCCCATCACCCCTTCTGGAGAGGTAAGCCTAACTGCCATTAGGGAATTGCAGTGATGAGTGACCTGGCTTCTTCAAGCTGAATGGGAGGTCAAATGGGGAAGTCAAGGTACCCCTACAGTGGTGCTAATCCAAAGGACCCCCAAAGTGCATGGGTGGTTTTATTCATGTATCTGCTGGTAGGTGGGAGGAAAGGGAGCTCTTGAGTAGCTCCTAGGAAGGCAGGTGAGGGAGAAGCAATAGCATGATTATTAGTATTGTAAGCCCTAGGCGGGAAAGCCAGAGAAAAGTGTATATTAAAAATATTTAAATCCAAGTCTATTAAAATCTCGTGATGGAATCACAGAAACTTCTCCACTGGGCTCATCAGTTTTCCTTTGGCCTCCAAGGCTGAACTAGGGGGTGATAAACCCAGCATATGAGTCCAGACACTTTGATCTCTGTGGGAGAGCTGAATCACCATGTGAGGTCTTTCCCAGATGCTTTCTGGAGATGGAGAGAGAGAGAGAGGAGAAATTTAGTTTAAAGGATAGTGGGGTTTTCTCTCTTGCTACAAGCAGGCATTGCAGTGTTGAACTGAGGCTACAGCTAAAGTCTTATATTTGGGCAACATTTTTCTTTATCAAGAAGAGAATCATTAGTTAAAAAATACATAACTACATGTATAAATATAACATTGCTTTAGGTCAAATGTTTAAGAAATGTGATCCCTTGGATTGTGAAAGAAACATGCCAATCATATTAAACTTTGGTTACACTTTCCCATTGGGTACTGAAGACCACTGAAAAATCTGTTTCTTCTGCTTCTTCTTCTTCTTCTTCTTCTTCTTCTTCTTCTTCTTCTTCTTCTTCTTCTTCTTCTTCTTCTTCTTCTTCTTCTTCTTCTTCCTCTTCTTCTCCTTCTCCTTCTCCTTCTCCTCCTCCTCCTCCTCCTCCTCCTCCTCCTCCTCCTCCTCCTCCTCCTCTTCCTCCTCCTCCTCTTTCTCCTCCTCTTCCTCCTTCTCCTTTCTTATTTTTTTTTAATATCAAGACCAGGTCAAAATCTAGTCCTCAGGGAAATCACTTGAGCTTTGGAGGACACACCTTTAGTCTTTTTTCTTTTTTCCTCTTTTCTTTTCATCAGTTGTTCTTTCTTTGGAGAATAAGTCTCAGACTTGTTTTACAATGGCTTTTTTTTTGAAGCATTAAGAAAAAAAAATCCTTCATGTTGACCCTCTTCTCTATGGACTGGTCACTGGTCTACTCTCTAGGATCTCCTTAAACAAGAAACTTCTAGAAGAATAGTGTATTCTTCACAGGTGACAATGCATTTTCAGAGATGGATAACAATATTTGTTTATGCTTTTGGCTTTTTTGGTCTTTTTTTTTTTTAAAGACAGGGTTTTTCTGTATAGCTCTGGCTGTCCTATAACTCACTATGTAGACCAGGGTGGCCTCAAACTCACAGAGATCTGCATGCCTCTACCTTCTGATTGCTGGGATTCAGGTGTGCACCACCACCTGGCTGGTGACCATGTTTTTTAATGTGTAATTTTTACATTGATTTTCAGAACACTTGATATAGATTGATATTTACCATATCGGTTACTTATGACTTTTTGTCACTCTTGTCCTTTTGCTCTGTAATTAAGCACTTTATATCATTCCAACTTTTTTCTTTAATTTTGTTTTGGTGATTATCTTAGAGTTTGTAGTATATGTTTCCAGTGAATCTAAGCTGCTTTCCTATCACAGGAAACCATTTCATGAATAGTACAAGTACTTTATAGTAATAAAACCATTCTAATTTCTTTCTTCTGTCCTTGGCATCAATGCTGCTCTTTGTTTTACTTATACTTAAATACATATATACATCTACATTTATGCTAGCTAGTTTTTGTCAACTTGACACAAACAGTAGACACCTGGGAAGAGAGAACCTCAACTGAGGAATTGCCTCTATCATATTTGCCAGTGGGCATGTCCTAGGAGCATTATGATTTATATGGGAGGGCTCAGACCAGCATGGGTGGTGCCATCCCTGAACAGGTGGTCCTGCATGTATATAAGAGAGCAAGTTAAGGATTCATAGAGTGCTAGCCAGTAAGCAGAGTTCCTCCATGGTCTCTGCTTTAGTTCCTGCTATAGGATCTGCCTTGAATTTATGCGTTGGGATGGCATGATGATGAATATTTGTAATCTATGTGATAAATAAACCCTCTTCCTGCCATGTTGATTTTGAACATTTTTTTTTATCAAAACAATAGAGGAACAAACTAGGACCGAAATTGGTACCAGAGATGTAAGGGCATTTCTGTGATGAAACTGACCATGTTGTTTTGAGGAGTACTCTAGAAGATTTTAAAGCATTGGATGGAAAAGTCATTGAATATTCAGAGCTTAATGAGTGGCTGTTAGTTGTAGGAGCTTGGATGATATGAATGCTGATAGAATTGCAGATAATGGATGCCTGGCTTATGAAATTTCAGAAGAAAGTTTGAGGGTCCCTCAAAGATTCCATAGAGGCTGCTGAATTATGAAACTGGAGAAGTGGACATGTATTTCTATGCTTTATCACAACAATTGATGCTGGTTAGCTGGGGCTGAAAAATCAACTGTGATTAATGGGACCAGCATTATTGAGGTAAAATATTCTGAGATGTGTTTCCCCAGGATCAACACATAGAAGCTGTGCTCCAAAGGTGAGCGATGTTGCATCTCAAACTGTCAGCTGAACTTGGTAAGTGTGTCAGTGTTTCCAAGGTGGCACTGCCTTTGATGACATGAAAGCTGCAGGATTGACGGGGTCATAGAGAGAAGCTGAAACTTGTCACCGTGAGAGGAGGCCAGAGCAGGCCACTGGTGAAGGTGATTGGCATGTTAACACTTGGTGATTCTACAGGAGTGCACATTTTTGAACATATTTGTGCCTCAGGAATTGTCCATTTTAATTGGTCAGCTTAGAAGGTGTATGGTGTGTGTGTGTGTGTGTATGTTTGTATGTGTGTGTGTGTGTGTAGATATATATGTTTGTGTGTATGTGTGTTTGCACATTTGGGATGTGAGTGTAGGAAGTATATGTGTGCAAATGTAACAGCCTGCATATGGAGATCAGAGGACAACCTTCAGTGTGGGTTCTCATCAGAGATGGGTTTAGTTTCTAAGTGTTCCATGCTGGCTCCAAAGCATCCTGGGATCCCTGCTGTCTACCTCCCACTAAGACTACAGAAGAGTGAGTACTATCACTCCTGGCTTTACGTGAGTTCTGGGGATTTGAACTCAGCCCTCATACTTGCTCAATATTTGATTTACCCACTAAGACATCTCCCTAGTCTTTATCTGATCTATATTTCAATAATGCAAATTAAGTTTTAGAAATGTTCAAAGTTTTGTTTTAAAAACAATGAAGAATCTGCTCAACTTAATTTCAGTACAAAAAGAAGCAGAACCATGGGCATTAGTTATTTTTACTTAGCCTCAGTGTTCTGTGTTAGGGACTGTTTGGATAGTTTGTCCATGTGAGTAATTAATTAAAAAGAAGGCTGACAGTTTCCCACTCACTGCTTATGTGTGTACAGGTATATGCATCCCAGTAGAAGCACAGTTGTGGATCAATCATAGGAGTTGAGGCTAAAGTGAGAGTTCACTGTCTCTAGGTTAGTCGTAACTAATTATTCCTCAAATGAAGTGCACAGTTTTGCTTTGTAAGCATATTAAAGCAATATGTCAATATCTACTCCTTATGCTGATCCTTAACTCTGAATGAGCAAAGGAACTGGACAGTCATTCAAGATGATCTTTGTGGCTTAATCATACAAAATCTCCTTCAATCTGTCCAGTAAGAAGTCCTGTTGCCAGAAGGCAATGAGCACAAGCTAAGTCTAAAAGGAGAGAGACACTTAAGGGAGTCAAATCGGGCCTCTAGTGAGATTTGATGGAGGCCCAGTAACAAGGCAAACTGAGATCCCGAAGACAGGGTTTCACTGCAGAGATGTGGGGGTGCTAATGGTAACTGTACTAGGGGATGGCAAGGAGACAAGTGTGCCTGCAGAAGTAGGAAACAGAGGGAGCCACAGCAGTGGGGTCCTGAGGGGGACTGGGGTCTGGATACATGGGGCTTTGCTGGAATTTTGTCTTTTTCTCTGTAGGTGTTGGGATGCATTGAAAGCATCACTTTGGTGACTGTTCAGAAGAAAGGAGCAGTGAGGGCAAGAAAGAAGTGCGTAAGAGAGGTATAGCAATAGTGTGAGATGCTGTCTTAGATTAGGGTGGTACGCCAGAGTTGAGAACAAATGCTTATTTTCTAAGTTTGTGTTGAAGGTAGAAATGATAGAATTTGCTCATGGATTGTGATGACTCTTGGGTGAGAGAACAGAAATTAAAGTTAATGTAAGTTTTAAAATGGGAGCGACTGTAAAAAGAAAGATGTTATTTGCTATGGTTAAGGAGACTATGGAGTAACAGATTTTCTGTGGGCAGGGGATGGAGGGTCTCCTTTGATTAACAAGTTTAAAGTCCCCATTTGATATCTCAGCAGAAATATTGAAGAGGCATTTGCATTAAGGTGGGAAGATGGCAGAATAAATGTAGAAATTAATAACCCAGGAAAGCTCAATGGCATTACTCTTCATGCTTAATCAGAAGAGATTATTTATACTTAGACTCACACTGGGTGATGGGATAGTAGGAAATTATGAGAGCCTCCGTCCTTCCTTCCCTCCTTTCTTCCCTCCCTCCTTTCTTCCCTCCTTCCCTCTCTCCCTCCCTCCTTTCCCTTCCTTCCCTTTCCCCCTTCTCTTCTCTTCTCTTCTCTTCTCTTCTCTTCTCTTCTCTTCTCTTCTCTTCTCTTCTCTTCTCTTCTCTTCTCTTCTCTTCTCTTCCCTTCCCTTCCCTTCCCTTCCCTTCCCTTCCCTTCCCTTCTCTTCCCTTCCCTTCCCTTCCCTTCCCTTCCCTTCCCTTCCCTTTTCTTCTTCTGGTAAAGAAGGTGATATAGTAACATAAGCTTCAGGGGACTTGGTTTTTTGTTTTTGTTTTTGTTTTTCAAGACAGGGTTTCTCTGTAGCTTTGGAGCCTGTCCTGGAACTCCCTTTGTAGACCAGGCAGGCCTCGAACTCACAGAGATCCGCCTGCCTCTGCCTCCCGAGTGCTGGGATTAAAGGCGTGCGCCACCACCGCCCGGCTGCTTCAGGGGACTTGAAGGAAAGAGGGTTGACCGAGAAACCAAAGGAGCTAGAGTAACAAAACCAGTTAAGTTCAAGGTCATGAATTCAATATGGAGTCCTCATATTTTTTAGTTGGGCAATGCTGAGATGTGTGAATAAAAGCCAAAAAAAAAAAAAGAGGTGGGAAATTCGACTTCACTAGTTTTGAGCTTTTGACAGATGAGAGGAAGGTCCAAGGAGCTTGGGGAATATGGGAGATGAGAGGTAACTTTAATGAAGAGTCAAACAACTTACACAGAATAAAGAAGAATTAGATGCCAAAGGAGCAATGGGGTAGACAGAGATGGAAAAAGACAATTTCGTGAGAATTTGCTGTATAGGAAGATTAGTCACACTTGTTTCTAAAGCTATAAGTGGCTTTGGAATGCAGACACTCCCAATTTAATATTAAGGCTTCTGTAGTGGAAATATGACTTGGTCACCCGTCTAATGGTTTCCAAAGATGCCATGGACGCAGGTATTAATATTCTTGGCTATCAGGTCCATTACCTTACACCTACACTTCTACATCCAAAAGAACCAAATTCATTAAAAATAATGTTTTGCTTTTAGAATTACCTGGAAGCAGAATATGACCTTATTTTAAATTAACTGCTGAGAAGGTGCTTATAATTCATATAATTTTGACTTGCTGCAAATAATATCATATATCTCTGTTGAAGCCTTAGCTTGTACACTGCTGGGAACTATGACCACAGTGCTTTACAGCCTTTAGTAGGTATGCCCTGCTCCTCCTTCACACCCTAAAGTGAAGAAACCTCAATTTCACAAAACAAGAGTTTGGGTGGGAAATTATAATTTGTAGTTGTATTCTATCAGAAAGAAAACTGATACTTGGAGATGTAATTGGCCCAAAGCCACCAATGGAGCCGGGTTTGAACCTGATTCAGAGCTGATTCAGTAAGCACTGGACTTGAACCTCTCTGAGACAGTATATTGGTTGGATGCAGACTTGTATATACAACCACTTAACACTCATGATACAACCAACAGCTACATTGCAGGAGAAAGAGAACTTTGTGTTTGCCAGAACCCTCTGAGAACTTGTAGTTCTCTGCTGGTATATCCTCAAAAGACATGGATACACAGTTATGGAAGGAATGTCTTCTTTTCTTATCAGGAGGATGTATAAAATGCATTAGAGTTGTAGGGAAAGAATGCTTTGTGTGTGTGTGTGTGTGTGTGTGTGTGTGTGTGAGAGAGAGAGAGAGAGAGAGAGAGAGAGAGAGAGAGAGAGAGAGAGAGAGAGAAGAAAATCAGAAACAAAGTCCCTCTTGATAAATGAGCTGATATATGCAACAGGCACCTGCCGTCACCATGGTTACAGAACCGTGTGATGGTGCACATGAATCCTATGAGTTCTGGATTAAAAGGGATTTCTTTCCTAAGCTCATTCTTTACACACCATAATGACTGCTGATAGTACATGGCACCAAATAGTGTAGTCATCACTTTCTGTGCGTTATTTCAACAAACGCTTGAAAGAACCTCCTGAGGAAGGAACGTTTATTATCCTTCTCTTATGGGCAAGAACATCAAAGATGAGAAGACAAATTCTCAGTGCTGGATAAACTGAAAGCCAGACTTCTAATCTGTGCTGCACACCTGAAGGTGGTGGGTGAGGATCCCTCGGCACCCTGCTTCTTGAAGGTGAATGATGACAGCAATAACAGCAATGAATATCCTTTACAAACTTGCTGTGAGCCACACGTTATGTCATCTTGTCTCTGTGATAATCCAGAAATGATGCTAACCCGGAGAACTAAAATTTATCTCATTGCATTGTTTGCCAGTGGCTATGTAGCTACTACTTATTCATTCTGTTCCCAAGACAAAGCAGCGAAGAATGAGAAGGTAGAGCTTCTGTGGGTGTTTATCATACTGTTAAATTCTGCAGGAGAAATTTTAATTATCGGGGCAAAGATTTTATAATGAGGTGGGGACAGAGGCAGTGAGAATTATGGTTGTTTACTTTTTAGTTTGCATTTGCTGTTCTATTAGGCTTTCTTACCAACTCCGTTGAGTTCTTTTTCTTTTGCTTATTTTCTTGGATAAGATAAGGCATAAGAGAATAAGAGATGATGGGTTTGCTCAGTAAATATTTTGTCATACTTTGAATAATTACAAAGCAATATTTATTTATCATGCATGTATTTATCCCCCAACGAAACCAATGTTACCTTGTGCTACCTCTGCTTAAATGGAAGGATTAGAGGATCTGTTGTTCTCTCTCTGTGAAATTTGTATTTGTGGAGCAAGAATTGTGTGTATCAAAACAGGCTCAAAGGACAGAAGAGTAGACACTTGGGGATAGTAGGATTTCTGAGTGACTTCGTAAAATTAGTTATGTAAAGGTTGATGCCTGAATTAGTATGGAACAATTTCCCCTACCTCCTGGGATCTAAAGTAGGAGAGTCCACCTAATGATATGACTTTTGTGCTGGTCATGACTGGCTGTTACTTCTGTTTCTCAATGTTATGATGACAACCATGAGGTTCCACATGGTGGGAGAGGGTAAGGATAAGGATTGGCTTTTCTCTCTTGCTCTGTACTGGCACTGTTGGGGTAAAGTGAAATTTCTCTTCTGTCCTCTGCAGCTTTTCTAGATTATAGTGATTTAGAAATATAAGCAAAAAAGCACTGTAGTAGTAGGGAGCAGCACTGTGTGTCCCTGTACCCGGCCGCCCGCATGGTTTAGCTTATGCCCGAAATAATTACACGGAAATTGTGTTCTTTTAAACACTGCCTGGCCCCTTAGTTCCAGCCTCTTATTGGCTAGCTCTTGCACCTGTACTAGCCCATTTCTGATAATCTGTGTAGCACCCCATGGTGTGCTTACCGGGGAGATTCTAGCCTGCGTCTCTCTGCAGTGGGAACATCATGGCGACTCCTTCTCAGCTTCTCTTTCCCAGAATCCTCTTCTGTCTACTCCACCCACCTAAGGGTTGGCCTATCAATGGGCTCAGGCAGTTTCTTTATTTTAACCAATGAAATCAACAGATAAGATACAAGACCCACCTCCATCATTTCCCCTTTTTCTGTTTAAACAAAAAAGAAAGGCTTTAACTTTAACATAGTAAAATTACATATAACAAAACAGTTATCAAATAAGAATTACAGTTACAATATTTATATCTACTTTATCTTTTATCATAACTAAGGAAAACTATAACTAACCATTCTTCAACTCCATCAAAGACTCCAGAAGGATATAAAACTACAGTAAACAAGAAGTCCAAAATTCTAGAAATGACAGAGACAACTCGCTGCCTGGACAGTCACCCAAAGTTCCTCTGTACCGTTGGGGCATCCATCTTTGGCCTTCAGGCCCATTGTATCCAGCAGACAGTTCCATGAAGCAGGAAATTTCAAAGACAGTTCAGTCACTTTCTGCTGTGTCCTGCAGAATGTCTCATAGACTCTTTCATGAATCAGGAACCCCAAAAGATCATCTCACCTTTAGGCAAGTTCAGCAGTCCTCTCTCTGCAGGTTCTTTGTGTCCAGTTTATGCAACAGTCCAGGCAAGAACAGTCTCTTGCCCAAATGTCTATCAAGCTCCATAAGGATCCTCTTCGATGCCCATTTTCCTCTCAAAGTAGATTGGTGTTGCCAGGAGCAGACGTGTCTCATTGTCATGAAAAACCCTAAGTTATTAAAATATTTTAAATGCCATATTCTGCAATCTTTGAGAGATATGAAGAATGCCTATCTAACTGAAATATATCTCTATATATCTAGAAAATCTAACTAACATGACTATAAGCTTGACTATTATTTATGATTATCCATTAGCAACCTATATTTCCTATTATACATTACATTTTAAATGAACTACACAATCACAATACCTTGATCAAGATCAGAAATACATATACATATAACAAAATTGACCTTAAAATCCACACCAATGCAAATTATTCATATCTATATCATATCCCCCTTTAAATGTAAAAACATTTATAAACAATATTTTGGGAACATGGGCGCAGTTTTTCTCTCCAAACTGCTTCCTGCTGAATGGGGGCATCGTTAATTAGGTCTTCCATGGTGTAACCTGTGTGCCAGGGTCATCTCAGTTGGCAGCTGAGTGAAGTAATTTTTTGAGGGTGTTCACAGCAACCTTTCAGGAGGGCGTGGTCTATCATACCAAATCGGAATAGAAGAAATCCACAGGGTCTCATCCTCTGTGAAAACAAAAGAAGACCCTTTCCGAAGCATCATATCCTTAGACCCAAATTTTGAAATCGTAAAACCCTTATATCCATTCTGGTTACGCTTGGCAGTCCATATAATGAAATGACTCTCTGTACTTAGTTCCTTTATAGTCAAAAATTTTAAAGAAAACACAATGTACATAATCCAGACTCTCTGTGAATTTTCCATTTTTACGTGGCTTATTTTTCTTTATTTCTTTTACTCTCTTAACTATCTGTACTCTGTCTCTTTAAAGACTTTACCTTTTTATTCTTAAAGGCATTAACTTTATTCTCTCTCTCTCTATATATATATTTATTTTTCTCTCAAGCCTCTGATCCATTTAGTGGTCTGTCTGAATCTGTTTTATTGTGAATCTGTAATTTTTTTTTTTTTTACTATCCAGGAGCATTTTTTAAAACGTTAAGCACTTCTTAAAAACTTAAGTTGCACCATGTAGGGGTAATACGGTACTGCCTGTGTCCTGCAAAGTCTAAACCTTAAGTGCGCTGTTATCACAGTAATTACGGTAGTTCCTGCTTGAGACAAACTCAGTTCATCATGGCGGAGCTGAGCCGCTCCTGCCTCAGAGCCATTTGGTGCCCCTGAGCTGCACACAGTTCCAGGCACACAGCAGTCCACATTATCATCAAGCAAGCCGTAGCACTTTACTCCAAATGCTCCATTTAAAAGCTCTGCCTCCCGCAGGAGCCAGACAGAGATTGCGATGGTGGCACAGCCCAGAAAGCCGGCATTTTAAAACGGCCAGTTTTTTACAGAAAAAGAAAAACCACAATATGGAGGAAATTTATAGTGATGTGATTACCCATCTATTTGCCATTCTGTAGAAACCTATATGCCCCTCTTCAGACTTGGTAGGGTGAGAGTGGGGATTGTCAAGCATTTAATGGCTTCCATGATTACTCCCAGAATGTCTTGGAGACATTCTTTTTGGAATTTGAATGAGCCTCAGGGACAGACATTAATATGGAATTGAATATCCTGCCATCCTCCATTATATTTTTCAGTCTTCTTTTCTGAGATAGGTAGTGGGGCTTGAGGGTTGGGATGGAGAGCCGTGATGTTTTTCATGTAATTTGCTCTGAGCATAGAAAAGGAAAATGCAGATTTCCTCCTTACTCTTGTGGTGAGAGGAACAAGAATGCTTTCAGAGCCTTTGGATCTATGTCAATTTGTCCAGTGTGTTAAAAATGACCATATTGGGGGTTACTGCTTTCTGGTCCCCAATCATGTATAGGGATTCAGTGAGAGCTTAGGTACAAAGGATAGAACTTTTAATGCAACAATAGTTGAGCACAAAAAAAGGGAGTGTAACAGAGATGGGTAAATGACTTCGTGTGGCCAATTTTAATTTGTGAATGGTCCTGTCATAAGGGAATACCAAGAAAAATGACAAGAAATAAGAGAAGGAGAAGAAAGAGAAGAAGAGAAAGGAAGATCAGATGATCAAATGATGATGGTTTAGAGGCAATTTACCTTAAACATTATTTCATTGAGAAGAATCATAAGGTGTGGTGGTTTGAATGAGACTGGCCCCCATAGGCTCATATGTTTGAATGCTTGATCCTTATTTAGTGGAACTATTTAGAGATGATAAGAAGGTGTGGCCTGGAAGGAAGTGTGATACTGGGGATGCGGTTTGAGGTTTCAAAAGTTGAAGCCAGTCCCAGTTGCTCTCTATGCTGGCCTGCCTAAGCATCAGGGTGTAATCTCTCAGCCTATGCCTGCCTGCCACCATGCTTCTTGCCATGATGATAATGGACTGTCCCTTTGAAATTTTAAGCAAGTCCTTAATGCAATGCTTTCTTTTGTAAGAGTTTCCTTAGTCATGGTGCCTCTTCTCAGCATTAGAACAATGACTTTGGCAAAATAGCAACCCAAGCTTTCCCATTGCTGAGTGATTCAAACTCTACCTGAAGCTGGGTCAAATTTCTAAAGCTCCTTCTAAGATTATGTTCAACTCACACACCATTTCAACATCCATAATTCTCAGGTCATTTGATCTTGTGACCTATTGGCTACAAATTTGGTGTTCTCACTACCTTTTCAGATAGCTTGCCAGAATGATTCTCAGAACTTGGATGAATAGTATGAGTGTCTGTTATGAGTGTAGTATTTTTTCTTAAGACACAAAACAGGATAAGTCAAAAGAAAAGACGCAAAGATGTCAGTGATTTTTGGGTGCTAAGACCATCAGCAGACTATGTGTTTAAAGGTGCAATTTGGTTTCACAGAGCTAAATTGCTCTGTCCTATCAGGCACATTAAAACGAGGGGTATTGCTGATGCTTTTGAACAGCCAATTAAAAGGTGTGAATGAAAGAAAAGATATGAAATGTTGAAAAAAGTGACATTTTATCTAACTAGAAAAATATGCAAGCATTCCATTTTCCCCTTAACAATAGCACTAGGCCTAAATTTGCAATGGACATTTTATAATTTACAAGCAGGTGCCAGATGCTGGAAGTGCCTCTGTGATCCTTGGCCTCCTGGGCAAGGGAAGATGAGCACCATCTGTCTGAAGGCAGGCATATTATATCTGAAGGAAAGGGACTGGGTTTAGCTGGGAAAGAGCAAAAACAGCTGATCCTGAGAATGTTAGCCTTCCTGAAAAAAAGCAGATGCACACAAGATAAGGAGCACATCTACTCTTATAAGACTGTTTGAATGGAACCAGGGGTGTTTTAATGGAAGTTTAAAAAGGGGATTACATGCATATTGCTGGATGCTATAAGACTGCTAACTACTAAAACCATTACCCTGGTTATAAGGCAAAAATCCCCGAATGCCGGATGAAAATTGAAAGGGAATTAGGTTAGGAAGAGGGTAGACAGTGTGTGATTGGGTTTATAATGACTTTATTTAAATAGCTTTATGTCTTCTTCTGTTTAAGAGTTCTTAACTATACTTATAAATGAAAACAGAATTGCATTTTTATAGATGGGAAGTTAGTGCATGCTGTTTTGTAACATTCAGAAAACTTAAGACAGGAGAAACCGTAAGAACAAACTGCTTTTTCTGGTGGATTAAAAGTTGTTGCCAAAATCTTATGCATCACTGCGCATGTTTAGACATGAGTGTTCATATTTACATCTTAATACTTTTACTTGAGAGATCCTGCATTTTCACTGGTTTCTACAGGCATAGCTGTGAGCCTCTGTCGCAAGACCTTTTTTTCTCCTCACCGCTATCCAATAATGGTTTTTAGAAAAGGATATTTTCATTTATTTTAAAATTAGTATACAAAGTGATAGAATTTGTTATTGTGTTTTGTCCATACTTTGTTTCTCTTGGCTCATAAATGCTAATTTTAAAACGGTCTAGCTTGGTAACTCACCATCGTACTTTTGATCCAATGACATTGTCTGGAATTCAAGTCTACTTTCTGATTTAAGGATAATATCCTTATTAGCCAGAGTCTTTTCTTTTGTCAGGGAACATGGGGCATAATTCCCTTCTCCTTCATATTGCTAAAATGTCTGAAAACAGTTCCTGATTAGTTAGAATTTGCCACAGACAGCACTGTGAGTAAGAAAATCTGAGAAGACTCACGAAAGCTTGTATTTAATGAGAGTAAAATAAAGGGATTGTGAATATTCCTTAAATGCATTTGTATTTCTATGGTCTATATTTGCAAATATTTCAAAATAACTATGAATAAAAGGAAAATACTCTGAAAAACTTTGTGAATATAATCAACCATGAGGAAAACTGAAAAGAATCAATGATTTTTCAAAATTAGGAATTGATTAAATGGGAAAAACAAGGACAATCAATAGCTACTTGATTTCCCTCAATTTACCTATATTTGCATAGCCAATGCAATAGTCTGGTTCTAATTTCTGGTGAACATTGTTTTTCCAATAATAAATATACAATAGTATGTCTTTTGAAGGTTTTATAACGTGTACAATATATTGTGACCATATTACCCCATTCCTCTTTTTTATCCCCTTTATACTTTTTATAATCACATTCTTCACAACTAGGTCACCTCCTCGATTCATGTCCTTTTCCTCTTTTCCTTTGTGTGAACCTTGTACAAGTAGCTAGAGCTGCTGTGTATTCTGGTTACAATGGCTGTGTCACAACCAGAAGACAGTGTTTCATAGCATTTTTCCCCATCTGATGGCTTTTACACTCTTGCCTATTTTCCAGTTATGTTCCTTGGGCTGTAGAGGAGGTTACATAGTTGGTCTACTTATGGATGAGCACTCAAAAGTCAGTTTTCTCAGCATTTTGATCAGTTGTAAGCCATTAACTATCACCTAATACAAAATCAAGACTGTTCTATGGGAAGGCTGAGAGCAGCACTATTTTATGGGTATAAACATAAATACTTGAGGAACAGTTTGGCTATATGTACATGTAACATAGCATCAGTTGTAACTTTATAACTAGGACCCGTGACTACACCAGTAAAGGCGTAAACCACGAACAATGCCACACCAGTTTGGAATTACTATTACTAGGGAAGTATTTATTTAAAGAGGAAAAACTTACAGATCACGATCCCAGACAACAGCTCTCTGCACAACTAGAAAAAGAGTCTAGTCGCTAGACCAGCAGGAAGTCAAGAGAGAGCGAGCAGAAGGAAATAGGGGCTTTATGAATGGAGAGAAACCACGCCCCAATGGGCTGGTATCTCAGCAGCTATTGGTTGGAGGGGCGGAAAGACCTCCTGCAACACCTCCCCCTTTTGTTTAAGTAAGAGAGTTCTAAACCTACTATGAAATTATATACAATAAGTACAAATATCCTATTCTAACTAGCTTAGGACTTGTATAATAAATAACTTGGCCAAGTCATGAGAGAAAAGTAACTATAGTTATATAGTCTTCAACCCCATCAAAGATCTGAGAAGGGAAATAATGTTACCTGGGTAATTAGGAAGTTCAGTAAAACAACTTCCAAAACCTGCAACAAATCACAGGGACAACTAGCTACCTGGGCAATCACCCAAAGTCACATTTGCAGCGTTGAAGCAACCAACTTTGGCTAAGGCCTAACATAACTGACATACCATTTTTAAAGGCAAGCAACTTTTTAAAACTATCTTACCCTGTCTTGGCAGGATATGACAGTCCTGTTTTATCCATTGATGCACGCTCTGTATCTCTGTCAGTGGTTAAGGTATGGGCATTTCTTTGCCCCAAGGCCAGTTCTGTCAAAGGAAAGGCTCCAGGTGGAGTGTCTTTGGTGCTCAACATTCTCTCGGGAATAGAGCGGTGTTGCCAGGAGCAATTGTGTCTCACTACCACAAAACTCTGAGTTAGATTAAAGGCCATTTTCTACAGCTCTTTGAAGAGGTTGAAGATCATCTATCTATACTGAGTATAATCTCTATATATCTAAATAACCTAATTAGTCTAATTATAAAAGGCAAACTTAGATGACTATTAATCTATATAATTCTCAATATCTATCTAACTTAAAGACTAAGACAATAAACATCTGTGTAACAAATGAGGATAATGACCTCCAAATAAAAACAATGTACAAATATACATTGCAATATGGTAAATATCGATACAATATATGTCAATACATAAAAAAATATTTTAAACAGGGGTAGAAACATGCATGCATACAATAGTCAATATAATTTAACTTTGTATCAATATACAAGTATCAATACCAATATATTTGTCTAAAAATTATAACTCACAATTACAAATCTATTATCCCATCACCCTCTTTTTTTTTTTCAAAATGATCCCTGAGCTTATAAAATTCCTCCCCCAACCTCCCAACCCCTAAATGATGTCCCTAAACCCCTAAACCCAGGGGCAAACTTTACTGGGAGAGGGGACGTCGTCCTCTAGAATTACTTCCAGCTGTCATGGGGGCGATGTTCTTTCTGGAAAGACCTCCTGCAACACACCAGCTATAGGTTTTAGTATGTATTCTTTCCCATAGAACAGGTCCAAATGTAATTAGGAAATGATTGATTATTCCCACCCTCCCCCACTATATAGTCATGCCACTATTCCACTAGTGGACATATCTTGGCTGGCAGATTCATATCATAGCATGCAGGCTCTACAGTTTAGATAAGACCGTTGACAAATTTTCTCCCCTAGTAGTCTGCATATCACCTTCCAGAATTTTGAATGGCAGCCAGTGAGGAGGAACCCTCCAGTTCAGGTCCAGTTTGATTTATCTTTGTCCTGAACCAAAGTGTACGGTATGGTGTGTTCAACCATAGTATTTTGCCATCTGTAACATGAATGGAGCCTGCTTGTTGGGGTTTCTGTCCCGCCTGGTACCCTACAGCCGGCAAGTCCCAAAGAAAATCACACAGAAATCTCTATAAGTTATAAAGCAGATTGGCCGTAATTTAGCGCAGGATACTTATTAGCTCTTGTAGCTTATATTAACCCATTATTCTGATCTATATTTGCCATATGGCTTAGTACCTTTTTCAGATGGCAGGTCACATCCTGCTTCCTCAGTGGTCTGTGCAGGACTGGGAGGAATCAACTTCCTCCTTCCCAGAATTTTCCTGTTCTCATTGCATCATTTCTACTTTCTGTCTGGTTTCTCTGCCTATACTTCCTGCCTGGCCAATTGGCTTTTATTTAAAACATGATTGACACAATACAGACAATTCTCCCACACCACTTCCCCCTCTTAAAAAAAAAAACCAAAAAAACAAAAAAACAAAACAAAAACAAAGAAATGTAGTAATAGGGGAGGTGGGGCTGCGTCCCCAGCACCCTGGCCGCCTGGCTAGCTTATGCCCCGAAATAACAACACACAAATTGTATTCTTTTAAACACTGCTTGCCCCATTTCTATCTAGCCTCTTCTAGGCTAATTCCCACATATTAATTTAGCCCATTTCTAATCATCTGTGTAGCACTGCTAGGTGCGCTTACCGGGAAGATTCTAGCCTATGTCCATCCTGGGTCGGAGCTTCATCGCATGTGCCTCAGAGAGCAGAGCTATCCTGTCTACCCGGGAGAAGGGAGCATGGCGTCTCTGTCTGAGGCATCTTACCTCACTTCCTCTTCCTCCCAGCATTCTGTTCTGTTTACTCCTCCCACCTATGTTTTAACCTATCAGGGCCAAGCAGTTTCTTTATTGCTTAACCAATGAAATAAACAGATTGATATATGACACTCCCACATCAAAGAAAAATATCCATAGTCCATTTTTTGGGAATGTGGCCATCTAGTTCTGGTGGGTGGCCAAAAACATTAGCAATAGCTTCTTTTCTTTTGGGAACCTCTAGTAGCTCTCTAGTCAACAACTCATAGGAAGATACCACATGTGTGGTATTGAAATTTTCATTTAGAAACTTGTGGCTGCTGCACATAGTGGTGTGCACCATTAATCCCCACACTTAGGCAGAGGCAGCAGATTATTGAGTGTTTGAGGCCAGCCTGCTCTACATAGTGAGTTCCATGCCAGGCAGTGCTACATAATGAGATTGTGTCTCAAAGAAGAAAAACAACGAAACAAACAAAAAAAATGGCAACGTTTAGGATTAGCATTATCCATCAATGCAGAGTATTTATATTCAAACAATTTTTTAAAGCATATTTTCAATTTCGCATGTAAAGTAACTGCTTTCCATATGGCTTTTCATATATCCTTAGGTTATCTTCCTGCAACTTTTCCCTTTACAATGGGGGGGGGGTCACTTACTCTTTTATTTTCCCTAATGACATGATCTGGAAAATCTGGCGTACCTGTTTGTCTTATCTTCCATAGAAAAGTTAAAAAGAAGGTTTTTTAGAATAGTTCCTGATGTACAGCAACACTCAAGAAATGTTATTTTAGTATATGAATGAAGTATTGAAGTAATTAAAAGAAAGGATGGAAACTCTTGGTTAAAACAGAAAGAAAAAATTATTCTGAAAATGCTAGAATGGATGCCAAGAACAGAACCTTTTATCTCTGAAGTTGTACAGAAAGAAAAAGAAAGACTGGTTTTGCCTTTATGCCACATGCTGCAAAGCCATGGCCAAAATATGTGGCAGGATTTAGTAATCCCCCTCAGTGAGTTTCATCTCAAAGGTTTTGTCTCATCCCACATCATGCATTCACATAACAGTTACTGAAGCAGAACATTATAATTGCCATATTTTATTATTTATTATGCAAGATTTACAAGGCTCATAACTACCATCGTTTAAAATGTCCTTGGGGATGTTGCAATATATCTCACACAAATTGGGACAGAATGTTTATTCTACAAATAAACAAATAATGTTTTACATGTTCTAGCACTGTGAAAGCTATCATAAGAGGAACGAAGTTTCCTGGTCAGTACCAGCTTGATTTATCTATGCTCCGTGACCAAAATATGTGATGTCTTCAGCAACAGGGCCTTACTATCAAGTTCTGGAGGGTAATCAAGAGAAATGGAAATAATCTGGAATGTTTGGAGGTCTAATGGAACCTTAGTAGCCAACAACTCCAAAAAGGTCACCCATTCTGGGCATTGGGCTTTTCAGTCATCAGCCTCTGGTGTCCAGTAGGGGCATTGCTTATTGTCCATGGTAGCATTTCAGTGGTTTAAATATACAGATTTGCTTATATTTCAGATTGCTGCAGCAGCAAACAGTTCTTCATACGACTTTTTCACAAAGTCTTGTTACTTAACCCTCCCTGAGGCCTCGCTTTTACCCAGCTCTGCAGCTCCCCATTTAACACTTGATGTGCCATTATTCATTCCCCTTTTTGCCTTTATATCACTATGATATCTTCTCTCTGTTGAAAGTCCCTCCCCATGGCTTCTTTTAAATTCTCTGACCTCTGTGGGTGTTCCAAATGAGATACATATATGTAAAGATTCAAAGGTAAGATATGCAAAATGAAGAGCACACATGATTATGATGTTTGTCTTTTTGGGTCTATGTTACTTATTCACAATGCTTATTCCTAGCTCAAGTCATTTACCTTTGAATTTCAAAGCTTCATTTTCATTACTATATCTTTGGTATTCACAGCATACAAAAGGGAATCCCACATCATTTCTACATTAATTGAAGGCTCTATTTTTTTTTATTTCTGTAATGAATTGTTGTGGAATTTTGGCAGGCATTACATTAATTCTACAGATTGCTTCTGGAAGGATGACTATTTAACAATATTAGTCCTAAAAATCCATAAACATGGGAAGTTTTTATATATTCTGGTCTCTTCTTCAATTTATCTCTCTCTCCTTGATGCTTTAAAGATTTTCATTGTTTAAGATTTTCACTTCCTTAGTTGGATATACTCCAAGAGACTAGTTTGACACTATTTTTAATGGAATTGTTTCCCTAACTTTTTTTTTCAGTAAGCTTGTCTTTTGTTTATATGAATACTGCTGCTTTTTTAGTGTTAATTTCATATGCCACTTCTTTTTTTAAATGAATTTTTCAAATGTTGGAGCTTTTGGGTGGAGTTTTGGAGGTCTCTTTTGTATAGAATTATATTAGGTATAAATTATGGCACTCTCACTTCCTTCTTTGCTATTTGTATCATTTTATTTATTTCTCTTATTGCTCAAGCTAAGATGTAAAGTATTATGTTTTCAAGGGGGTGGAGAACTGAATATGCTTGTCTTGTTCCTGACTTTAATGGAAATGTTTTGGGTTTTTCTTTGTTTAGGGTGATGTTGGCCTTGTTGTATTATCTTTATTAAGTTAAGATATGGTCCCTATATCCCTAGACTCTCCAGGACTTTTACATGAAGGGGTGTTGGGTTTTGTCAAAGGCCTTTTCTGTATCTAATGAGGTGATCATGCGGTTTTGTCTTTGACTCTATTCGCTTGAGGAATTATGTTTTCTGATTTATGTAGGTTGAACTATCCTTGTATCTCTGGGATGAAGTTGACTAAATAATGAGTTAACTTTTAAAAATGTGTCTGTTATGGTTTGAATGAGAACAGCTCTCATAGGCTCATATATTTGAATGTTCAGTTATCAGTTAAACTTGGGATGAATTAAGAGGTGTGGTCTTGTTGGATGAGGTATGTTGGGGATGGACATTGATGAGTTTACAAAATCCCAAGCCAGGTCCTGTTGTATGTAGGGCCACTTGTTTGTTTCCTGGCCACCCAGACTCCCAAAATAATTACACAGAAACTGTATTATTTAAATCACTGCCTGGCCCATTAGCTCTAGCTTCTTATTTGTTTACTCTTACATATTAATTTAATACCATCTCCATTAATCTGTGTATCGCCATGTGGCTATGGCTTACCAGGTAAAGTTTCATCCTACATCTCTCTCCAATAGGGCTACCTGGCTTTTCTCTGACTCTGCCCTTCTTTCTCCCAGCATTCAGTTTAACTTTCCCCACCTAGCTCTTCCTGCTCTGCTCTGCTATAGGCTCAAAGCAGTTTCTTTAATTAACCAGTGATATTCACAGCATACAGAGGGGAATTCCACATCAAGATCCAGGCTCTCTCTCTGCCTGCTCCTTGTGGGTCAGGATGTAAAACTCCTAGTCACTGCTCTGGCGCCATGCCTGTAACTGAAGACTGTCTTCTTACATGCAGTTTTCACATGCTTTATTGAGAACCTTTGTGTTTATGTTCATCAAGATGTTGTCCTATAATTTTTTTTATTTAGGTGCATTTTGTCTGATTTTGTATCAGGGTAATACTGGCTTTGTGAAAAGAATTTGGAAATGTTCATTACTTTTCTATTTTTTGAAATAGTTTGGGAAGTATTGCTGTTAAAGTCTAATAGAATTGTGTGCTTTATTCATTAGATTCTGGGCTTTTATAGTTGGATATTTTCGAGGACTGCTTCTATCTTATTGGATACAGTGAGTTACTTAGTCACTGTTCTACTGCTGGGAAGAGACATTGTGACAAAAGCAATTCTTATAAAAGAAAGTATGTAATTTGGCCTTGATTATACTTTCAGAGGTTCCATTAAAAAGACAGGTTTTATTTTTCTGGATTTTTCTGTTGTTCAGCTTTCAATGTCCTTTCTCTGGATTTTACATGTAATGTTTTGATTATCATATTATTCAGGGCATTTCCTCTCTGGTCTTATCTATTTGGTGTTCCATATGGACCTTGATAAAAATCTCTTTCTTAAATTAGAGAAACTTTATTTTTTGCGTGTGATTTTGTTGGGAAAAAAGTCTAAATATTTCTATTTTCCCTGTTATACCTTATATACTTATTATTTCCTTATTATACTCATTGGTTTGGTCTTTAATTGTGTCCAAGGTTTTTTCCTATTCCCTTCATGTATTTTCTTTTGAGGTGATATTTTCTTTATGTGATTCATTTTTTTTTTACCTTGTTTTCAAGACCCAATAGTCTCTTTCACCTGAGTCAATCTTTTGGTGAAATTTTACTCTGAATTTTTTGTTTGATTTTTGAATTGTTTCATTTTGAGTTTTATTTAATTTTAGCATTTATGTAGAATTTTAAGTCACTATAAAATTCCATTTTTATATCTTGACTTGTTTTTATTATTTCACTTATCATTGTGCTTTTCTAGTTTTCCTTCTGGTAGTTTTTCCTATCACATTGAGTTTAATGATAATATTTATTATTGATACTTTGAATTCATTGTCTTGTATGTCATCTAAGTTGCTTTTTTCAGGTAACACTGCTATCAGAATACTAATTTTTAGTGTAGACCTTCTATGTTGAATAGTCATATTATTTGTGTTTTTGTAATGTACCAACACATTTGAATTAGGTCATTGGTAATGTTTCCTGTTATTGAAATCTTTTTCTCCCTACTTTTGGAGTGAATATTTAGAATGTTGTTTTCTGTTACCACTAATTGTCAGATTGTAGACCAGTTGAATATGTCTTAAGGTTCAGTCTTGGGGCAATTCAGCATTGATGGAATATCAGAAGTAAATCTGGCTTAACTTGGGCCAGGCAATGCTCAAGAGTAGGCCTTCTGTAGAGCTTGAAGTTTTTTCCAGCTAGTGCTCAGTAGTCTTGAGATGGTGCTCAGGACTTCTCAGGTAGTGAGGGTGGACACAGTAAATGTGGAATCCTCAGGTTCTAACCTGGGAATGAAGAGCCTGGCAATATAGCATATGACATCTAATCTTCAGGTAAGCCACAGCTATGGATGGAGTTAGTAGCATGAGCCTGGTTTCCCTACATGGAACGAAAGGGTTGGTCAGCAGGCAAATGACATGTGGGCCTCAAGGAGGGAATAAGTGTAGGCAGAGTTGTTTTAAGTCTGAGGTCTTAGGCATGAGAAAGGTGGGGGCGGGGAAGATGGAGTTTGTGACAGATAAATTTGGTCCCTACTTGGGGGGGGGTGTTGGAGAATGGACATGGGACACAAGATCCTCAGGTAATTCCCTGGGGTAACTGGAGTTGACAGCAAGAATATAGGATCCTTAGCTGGAGTGGGGGATGGAGAAGGATTAGATGGTACCTGTGGGACACATGGTCCCCAAGTAAGTGATGGAAATGAGTAGAGTTGTTGATGGAAGTCTAGGAACCTTACCTAGAGAGGACAGTAGAGACAAGACTGGAGAGTTTCTTATGTTTTAATAGAACTAAAAGGTTCTCAGATATTTCCAGCATAAAGTCAAGTTTAAATACGTGACTGGAATTTGGGGAAGTCAATTTTTGATTGCCATATGATACAGGAAAAACTAAGTTTCTTTCCTAGGGTTCTTAGTCTCATTAATAAAAGGATTTAAGAATGGAGTAAAATGAAAGTCCATGGAAAATTTTATTAGATTTTAGAAGAAAAACTTCCAGGGCAGACCAGCTATAATCTTAACATCTGCATGCGAGGAGAGAAGAGAGAAAGTCATACCATTTAAGCTGCTGTGCAGGTCAGAAACATTGTGCACAACAAGCCACATTGTGGGAAGGGGACGTTATAGAGAATGTGAGGAAGCTCAAAATGGTCTAGAAGTCAGGAATATTAGGATAAAGCATGCTTAGAGGAGAGAAGAGAAAAGAAAAGAAAATTTACAGTTTTCTGAGTAATTTTGGATAGTTGTTTGACTTAATAGCCAACTTGGCTATACTCTGTACATAGACTGCACTAGGGTCAAGAATTCAGGGAATGAATAATATTATATCTCATAAATTATTCCCCCTATCACTTTTAACATTGACTAAGACGAGGCTGACTCCCTAGGACTGGTCTCTTGGACAGATGATTGATATACCCCAACACGAAGGTTAAGTCTCCACTTGGATCAGAGATTTTATTTTCTTGACCAGAAGTAATGGGTCTTTATTGGTACTCTAGAAAAGGTATTATTTTAAATACAAAATGGAGTAGAATGAGATAATATGGATCCTTAGTAATTGCCACCCCCTACCTGCTATCACACGTGTGCATTCAGCTCTAACTTAAGTAAACCTGGAACTGATGTTGGCTGAACGTAGATGGGAACAGATGCAGAGACTCGTAGCCAGACATTGTTGAGAGAATCTAAATGGATGTCTCCCTCAAATCCATCCCCTCAGAGCTCAGGGAACCCCTCAGAGGAGGAGGCCAAATGAGTTTAAGATCCAGAGGGTACGGAGAGCACCAGCAGAATAAGGCCCTCTGGGCTAACTAAGCAAGACCCATAGGAATTCACAGAGACTGAAGCAGCAAGCACAAGACACACAAGGGTTTGTACTGGGTCCCTTGTGTATATACAACCACAGAAACCATGAAAAAAAAAACCTCTGTCCTTGCTGTCATTTATGCTCTCTCTGTCATTATTTCTGCCCTGTTTCATCTTACACTTCTCTGTGCAGTATTTACCTATTTCAAGGACTCAAGGAGAGTTGAAGAAACCATGTAGCCTTAAGACACCTGCTATGTACAGCCTTTGGAAATTTGGGATCTTTTTCTTTTGTGTGCATAGCACCAATTACTTGTAGAGAATTTTGGTGGTGATCAAAATTCTTAAATTGACTATAGGTTTCTGCTGTTTCTGCATTTTTCTTATTAAAAACCCCTTCATATGAATGCTTCTCAGTCTAAAAGCGTTTAAGATATTTTGCTCAGGTATTTCTTGAGAAATGAAAGTAAGAATTCATGCATCAATGAGGCTGTGTTATTGCTGTTAATTCTTACCTAGCTATGAAAACACAATTGGTATTTACTAAACAACAGAGAAAATCAGTACATGATCTTTCTTAATGCTATTGATGCATATGTGTTCACCAAGATCAAATTGCTTATGCAAAACAAACAGACAAGCAGACTAAACACTCGGATTTTGATAACAAGTAACTATTTATCTGTATAAGAAATATACATATATAATTTGTAACTGACCTGCAATTAAATGAATATGTGTGATAATCATACTTTCATTTGTTGATCCTGAATTTCAGATTGGGTATCTAAACTTCAATCCTCTCTTGGGTCATCTTTTCAAAAGCTAAGGACAGCTGCGTCCTCTGCCTCAATGATTCTCTAAGTGTGGTCTCTGGGAACTCACAAATACACATTTTCTGGTTTCTCGCCAGAACCACTGGAAAAACTCACATTCTGTAAATTGAATGATCCATTTAAGTGTTTCTTAGACATGCCAAAATTTGAGAAACACTGATCTATTCCAAAACAGGTTGTCTTCTTACCAGTATGATTATCTACAAATCTGTATTTCCAAGAAATCCAGTTAAAAATCTGGAGTGAGGAATGCTAACAACTGAACAAAAACATGGTCAATATTTTGTTAGATAATATAGAATATCAGTTTCAAATAACTAGAAATTGTACTTTATAGTACTCATTCCAGAATTGATATTTATAATTTAATAGAGTTACTTTGTTGGATCCTTATTATCCTATATTATTTAGGGAGTGGTGTAAAAATCACTCAGTCCATAGACTTCTCTCCAACAGGCAATGCTTAGTAGAGAACTACTGCAAAAATTATCTGATTCTAATATATACCTTACCCAAGTTAATGAGACAGTTTTGCTTCCCATCTCTTAGATCTTTGAAGAAACACCAGAGGCAGGTCTATATCTTGTTTTCATTTTCCTAAGGAAAAAACAATAGTTGATGATGAACCTGATAATTTAAGTAATTGTTAATCTTAACATCTCAAATGTAACATAAACACATATCAAGGTACACAACATGGAACTGACTTCATTCGCTCAAGTCTTGTTAAAAGGCAAACAATATCTAGGCAATTCAAGAACTTGCTATTTGTTGTGTCAGTCAAGGATAGAATTAAAGAGGTCATCATTCAAATCAATCTCCCTTAATGGAGAGACACGTTAGCCTATGTGAAATATGGCTTCAACTTTACACTGGTAATAATGCCTAATAAAGTAGACCAAAGGATGGCTGTTTTTGGGGAGGTATCACTATTTTGACAAAGGTCATGTTCTACTTAGTATAATTCAAATGACAAGAACAGGTAAGTTTCTTAGCTTGTGTTTCTGTGTTACCCCATCAGCAGAAATTAGCAACACATATGTTTACTGTTTCATATAAAATAAATGGGTTGTTTTGGTATTGTGGTGTTGTTTCAGTTTTAAGGGCTCTTTTAGAGTCTTGTGGCTAGCAAAGGATCTGCTTTTAAATAACGTCTAGACACAGACTAGGTGGTTCAAGAAGTTTGTGGCTCTGTTTCACAGACTAGGTGGTTCAAGAAGCTTGTGGCTCTGTTACACAATGCTTCTTGTGCATTTTGACATGCCAACCAAAGCAAGGCCACATGGATGAGGGCCAGAGCAGAAAGAAGACAGCCATCTTAGGAATGCTGTCAGGACTAGAACTTGCGTTGACATTGTCCTGAACCTCATGACATTGAATTTATCTGGTACACATGGTTCACATTCAAGGTAATGCTGCATGCAACTCAAGAATCAGAGCATTCTTTGGATATCCATTCTCCCCAGTGACTCAAACATCATTTCTACGGTGGAATATTGAGGTGAGTCTGTCCTGGAAAATAGAAACAACAAGAACAAACAAACACAACAACGAAGGGTGTCCCTAAATTCTCAGTTTTGCTTTACAAATGTTTCTGGTTTGGGTGAGGCAAACTGTCTTGGGTGCTTTGTTTATCTTAAACATGTATTTTGTTGACCCAGTTTCTTCTTCTATTCAGCTAGAATCCCAATCCTTTTCATATTACTAGAGAATATAAAATGTTTTTAAAATCAGTTTTTGTTATTACTTTGAACGTGTTTATGGGTTCATTATAATCTCTACCTTCTCTGGGCCTGGACTCTGTATCTATAATTACTTTCACACTGCAGTAGACTCCTGATGGAAGTGAACCTTATGCAAGTCACTTCTGTTCCTGGAATACTAGGCAACGAAGGACTCTTTGTGTTCTAATGTGCAATATCTCCACATATTGTAATGTCAGAGATTGCCGCTTCAGTATCAAAGTGGCAATGTACACTGTCCAAGTTTTCCCTAAAGTCATACTATTGGAACACATATAACTTCATTTTTGCCGTTTTGTTGTGGTTCAAAAATTAAAATTGTAGCCATGAATTAATGAAGTTCTCTTAGGTAATACCTAAGGGTATAAATCTTAGAGAGATTAATCCAAATAAAGATGACTACGAACATGTATAGTCATATCAGGGAGTTTCAGAGTCAGTTCAGGTTTCACAAGAAGAAAATAGTTAATACTAAACATCACAGTGTAAGATTAAAGTAATCTGATTATTTTAAGAGGGATTTAATTACAAAGTTATACTGCTTGACTTTTCATTTATTTATTTTGACAGTTAAATTCTCCATATTGAAAAATATAATCTCTCATCTCCGCCTTCTGAATAATTTTACTGATTTTTCCACCAAAGCTTATATTATATAGGTTAAAAAAATAGTAATGTTTGTTTGATGGTAAGATGAGCAGGTAACTTGAGAATCTTTTATTTAGTGTGATAGCGTTATATAACCCTGTTATTAGTTCTGAGAAAGAAAGAGGACACTTATTTTTGCGCATACATGTTAATGAGGTCAGCCCTTATGTTAGCTGTGTTTTCTTTGGCTTTGATGAAATTAAATTAATGCTTGTATTAGTTTAGAATTCTTTCCGTGTATTCTGGCATAGGCTGTGATTTTGTTTTTAAAAGAGAGATCATATCCAGCCTGTAGTGATAAGTTTCCAAAGAGGACATCCAAACCTTGGTGTATTATGGAATATGGCTAAGTGAAGACCAATCCCATTGCATTCCTCGGGTGAGCTGTAGACAATGGCTACGTGTTGTCCCACCCTATCACAGTCTCTTGGATAGTCAGAGCGATGGCACAGGCAGCTATAGTCTGGCAGGTCTTCCTGAAATTTGTGGAGAAATATTGTGTCTAGTATATAAACGGATGCCTCTGGCTTTCAATTTTCTTTTGATTTTATGACTTTTATGCAGTCAGCCTACAGTAGTTTTTCAAAGTTATCAGAGGTTGCTGGAGAACCCTTGTCGAGGCTTCAGTTGTCCTGAAGGCAGAGCTGCTGTGTCTGCTTCTCCAGGGAAGGCTGTGCTGAAATTTCAATAAAATGTGAAAAACACCTTTTACCTTCCCACTGGTTTTGCCTTCTAGGAGTATGATGGGGCAGGTCTTGTTGCCTGTCTCAAAATGGCTCATCATTGAAAATGTAGTGACCTCATCTCATAGCTCCTAACCCTGGTGAACTATATAGACCACGGCTATGTGCTGACCCATCCCGTCCTATTCCTTCATGCCTGGAGTATACAGAATATATTTAATTTGGACTGGGCTCTTGCCACATCCACAAGTGTGAAGATTAGTGAATAAATCTCATTGAAGTGGTTCTTTTGACTGCAAATAATGCCAATCATTTTGAACTATAAGAAACAAAAATGGAAAATCAGTGATAGAATATTGTCTTTCTTCTTATCTCCCAAGGGCCAGAAATGCTATTGGGTTTCATGCAAGAGGGACTGGAAACATGGGATCATTGGCATCTAAGGCATTTACCAATTATGACTCTTTATTTCTCATGTGACATGGTCACATGCTTACATTGGCCCTGTTATTCTGGGCTCTTCTTCAACCTCTTTAACCAGTACTCGTTCCATGCTTTTGTGTATCCACAGCAAGCTACAAACATTTTCATATTCCTGAAGCTTAGTCAAATGTTATTTGTGTTTGTTAAAAGTTTTTAGGTGTGAGAATAAAAACATATTTAATACACATAATTCTAAATTAGGGTCTGAGGTAGGCTTTTAATGTGCACTGAAAAGAAAGTCCTAAAGCTTAGAGATGATAAAATTTCTGTTTGTTAAATTTAAATAATGAACATGATAACGTTGATCACATAACTTTAGAAAGGCACAATGACAAAATGAACCAATTGGCTTGAATCTTATTTATTTATATATAACATCTAGTGAAAGATGAACACTTTAGCCCAGGATGTCGGTTATTTAAAATGTTTATTTACTGATAACAAGGTGAAAACTTGTGTTGAGCCACACTCAAATTCTAGTATAAATTCATTCTATTTTGAATATGATATTGAGAGACACAACCATTTCACATATGTAAAGCTATTGAAGTCTTCACAGTCAAATCTCCTGATCAATAATGCACGATATAACCAGGATGAAAAATGCAAAATTCACAGAAGCCTCCTTTGTAGTGTCACATAAAGTAAAAAGCAAAGATAACTAACTCCAACCAGGCCACAAATTGAATAAAAGCTAAATAGATACTCTCTTTGTTGTCACAGCATTTGCTTTTGATCTGTTGGCTACTAAATTAGCATAATCTAAGATGGTTTAAAACTGTTGCATGGTCTATACTAAAATCCAATTGATTGAATGCTTATCAAAGTATTTGGAAAGTAAACATTGGGAAGAATGAGTCAAAAAAATAATGCAGATTGTGGTAACCTTATTATTATCATCCCCAATTAAGTAATGTTTATTTACAAAGTCACTGTAGATTAATAGACCCGTTCACATTGTAAACTCATTTTTCTCTCAAGTACTAGTTGAGTATAAAGGTCACCATCAAATCAGGCTGTTTCCCTACATGCTTAAATCCACACACCTGAACAAACCATTTTTTAAAGTCATAGACAAGGTTAAACTAAAAGACAACATGGACCAGTGACGAAATATTGTGGTGGAGCACTTCTCTGGATTTAAGAAGATGCATCTGGAACAAAGTGTTTTCTATTGCATGTTTAGATGAATGTTCTCTTCTTAGGAATCTCAGAAGAGTCTCTGGAGCACTTTGTGAGGTTGTAGAACTCATCAGTCATGTTAAATGCAGGCCTGCGTGTCCTTGGCTTTCTGAGCACTGCCATTGCTGTATATAGAGCCCTGCAAATGTAGGTAGGCACAGACAAGGGTTTTCTGAAAAAGTTTTTACTTCCCAGACTTAACAGATAGGATTAGACAAAATTAAAAACTTCAGCATAACAAGCAAAACAATTCCCACAGTAAACAGACAGCATACAGAATGGGGAAAATAATTGACAACTCCATATCAGAAATTATAGAATAAAATAAAAACTGTGACAATTAAGAACCCAAATGACAAATCATCTAATCAGCAATAGGCAAATAATAGTTTTTTTTTTTTTCAGAGAGTTTCTCTGTAGCTTTAGAGCCTGTGCTGGAGCTAGCTCTTGTAGACCAGTCTGGCCTCGAACTCACAGAGATTCACCTGCCTCTGCCTCCTGAGTGCTGGGATTAATGGTGTGTGCCATTTACTGTCCAGCCAAATAATAGTTTTTGAAAGAAGAAGCACAAACAGTAAGTACTTGAAATTCAATATCATTAGCCTCAATGAAATTAAAATTAAAACTTCTTTTATAATCTGTCTTATTCTAATCAGAATCGACAGCATCAGGAAAAGAAGAAAGGGTAGCTGCTGACACGAGGAAGAGAAATGCTTATTCACTCTTGGTATGGATGTAAACTTGTATGGCTGGTACATCCACTATAGAAATCAGTGGGAAGGTTCCTGAAAAAGATTTGACCTGGAGCTACCACATTTCCCAGTTGTGCCACTTCTAGGTATATGCAGTCAGAGTCTCTTAAAGCAACATACCATGGAGATACTTTTACCTCTCTGTTAATTATTTCACTATTCATAAAAGCCAGGAAACAGAACCAGTCTAGATGTTCGGCAGCAGATGAACAAGTAAAGACAATACGATGCATATACACAACACTTTTCAGCTGCAAAGGAGAATGAAATGATGACACTTGAAGGAAAATGGATGCAAATAGAGGTCAGACTCAGAAAAACAAATGCTGCATGCTTTACCTTACAGGTAGTTTCTAGGATTGTGTGTGTGGTGGGGGACTGAAGGTGACAAATGTACTATGACAGCGGATGAAAAGATCTTGGGGAAGGGAGATTCTATGACAATGAAACAAATACAATAAGAATGTGATACCAGGGAAACCAGTGCCCCTCATTTCTTTTTTTTTTTCTTTTTCTTTTTTTTTTTTTTTTTTTTTTGGTTTTTCGAGACAGGGTTTCGCTGTGGCTTTGGAGCCTGTCCTGGAACTAGCTCTGTAGACCAGGCTGGTCTCGAACTCACAGAGATCCGCCTGCCTCTGCCTCCCAAGTGCTGGGATTAAAGGCGTGCGCCACCATCGCCCGGCCCCTCATTTCTTTTTTAGTCTCATTAATAAAAAAAAAGAATAGATTCAAAAAGAAGCACAAGAACAATTTTAATATACTTTAAAAGAAAAACTCAAAGGCAGAAAAAACTGAGAGTGGGGAAGAAAAAGGAAAGTAGCCATACTTTTTGAGTTAAGAATGAAGGTTATCCATATGCCACTGTAGTTGGGAGGGGGTTTCAGAGAAAAAGTAGGGACACTCAAACCATTAGAAAAGTGTGCATAGATGACAGAGAAAAAAAAGGAAAAGCTGCAAGACTATGTCACTGTGGGATGAAAATTCTGGAAATGAAAAATATAGTATCTCATTAAAGAGATAATTATTCCACCCATCTCTTTAGCATGGTTTAAAGTGTAGTCCATCATTTTATTGATTTTATTGAGCTCTAAATTTTTCTCTACTTCCCTTCCTGCCTTTCCTCTCTCCACCAACCCTTTCCTCCCAATTTACTCAGGAGATCTTGTCTTTTACTACTTCCCATGTAGATTAGATCTATGTATGCCTCTCTTAGGGTCCTCTTTGTTGTCGAGGTCCTCTGGAATTGTGATTTGTAGGCCTGCTTTTCTTTGATTTATGTTTAAAGATCACTTATGAGTGCGTACATATAATAATTGTCTTTCTGGGTCTGGGTTACTTCACTCAGTGTGATGTTTTCTAGATCTATCCATTTGCCTGCAAATTTCAAGATGTCATTATTTTTTTCTACAGCAATACCACTTTTGGGTATATATCCAAAGGATGCTTAATCATGCCACAAGGACATGTGCTCAACTATGTTCATACCAGCATTGTTTGTCTTAGCCAGAACCTGGAAACAACCTTATTGCCCCTCAACTGAAGAAAGGATAAGGAAAATGTGGTACATTTACCCAATGGAGTAGTCCATCTTTTCAAGAACTGGTGGTCCCATCTTCTTGTAGGGTGGTTCCCCAGACAGGTCATTAATCTACCCACCTGGAATGGTAGGTATTTGCCAAGGCCAGAGATTTTGTTATTATGACTAAAAGGAAATAGTCTTCCCTTAATGCTCTTTCTACAGCTGTGTCATTACCAGGACTGAAGAGAAAATTCTAAAACTTAATAAATATATATGGTATATATTCATATGTATATGTATAAGAGAAATGCCAGCAATGAAATACTTACAGGTTTTGTGTCCAACAGAATGAAAGGTAGATTATCAAAGGAGAATGTATATAAAGAGTCTTGAACTGAAAAGCTCAGGGTGAGAATTCATTCAGAGGAAGTCACTGTTTACAGAAAAGGTATTAACTTTATTATATTTTCATAAATGTGTATGTGTGTGTCTTGTGGTATGTGATGTATGTATGCATGTATACCCATGAATGTTTATGCACACCAATAATGCACACACATGAAGAAAGTAGGGGAGGAAGTTGGGTTCTTCCTTTATTGCTATCCTTCTCTTGAGACAGGATCCACTCACTGAACCTGCAGGTCACCAATTTGACGGAGCTCATTTTAGGGCCATCAAGCTCTTGGAATCTGCCAGTCTCCGCTCCACAACAAAGGGTTACAGGAATGGACTGTCATCACTGGTGCTTGGGACTGGAACTCAGGGCTTCATGCTTGGACAGTAAATGTTCCCATCAATGGAACTTTCTCCCAACCATTTATTCGACTTGTAGCAGATTCGTTTTTAAGGCTCATAGTCATTCATGAAAAAGAAAAGAATCCCTTAGGTATTTGGTGTAAGAGTTTATTTATTCAGTGCAGCACTTTAATAATAATACATAGATTATTATTAAACAGTATCACACATTGCACATTTTCAACCCACACTTGTTAGCTGCATGAATACATTTCTTTCGACATAAAAACAGCTTTCTAATAAACACAAGAAACTCTTGTGACTCTCCTAATCAAAGAGGATCACAAGGAAAAGACTTTTTTTTCTGCTTTAATCATTATACCTTCAATTGATCTTTTGCTAAGGTTTTGGAACCCCAAGAAAGAAGAGAAGAACTGACTGTGATCCAGTTTAGCACAGAAAAAGACAAAGAAGATGAACACATATCCTGGCCATGGAATTGTTGAATTCTTTACAGAGTGGGAAGACAATCCTCACACCTGGACTCTTGTACCCTTGCAATTGCCACCCAGGAAGAAGGCTGCTTTGCATGTTTTATTTCTGTAATCATCTTTGCTTTAATATGACAAAGCATTTTTCTCCAGAATTAGTCTCAAACTCATAGATTTTGGTTTGGGAAACATTTTGTTGATTTATTTAACAAATATGTAGAGGCCTCCTACCACGAGTCCTACTCACCTGTGACTCAGGAATACATAGCCATGAGTCAAGCAGTCCCCACCTATACTATAGAGGAGACATTTCTTGGAAGCAGACATATAGAGCACAACATGATGGCTGATGTGAGTGGTATCAGCTCTAGCTGAAAATTAAATAAGAGGTGAGAAACATTAGCAAATGAAAACCAGGGGCTGGGTGGGGAAAGCTATTCTGTGGATGACATTCAGGCTAGAATTGAGGGATAGGAATGAGTCACACAAATGTGAAAACAGACAAAAAATAACAGGAAGCCTTAACTTGTGAGTTCTTCAATTTTTCTATTATATATATGTATATATTTAACTTTTATGCTTGAAGCTGAGTACTTTTATATATTTGCAACTTCTCAGACCGAGTAAAGCATCAAAACCAATCCTTAGGAAGCCGCTTGCGATTCCGTTTACTGTTCTCCTAATCTCATCTCATCTCCTGAGTTCCTGCCTCTTCTTGGCTCTGCTTTCAGGGTGGTTTTGAACTGGAATATGAGTCCAGTTTGGAGCCACACAATCTTAATGCCACTCCACACTTTGAAGAGGGCTCTGGCTCTGTGGCATGAAATGAAGATTCATACGGAACTACTTCAGTGGCTTTGTCCCCAGCTTAGGTAAGGTAAATTCTCAGTGAAGATTGAGGGTTAAAGACTTATGGAAATGCGATAGAAAATTGAATTAAAAATAACCATAAAGCTTAACTGCTGGAATGCACTAAACATAAACTTCAATTGGGCAAGAGACCTGTGACATTTGAAAACTATATTCCTCACATGGTTTTGCCCTGAAGGTTTCTTATTAAGGTTTCTTGTACTATAATTAACAAATAAGAGTTGTATACATTAAGGTGTGCAGGATGACATTTAGTTTAATACAAATTATCCATCGTGTAATCATTTCCAGCAAGCTAATAACCATATTCATCTTGTGCATCATTTAGTTTTGGGGGTGAGAATACTCAAATTACTATTTAGGGAATTTCAGACATCCAACACATGATTATCAGCTCTAGTCAGCATGTAGTATTTTAGAAATCTGGCAATTCCCCAACTTTTGCTAAACACCGCTCTATCTCTCCAATCCTCTTGGACTCTAGGAGGAGTTTACCTCTCTAATTCCATTCTGGAGTTTGTTCATTTTCCTGATTTCACCACACAGGGCACTTTTGCTAGACACGATGATTATCCAGGTTCATTCATATTGCTGCAAATGACAGGATATGTTCCTTTGTCAAGGCTGAGTAGTACTCCACTGTGTGCATGTGAGTTTCCATGTGTGCAAACTGTAATTTCTTTCCCCGTTTCTCTCTCAACAGACACTTAGGCTTCTCCATATCTTGGTTACTGTGAATAATGCCACAATGGATCTGAGACTGTCAATATATTTGAGGTATATTTTAAACTGAATGCATTCCTATTAGCTGGACTGAATAGCAAAGTCATTCTATACATCTTGCCCTCTTGTCTCTTCTCTCTATTCTTACTCATTTGGTCGAGGTCAGGGTCCTTGCAGCCTGTTACTAATTAGATATGAAGAAATTCTTCAAGGATATGGGGGTCTTTTCTTGAAGACACAAAATAAACATACATTTGTACTTCTTAATGTTTTCTTGTTCATCAGTCTTCATTTGCTTCTTGCCTTTCAAGTGAGCCTGCACTTTTATCTGACAGACAGGCAGGTTGCTATAGAGGAAATACATGGCTTTGGAGGGGAGGAGGCTCAGGGTCTCATTATGGACTCACTATTTGCCATACTTTGGAGGGACGAGGGGAGAGTCTCTAACAGAGTAGTCTGAGTCTAACTGCTCTTCCGTCAACTATTCTTCTCCTTAAAAATGAGGATGGTATCACTCGATTCATGTTCACACAAGGATTAATAGTATGTCAGTCTACGCTGTGCTTCTAAGGCCTCTAGACTAAGTACTACATTTGTTATATAGTTGGAATTGATATTTATAATGATTTCTCCAGAAACTTGCCACAACAGTGAATGTCCAATAGCTTGTCTTTCCTTCTCAGACCATAGTCAGGTACCCATTGAACTTTTCAAGGTTATTACTTCTCTTTATATATAACCTAGGACTTCTTCAAATTGTTTTATTTATCATTCTTTTTTTTTTGTTTCTAACTTTCTGTTTTACGGAAGAGGGGTTTTTTGATATAGACTCACAGCAGATCTTATTTCCTTCTGCTCCTCCAGCCCCAATCCTGCCAGTCTCATCCCCGGCTCTGTTACAGAAAACTTGCAGTTATCTCTCTTCCCTAGATATAATAGAAATAGAGGAAGGAGAAGAATCCCAACTCAAAGGCCCAGCAGATATTTTCACCAAAATCATAGAGGAAAATTTTCCTGACCGAAAGAAAGAGATGACTATATAGATTGGACCAGAACAGAAAGTAACCTTGGCACACAATAATCAAAACACTAAATGTACAAATCAAAGAAAGAATATTAAAATCTTCAAGGAAAAAATATTAAGTAACTATAAAAGCAGAGCTATTAGAATTACATATGACTTTTCAATGGAGACTCTGAAAGCCAGAAGGGCCTGGACAGAAATGCTACAGACTATAGAAGACCAGATGCCAGACCCCAGCAAAACTTTCAGTCACCATAGATGGATAAAATAAGATATTTCATGATAAAACCAAATATAAACACTGTATGTCTGCAAAGATAACCCCAAAGAAAGTACTAAAAAGGAAACTCTAACCTAATGAGGCTAACTACACTGACAAAAACACAGGAAATAAATAACCTCATACCTGCAAAACCAAAAGAAGAGAAATACACACACACACACACACACACACACACACACACACAAACACACACCACCACCATCACCACCATCACCAATAACAATAGCAGAATCAACAGCCATTTGTCATCGTTATCTTACAATATCAGTTGTCTTATTTCCCTAATAAAAAGACACAGGCTGATAGAATGGATGAGAAAATGGGATCTATCCTGCTGCATCCAAGAAATACATACTCAACACTAAACATAGATATTAACTCTGGGTAAAGGTTTAGA
The DNA here is from genome assembly GCA_963919715.1 of Microtus obscurus. Classification (NCBI taxonomy): domain Eukaryota; kingdom Metazoa; phylum Chordata; class Mammalia; order Rodentia; family Cricetidae; genus Microtus; species Microtus obscurus. The sequence goes on from CAWTZC010001472.1 coordinate 2,488,907, forward strand.
AAAGACATTTCAAGCAAATGATCTAAGAAGAAAGCTGTTGTAGCTTATTTTAATATTTAACAAAACAAACTTCAAAGCAAAACTAATCAGAAGAGATAGGGAAGGACAACACATACCCATCAAAGAAAAAAATCCACCAAGATTAACATCTATGTCCCAGACACTAGGGCACCCAAGTTTGTGAACAACAACAAAAATAACAACAACACTACGGCTTAAATCACACATTGACTATTATACACTAATACTGTAAACATTAATACCCCATTCTCACCAATGGACAAGGCATCCAGAAAAAAATTAAACAGAAATGTTGGAGCTAACAGATGTTATAAACCAAATGGATATCTGCAAAATATTTCACCCAAACATAAAACTATATACCTTCTTTTCTACACCTCATGGAACTTTCTCCAAAATTTATCACATAATTGGACACAAAGTAAGTCTCAAAAGACACAAGAAAATTGAAATACCCCCTCCACCCTATTATACCACCAATGATTAAAGCTGGATATCAACAACAACTGAAAACACAGAATGTTTACAGACTCTTAGAAACTGAACAGTTCTTTTATTGATTGAAATTATGACCAAGAGAAATAAAGAAGAAACTAAAAATGAAAATTCAGTGAAAATAAATGCACAACATACCCAAAGTTATGGAACACAATGAAAATGGTTCTAAGAGGAAAGTTTATAACACTAAGAACCTACATTTAAAAAAAAACTGGATACTGGAGAGATCTAATACTATCAAATAGGTAGCAACCCTGAAAGCTATAGAATAAAACTAAGCAAACACACTCAAGAGGAGCGTATAACAAGAAACAATAACACAGGCATAAAATCAATAAAATAGAGATACAGAAAACATACAAAAAAATCAATGAAATAAAGAGCTGGTTCTTTGAGAAAATCAACAAGGTAAACTGAACAAACTCTTATCTAAACTAGCTAAAAGGCATAGAGAGAATATCCTAACTAACAAAATCAGAAATGAAAAAAAAATACATAACAGACATGGAGGAAATCCAAAGAAACATAAGCTCATACTTCATGGATGTCAACCTGTATGTCAACAAATTGGAAAATCTAAAAAAAGAAATAAATAATTTTCTCAATAGGTACCACTACCAAAGGTAAATCAAGAATAGATTGGTAATTTAAACAGACCTATTACCCCCAGTGAAATAGAAACTGTCGTTAAAAATCTCCCAACCAAAAATGCTGTGGGCTAGATTGATTTAGCACAAAATTTCATCAGATTTTCAAAGAGTTAATGTCAATAATCCTCAAATTATTTCACAAAATACAAATAGAAGGGACATTGCCGAATTCATTTCATGAGGCCACAGTTACACTGATACCCAAACCACACAAAGACCCAATGAAGAAAGATCATTATAGCAGTATTTATATTATGAACAAAGATTAAAAAATTCTTAATAAACTACTTTTTGAAAACCAAATTCAAAAACACATTAAAAGATCATCTACAGTGATTAAATAGGCTTTATCACAGAGATGCAGAGATGGTTCAACATTTGAAAACCCGTAAAGGTAATCTACTGTACAAACAAACTGAAAGAAAAAGACACATGATCATCTCATCAGATGAAGAACAGACCTTTGATAAAATCCAAAGCCTTTATGATAAAGGGATTGGGGGCAGAGGAGGGAAGACTATAAGTTGGGGATGAGACTCAGGGACTGTTTTGGAGGAGAGGAGGGGAGTGAAGATTTAAGATCACCCACCTGCTTCCTCCCTATCATGGTGGGTGGGTTCCCAGGGAATTAATTCCTGTGCTAGTTAGCAGCTGAGACCAACAGATGGGGTGGTGAGGAATGTTGTAGGAGAAGATCTGTGTGATCCTCTGGAGATAGGACAGAGAGGAAAGGGACACCTCAGTTGGCCTCTTCAGCAGAGCTGGGATCTAGACAAGGGGATTGGATCTGGAGGTGAGGAGCATGAGTGAATATCTGAAAGCCACCTGCTTGCTTTTCCAGCCCGAGTGGCATATGAGTTCCAAGGGGATTCTATTTATTATTCTTACAACACTCCTGAAACTGCCACTACTGCACCTTTGCTATTGCTTTTGTTCTGTCTGGAAAGCTGTTTCTTTGTCTGTGGATGAATCTGCAACATGCAGGACACAAAATCTCTTTCATTGTACTTGCCAGGTCTACTCTCTATCCCTGGTCTCTCTTCTTGCAAATATTGTACGCTCATGTTCATGTCCTTCACGACTGGCTTCCTTGGCTCAGTCATCTGTGTATCTGAGCAACCAACACTCAGACAGAAAGGTCAGAAGGAAGGCCAAGGATTATCCCCTAACTTCCTCTCTTCAGAGGAACTTTTACCTGGCCATATCCCATGATGCAGTTTACAGCTCCTAACATGATGGTTACCACTCCTTTTCTATAACTACTGCCACATAAAGATGAAAATACACAGAGAAGCTGTATTATGTATATTATTGTGTTTTCTTTAAATTTTTTGACTGGGAACGAGTTAAATACGGAAATGCATTGTATGGGCTAAGCTAAAACAATGCATATATTTTAAAGGTATCTTGACATCAAAATTTGGGTCTAAGGATATATTGCTTTGGAAAAATAGGTTCTGCTTTTGTTTCCACAGAGAATTAAAAGCTATGGATTCTTACTGGCTCATATGCCTTAATCAAACAAGAGCCCCTGAAGCAATGGTTCAGATGGCCCAACATTCATGATAGCTTCAAGACTGCTGGCTAAGGTGGAGCTACCACACAGGATACTCCATGAAAAACCTGATTAACCAGCAACCCCAATCAGTAGGATGTAGTCAAGAGAATAGCTCCCAAATTTCCCAAATGATTGTTTATAAATGCTTTTTACATCTAAAGGGGGGATATGCTATAGAGATGAATACTTTGTATTTGTAGAGATCATGGTTTATTGATACAAATTTAAGGTCAACTTTGTTATATGTATATTTCTGCTCTTGATTAAAGTATTTTGTTTTTGCAGCCCATTTCAAAATGTAATGTATAGTTAAAAAATACAGATTGATGGATAGTCATCTACAATAATCAAACTTTTTTGACTGTGAAGGAGCTAAGTACAGGGAGACACTTCATTGTATGGGTTGCTAATCTAAAACAAAATATGTGTTCTAAAGGTATCATGACTTCCAAATTTTGGTCTAAGGGTATGTTGTTTTGGAAAAGAGGTTCCTCTTCCGTTTCTACAAAGGATAAGAACCTGTGGATTGCTTCCAGACTAATATGGTTTGATCAACCAAGACCCCTGAAAGGTTGCTGTGAACAGCCCCCAAAAGAAAGTACTTTGTTCAATAAACAGCAGGAAGCAGTTTGGAGAAACTATAATCATATTCCCAATATTGTTTATAAATGCTTATTTATATTTAAAGGTGGATATGTTATAGATATTTGCATTGGTATGGATCTTGGTTTATTGATACAAATTTAATTATATATATATCTTCTCTTGATTAAGGTATTGTGATTGTGTAGGTCTTTTAAATATGCGATGTATAATTAAGAAATTTAGGTTAATAGATAGTCATCTGTAATAGTCAAGCTTATTGTCATGCTAGTTAGATTTTCTAGATGTACAGAGATGTATTTCAGATGAATAGGCATTCTTCAAATCTTTTAAAGACTAGAGAATATGGCATTTAAATTTTTTTAAGAACTTAGGACTTTTCATGACAATGAGACACATCTGTTCCAGGCAACACCAATCTACTTCAAAAGGAAGATGGTTTCTTATGGAGTTTGTTACCATTTGGGCAAGAAAGTGTTCTTTCCTGGACTGCTTGATAAAATTGACATGCATGACCCACAGAGAAATGACTGCTGAATTTGCCTTAAGGTGAGACAATACTTTGGGGTTCTTGCTACATGAAAGAGTCTGCCAAACGACAAAGAAAAATATGATGAACAAGCTGCCAGTATAGGTGGAACTGTCTTTGAAATTTCCTGTTTCATGGAAAAGTCTGATAGATACTATGAGCCTGTGTGCTGAAGATTGGATGCCCCAATGGTACAGAAGAACTTTGGGTGACTGACCAGACAGCAAGATGTTTCGGTAAATTCTAGAGTTTTGGAAGTTGCTTTCAATGTACGTCCTGCTAATTTAGGTAATATATCCTTCTAGAGTCTTTCATGGAGTTGAAAATGTATAGTTATAGTTTTCATTAATTATGATAAAAGATAAAATAGATATAAATAATGTAACTGTAGTTCTTGCTTGATAGCTGTTTTGTTATATGTAATATTACTATGTTAAAGTTAAAACCTTCCTTTTTATTTATACAGAAAAGAAGCAGTGATGTGGGATTTCCCTTTGTATGCTGTGATTACCACTAATGAATATAGAAACTTCTTTGGATCTATAGTAGGGCAGAACTTAGCTGGGTGGAGAAAACTAAAATGAATGCTGGGAGAAAGAAGAGCAGACTCAGAGAGTTGTCATGTAGCCCTGCCACAGACAGATGCCAGAACTTTAGCTAGTAAGCCACAGCCATATGGCCATACATACATTAAGTTAATATGTAGGAATTAATTGATAAGAAGCTAGAGCTAATGGGCCTATCAGTGATTTAATTGATACATTTTCTGTGTGATGATTTTGGGGTTAAGTGCCCGAGAACTAACTAGCAGCCTCCTCCAATATAAGAGTTAGTTAATAAGAAGCCTAAACTAATAGGCCAAACTGTTTTACTTAATATAGTTTCTGTGTGATTATTCATGTCTGGGTGGCCAGGGTATGTATGAGCACTCCCAGCCTATAATGTCCCTATGTTATCCATAATTTTCTACATTGCATATAAAGTCTATCAGTATTGCAAATTTACCCACTAGATAGGAAGGAAAAGTCACTTAATTATTTTTAAAAGTTACATAGAGTGACAGCTGTAACTTTTGATTTGTTTATGTGTAATGAGACACTGATGTGGGATTTCCCTCTGTATGCTGTGATTACCGTTAATGAATAAAGAACTGCTTTGAGCTCTTTGAAGAGCAGGGTGGAATAAAGCGGAGTTATGCAGTGAGGACTGGACTGAATGTTGGGAGAAAGAAGGGTGTCATCATAGAAAAGCCATGGAGCTACCACCAGAGACAAATGCCGGGAACTCTACCCAGTAAGCCACAGCCACATGGTGATACACAGATGAATAGAAATGGGTTAAATTAATATGTAAGAGTTAGTCAATAAAAAGCTAGAGCTAATGGGCCAAACAGTGGTTTAATTAATATGGTTTCTGTGTGATTATTTCAGTTCTGGGTGGCCAGGACAAACAAGCAGCCTCCTTACTACAAGACACTGGCCTAAACATTTTTTATTGTCTTTAATAGTTATAGCAATCCAGGCAAATATTTATTTACCCATTTTATAGAGATTATATAATTAAATGAAATGGTTTCCACATATTTCTTATCTACTCAGCATTTAATTCAAATTTTATGTTCCATCTGTTAAAATGAAATCTATCAGGCAGTGAATTGATTTTTCCCTTTTCCAATTCAGGAGATGTGAGTAGAAGATTGTTGTAGCAATCTTCAGGTGGTTTTGATGACTTACATGTCTGTGATTGAAGTGTTCATAATTTCCCTTTTGTGTTAATGTCATCTGTTAGGTTTTCTGTCCTGGGTCTAGAGTTAACCTCAAATAGTGAAAAAAAAAATTGTTAAAAAAAATGACACGTAAAATAAAGTGACAGTTGCATCTTTATTCCTTCTAGCTACATGTCAATGTCATCCATTAATCTTATTAATTAAAACCAAGCTATACCTCCCACACTTCATTTAAGATCAGATCAAGTATACATAGTGCCCTTTCTATTACATAGTCTAAAAATAAAATATGAACACATTCACATTGACTTGTTTCCATAGTGATAAAACAGTCTTCCCTTGGTTGTCAAGGCAATGTGCAGTAGGCTAGCAAATTGGACAAGCATGACAAGCATGAGAGTTATTTCTCAAGTAATAGGTTTAAGAAAAGCTAGGTAATTCAATAAGAAATGATATAGCTAGAAATAGTCAAAGAATGTGAACATTTTGGTTTTAATGACCTGTTAATATTTTTTTTATTTGTGAATTAATTTTGGAAATATAAGAAAGCCTAAAATAATATACATATGGATTATATATATATATATAAACATATATATATATATATATATACAATAGCTAACTAAGCATATATATATGTTTAATTAGCTAATTCTTTAGAGAATATTTTATTAATACTTTGAGAATTTTATGCAATGTATTTTGATCATAATCATAATCTGCTAATTACTCACAGATGTACCCTCTTCACCCTCACATTTTATTCTTCCAACTTCAAGTTTTATTGTTTTTCTCTCCTGATTGAGTCCAATTTGTGTTGCTAAATTACTCTTGTGTTACTTGCTATGGAATGTGAATGAATTAGCAGAGGTTACACAATTAAATAAAACTGACTCTTATCTTCCAGCGACTACCAAATACTAAAGCAAATACTAAAGGTTCCTTATGCCCATCCCTACCCCCTGTGCTGGGGTTTTTCCCGACTTGAGCTTGTTCAAACCTTTGGATACTGCCACAATCAATCACTTTGAGTTCAAAAATGAAACTGTTCTGTTTGTTCAGAAAACACCATTTCCTTGAAGCTATCTACTACCTCTCGCTTTTACAGTCTTGCTCTGCCTCTTCTTCTTCTTCTTCTTCTTCTTCTTCTTCTTCTTCTTCTTCTTCTTTTTCTTTTTTTTTTTTTGGTTTTTCGAGACAGGGTTTCTCTGTGGCTTTGGAGCCTGTCCTGGAACTAGCTCTGTAGACCAGGCTGGTCTCGAACTCACAGAGATCCGCCTGCCTCTGCCTCCCGAGTGCTGGGATTAAAGGCGTGCGCCACCATCGCCTGGCTTGCTCCTCCTCTTCTAAGAAGATCCATGAGCCTTGAGTGGAGGTCTGATAAGTCTGTCTCATTTATGAAGAGTATTCCATGCATCTTATTTTCTGCATATTGACTGGTTGAAGGTCTCTGTGCTAATTGCCATCTACTGCAAGAATGTTCTCTGATAAGTATTGAGAGATGCACTTATCTATGGGCATAGCAATAAGTCATTAGAAGCTGTTTTGCTATTTTTGTTTAGCAGAATAATTAGTTGTACATTCTCTTTAGGGCCTGTGATCTCTCTAGCCACAGGTTCTTGGACCTATTAATGGTACCAGGTATGACTTCCCATCTCATGGTGTAAACTTCTGATACTGAACATGTTTGGTTACTACCAGATGTTGTAAATAGGAGCAACGGGCTGCTTCCTGCTGCCTGGCTCCTGGCAAGTTTTACCTAAAATAATTACACAGAAACTGTATTAATTTAAACACTGCCTGGCCCATTATATCTAACCTCTTCTTGGCTAGCTCTCACATCTTAATTAACCCATTTCTAATAATCTGTATATCACCACGTTACTGTAGCTTACTGGGATGAGTCTAACTTACGTCCATCTTGGATAGGAGAGTCATGGTATCTACCACACTGCCTTTTACCCCGCATCCCGTTCTGTCTACTCCACCTACCTAATTTTCTGCCCTATCAAAAAGCCAAGGCAGTTTCTTTATTTAACCAATGAAATCAACACAAAAGAGAAGATACTCCTACATTCACCAGAACATTCAAGCCACCATTGCATTGGAGATCATACCTTGTCAGGTCAGGAGTTATTGTAACTTTCAGAATTCACAGCTGGATGATAGTGGTGACTGATTTCTCTTCTGGTAGTGTGTATAGTACTTTATATCACTCTGAAAACTAGTTAGAAGGGATGTAGCTTCTAGGTAAAAAAAAGTCTTGACTTATCCATATTCTGCAACTCAAGTATGTGGTATCTTCAGCAATAGAGTTTTATCACCAGATTTTAAGAGATGACCAAGAGCATTGGCAATAACCTATAATGTTTGGTGATTTATAGAGCCATACTTTTTAACAACTCAAAAAGGGATAATCCATTCCTGGTTCTGGGGTTTTTATTTGCTAGTGTGTGTTAACTAGTTGAGGTATTATTCATCTATGATAGAGTAATTTTATTTAAACTCCTTTTAGATATGTATATGTATTATTTTGGGACCCTTCTACAATACTGTTTCCATATGGTAGTTTCAAAGACATTTAGTGTTAGTTACTCTTTCTAAATTTTGTTTATATTAATGACTATTTTTCTCTCATGGTAGGCAAGATTACTACAGAAGGCCAAGAAGAATTTGTCCAGCTTGGGATTTAATTGAAATGAGTTAAAGTTTTTCCAATAAATTTTATAATGTGGTAAAAAATGATTTTCTGTAAAATCATCCAAATCCTGTTATGAAAATAATTTAATGCTCTGGGACAATGGTCTGTACCCTCTCACTTGTATTTTAAATAAATGCTGATTGACCCATAGCTAGGCAGGAAGTATAGGCAGGGCAACCAGGCAAGAAGTAGAGGTGGGGCAATGAGAATTCTGGGAAGAAGGAAAATCAGTCTGCAGTCATTACCCAGATGTAGGGATAAATCCAAGTCCAGCCCATTGGGGGCGTGTTCACCTCAGGCTAATGTTTACCTATAAATCTGCCAGGCATGTGCCCAGCCGCCCCTTCTGCTTCCTGTTCTCCTTGGGAACCATGGTACTGTAAGTCTATTTCTACATTAAAGCTGTATATGTTTTTTACAATCTGTCTGCATTCATGTTAAGCTGCTTCACCAGACACAGAGGAAGGCAGACACAGAGGAAGCAAGATGTGACAGCCTCGCCAAAAAAGGTACCAAGCCATGTGGCTAACACAGACAAGAATAATGGGCTAATATAAGTTATAAGAGTAAATAAGAAGCCTGAGCTACTAGGCCAACCAGTTTATAATTAATGTAGAGCTTTGTGTTTTCTTTGAGACTGAATTGCTGCAGGACAAAGTAAGACAGAAACCATAGTTAAGAAGTAAAGGAAAATAATTCTTTGATTAAGTAGAGGAATGAAAATAACTAAAAAAAGTCTATAAGTCATCTTCTTTACAGAAGTAAAAGTGAATAATATACAATTAATTTTGTATATTCTTAACACACAGATACCTATTGGAACTGCCTACCATAATGTAAAAGCAAACACACACACACACACACACACACACACACACACACACACACAAATTTTCATTGAATTTTTCTACCTCCTGGAATCTTTATTTTGACATTAACAGACAAATGGAGTCTACCAGGACCAAAAAAAAATCAATACTATATTTTCATTTTTATTCTATTGCATAGTTGTAGCTTCTTCACTATGGCTGCTATGAGGAAGGCATTGTGAGAGTCATATCCTTAAGCAAATGATGGGAGAAGATGGCTGAACTTTGTGTGACTAGAGAAGGAGCAGAGAACATCACTTGAAAATTGAAAATAGCAAAAAAGCTCTACTGAATGAAGTCACCTTTTAGCAGAGTAGGAAATGGATCAAACATTTTCAATGATCAGAATGAAATAACATATAATAACACACTTCCTGTGCCCTTATCTTAAAAAAATAATACAGAATGTAATAATTTAAACAACCCAAAGAGTCCGTTTCTTCTAGTTGTTCTTTTTAATAGTAGCATGGCATTGACATGGCCTACTAGAATATAAAAATGACATGGTCATTAGTCTGGACATTTATGGCTCAAATTGGAGAAGTTCTTCACATGTACTCAACTGAAATATAATGTACCTGTGGTGTTGTTCTAATCTACCCTGTGCTCTGCTTCCAGTTTGTTGGATAACAAGTACAGTGCTCTTATTTCTTTTAGAACACTGACATATACTACACAACTCTCTCAGGCCATCACAGTTTTGTACTCCGGGTCCTCTGGTTACTGCTCCTAAATACTGTTTTATCTATTACAAAAGCTAGACCAAGTATAATCTCCTGGTATTTTATATGTGGTTACTGGTATCAAAAAGTTCTTTCATTATATAGTGGGTTCTAGGAATGAAGGGTAGCTAAGATCATCTTCTCTTGTGTACAGATAAACTGGAGTAGGTTAAAATAAGTCACTGCTTAACTGTAAGAGACAAAGATAATTTTAGGGTGGGGAGAGAAGGAGGAAACCCAGTAGTGCTGTTTGAATTCAGGATGGAATCTCACTTCTGACCAGATTATACTCCATTGTCTCTGTTATTTCATGAAATCAATTCTAATATAAAATTTGTTAACAACAAATTCTGATCTGTACACAATAAAAACTTTGAACAAGAAATCTTTAGAATTTAATTCTTTTGTAGACCTGAGACATTACACATATAGAATATCATTTCCCCTTTCACTTACTTTCAGCTCGCAATAACTACGGTGGTTGCCCAGAATTTGAGGGCTTTATGGACATCATAAAAATGGAACCAAGCAGCATCTGTCCAGGTGACTAGCTTGTTTGACTTAGCACAATGCCTTTAATATTGACCCATGTTATTTCACTTAGCAAGATATCCTTTTCTTTTCAAAAGACTGAATGCTCTATCCTTGGCTGTATATATCACATTTTAAAATCTATTAATAAGATGATGGACATTCAGGTTCTTTCCAATATTGAGTACTGTGAATAATAATTTAATAACTGTGGATGCAAAAAGACTTCTTCAAGATTCTTTTTCTGTTCTTTAGATATATATCCAGGCATAAAACTGTTTGATCATATCCTATTTCTGCCTCTAGTTTTGTGAGATATTTTGCATTGCTTTATTTAAGAGATGAAGCATTTTATAAATCAACCAAAAGTCTTCTGGGGTTCTGATTTCTTTATATCTTTAAAAATGTATTTTTAATAGGCAAAAAGAAATCACATTGTTTTCCTAGACACTGCTTACATTGGATTTCTTCTGCTTCATGAACTCTATTACAATAAAGAGAATTTTCTTTTTGAATTGTGATAATCCAACATAAAATCCATAATAATTATTTCTACATTTACACAGCAGCATATAATTTCCTTGGAGGACATGTTTCCTTAGTTACTTTTGCTTCATTTTGTAAGAAATGTTTTGTCTAACTTCATCTTTAATCCTTAAGTAAGGTCAAGGAATACTTTGGGCAAATGTCCTTAAAGGCATCAGTAGTCTGTCCTTTTGGATTATACATTTGAGGATACTTGAAATAGCTTGGCAAGGCGATAGGCTGTTGTTATTTTTACCAGCATATTCACCCTGAGTACAGAAGGTAAAGTGACTTCTCCTTGTCAAAATGATTTCTGTGCTTCATAGAAGACTATAACTTCAAGGGACTGTAAAGTTTAGATTGAAGATTCAAACTTTAAAAGAGAGAGAGAGAGAGAGAGAGAGAGAGAGAGAGAGAGAGAGAGAGAGAGAGAGAGAAGGGAAAGGGATAGGCGAGAAAAGGTGAAGGAAGAAAATTTGTCATTATTTTATTCTGTTTTTCCTCGTGATCCCCACATCTGAATAATGGCTGTAATGTCAATTTTGCCTTTTTTTTTTTAATAAAAGAAAGCAGAGCATTAGTTTAGTGATGTGGGATATACTTCTGTATGTGTGTTGCTTTTATTGGTTGGTGAATAAAGCTGTTTCAGTCAGTAGCTTAACAGAGTAAAGCTCGAGGCAAATCCAAACAAAGATATATATATATATATATATATATATATATATATATATATATATATATATATATATGAGAGAGAGAGAGAGAGAGAGAGAGAGAGAGAGAGAGAGAGAGTAGGTGGAGTCAAAGAGTCTCCAACCAGTTGCTGAGGAAACAAGGCATTCAGAAAATGAGGTAATGCCACAGCCATGTGGAAATACATGGACTAATAGAAATGGGTTAATTTAAGATATAAGGTCTGGCAAGATATATGCCTGAGCCATTGGCCAAAGTGCTGTAATTAATATAGTTTTATGTGGTTATTAGGTTCTGGGTGGTCAGGAAACAAAAGTGCAGTCTCTGTCTACAGTTCAGAGTCCTCCACTTCTTCCTCGTCCTCATTTTACCAACACCAAGTTCTTTAGCACTAACTTGAAAATGTCCTTCACACACATCTGCTCATGTATTACATCCACACACCCAATTTGGCCATTATTATTTTTCATGAATTACTGCAAGTGTCTTGATGAATCCCAACAGTAATAGCATCTCTAAAGGGTCCCTACATTTTACTTTTTCCTCATTAATTCATTTTTATTTTTAGTAATATTTTGCTTATTTTGGAGGTTGCAATTAATTACACTCTTTCGTCTTCCTGTTTGTTCTCTCTAAGGGATCCACAAAACCTCTCCCACTCTCCTTCAAATTTATGGTCTCTTTTGTTCATCAATTATTTTTGCACATATACATATATAATCCTAAATACGGTCTGTTGAGTCTATATAATGTCATCTGTATGTATATTTTTCATGACTAACCATTTGTCACTGAAGAGCCAATTGTGCTATTTCCTGATCTCATCTTTACTTAATTGCCAGTGGTTCTTTGTATAGGGTTGGGACCTGTGGAATTTTCCTCATTTAGTTTGGCATCTTTTTGGTGTCATCCTTGTTCAGTTCATGTTTGGACCATAATGCTGGTGACACTACAGGTATAGCTTCTGATATGACAAAGAGACACAGTCTCACAGCAAATGTCCTGATCTGGCTCCTACAACCTTTCCACTCCCCCTTCCACAATGTTCTCTGAACCCTTGGTGCTAGAGTGATTTGTAGATAGATGTACCCACTGGAAATGGATTCCACAACTCTTCTTTATTCTTTATGGTGAAAATAAAATATAAATCTGCTCATTCCTGTTTAAACCTAGCACCAATGCCTAGTATAGGTTGTCCAATTTCTGCCTCTTTTCGTTCTCTCTTCTGTTTGTGTTTCTAGTTTTCAGCCCTAGGTCCTTGGATATTCCGGGTAAGTACATTCACATTAACTGATACCACTGAATCCTCAATTCTTCCTATGTTTTGAATTTTGACCTTTCATTCATCCTCAAGGGGCCAGCATTCAGGAAATATTTATGGAAAGAAATAAGATTAGTAACTATTTAAATGTATCATCTATCATTTCACTTGTGGGAACGAATTTAACTTTTCTTGGAATTTTTGATGTTTATTTTTAATTTTTGATTGTGCAAATGTACATGGGTATATGTGTGAGAGAAGGTTTGCTAGAGCGTTGGTGCCCATGGAGGACAGAGGTATCAGGTCTTCCCGAAGCTGGAGTCACAGCTGGTTGTGTGAGTCTCCTGATACAAGTACTGGGACTTGAACTCAGATCATTTGCCCAACAGTATGAGCTTTTAACTGCCGGGCTGTCTCTCTAGCATCAACTAGAAAAAATATCCCCCTCTCAAGAGCTACTCTGACCAACTGGTCTATTATGATAATATTTGGTCACCTGTACCTTAGTATACAATGAGCTGAAAACATTGGGGGAAATTTAATATATTGTTAATATCTTTATTTAAAGAAGTAAGCAAAATCCTAAAAAAAATAGAGCACACATTCAAAAATTGAATTTGGACAATATCCATCAAAGGCAAATTAACATTATGCTGAGGTAAAATATTTTTATTTTCATTGAACATCCTTAGTAACCTGATGATTCCACTTTTTAAATTAGAACATTTGCTCTTCATCTTTTATGTGTTGGTCAACAGACTAAATTGATTTAGTAGAAGAGTGGTTATTGCATGGTGTTAATCATCATTAATTGCACAGTCAACTATAAAAAGAAAATAATGTAGGAAGGGTGGAATTTCAGAACATTCAATAAGTTTCTTTTCTTTTCAATTATGGAAATGTAGAAAAAGTTTGAAAAATGTGTGTATGTGTGTGGTGTGTATAATATATATATATATACATATACAATTGTCATTTTTTAGAACAAAATTTAACACTACCTTAGAAAAATTCCTCACAATTCAAAATATCAGGAACTAAGGACATGATTGTCTAATTGTATTTTGGTTAATGAAAAGAGATTATATTTAGAGTTCTCATAGTACTCCTTGCATGCACCTGGTTTTAATTTGCATGGTTATTTAATCTGTTAGTGTTTCCTCCCACTTTTCCTGTTTTTACTAGAGTTTATTCAGATGTTTGTTGAATTTGAAACTGTTCATTTATTACCATTGTGTCCAATTACAGGCTGTATTATAACACCTGTCTATTCCTTCTAAACATCCTGTAGATATTCTAGAACTATGGTTAAAATGAATGTTGATGTAAACCTTTACTTTTATGAGTTCATCTTCTAGCAAGCTATGTTAATGCCTCATCCTGTATAAGACTTATCTGTCTATAGTATAACTTTGATAAAACTCACTTGAATTGCACCATCTTGTATCTTGGAATAAATCTAAGCTATATATACAGTTTATAAAAGAAATATGCAAAGGAAGTCCACAGAGGAACATAACATTATTATATAAGTAGCTGAAAAAAGAGTCATAATGGAATAAATGCTGCCCCCAAATCCTGACTCTTTAAAGCTTACATTAATGTGTGTCAGTTGTACAGGAGACAACAGAGCAAATAAAAGGAGTAATGCAATTTGTAAACAACAGAAATGCTCAATAAATAGTTTCTGTATATATTCTCCAGAACAATTTTCACTTCTTTATCTGCATAATCAGTCATACAAACAATGGTTTTGTCATGATATTTTAATGTATTTATGTATATACGTACTATGTACTTTGACTATACCCACCACTGATACCCACTCTTGCCCCCAGTCCCTTCTTCCAAAATAGTATATCTTCTATTTTCATGTTGTTTTTAAAATAAACCTGTCTACCCCATATGAGAGAAAACAAGACATTTATCTGATTCTGCTTAATTTATTTAATATAATATACCCTGTGCCATCCAATTTCTAGGAAATGTCATGATTTTGCTTTTCTTCAGGGCTGAGCAATATTTCATAGGTATATATACTCTATTTTATCCATGTAATCATTAATTTCTGGTTATCTAGACCAATTCCATAACTTAACTAACTTTGGGTACGCATGAGTGAGTATACATGTATGTCTATCATTAGCTGATTTTGATTCCTTCTGTTGACTATATAATCAAGAATGGTTTAGCTAGAGCATATGGCCCTTCTTTATTTAAATTTTAAGAATAATTTTAAGTAGAGTGTAAAACATAGAAATGGAACTGAGTTCTTTGGACAAAGGTCACAATCCACGTGACCATACATATTGCAGTTGCAAAGCAACTTATATATAGTTCAAGTTTCCAACTTCAGTAAAACCTGATTCCAGAAGTAGCTTTTAGGCTTTATCTGAAAGTAAATTTCATGTTGAAAATTTGTAGAATAGGAAACATTTTTCAGAAAACTGAAAATGGGCAGACATTTCCATGTTATGAAAAATAAAAATAATGTCCAAGACGGTACCCCTACAATCCTAATGTGTACAGGTAACCACAGACAAAGAATGAAGGAAATTGGGAAATGGAATGTGTTTTGAGTGTTGGCGTTTCTCAGAATCTGCATGTTGGGATGTTAGTAGTACGATGGTGTAACTCTTTAGGAAGCTGTTAAATCCTGAGTGTTACTAACTTATTATTTTCTTTATAACATGATTGGAGGATGTTGCTTCACCATTATGCTATAAAGACACAGAAAATCAATCCCTAACTCTACTTTGTGAACCTAGAGGGCACCATCTTTGAAGGAGAAAGCAAGTGACACCACATACCCAATCTACTGGTACCCTGGGTATGAACTCCACAGTCTGCAATTGTAAGCAGATCTTTTCCATTGTTTATCAATTACCCTGTCTAAGGTGCTTTCTCACGGCAGTAGGTGGACTAAAATATTAGACAGATCCTCTCATTGGACATATTTAATGCAAATCATTATTATTCTCTTTCAGGCACATAGTTTGTATAATCTTAACCTATATTAATTGCTATTTTGTATGTAATATTAAAAGCTAAGAGTTCCTTGGCTCTGATGACTGAGACTTAGTATAATGTATTGCATTGAACTCTTGCCATTTGTTACTAAAAGAAACATTTGTAACTGTGATCATGTATAGGTGAGGTAAATACATATACACAGGGCTATGAAAAATTAAACATTCAAGAAAATCTTAGAAAAGGCGAATAAGAAACAACATATGTAGTCAGACTTTTCTTTGGGACACCATCTCACAAATAACTACATGGATACTCATTATTAATTATGAATGCTTGGTCTTAGCTTAGGCTTGTTCCTAACTAGTTCTTATAACTTAAATTAACTAACTTTTTAAATTTATGTTCTTCCACAAGGCTCGTTATCTTATCTTTGTACTACCCATCCTGGTTCCTCCACATCTGGCTGGTGATTCTGTGTGCCTAGAATCCTTCACTTCTTGGAAATCTCTCCTATCCTCTCCTCTCTAGCTATTGGTCATTCAGCTACTTATTAAACCAATCAGAAGGCACCTTAGAGACATATGTTTACAGTGTAAATAAATATTCCATAAGTATAACTCTGCTAGCCTATTGATACAGGAAATTTCCCATGCCATTCCTCCCATTTGGCAAGATAGGCCACAAGGGTGAGCTGGTATGGGTGCTGGGAAGGCTTTCTCCTTCTACAATAAGGTTTAGTCTGGTCTGTTAGACTGTGGCATGTGGCAATCAGATTAGCACTGTCTTCTTTTTGGGGAAGTTTGAAGGACAAAATGAGAAGACTGGGGAGCTTCCCCCATGATGCTACTTTTAATGATTGTGTTTAATAACATAAGAAGAGGTTTATAAGTGAATGATGTAAAATTATGCATTTTATATCAATTTTCCAACACAATTACATTTATTTAGCTTTATCTTAACTCCAAGGAAAACATGAAACTCTTCTTAGGCAGGGATTTTCTTATCTCATTAATATTCTCTGCTCTGTTTACCTGATTTGTTTAATTTATGAGGTTAAAAATTTAAGAACTGAAACTGGAATTTTATGGTTCCCCACCTCTGTGAGTTAAGAAAAATAGCTGGCCATAGCGTATCCCCTAAACATAAACACACACACACACACACACACACACACACACACACACACATCTCTGTAAATCAATGTAAACCACAAACTGGGAAAGTGGATATATTAAATCCCTGAGTACCCAGCACAGTAAGACCTATAGTATGTTTCCTTTCCAAACCTAAGCTAGACTAAGAGTGGATCCAAAAGAACCACACATGGAGACTGAGGACTCTCAGAAAGGAGGCATTGGCAAGAGGAATTTAAGGCTGGCCTGGTATACATAGTGAGATCCTCTCTCAAAACTGAAAAATGAGATTTTTTTTTGGCTTGAGATTGTGAAGAATAATGCTGCCACAACAAAATACAGATCACTGGAACGTTTTTAAGACTATTAAGTTAAAAGTAAGCCTAATCATAAAACTTAGAATCATTGTCTCTGTATATTACCCTCTGCTAAGATTTGTGATAATGTCAGGGCAAATTATTTTGGTTTTCTCCTATATCTTATAAGATATTTTGAATAAATGAAACCATAGTCAAACCAAATTATTTTAGGTCAAATTTAACTTCACTGATTTGCTGAATAAAATTAAATAGAATAAATTATAATTTACTTAAATTTTCAAGATATAATTAAGAAAATATAGCTTTTGAAATTTCAAGTATAAATGTTTCATGATTAATCCATAAAATATATTTTATGAATAAAAATGATAGTTTAAGTAACAATATATTTTAATCCATGTATTTACTATATATATATTGCTTTGGTATCTATATACTTGAGTGATAAAATATGAACTTTCTTTTGAAATTACTTGAAAATTTTATATGTGTATATAGTATATTTTAATCAAGCCCATTCCCTTCTCTTCAATTTCTCCTGTATCTCTCTCTACCACTTTCCCCTTTTAATCATATGATTTAAAAAAAAAACACAGTGTTGACTCAGTGTGACCTGCATGTGTTGTGGTGTAAGAAAATCTATTACTGCTGGAGCACGGTTAGCCTCTTAGGGCTTCCATCTGTGAAAGAAACCAAATCCTGACAATTGCCAACTGGTTCATGACTAAGGTTGAGACTTATGGACAACTTACTAATCCAAACTGGGATTTTGTCTGGTTTGATTTTGTATAAGTCTTGTGCTTGTAGTTAGGACTTCTCTGAGTTCATGTGTTGTGATAGCCTTGTCAGGTCCAATAAAAGCTGGTTCACTGCAGATATCTGTAACCCCTGGCTCTTATACTCTTTCTGCCCCCCTTTTTATGAGATTCTTGATCACTAGAGGGGGGAGTAAATGTGATGTAGATGTTTAAAACTGAGCACTTAACCACACATGGTGGGTGTGGGCCTCTACAAAAGAAATGTATCTGGTGATGATTGAGAGATGTATTTTTCTATGGTTATAGAGATAAGAACCTATGGGATGGTTTATCAATATGCCCATTTGGCTGAATAATAGTATTAGATTCTCCTCTAGGATCTATGGCCTATCAAACCACTGGTTCTGGCCAATGTAACAGTACCAGACATGAGTTTCATTTGTGAAGCAGGTTTTAAGTTCAATCAGAAAGTTGTTGGTTATTCCCAGAGAACTTGTGCTACTATTTCACCAATGGGCCTGTGTTACCAAGCCAGTAATTATTGTAGCTAACAGGATTCCAAGCTGTTGATAACGTTTTCACCCAAGCATGCCTAGAGAGAGCCTTCTAGAACTATGAAAACTAGCTGGTAAAGATAAAGCTCCTAGCAGATTTCTGCAAACCATTTGACTTAAGAATATGGTGTTTTCAGTCACAAGTTATTGCCATCAATTTCTGAGAGTAATAAAGAGCAAGACAATAACCTATGATGTTTTGTGGGCCCATAGTTGGTGTGGGAAGTCCTTCAATACATGTGTTGCTTTTATTGTGGTACCAGCATTTAACCTGTATGTTACATGTGTATTCATGTAGATCTCCATATGGATTTTTAGAAGTTCGTTACTGTTGGTCATCTTTCCCTATATTCCCTCCTGTACCCTGCCGCATCTTCATCCATTTACCCCTTCCATTATTCCTCTTTCCTCCTTTATACCTCCGTTGTTCTATCCCCTTCCACTTTCTGACTGTTGTGAGTAACGTAGCAATATACATGTATGAACAAGTGTTTTTATAGTCAGATGAAGAGTCTTTTGAGTGTATGCCCATCAGTGGTATAGCTGGATCACATGGTAGATCTGTTTCCAGCTTTTTGAAGAATCTCCACTCTCATTTCATAATGGCTAGACCAGTTCTCACTCCTGCCAACAATGGAAAGTGTTCCCCTTTCTCTACATCCTTGCCAGCATTTGTTGTCATTCGTTTTATCCTTTTTAGCTGTTTTGACTTGAGTATCAAGATACTTAAATTTTCTCAAATAAATTAAAAGATTATTTGAAAACTGGATCGTGTTTAGACACTATTCCTGCTCTATATTTCAACAATATTATTTAAGGATGTGATAAAAAAGGATTATGGTCTCGATATATATAATAATTTTAATCATCTCTTAATTAAAGTCTGCTTTCACTTTGCTTTTCTAGTCTTTTGAGTATCATGCTTCTAATTGTTAGCTCAAAGGCTGTCAGTTAGTTTCCTCTCACTGTGGCTTTATAACAAGCATGGATGATCGCTCACCAAGTGAAATACATAGCTTCAAAGCTGTAGTCTCTGTTAATCTCTCTATAATATAGAGTAACATGACTTGAATGTTTTTGTCCTTTCCCCCAAATTTAAATCTTGAAACTTAATCACCAATAAGAGGACTTGATGAAGGAAGTTTATCTTTTGTCTCTTTTGCCCTATGTTGACTCAAAGTTACCCCCACTATTATATGAGAGAAAAGGAGGGAGAATCAACAAAAATATATTTTGCTTAAAAATTATAATAAAGACCAATATTGTATAAATTGATTAAGAGTATTTTAAATAAAATACCTAAGTACTTGCAGTGACTGCTTTTCACATATACTGACCTTCTCTTCTTAGCTTTAGTAGGCCCTTTTAAATCCCATGGCTGCGTTAACCCTTTCTTAGTCATTCTGTTAGGAATTTATTGTTGTTTGAAGTATCATGTTGTGATCTGAGCATTAATACTGGCAATCAAGATGAGAAAGGAATAAAGGAACATGTGTTTAACAATGGTAATGAATATAAGGTGACATAATGTTTAACTATGAATGTAGCCTGCAACCTTCAATTGGTCTGTTCATTTCCTTGTATCATGTTAATGCAGTCTTTTGTCTTACTCCTACCTTTTGGGGTCAGGGGTATTTTAAGCAGTTGGGAATTAAATGCAGGCGAATTTTCAGTACTCACTGGAATTACCTTCTGGTACTGTCCTATATGTTTCTCCATTTTATTATTTTCATTCACATCTTCATATTCTTTACTATATTTCTAAATCCCCATTCCTCTACCCTGGCAGCAAGGTACTTTTGTCAAGGTTGGTCCCTGCTAGCTTTCATGATGCAGGTATAGCACTGCTATGAAAATGATGGCGATGGAGGAGAGAGGCATTGATCTTCAGTGAACTTCACATAATGGAAAGATGAAAACGGAGAAGAGAGTTCTCTGAAGACCTTCCAGTTGTTTGCACCTTTTCACAAAGCTCTTCATAAGCTTCTGACATTCGGTGGGCCTTAGCACAGGCTTTCACAATACCTGGAATGGTCCTATGGTCCAAGGGAAGAGAATTAAGGCTAAATATTTAATGAGAAAGACTAAAATTAATATCTATTCCCACATAAGAAGCAAAAATGATAGAATTTCTTCTTATTCAAAAGCTTCCCAAGTGATTATTTTATGTTTTTCTATGCAAAAGGATGTGCATAATTCATATTCAGGCACTTAATATTCTTTTTAACCTGGTATTTTGAGATGAGGTGATGACTGAATAAATAGATAGGAGGTAAACTTAGATGCTTAAAAGCTAAAGAAAACTGTCTAGAAAAATGACTAATCTACAGGTCTTAGAATTCATGTCATCCAAGCCATCTGACTCCCAGAAGGTGATGAGTTCTGTGCACTATGGCAAGAATGACCATAGTGGAAATGTATTAATAATATATTTGTAACACGAACGGGCCCTGCTTGTTGGGGGTTTCTGTCCCGCCCAGTACCCCACAGCTGGCAAGCCCCAAAGAAAATCACACAGAGATCTCTATAAGCTATAAAGCTGATTGGCCCATTAGCTCAGGCTACATATTAGCTCTTGTAGCTTATATTAACCCATTGTTCTTATCTATGCTAGCCACGTGGTTCCGTACCTTTCTCAACAGGGCAGCTCACATCTTGCTTCCTTGGTGGTCTGTGCAGGACTGAGAGGAATCAACTTCCTCCTTCCCAGAATTTTTCTGTTCTCATTGCATCATTTCTACTTCCTGTCTGGTTTTCCTGCCTATACTTCCTACCTGGCCAATCGAGCGTTTATTTAAAACATGATTGACAGAATACAGACAATTCTCCAGCACCATATATTGACATATTAGCATATATTAATAGGCATATTAATATGTTTGGTTTATATTAATTTGCACATTAATATTTTGCTATATATAAATAGGTTAATTTTTATTATTTTATGTGTATGAGTGTTTTGCCTGCATGTATGTTTGTGCACAATATGCATGCCAGGTATCTGCAGAGGTTGGCAGATGGTATTGGAGTCATGAAATTAGAATTGCAGATGCTTGTGAACCATCACGTGGGTGCTAGAAATCAAGCTGGCCTTCTAAAAGAGCAGCCAGAGTTCTTAACTGAGAACTATCCCTCTAGTCCATCTTGGCCAATTTTAATTGATCCAATCTGAGAACTGTTTTAAGCTGTCAAGAAACAGATGAAAATAAATAAAAGAAACAGATTTGAGAAATAGATTTTTCCTTTATAATGAAGTAGAATATTTTCGTTTCTATAGAAAGCTTTTTATATTTTGAAGCTTATTGTGAAAATTCATATACATTTATAATGAATTCTCTCATTTGAACTATAATAGACCAAGTATAGACAACATGGGTAGGATTGTCTGTCTATGATGCTAAATACGATTACAGATAGTAAAAATAATTCAAGAAAAGATCAAAGAAGAAGTCCAGCAAATAGAAAGAAGAGGTGATTAGAGACAGGATTGGAAAAAGGACACCTTATAATCACTTGTGTTAAACAAGAAGCCTATCCAGAGATGGGTATTTCTCAACAATTTGCAACCTAACAACAGAAAACAGAGGGTTGATCTCTGTCCTGGGGCCTTCTAAACACCCCACCAAGAACAGCAGGACCAGCTAGGGGAATTCATTAAGGGCTCTGCTGACAAAAAGTAGTAATGAGAGACAGGGTTCCTTTCCCAGGAACCGGAGATTTCTTACACCCCAACTGAGAGATGTTGGGTTGCCAGGTAGTAGTGGTAAGAAAGAACCATCCTGGCCCTGAGTCTTTGTTGGTCGGTGAGACACTTAGAGACATGAAACAAGACAAAATCCCAGCACAGAGAAACAGAACTGGGAAAAAGTTACATCTGTAATCAAAATGCTGTTTAAAGTTGATAGTTTCTAGGAGAGGGAAAATCAGTTTTCTTCAATGGAGAGTACACTATGGAGAGACCTAATGTTTGGGAGTAGTTGACCAATACAAAATGAGCTCATTTCTCTCTCTTTCTCTGTGTGTGTGTTTTAAGAGAGAATGTGATCATGAATTTGGGTGAGTAGGGGTGGGAAGGGGAGGGTCAGGAATAAGTTGGAGAAGAAGAAAGAAAATAACGTGCATGAAAAGTTAAAAAATAATTTAAAATGTAAAAAATAAAAATTGCAAATAAAAATAAAGTTAATTGTTCATAAGAACTATGTTTTTGAGAAAAATCTGATGTGGTGT
The DNA here is from genome assembly GCA_963919715.1 of Microtus obscurus. NCBI lineage: Eukaryota > Metazoa > Chordata > Mammalia > Rodentia > Cricetidae > Microtus > Microtus obscurus. The sequence continues at coordinate 2,511,759 of CAWTZC010001472.1, forward strand.
CAGTTTCTATTAATGAAATGTACTAGGCAGAATAAGTGGTAGGGGTTGTGTTGCTCAAACAACGACTGGGTATTTAAATGATTTGTTTAAACAGTATCATTTAAAGGGACATAAATCATTATATTCTCTAAAGAATCAGCAGGGTAATTTGAGGAATATGCCATCTGAGAAACATGTGGAAGTGTCAAGGGAGTTTGCACTCAATGGGAAAACTCAATAAAATGTTTTCCATTTGGGTTCAGGTCACGTAATTAGGGTGAATAATTAGAAATTGTAGAGCGATGGATTCTATTTCCAGGCCAAAGCTTAACATCTACCACTTGGCTGTTTTTGAGTAATAGAATATGCTTTTTGGGAGCATAAAACTCTCACTTCAGTGGGTTGAAAGAATGGATAAATGATGTGTGATATCTCCATCAAATAGAATACTGCTAGATATAGCAGCATTAAAAACATGCTGAGAGATGCAGGGCAGATATAAGATAGAATTTGTTCTGTACTATATTCATGTCAATCTGTGGTTTAGGCAAAAATTCTGTGTGATTAAGGGTTATCATTAGAGAATGTACCTGTGATAGTGGAGGGAGGAAATTGGAGTAAAAGAAGAACATAAGACAGAGTTTCTTTATAAAAGGGTTCTGAGAAATAGGTAGTAGATGGAGGAGAAACAGGAGTAAAATATGCTTAATCTCATTATCAAAAATTATATAGAATTTATATATTGTGGATGTATAGTTCTTAAACGTCCATAGTTTTTTTTATGTACCTATGAGATCTACACTTATAAAATTCCTATCACTCAAGAAGAGTAATTTTATATTCTAATCAAATACTTCTCTCATCAAGCCCACCTTCTTCTACTCTTTATGAAGGAACCATTTTGTATGTCTGTATAAGATGTACAACTATTGGCACATCCATGGTTTGACACAGACTTCCTTCTAGATACACACTGGAAGCACTGAATCCATCATCTTTCAAGGCTATTTTTGTAAGCCTGAGATTCCCTAATTTTGAGCTCATGTTTTTCATGATTGTCTGATCCAGTTATAAAACACCTTAGGTGGCATCTTTCCCTGTGTACCCAGAGACTTGGCTTCAAGTTAAAAATGTATCAGATAGATTTCTTGTGTTCTTACATTCAACCTGTTCCCTTTCAGTTATATTTTGCCATTTTGCTTCACTATCTATCTCTGAGGTTCTTGTATAGAGTTTATAAGTGCACGATAGAGACTGAGAAGTGGTTATATTTTATCCTGAGGTATCATTCTCTTTGAATAGACTGCTTTGAGTGTAACATGGAAAGTGATGATGGAAGAATAGAATCGCATCTAGATAACCAAACTCACTCTTTCAAATCAAGTAATTGATAGGGATGATATATTTTGGTAAGAGTTGTTCTTTGTGTCACAAAACAAATTCACACATACATGTTCGTGTGTATGTATGAGTATATACATATGTGGAGTCTGTGGATGTATGGTAATAGGTAATATAAAGGAGTAACTCTACCTTGGTAAGTGTGACTTTAATGGACACTAGGGAACATGGACACATGCATATGTCTGATTTTATAGGTAGAGTCACAGGCTATCAATTTTTAAACTTTATTCAGCTTTATAAACTCTATGAACATCTGTAGTTAATAGATAAATGAATTGGGGAAGCTGGGAAACTTTGTTTTGATATGTGGGATGCGATACTAAAATGGCCATGCCTAAGTTTATATGCATGCTAAGATTTGACTCAGGCTGTCATGTCTACCAAATATTTTACTTATATACTCATTCACAAATATTTATTTAATACCAGGCAATAAACTGAATGAATAAGAAGTAGAAATACAGAAATTGTAAGAATCCATCCCTCTAGGTAATATTAATGGGAATGCACATTTTAAAATAATACTGCTTAGAGTCAGGCATTTTTGCCATATTTTTGCTTTTCCTTCTAGAACAGACAATCATTCTGTCTATCCTAAAGATAGAATTGCTGAAACACTAAGATAGCTTATCTCACCGGGCAAGACATGTTTAGATGTAAGATTGATAAAGAAAACGCCATGTACCTTCAATCATACTGAGTCCATGAGACAAAGAAAGAACTGGATTGGATGCAGGGAAGACTTACATGGGTGGTGGTTCAGCATGCAAAATCATGTTGTAAGAGGAGGGCGCCACTCTGTAGTATTAAGGAGCAGCGCGGCTGTGTCCCTGTCACCCGGCCGCCCGCATGGCTTAGCTTATGCCCCGAAATAATTACACGGAAACTGTATTCTTTTAAACACTGCCTGGCCCATTATTGGCTAGCTCTTCTCGGCTAACTCTCGCACCTGGACTAGCCCATATCTGATAATCTGTATAGCACCCCAAGGTGTGCTTACCGGGGAGATTCTAGCCTGCGTCTGTCTGGAGTGGGAACATCATGGCGACTCCTCCAGACTCAGCTTCTTTCTCCCAGAATCCTGTTCTGTTTACTCCGCCTACCTAAGGGTTGGCCTCTCAATGAGCCTAGACAGTTTCTTTATTGATAAGAAATCACTCCCACATCAAAATCATACATAAGAATGTCATGAGCTAGAATTGCATTGAGTTTGTATAGATGAAGAATTAATGAAACAATGCAACTTTTTGATATTAAAAATTGTTAACAATGATAATGCTGAATATCCATAAAGTACTAAGACTGTTTCTATGCTAACAAAGCTGTAGTGTTGTAAGACAGAGACCCTCTGTCTGTCCTTCCTCTCTGACCTCCATGCTGGTCCTCAGAGAAGCCCATCTAGTTATCTTGTCATTTTTGATTATTAAAAAGTCAAATCATAGTAAGATTTAGCAAACAAAACCAGAAACCAACAAAGATAGGATAGGATTTTATTGTTTTAGTAACTCTTTTCAGTAGATTAAAAACATAGAAACTGTAGCTGTCTTATCCATCACTTTAACCTTGCCTGCTGTCTATTTTCACTACAACATAATACAATGGCTCTAGTAACTGATCTACAACAGTGCCTGAGATAGGGTCTCTGACCATACAGAATTCACAATCAATCTAGTAATCTAAGCAATTAACAAATAATCAAAACATGATGCAAAGAACAAAGGGTAAACTTGGATGAATGGTTAGCTCTGGGTTAGAGTACTCCAAGTTGAAAGATGACATGTGCAATCAACAGAAAACCAGGCCAATTTAATGCAAATCAGTGCCTACATCATAACAGTTCAAAAGGCTTGGTGTTTATAGCCTGGGATGGCAGAGACTGACATGCTTACAAACACTAAGAATAAGGCTCACTGGTTTGAGAGACTGCATTAAGAAACTGGTCTAGCTGAACATAGCGGACAAGGAGGACTACTGAGAACTCAAGAACAATGGCAATGGGTTTTTAATCCTACTGTACATATTGGCTTTGTGGGAGCCTAGGCAGTTTGGATGCTCACCTTACTAGACCTGGATGGAGGTGGGTGGTCCTTGGACTTCCCACAGGGCAGGGAACCCTGATTGCTCTTTGGGCTGATGAGGGAGGGGGACTTGATCGGGGGAGGGGGAGGGAAATGGGAGGCAGCGGTGGGGAAGAGACAGAAATCTTTAATAAATAAATTAATTAATTTAAAAAAAAAGAACTTCAGAATGAAATCAGGCTGTCTAGCAGTCATCCCCCCTCCTTGTTTCAAAATAAAAAGACACAAAAGCAAGAAGTAGCTAGGGGATACACGATGAGGACTTTTCCACTGAAGGAATTACAGGGAAATGCTAGGGATGGCTGGGGGCTTATGAGATCCCTGAATTTAGATGTGTATGGTGTCAGCTTTCTGAGTTAGACCTTGTACAGTTTTGCTGATATTAGTAGCACTTTGTTAGTTGCTTTTCTCTCTCCTGTAACAAAATGCCCTAGAAAAGCAGCTTAGAAGCAAGAAGGATTATTTAGGCTCATGATTTTGTGGTCCAGGATTATGGCAGGGAAGTTGTGGTGGGGAGAACGGCCCAGGTGTGGTGGGCAGGAACTTGGGGCAGTTGCTCACAGGTGACTGCACACAGGAAACAGAGAGGGATGGGTGCAGTTGCTCCACCAGTGAGTTTCCCACTTTCCCTCTTTTTATTCAGTTCAAGTCTCTAGCCCACAAGACTTGGGCTAATCTTAGGTCATGCCAGCCGCTCACTCAGGGTGAGCCTTGCCTGGAAAGACCCTCACAACTGTTCTAAATCCTGTGAAGTTAATGACAGGGATAGACCATGGCAAGCCCCTTTCCATCAGTGAAACCGATAAACACGGGATGTCTGTGAGTGACAGCAGTGGGTACCCTGCTTGTGGAACATCTGACACTGCTACTATAGATTTGTGTTTTCCAGTTCATAGTCCAAGTTTCTCAGCTGTATATAGATCAGAATCACAATTCAAGTAAAATGGGTATTCAGAAGCCAAAAGAGTCGGCTTGGGGACCAGAGGGTAGGGGATTGCTTCAAAATAACTTCCTCAAATTTCAAACTGGCTTTCATTCCTCAAGACACTGAGAGTCAATTTGTCGGAAACAGACAATGCAGTGGATAATGAGTCATAAAAACGATGTAACCAAATAAAATTTATGAACACTATTGTCTCTAAACGAATAGCATTCATGTTGGGAGTGAATAGGTGGCTCACTCCAGCTATATAAAAGCTGAGATCCATTCTCACTTGAAAATTTGCTGTGGGACCAGACTTCACAGAAATCCACAGTGCTAAGCAACCACAGAGTACTGAGAGGTCGCCTGCTGAGCTCAATCAATTCAAACACCTGTTGGCTTTAAGCAATAAATCCCAGTCCAAAGGAGACCCTCCAAGGGTGGGCTGTGGCTTTTCCGCTGGGAATGTGGCTTGCTTCATCTCCTCACAAACCAATGCTCTCTAAAAACCCAGGCTTCCGATAAGCATTTGATGGGCGTGCTTGCTGGAAAATGCAGGTTTCTGATACTTCTTTCAAAGAAGACATTTAAGTATATCCAAAACAAAATTTTTAATCAGTAAGGACTTGCTTTTTGGGTCCCAATGTCTTTTTTTTAAAAAATTTTAAAATTAAAATTATTTTAAAATTAAAATTATTTAATTAAAATACAACATATCATTTTTCTACTTCTCCCTCCTGCACCTCCCATGTGTGCCCTCAGACCTCATCATGGCTTCCTCTTTTTTAACCATTATTGTTATATACACATATAGGTAAATAAACATAAATATCGACTGTTGAGTTCATTCGGTGTTAGCTGCATGTATGTTTCTAGGGCTGACAACTTGGTATTGAATAACAAACTAGAAGGTTTATGCTTGAGATAGACAGATCCTCCCTCTCAGTAGTTGTTAACTGCTTATAGCTGTTCATCTAAGAGTGGGGCCCCAGAAGATTTTTCCCATGTAAATGGGATAGTTAGGATGTGAGTTCATATTGGAGTTTCAAGGAAGCTATGGCCCATGGAGTTTCAAAAACATAGATGCTGAAATGGAAACTCACTTTTAAAGCTCTTTAATCCTCTATTTGACTAATGTTCTGGAAGTGTAAATTGTTCAATTTAATATCTTGGGATGAAGTCTCCTTGTCATCAAAGGTCTATTACCACCATGGTGACAACTGAATTGTTGCTAAGAAAAACGATCACTAGGAATTGGTGGGTAGACCTGAGTCATACCAAGGAAGAAGAGAAGTGGTTGATGAAGCGCAGATTCCAAGATAAACTTGCATGGCCCTGTACTTTTACAACAAAAGTATTTCCTAAGTCAACACCAAAACAAAATGCATAAGGAGCTGAGGAGATGGCTCAGTCAGCAAAGTGCTTGATGTGCAAGGGTGAGGCCTGGAGCTAAGGCCTCCAGTGTCCACCTGTAACCCTAGTTAGAGAGGCAGGACTTCCAGGCCAGCCTGTTGGCTGAAACAAAGAGCTCCATGTTCAGTTGCTATGACCGAAAGAAGAGGAGAAAACTGATTGAGGAAGATCCCTGGCTTCTTCCTCACACACATGCATGTTTTCACAAATTATAAAAGTGATGCACTAGTCAGACAGAGCTAGGTAAATAGTAAAAGACTATCTAGTGAACTAGTGCCAGTCTTTTAATTAAACCTGCAAGAAAGCAATTCTCACAACTCAATACCTTAAGCATCTCTCTCTCTCTCTCTTTCACTGTAGAAACTTTCACCTAAGACTATTATAAAGAAGTAAAAGGGTACCTCCAATGATCTATCTGGGACATTCAGGGGTGCCATAAAACCAGCACCTTCAGCTTCCAGCCATTGGTTTGTGACCTCATTCTCAAGCCTCTGCAAGTCTTGTTCATCTTCCAGGGCCTTTCTGCCCACTGTTCAGTCTTCCCCTGACATGTTAATCTAATGAATCTCATCAATAAAAAGCTGGGAGTCAAATATCAGGGTAAAAACCTGAAATATCAGAAAAGTAGCAGAGCAGCTGTCATTTGCTTCCTGCCTCTTCCATTCCTCTATCCAGAAGGGCCCAGGTCCTGTCTCCACCCACTGTATCACTTCCTGTCTCTCTGTACTGTCCTCTAGACGTCTATGGTTAACAAGCGGCTAGCTCCACCCTCTGACTCCAAGCAAGCTTTATTTGTCAGAACACAAGCAAAATATCACACAACATCCCCGTTCTTTAGCTACAAGCATACTTTCCTAATTCAGTGTGAACAAAATGTCAGTCTTTCCAACTTAGTTCATTTCATGCCTTCATCTCAATTAATTCACTTGTAATGTCTCTCTTCTCTGAAGTGATATTACCTATGCTATTGTGGGCACTCATGTTCCCCAGTAGAATGTAGGTACATGAAACCATGGACCTTTTTTGTTTGCTTTCCTTGCTTCTCTTCTCCACTTTATTCCTAGTTTAAATCTGCATTGCACCTAAACTGCTGAGTGTAGGGAATCTTCCCTCTTAAACTTATTTGCATACTTTTAAAAGCTGCAGGTGTTGAGTTCTCTGAAGACAGACAGAATGGGAGAGTGGTTGAAGTTATCACTTCTCTGGTGTACCTTTGTTAAATTTTATGCCTACTATCAGGGGGCTACAACATCACTCAATAACTTTTGCTCAATTTTTTTCATTGGAAAAAATATTTACTTTACTTAATAGGTTTTTGGAACACTAATAATTTATGGTAAATGCCACTATTCCTATTAATATTATTGTTATTGAATATTTTATATAACATTTCTTTGTGTCCCCAGTCTTAGCTGCTGTTCTCAGTCTGTTGGTGTCTCATCCCCTGCCCTCAGTGCAGTTCCCTTCTACCCAGGATCTTCAAGTGACAACATTTTGTCACTAACCAAACCACCAAGCACCATTTTGGGAAAGGAATTTTAATGCTGCCTTATTAAACATTGAGATTAATCTTTTTAAAGACCGATAACCATTTATTTCTGTACCCATGGGTTAAAAATGAAGTATTAGAAAAATTAACCAGATGTAATAATGTCCTATAGGTTGTAAACATCTAAGCCATGACTCAAATATGTTCTTATAAATTAATCATAATTACATTCTCTTTGTACTTTATCATCTTTGTTATACTACCCTATGTCTTTACTATCAACACCAAATATGCTACTCTAATGTTCACTACTGCCATTATTCTGTAAGCCTATGAGGAATTTTCTGAATACAATGAGCTACACAGAACAGTATTGTTCTTCAAATGAAAGAAGATGGAAAAAAGAAAGCATCTTCAACAAATTGTGCTGGCAAAACTGGATATCAATCTGTAGAAGAATGAAAATAGATCCATATCTATCACCATGCACAAAACTCAAGTCCAAATGGATTGAAGACCTCAATATCAGTCCGAACACAATGAACCTGATAGAAGAGAAAGTGAGAAGTACTCTAAAACACATGGGTACAGGAGTCCACTTCCTACATATAACCCCAGCAGCACAGACACTAAGGGCATCATTGAACAAATGGGACCTCCTGAGACTGAGAAGCTTCTGTAAAGCAAAGGACATTATCACTAAGACAAAAAGGCAATCCACTGACTGGGAGAAGATCTTCACCAATCCCACAACTGACAAAGGTCTGATCTCCAAAATATATAAAGAACTCAAGAAAATAGACCGTAAAAGGCTAATCAACTCAAGTATAAAATGGGGCACTGAGCTGAACAGAGAATTCTCAACAGAAGAAGTTCAAATGGCCAAAAGACACTTAAAATCATGCTCAACTTCCTTAGCGATCAGGGAAATGCAAATCAAGACAACTTTAAGATACAATCTTACACCTGTCAGAATGGCTAAAATAAAAAACACCAATGATAGCCTTTGCTGGAGAGGTTGTGGAGAAAGGGGTACACTCATCCATTGCTGGTGGGAATGCAAACTTGTGCAACCACTTTGGAAAGCAGTGTGGTGGTTCCTCAGGAAATTCGGGATCAACCTACCCCTGGACCCAGCAATACCACTCTTGGGAATATACCCAAGAGATGCCCTATCATACAACAAAAGTATATGCTCAACTATGTTCATAGCAGCATTGTTTGTAATAGCCAGAACCTGGAAACAACCTAGATGCCCTTCAATGGAAGAATGGATGAAGAAAGTATGGAATATTTACATATTAGAGTACTACTCAGCAGTTAAAAGCAATGACTTCTTGAATTTTGCATACAAAAGGACGGAAATAGAAAACACTACCCCGAGTGAGGTAAACCAGACCCAAAAAGAGGAACATGGGATGTACTCACTCATATTTGGTTTCTAGCCATAAATAAAAGACTTTGAGCCTATAATTCGTGATCCTAGAGAAGCTAAATAAGAAGGTGAACCCAAAGAAAAACATACAGGCATCCTCCTGAATATTAACCTTCATCAGGTGAGGAAAGGAGATAGAGACAGAGACCCACATTGGTGCACTAGACTGAAACATCAAGGTCCAAATCAGGAGCAGATGGAGAGAGAGCACAAGCAAGGAACTCAGGACAGCGAGGGGTGCACCCACACACTGAGACAATGGGGATGTTCTATCGGGAACTCACCAAGGTCAGCTGGCCCGGGTCTGAAAAAGCATGGGATAAAACCGGACTGGCTGAACATAGCAGACAATGAGTACTACTGAGAACTCAAGAACAATGGCAATGGGTTTTTGATCCTACTGCACGTACTAACTTTGTGGGAGCCTAGGCAGTTTGGATGCTCACCATACTAGACCTGGATGGAGGTGGGTGGTTCTTGGACTTCCCACAGGGCAGGGAACCCTGATTGCTCTTTGAGCTGACGAGGGAGGGGGATTTGATCGGGGGAGGGGAGGGAAATGGGAGGCGGTGGCGGGGAGGATGCAGAAATCTTTAATAAATAAAAAAAAAAAAAAGAAAGAAGAGTCAGGGATTCCAAAATATATGCTTTTGCTGGTTTAAAGAGGTCAAGAGTTTGATCAACATTATACCAATTTACAAAATTATTTAACCACTATTGACACAAAATTCTGGGCACCTTGCCCTCAAGAAACTGACCTTTAAAAATGGATTTTTTTAAATTGTGTGTGTGCGTGTGTGGGTTCAGGTGTCAGTGGTGTTGAGAAGATGGCACTAGATACCCTGGAGCTGGCTTTGTGAGTTGCCTAATGTACCGAGAACAAAACTTGTGTCTTCTGCAAGAAGTATATTCAATCTTAACTACTGAGCCTTTTCTCCAACTAGTCTGTATAAAATAATCATTATTTTTGAACTGTATAATAAAAATAAAATCATAAAAAATACATACTTTAGCTTTTTACTTTACAAACTCTTTAAAACCTCAAGGGTTTTCTCTTATGCAAAATAGTTAGAAGTTCTCAAAGTGTTAATACAATCACTATATAAAGATGAGATGCAGTAACTATATTCTGAAGTTCAGTACCTCCATATGCATTACCACATTTACTGAGATTGATGTGGGAGTGATTTCTTATTAATAAAGAAACTGCCTGAGCTCATTGATAGGCCAACCCTTAAGTGGGTGGAGTAAACAGAACAGGATTCTGGGAGAAGGAAGCTGAGTCAGGAGTCGCCATGAGGTTCCCACGCCAGGCAGATGCAGGTTAAGATCATTCCTGGTAAGCCAGCTCGTGGGCTACACAGATTAATAGAAATGGGTTAGATTAATATGTAAGAGCTAGCCAATAAGAGGCTGGAACTACGGGCCAGGCAGTGTTTAAAAGAATACAGTTTCCGTGCAATTATTTTGGGGCGTAAGCTAAGCCATGCGGGCAGCCAGGTGCGGGGAGGACACAGCCGCGCTGCCCCTCTTACAACACTGAGATTTTATGAAAAATTTTAGAAAAATCAGAAGAAAAGATCAACCCATACATTCCTTACAAGTTCGGGGAGATGGATCTCATTTTGCATTGTGAGAATTTCTTGAATTATTTGAGCTACATCTTACAACAATTGCCTCCAGGTAAACTACTGCATGTCTGCCCTGATTTCTCGTAGTTCTCATTGGTAAGCTGCGGTGTCTTTTAAAGGAAAGTGTACACTTCACTAGGAGACCAAAATTGATATCTGAAAGCATGAAAAAGAATTATAGCTTTCATTGATAACAGACTGAACACACAGAAACTGCCAACAGCAGAAATAAATCAGTGTTGTAAGATTTCACAAGATGTGAACAGCTCCGTTTCTACTTTCATGTCACTAAAACCTGCACTGTGGTCCCTCACGTCTGAAGTGACGGTGATGAGAAAGACTTGAGCAGAGGGAGCCAACTGTCCCCTTCCCTTCATTGATCAACTGGTCAGGTAAATTGATCAAGAGACACCTTGTCCAGCACTTTTTCGTTCTTCAGTAACTGCACAAATAATTATTGGTTTGTATTTCAGGTATCTCTTGTTACAATAGTGCTTTAGACAAAGCTCCCTACGGTTTATGAACAGTGATGATTTACTCAGCCCATAAGAATCAGTCTAGCCGGTGAAGCCCTGGGTTGGGAGGGGTTTCTTCCACACTAGGCTGGGTTTGCTTAGGCATCTGAGGCCAAGTGTAGGGTGTAGGGAATGGAGTAAAACATGTCCGTGGCAACTGATGTCTGCCATGGACACTCTGCACTGTATCTTGAGTCCCTCTGAAGCTAGCGTGGTGTGGAACTTAACACAGAGCACATCCAGAGAGAAAAGCTGAAGAAGGTAAACAGAAGCAAATTGCCTAAAAATAGCAAACATACATTCTTACCTTAGAGTTTATTGCTTCCCCAGATCTTGCTGCTGAGTGTGGCTGGGCTTGTGTTTCATTAGTTGAATCTTGGTATTCTCGACTCCACCGAGAGAACTGAGTTGTGATCCACGTTGTTTATCATCAGTAAACTATTTTAAGTCTCTCTGCCATGATTTGGGAGCTAGTTGGTGGTCTAAAAGAAGAAGCCTAGTACATATTGTGTTCTGCAGAAATTTTAAATGTGGTTGGTCATGATATCAGAACACCCCTTATGCTATAGTATTTCTTTGCCTGAAGATCAGAGGGTAGAGCTAGCCATTAGTTAACCATAGAGGCCCACCAGTGATGGCACACACCTTTATTCCCAGCACTTGGGAAGATGAGGCACAAAAATCAGAAGTTCAAGGCCACCCTAGGCTATGTGAGATTGAGTCAGTCTAAAAGAGAAATAGAGGCAGGCGGTGGAGGCTCATGACTTTAATCCCAGAACAAGGGAGGTGGAGAGAGGAATAAGGTGGGTGGAGACAGGATCTCAGTGCATTCAGTCTGAGGATTCATAGCGAATAGGTAGAAGTAAAAGGCCTGAGGATTCCGTAGAGGTAAAAACTAATGGCTGGCTGCTCTGATCTTTCAGTTTTCGCCCCCTGATATCTGACTGCCAGGTTTTTATTAAGGCCAATTTGAAATCACACTACATTTCTTAGCTTAGCAAACCTAATAAAAGTGATATACTTATTAAGAGCATTCTCTAGCTATTAAAATTAAACAACATATCAATATATATTTGGGAGAATAAAATATATAAAAATTAGAAAATATAAAAATAAAGTTTTGGATATTTGAAGTCATAAAGGATTGTAAATATTTTGAGTTATGTAAAAATAAACCCCTCAAATATCAAGATTTGTAAAATACAGCCAAGATGATACTTAGAGGACATTTCATAACATTTAAAGGGTTAAATTAGAAGAGAAGGGTCTGAAGTTAGTGATTTTTAAAATTAATTAATTAACTAATTCCCAGCCTGACCACAGCTTTCTTTCCCTCTCTCCTATCCTCTCAGTCCCCACCCTCCCCACTCCTCCTTTGTCTTCAGAAAAGTGCAGGGCTCCCATGTGTATCAGTCAGGCATGGTATAGCAAGTTGCAGTAAGACTAAGTACTCCCTCTCCTGTTAAGGCTGAACTAGGAGAGTCAGTAGGAGGAAAGGGTTTCAGAAGCAGGTAACAGAATCAGAGACAATTTCTGCTCCCTCTGCTAGGAGTTCCATGAGAAGACCAAGCTAATAATTGTAATGTATGTGCAGAGGGCCTAGGTCAGTCCTACACAAGATCTCTAGTTGGTGCTTCATCCTTCATGAGCCCTTATGAGCCCAGGTTAGTTGATTCGGTGGGTTTTCTTCTGGTGACCTTGGCTCCTCTGGCTCCCATAATCCTTCCTCTCCCTCTTCTACAGGGTTCCCTGAGATCCACCTAAAGTTTGGCTTTGGGTGTCTGCATCTGTTTCCATTAGGTGCTGGGTGAAGCTTCCTTGATGACAGTTGGGCTAGGTATACCTATGAGTATAATAGAGTTTCTTTAGAAATCATTTCACTGACTTGTTTTTGTTCTTTTTTGCTAATCAAGTTTGATTGTAACCTAGGTATTTGAGCTGTCCAGCTTGTGGGGCCTGACGCTCCAGGTAGTGACAAACATGGGCTCCCTATCGTAGTATGGATCTCAAGCTGGACCAGTCATTGGTTGATCACTCCCATAATTCCGGAACCACCTTTTCCCAGTAGATCTTGTAGGTAGGGAAAAATTTAGGTCATCGGTTATGTGGCTGGGTTGGGGTCCCAAAACTGGAAATTTTGCCTAGTTACAGGAGACGGCTGGTTCAGACTCTACCTCCCATCACCAGGAGTCTTAACTAGTGTCACCCTCATAGACTCCTGGGAGTTTCCATTGCACCAGGTTTCTAGCTTATCCCAGAGAAGCCCTTGATTCCTGTTGTCTTCCCAAGTGATTTAAATTTTAATCTCAAAACACTACAAAGAAGAGAACTAGTTATATATGAAGCAAGAGGAAAGAAAAAGGAGGAAGATAATTAAGTAAAAAATAAGTGTAATAGATAAAATCAATGAAGATAGCAGTTGAACTTTGATAGAATTAAAATTATTAGGCTCTATTTAGAAAAAATAGTCAATACCAGGAATTCTTTATAATTATAAACTTTTCAGTTAAATATTTTATATTGAATACAGAAATACATTTTTACAATTAAATAGTATTTAACATGAATAAGTAAATTATATTTACGATAAAGACAATTATCCAATGTATTTCATCAAATTAGCTAAATAAAATAGTCACTTCTTACAAACATCAATACCCATTCAATACAGAACCAGAAGAGAGGTCAAGCAGGCTGGAAACCTACTCCACTAACTATAGCTGCTTCTGTGCAAATCTTGGGATACTAAATGTAGCATACTGAACAGACTGAACAGTATTGCTATAAGAAGTGGTTATTTCAGTTTGACTGAAATTTAGTCTTCTAGGAGAGAATCCCAAATGTTAAATAATTAACAGTAAAACTTCCTTTTTTCATTGCAATTCATCAACATATTTATTTTATTTTTTCTGATATAAAGCATCCTGAGAGAAGGACACATGCTAGAAACAAAAGAAATATGGTTAGTCTGCTTTGTGAAGAGTGCATTAGGGACTGTGGCGATGGCTCAGTTGATGAACTTGTTGATTGTACAGCATGAATATTTGCATCCAGTGCTCCATTTCCCCCTTGAGAGAGAGAACTACTCTGGCATGCCTCTGTAACCCCAGTGCAGGGGGAGGGAGGACAGACATGGGCAGGTTCCTGGAGCTCACTAGTCAGCCAGACTACCTGAGCAGGTGAGCTCAATGAGAGACTCTCTTCATAAATGAGACGAAGACCTACTGAGGAAGATACTTTCACATACATGTGCATGCCAATCTGCACACCCACATATATGCACTCTTATACACACATGAATGCACACATACATACAGTACACAGTACGCATACTCCCACTGAATTAACTTACAGTAGGTTATTCACACAACACTCATCTTACCTCTAAAACAATCAATGAGGATTACTAAAAAGTGCTAAAGCACTATACATGCTCATTTAATGGATGCTTAATTTCCATTTATACTATATATAAAACATATTAACATACTGAATTAGAAATAATCAAGGTTACTTTGTACATAACATTAATTGCAGAAGATATTTACCCATTTCATTTCTTTGCAACATTTTGTTTTCTAAGAAACGTAATCATCAGAATAAAGTACATAAAACTGACAATAAAGCTATAAACTCGTAGGAATTGCCTTTCAAAACCTGGTTTGAGGGGTTGTAAAGATGAGGGCTCAGTCATTAGGAGCACTTGCTGCTCTTGTAGGGGACCAGGGTTTGTTTCCCACATGATGGCTCACAAGTATCTGTAACTTCAAGACCTGAGTTCCTCTTCTGGCCTCCCTGGCCACTAGAACACCCAAGTAGTGCACATATATACATTCATGCAAAACACTCATGCACATAAAACAAAAACAAATCTTAAAAATTAATAATGTAGTTTGAAACTTAAATATCAAATTACTTTATAACTTGTTATTTATTTTTGAGACAGAGTCCTAAACCACAATCTGGGTTGATCTGAAACTTAGTTTGGAGGGTAGGCTGGCCTCAGAATCACAGTAATTCTCCAGCCTCCGTCTCTTGAGGGTTATGATTACAATTGTTAGCCACTATGCCTGGGTAATGAAATATTTTTAAACTATGAAAAATTTGAATGTAGAAGTTAAACTATATAGAGATAGCTAAACTACAAACTAAAACACTTCTAAAAGTGCTAAAAGAAAACACTTCTAATTTAAATGTGAAAGTAAGGATTTGGGATCAAGGTCACCTTTCTTCACTTTGAAATTTAAAATATTAAATTATTGCCACTGAAATACAGGGTAGTAATAGATTATAGGAGTTTCCCTAAACTTTGTCAGCCTACTCAAACTGCTAATGAGACAGCAAAGTCAGTAATAACAGAATAAGCCAGCGTGACTGACTTTCATATCAAATGGTCCAAGATGATTATAGAGATGGATCCTTCTGCTCTTTTAGAGTCTTGATAACCTCTGCATAAACAAAACAATGAGTCTGCCCTTGAGACCTACCCACCCAAATGAAATTCATAAAGGACCACCGTAATACATGCAGGTTTCCTTTGACCCTGTCAGAAACCCTATGCAACCTCATGGTTCTAGGATGGGGATTCATCTCTTCATAATCATTTTAGAACTTCTCCAGATATATGGAGAGTTTTTCATCTGTTCATGTAAAACCAAATATCTTGATTAACAAACTGATGTTGTTAAAATATACGATTTTTATCAAGATTACTTACCAAATACTTTATTTATGTATTTTTTCCTTTGGCGGTTTTGCTCTATTTAATTATTTTCACCATTTTGAAATAAATTCATTCTGTGATAGAGAGAGTGATTAATAAGAGGAAAGTTCTTCAATAATAATCCTTCAGGGTTGAATCTGGAGACTCAGGACAGAAAACACCAGTCTTAAGTCAGTTGTTTCTATGAGTACAGATGTAGAGTCCCTAACATGGTAGAACAACAGAAACAGATGTTTCCAAGGGAGCTTGCTAATAGAACTTCTTCCTGAAACCATTCTAATCTCCAGATATTTTCTGTGGAATGGCTGAAGGACAATGACTAAAAAATGTACTAAATAGTTCTTTGTGTTTTGTAAATTAAATTATAGCATAATAACTTAATTTGGGGTTTCCCGTGAGCAAGCTAACATTTCCATATATAATAAACAGACCTAAAGAATTCTCAACATCTGACAAGATTATGTTAAAAGAACAAATAAAAAGAATAAAAGAAAAAGAAAACATTGCATCTTAAAAATAAAATGAAGGTAGTACAACACAGTCAAAGATGAATTAAAAATATAGCATACACTAAGGTTGGTGGTTAGTTTATCTACTATCACATCATATTAATTTCCTACCAAGATTTTTTCACATCATTCAAAGGGTTATCACTAAGCTTTTCTAATATATATTGCAATCATTGCATATTTATGTTCTGAGTCACAAAGACAGCTATTAAAAACAAGAACTATGCAGAATCTGGAAAAGCAATGAACAGAGAGTATGAGTGTGTTTGAACATATATATTATTAGTTCATTGAGAGATAGCACACACTCAGTGCAAACATCTGTTTCCCAGTTGTGCTGGGCAATGGCATGCTTATTAGTGCTCTTGTTACTTTTTCCTCTGTGAAGGCTGTTATTAGACATGCGAAGTATACAGCTTGACTTTTGACTTTGTTCTTTTCAAATATGTTCCTGACATAAGATATATTGCTTATTTCTATTGCAATTTGGCACTACTTGCTATTGGTTTTCGTGAGGAATTAAATTCAAAATTTGACTGTTTCCCATGTGGATTGATTGTGAAGTGCACAGCAGAACTAAAGACAACACCCAGCAGAGTTCTATTACACTACAGGGTCCTTGAAGCAGTAGATAAAAGTCATGTACTGGCTCCAAAATACTGAGATTCCTTTTATTTATCTCAGACATGAGTTATAATAAATTATTTAAAATAATATTAACATGTTCTGAAATGTAGGGCAAACTCCAACCATGAAATTATGACATGGTTGGAGTTTGAGCAGATGATTTTAAAAGCAGTGATAAGAAATTCCATGTGATTTTCTTATTGATATATATATTCAGAATTTTCAACTGAAATGATTTGTGAATACTCAGGGTTCCTTACGAGATATTAGTTGTTATCAACTTATAAAAATTTAAAGCTTAAACAATACAGTTTACTAGTTCTTAGTTAGGCTTGACTAGTCCCATGTGCATGTCTTGTCATCTTGTGGTTTGAGTGAGAAGGCTCTCCAAAGGTTCATATATTTGAATATTTGGGCCCCTGTTACTGGAACTACATGGGAAGGATTTGGACGTGTGGCTGTTTTGGAGGAGGTATGTTATGGAGAAGGCTTGGAGGTCTCAAGTGACTTGTACCTTTCCCCATGTGCCCTCTCTCTGTTCCCTATTTGCAGATCAATATGTGATCGATCAGTTATTCTTTCACTCTCTCATCATGGACTCTAAGTCTCAGAAACTATAAGCCAAATTAGACACTTTCATTTGTAAGTTTCCTTGATCAGAGCATTTTTAACACAGTAATAGAAAAGAAACTAAAACAGGGACCATTACTTCATTGATTTGGCAAGCTCTGGTTTTATTTTAACTTATTCTTTGAAACTTTGTTCTGGAAATTTCTTCAGGCTTATCAAATGCTCATGTCATGTGAGGAGGAGACAGCGGCAGGGAGCTCGGTGGAGACCAGCTTAAACACTGCACATGAGCTTCATCGTGAGTGTTGTCAACTGATCCCGAAACCTTGCTGTGTTGAGTTGGCGTGTGCTCTATATCTGAAGACCTGAGAATGGTCATGAACTGGCTAGAAAGGGATGGTTGAAAGACAAGAGTGCATGTAGGAGAATATGCCAAGAGAAGCTTGACTCAGCATATGTGCTGATAGATGACATTTGTGGGCTTAGTGTAGAATGCAATGAGTTGGTGATGGTGATGTTTCAGGGAAAATACAACAACATGTGCTGTGACTGTATTGCCAGTGGAATGCGGTGAATGTGCCCAGTAGTGTTACTAAGAGGAAAAGCATTGAAAAAATGTGGCAATAGATTTAAAATCCTAGCTCACAATACAGTAGGGAATGGATTGAATTGAGGAATGCACGAATTGGGAACATCTTGAGAAAATATTATCTACTATTAATAGTATAAGAAAATATCAACACTTTAAATACAATCTTTCTAAATGCATATCATTTACAACCATGATAAAGCTGAAAATTCCTAAATCCGTATATCAAATTTTGGGATATTTTGTTCCAGTTACTACTTCCACTTTTTTTTTTCTATAAATGCCTCAACAATTCACAACCTCTTGTACTAAGACTATAGCTTTTCTGAGTATTATCTTATTATCTTCCTGTTCTTTGTGCTTCTGGCACATGCCTAAGTCACAGTGATACAGGGAAGATGTGAAAAAGTTTAGGAGATTGGTGAAGCTGTGTTTTTTGTTGTTGATTTGTTTTATTTTTGCATCCTACTTTCCAGTAGTGTCAAAGACCACATTGTCAGTTAATTTTCTATTAAGTCTTGGATTTGTACAAAAGGGATTACCACAGGTGATACTCCAGAGTCCCTTGAAAAGCATGATAGGAAATTTGATACTTTCCTTCTAATGTTTTAAATATGAATTAGAAAAGGCAAAAAGTTTTGCAAGTCTACATTATTTACATGTAATGTTTTATATTTCCATTTTTATATCCTTGACACCTTAGAATTTTATTTAGAGTGTTAGAAATATCTCTTCATATCCAGCAACTTCACTAACCGTACCACCATCTCAAATGATGTGTCTATCAAACTAAAATTTCATATTACAAACTCTACTAAGCACAAAACACTAATTCAAAACAAACTAAAAGAAAATGTCTCATGAAAAGCAAATTTTCCTTCTGTAAGTTATACTGGATTCATTTGCCAAGCAATTACCATTCCCTTTGGTAACTCCTCGTTTGCAAACACAGTTTCTTTTTTGCTAGTCATAAATCTTAATACCAGCTTTCAGACCACACATTAAGTTCTCTCTCTCTCCATCTGTCTACCCAACTATTCTATCTATCTATCTATCTATCTATCTATCTATCTATCTATCTATCTATCTATCTATCTATCTATCTATCTATCTCTCTATCTCTCTATCTCTCTATCTCTCTCTCTCTCTCTATTATCTATCTGCATATTTACCAACCATCTCTATATATCTACCATCTATATACCCATCACCTATTTATATGTGTATATGTATATATATGTAAACACACACATATGTCATAACTCACACACAATACAAAGGGTTGAGGAGACTGCAGAAAACTTCAAGTAATTCTGAGAGGCTTTACCATAGGCAAAGGCAAAAGGCTTATGAAACGTCACAAAGGATTCCTGTATAGGTTAAATAATGAACCTTTTGATGGGCTGCTGGAGGTGCTCCTTCTGAGACCAGAGTCAAGGTTAGAACTGAACTGAGCCTCAGAGCTGAGCTGGGTTACAGAAGGGAGGTACAAGGTTGTGGAGGTCATAGAAATGAAATGCAGGTATAGGTTAGAGGAGGCAAAGAGGTGGATTCCAGGGGGCATTTAAAGCAAGCTATATCAGTGGGGGGAAAGTATCTAAATCTCATCTGCTTCCCCTGAGGAATTGGTAGTTCTCTGTCTTTTGGTCCCTTGATGCACAAACCAGATAACCAGACAGTGGGGTCATCACCATCACAGTGTTATATAATCTCGTTATGGTGAAGGTATTATTCCCTTCTCTTGTTGTACTTGATAAGTTCTGGTATTCCAGATATGTTTTTGATCTGGTCAACTTGATGTATGATCGTAATATACTTTGGGAAGTTTGTAGGAACAGGATTTTCACTTTTAGCAATAAATGATTTTTCAGTCTGTGTCTTATGGTTGATGCTAGACAGGTAACAGGTTTTCATGCTCAACAAGGGGCAAGGCCATTCCGCCTGCATTCACACGCAAAATGGAGCCAAATGCTGTTGTAAATGGTCACCTAGGGCTGGGTCTAACCTGAAGAATAAATGTTTTATACAATATGGAAGAACTAGAGCAGGACACAGACTGATTTAACAAGAACTTGGAATCAGTCAGTTTTCATATTCATCATGTCCCTATACCAGCTGAGATTCAGCATCATATACCTACTGTCAATTTCAAAATATAAATTGTTTGCTGAGTTCATACATTCTGAAAATTTGAAACATGTTATAGGGCATAAAATTTGGTTTAAAATACATTTTTAGTGTTGGTCACTATCAAAGTCCTTATAGAATAATAAATAAATGACTACCAATCAAAAATCATGCATTATCAAATTCATAATACAGTTTTCATTAGGAAAGAAATATGATCAAGTAATGTCAGGATTTCTACAATTATTAAACATTGTAACAATTTTATACTGAAATAAGTTCTTATTTTATGTTAACTTTTTTTTTTCGAGACAAGGTTTCTCTGTAGCTTTGGAGCCTGTCCCGGAACTAGCTCTTGTAGACCAGGCTGGCCTCGAACTCACAGAGATCCGCCTGCCTCTGCCTCCCAAGTGCTGGGATTAAAGGCGTACCACCACTGCCCAGCTTTTATCTTAACTTTTAATAATAAATGGAAATTAGAATATTAAAAGTACGTAGTTTAATGAAACATGGGCTCGTTCTGGAATTAAAAATTGTCAGGAGCAGTTGTCATGAGCTATTGCAGGCCATGATGGAATCATCTTATAGCAATGGATAATTCATATATCAATCCACCAGAGGAAGTACTGCATCAACAAGGTTTGTGGACCACTGACTCTGAAAACTGCTGCTTTCATCTGTAATTTCACTTGAGAAATAACAGTTATGATAACTTCCCATTACCATGCATTTTCATGTAATGTGTATATGTAATCCCATGATTAAATCTCAATCTTATGGGCACATGTATCTGTGGGTGGTCAGGAAGATGACTTTTCCTTTAGTTATATAATTTTGGTGTACAGAATGTATGCTGGTACATACTTCATAATTAGATCTCTTTGTCCCACGAGATCTGCAGACACTTAAAATCCTGCTTTGTTCCTATTTGTTAAGACTAACAGCAAACAATTAGCTCACTTTCACCTCAAAGCAAGTTCAAACTAAAATAAAGGCTTTTCATAAATTGAGCATAAGTTTAAAACCTTACAGCTATGCACAATATCAGAGTGCCAGATGTCTAACTAGGTTGCTACAGTTCTGATCTGAGCTGTAATGCTTAGAGGGGTCACTTAAGACCACTGGAAAATACAAAATTTATAATATATTTAATAATAGTAACAAAAAGTTACAATTACAAAGGCACAAAAATAGTTTTGTGGTTTGGGGTTTCCCATAACATGAGGAACTGTAGTAAAGGGTCACCACATTAGGAAGTTTGAGAACCAGTGCTCAATACTTTAATTTTTATACTTTGCTTGAGAAAATATTTTATATACCCAAAACATCAAATCTAATTTTTGCACTATTGCCTTTGATATTGTTTATATAATAATCACAAAAGAGAAATTTGAGAACTTCACTTTGTAAGAAGGCCACTTGTTAATTCCTGGCTATTCAGCCCTGAAATAACCACACAGAAACTGTATTATTTAAATCACTGCTTGTCACTTTAACTCTAGCTTCTTATTAGGTAATTCATACTATTAATTTAACCCATTTCTATTAATCTGTGTATCACCACATGGCTGTGGCTTACCAGCTAATGTTCTGATGTCTGTCTCCAGCAGAGCTACATGGCTTCTCTCTCATTCTATCTCCTTTCTCCCAGCATTCAGTCTAGTTTTCCCTGCCTAGCTCTGTTCCCCTATAGCTCTACTAAAAGCCCAAAGCAATTTTTTCATTAACCAATGGTATTAACAGCATACAGAGTGAAATCCCACATCACCTCCCCTTTTCTTTTTTAATAAAAAGGAAGATTTTAATTTTATCATGGTAAAATTCCATATAGCAAAACAGGACTCAAGCAAAAATTATAGTTATAATATTTATATCCATCTTTTATCATAACTAAAGAAAACAATAACTACTACTATAAATTATTCAATACCATCAAAGACTCCAGTAGGATATAATATTACCTAAGTAAAGAGGAAGTGCATTATAAGCAACTTCCAAAACTCTAGAATTGACAAAGACATCTCACTGCCTGGACAGTCACCCAAAGTTATTCTGTACCATTGAGACATCCATCTTCAGCCTACAAACCCATAGTATCTGGCAGACTTTTCCATAAAGCAGAAATTTTCAAAGACAGTTCTGCCTATGTTGTCAGTTTGTCAGTCACTTTCTTCTGTGCCCTGCAGAATGTCTGGCAGACTCTTGTATGAAGTAGCAACCAAAAAAACTGTATCACCTTCTGTAGGCAACTTTAGCAGTCATTTTTCTATGGGTCCTACATATCCAGTTCATCAAGCAGTCCAGACAAGAGCAGTTTCTTGCCCAAATGGCCAGTCTACTCCATAAGGAGCCTCTTCGATTCCCACCCATCCTCTTGAAGTAGACTAGTGCTGCCAGGAGCATATGTGTCTCATTGTCTTGAAAAGTCCTGAGTTCTTAAACATTTTAAATGCCATATTCTGAAGGTCTCTGAAAGACTTGAAGAATACCTGTTTAACTGAAGTATATCTCTTTATATCTAGAAAACCTAACTCATATTACTACAAGCTTAACTATTATAGATAATTATCTATTAACCTTTATTTCTTAATTGTACATTACATTTTTAAATGAGCTGTACAAACAATACCTTAATCAAGACCAGAAATACATATACACAGTATAACAAGATTGACCTTAACTTTGTATCAATAAACCAAAATCCATACCAAGGCAAATCTCTATAGCATATCCCCCTTTAAATGTAAATAAACATTTATAAACAATATTTGGGAATATGGGTGTAGTCCTCTACACTACTTCCTATTGATTGGGGCACTGTTAATCAGGTCTTTTATGGTGTATTCTGTGTTCTAGGTTCATCTTAGTCAGCAGTCGAGTGAAGTAATTTTTTGGGATAGCAACCTTTCAGGGAGTCTTGGTACATCAAACAATATTAGTCTAGAATCAATTCACATGTTCTTATCTTTTGTGGAAACAAAAGAACCACCTCTTTTCCAAAGCAAAATGTCCTTAGACCTATATTTTGAATTCAAGATAATTTGAAATATATATGTTGGCTTAGTTTAGCAGTTTCCAGAATCAAATGTCTTTCTGCAGCCAAAATTTCAAAGAAAGCACAAAAATATACATAATCCAGACTCTCTGTATACAGTCCATCTTTACATGGTTTATTTTACTTTTTCTATAAGTTTAATATTTATTTATTATCTTTACTTCTTTAATTTATTACTATCTTACTGTTCTATATTACATTTAATGCCTATTTATTTATTTATTTTTCCATTCAAAAATTTACATCTCCTCCTCTCTTCCCATTCCCTTCCTACTCCCCCACTCATCCTCCTCCCTTCCCCCTCCCTCCTCAAGAGAGGGCAGGGAATCCTTACATCCAGGCCTAGGAAGCTTTGCATCCAAATAGACTAGGTCCCAAAAAGCCAGTACATGCAGTAGAAACAAGTCCCAGTGCCTTTATCAATGGCTTCTCAGTCAGCCTCCATTGTCAGCCACATTCAGAGAGTCCAGTTTGATTGCATGCTCATTCAGTTCCAGTCCAGCTGGCTTTGGTGAGCTCTCATTAGAACAGGCACACTGTCTCAGTGGGTGGACCAACCCTTCATAGTCCAGACTTCCTTGCTCATCTTCTCCCTCCTTCTGCTCTTCAACTGGACTTTGGGAGCTCAGTCCATTGCTCTGATGAGTGTCTCTGTCTCTGTCTCCATCTGTCACCGGACGAAGATGCTATGGTGATATTTGAGATAATCATCAGTGTGATAGTGGGGCAAGGCCAGTTCATTTACTGTCTCTTTACTCTCTTTTCTCTCCCAAGTCTACGTCCATTTTTTAAACATTGTATTGTTTTGAGGTCTTTTATGTCTGAATCTGTCTTATTGTGCATCTGTAATTCTTTACCGACCAAGATGGCATTTTAAAATGTTAATTACTTCTTAAGCCGCAGCATTACTAGGGTACATATTGTCCTTCCTGCTTGCTCTGCACAGTCCAACATGGTGTAAGTCTGCTTACTGCCTCTGCAAGCCATGTACATTGCCCCAGTTCAGTTTGTAAATTCTCTCCAGCTAGACCTCCAGAAAGAGTCAGAGTTTGTACTGGCAGCATGACCTATAAAGTTGGCATTTCAAAACCACAGCTTTTTTTTTTCTTCTACCACTGAATCAGGAAAAGCTCTCTTAAAGGAGCTGCAGCATGCTGCCAGCAAGCAAAGCCCATTTGGGAAAATAAGTGAAGCTAAACTTTGTTTTTAGTATCTAAGAAATCCTTTCCAAGCCCTCTCAGGATTTTAAGTGGGTTTTAGTTGGCCACATGGGTGCCAATTTGTAGGTGGAAGGCCTCTTGTTGGTTCCCGACTGCTTAGCCCTGAATTAACCACATAGAAACTATATTATTTAAATCATTGCTTGGCCCATTAGCTCTAGCTTCTTATTGGCTAACTTATATTAATTTAACCCATTCTATTAAGCAACATATGGCCATGTGGCTGTGGCTTACCTGCTAAAGTTCTGGCATCTGTGTCTGGCAGGGCTACATGGCTTCTCTCTTACTCTACCTCCTTTCTCTCAGCATTCAGTTTAGTTTTCCCTGCTTAGCTTTGTTCCTCTATAGCTCTGCTATAAGTCCAATACAGTTTCTTTATTAACCAATGGTATTAACAGCATACAGAGGGGAATCCCACATCATCACCTCTCACATGCTTGCTGTCTTCAGAAAGTCATTTTAATTGTAAAATGCACCATCTTCACTGTTAGTTAGGGCTCAGCAATATTCTGTCACAAGTGTCTTTAACTCACAACAATTGTTAGTTAAAGCCAGGAATGGTTGTATCCTTACTAAGATTAAAGGTTTGATGGTTACAACAAATTCAATTCTAGCCTGGTCTACATAGTATGCTCTGGGCTAGCACAAACTATTTAGTAAGGCCTTGCCTCCTAAAACAAAACAACATGACCTGCTAGAATTCCCTTCTCTCTTCTTTAATAATTACCTCAAATAAACATGAGATTTAAGAACAGAAACTTGACTGTTTTAGAAACAGTGGGGATGGTTTACCTCATTCTATTGTAAGTGATAGAAACTTGCTTCCTGAAACACCAAACCTGAATAATGCACAAGAAAGGTCTGCAGCCCCAAGCTCAGGAGAATGAGCCTGAGTGCATGTGTCTAAGGAAGCAGCCCAAAAATACTGGTTATATGTCAGCTTAAGGCCTTAGTCCAGCACTATGTTAAAGCAAGTCATCATGAATCCCTTGGTAAAAAACCTGAGTAGCATTCAAAGGGCATATTCTTCTGCTCGACTGGCTTTGTTTATGCTCACTAAATGTAAATGGATGGGGGGATGTTGGCAGAGACTGCTTGTTTGTTCCTGGCCACTCAGACTCAAAATAACAACACAGAAACTATATTAATTGCAATACTGTTTGATCAATAGCTTAATCTAGCTCTTATATTCTAAACTAACCCATCTCCATTAATATGTGCATCACCACGAGGTCATAGCATACCAGCAAATTTCAGCGGGCTCCTGTGGAGGCATCTGTCTCCTGTGGCAGCTACAGGGCTTCTCCCTGTCTCTGCCTACTCTCTCCTCCTCTATCTGCTTGACCTCCTGCCTTGCCCTATACTGCCAAGCCACTGGCTGAAACAGCTTTATTTATTAACCAATAAAAGCAAACCATAGACAGAAGGACCTCCTACAACAGGGGGAGGTACACTAAAACTCCCATAACAGGTAAATTAACATGGCTGATGGTGTGTGTGTGTGTGTGTGTGTGCATGGGTGAGGAAACAGGTATATGTATCTTTATGTGTGTGTGTTTGGGTGGGTGAGTGTATGTGAGACTGAAACTCTGGGCTCCTCTAAACCATCTAAATGTGACCATCGATACTCTTCCGCTTTTGTGGCACCATCAGAATAGTTTCCTTATTTTCTTTTGGTCTAGAAGTTTAAGAAAAGATCTTTTATATAACAGAGGAGTCTACAGATGCTTGTGGCTGTCCTTCAGATGTGATAGTGCACTACTTTTAGTGTGCCAAAGCACTTGAAGCAACCACAGGTCAACCCAGACTTCAGGGAACCTCCAAGCCCCTAGGACTGAACAAAAATTTCAGTGATCATGTGCCATGCCTTAAAACTGACATGCTGCAAAGCTGACAGAATCCTGCAGGCCATATGGAAAACATATGAGTGGGTTGCTGTTGAGCACTGACTCACATCTGGTTTGGTTATGAGGAAAAGCCAAACTGGAACTAAATAGGAAAAAGCTGATAATCCATTTTGCAAAAAGATGGAGATAAATGCTAAGAACAAAAAAACAAACTAAAACAAAAATTTCACAGCAACATGATTTCTCCTGCGGTTTCAAGTCTCAGTTGATTAGTTGTGAAAAACTTGAAAGGACAACCATCACACAATTTCGTTATTTTCAAGAAAGCTTTTTAACATTCAGATTTCCCAGCCTTCTCACTCTTTAGGAAAGACCTACCTTTTTTGAAAGTCAGTTGAAAAGAATTGAAACAGAATGTAGTGTCTAAAGGAAAAAGAGGAGAATAAATGGAAGGCAGTACAAACTAACATTTTACAAGTTGTTGATGCTGATACAGAAGAGAAGGCCCTCGGTTATAGCTCAGTGGTAGAATGCTTACCTTTGAAGCAGGAGGTCCTAGGATTAATATCCAATACAAGAAAATAAAACGGAACCAAATAAGTGTGACTAAATGTACAAATATGACATGAATTTTTAAGGCAGCAAAAGAGTGATTTAAAAATGGCAAGAGCAATAGAGGTGACTAGAGATCAGGAAGATGGGACCATATACAGGCTCACTTCACAGCAGTGGGACTAAGTACCAGCTCATTGCCCAGCTGTGGGACTGAGTGCAGACTCACTGCACAGTTCTGAGACTAAGTACAGGATCACTGCAGTTCTGAGACTAAGTACAGACTCACTGCACAGTTCTGAGACTAAGTACAGGCTCACTGCACAGCTCTGGGGCTAAGTACAGACTCACTGCACAGCTAGGGGACTAAGTACAGGTTCACTGCACAGTTCTGAGACTAAGTACAGGATCACTGCACAGTTCTGAGACTAAGTACAGGATCACTGCACAGTTCTGAGACTAAGTACAAGCTCACTACACAGCTCTGGGACTAAGTACTGACTCACTGCAAAGCTAGGGGACTAAGTAAAGGCTCACTACACAGCTGTGAGAGCAGTCACAGGCTCACTACATAGCTCTGGGTCTAAGTACAGACTAACTGCACAGTTCTGAGACTAAGTACCAGCTCATTGCCCAGATGTGGGACTGAGTACAGACTCACTGCACAGTTCTGAGACTAAGTACAGACTCACTGCACAGTTCTGAGACTAGTCACAGGCTCACCGCACAGCGAGGGGACTGTGTAAAGGCTCACTACACAGCTGTGAGACTAGTCACAGGCTCACCGCACAGCGAGGGGACTAAATACACGCTCATTGCACTGCTGTGGGACTAATTACAACCTCACTGCACATCTATGTGACTAAGTGCAGACTCTCTACACAGTTGTGGTACTAAGTACAGGCTTACTGCACAGTTGTGGGGCTAATTACAGACTCACTACACAGCTTTGGGACTAAGAATAGATATAATACATGGCTTAGTGGAACTCATTAAAACAAGTGAAAGAAAAAAAGGAAACTATCACAAAAAACATCACTCACTATTCTCCCTAAGAAAGACACACAAACAATACAGAAAGGCATGTTAAGACTTGGATTTGAGTAAAGTGAGCAAAAGAAAAATGAATCTACTTGATGTGGGAGTGTCATATATCAATCTGTTGATTTCATTGGTTCAATAAAGAAACTGCCTGGGCCGTGATAGGACAGAAAATTAGGTAGGTGGAGTAGACAGAAGAGGATGCTGGGAGAAAGAAGCTGAGTGAGGAGTCTCCATGATGTTCCCATTCCAGGCAGAAGCAGGCTAGAATCTCCCCGGTAAGCACACCTTGGGGTGTTACACAGATTATCAGAAATGGCGCTCCCTATTACTACATCTACTTCAGTGGATTTTAGTGAAAATGATAAATATGGAGCTCAAGTCAAAGAAATACAAAGAATTTATCACCTGTATCCTGAATAAGGGAAAGAAATCAACTGAATAGAAAAAAATTAAAGACACAGATTTTGCTTTTTGTTTGTTATTTAATTTAAAACTGTTAATCATTTCTAGTTACCCTGGTAGTTACTTATTTATTTTTCAAATTACATAATTACAGTCTCTTTCACAAAAAGTTAAAATTGGCAGAAGGAGTAGGGGTAAAGAACAGACATTCTCAAATAAAATAAAGTAAAGCTTTATAAACTATAGCATTGCCCTAACAGTACAGTTAGTGATTTAGATGCAGGTAAAGTTACTTGCTTTTAATTTTAAATTTGTATCAACTGAACATGATAACATTTTTCATGCCTGGAGTAATAGAGATTTAGTTGAGTCATCTACTTTGGCACATAGAAGAAAATATGGTATAAGATTCAAAGTTCTTCCTAAAAACATTTGAGGGCTTTTAATATGATCCTTCTCCATTAATTTAAAAAATTGTTCCAGAAACAGAGATTGACTTTCAAGATCCATATCTCGTAAAAAAATATTAGAATGATTATTACCGAAGCATATCTTGCTATAAAGATTATGTCCTCTATTTAAGCAGGAAAAAACCCATATGGTTGGAGTCTATTTCTTTACAAAATTATTCACTTACGAAAACAGAGCAATCGTTAAAATACCACCAGGAAAAAAAAGGGTACAGGCATAAAGGCAAAATGAATTGTTTGGACATAAATGAATGTAGTAGGAGGAACAGCAGACTGTGTCCCACCGCCTGGCTAGCTTAGCCCCAAAATAACCACACAGAGACTGTATTTATTCAAATACTGCCTGGCCCATTATTTCCAGCCCCTTATTGGCTAACTCTCACATATTAGTTTAACCCATCTCCATTAATGTGTATTACCACTTGACTGTGGCTTAGCGGCATGAGTCTAACCAGCATCTGTCTCAGGAAGGAGAACCATGGCATCTGCCTGTCTTTGCTTTTTTATCCCAGAATTCTGTTCTGTCTTCCCCACCTACCTGAGTTCATCTCTATCAACTAGGCCAAGGCAGTTCTTTTAATAACCAATGAAAACAACACAAATACAGAAGGGCCTCCTACACCAATGAGTTCATGGGTTATAGACTTCACAGTCTTCTTGAAGAAAGTTCTAGAAAACAGTCAGCATTTGTAAAAGGAGTAATGTCAAACACCGGAAATATTTAACTCAGGGTTAGGATGATGGTGAGTGAGATGCACGCGATGACAGTGAACAGTTTCAAGCTCAACAAGATCTAAAAGGGACAGCTGTGGAAGTCTGAAAAGAATGATCAAAGGCGATGCACATAGGCAATTAAAAAACCTTAGAAATGCAAGAGAGACACATT
This sequence comes from Microtus obscurus, assembly GCA_963919715.1. NCBI lineage: Eukaryota > Metazoa > Chordata > Mammalia > Rodentia > Cricetidae > Microtus > Microtus obscurus. Next base: position 2,541,246 of record CAWTZC010001472.1, read on the forward strand.
TAAATGTGAAGGATAAATATCTAATAATATTATCTGGTAGAGAGACCGAGTCAAAGAAGAAAGGAAATGGCAATTTTGTCATTCTTCAGTAGTGTTAATAGTAAAGCCAATTGCTTCATGACTGAAGAGTAAAAATTATAGCCTAGTAGACACTAAACCAAAATTTAAACTTCTAAATTATTTTCAAAGCATCCTACTTGTGCCTGTACATACACAAGGTGATAAAAATAAAGAACACATTATAAACTTTGACACCGAACTAAATCCAAGTTTCTCAAAATAAACATAAGTAACGATAATTAAATAAAAAGTTCATTTACATGTTGGACAGAAGACAGTGGACATTCACATTCCTGTTGCTTAAAAGCATGTTTATGCCACAATTGGGAAGAAGCCAGCTATTTGGAAGAATTGAAATTAAAGTATTTGGAGAGATAAATCGGCAAGCATAAATCAGGGGTTGTTTACAATATTAGATAAGATTGCATTTAGTGGGAAAGGCATTAATTGTATAGCTATCACTAGAGTCAGGCTTCACAACCCATGAATATCTAATAGCATAAATACTTCTATATCAAGTAATGTTTCACCAAGGAGAAGAAAGAGGAGCTGCTGGGGGAAATAGAAGTGAAGAGTGGAAACCGTAATTCACTTATCTTCGTAATAGTTCAAATGAATAAGTTAGCACAAAAATAGAAGATTTAAAAAGCATAATGGCTTTTGAGGTTCAATCTAATTGCCATGCTTTGAACTCAGGGTTCTGAAGAATGGAGAAGACAGTTTTCCCCAAGAACATGTGGAACTTGAACAAAGGGGATTTTTATTAGATTTTTGGATTTTTTTTCAACAAAGCAATACATTAAATGTATGTGTATTTGTTTCTCAATTCATAATGCAAAAAGTAAAGATTAAAAATAAAATTAGAGGGCCAGTGCAGTGGGTCAGAGTGTAAAGATTCTTGCCACATGAATTAGATCTTTGGTTTTCACCTAGGAATGAGAGAACTAACTACCTAGTTTTCCTCTGGCTTTCACAATCACATATGTGCAGGCACACACCTAAATACTTGCAACAACAATAATAAAAATGTTAAAATCTACTAGCGAGCAACAGGATCTGGCATAGTGGTGGTAATACATCTCTACCCATGATGCCATGCTACACAGCTGCATCAGGATCTTGCATAATGGGATTACAAGAATAAGTGACAGATGATCAGGTATGGGCACAAACGGATTAAGTCACTTTAATGTTAATGGTCAATACTACATAAAGGGCCTGTTTATGTTTATTCCTATAACAAAAGCCATCTGCACTCCAAGGACACCCTCCAATCATCAAGTATTTTCAAAAAACAGTAAGTAAACTTGAAACACAAAGCTAAGTTTTGTGACTTGGACAGTGTAGAGAATATAAGATGTCAGATACGGTTTCTCACTGATATCTGCTGTCCACAGGGAAAACTGCTGGTGTCCATGTAAGAGGGGCAACAGGTGGCAATTAAAGTTCTGGAGGTCAGCCCACCAGGAGGCAAAGAACTGAGAGGTAAATCTCAGGTAGGTAAGGCCCCAAGGACTTCGGCTGCAGAATGAATGTCTCTTGCTACTGCTGTGCCTTTACATGTTTGCTGCTGCCATTTTTATCTGGTATCTGTGATGGTGTGAATGGGGATGGGGGGATCCCCACTGCATCTAATGTAGTGTGATTATCTCACGGAAAATTCCATCCCATTGCGGAATTTACCTGTGGGTTATTATGAGAATGATTTTGTCTTAAGCCATACTGTTTATCTGAAGCAATTATTATTATTATATAATAATAGTGCTAGTATAAATAGAATTTTGAAGACTCAGAGTTTCTAATAAATTTATTAAGGGACCATAATAGAAGGTAGTTTATTGGGAAAATTAATGTAGTTAAAAGCAAGATAGGGTGTTGCCTCCACCCGTGATAAAGCAGCATGCAGAAGATAATAAACAAGAACAAGAAAGTGTCATGAAGCTGGGACTCATGAGTTTCTCTTAAGAAGCCATATAGACTGTGGCTTAGTTGTAATAGCCAGAACCTGGAAACAACCTAGATGCCCTTCAATAGAAGAACGGATAAAGAATATAATATATTCTTTATATATATGTGTGTGTACTCTAAGATGTATAATATGTGGAATATATACATATTAGAGTACTACTCAGTAGTAAAAAACAATGACATCTTGAATTTTTGCAAATGGATGGAAATAGAAAACACTATCCTGAGTGAGGTAATCCAGACCCAAAAAGATAAACATGGGATGTACTTACTCATAATTGGTTTCTAGCCATAAATAAAGGACATTGAGCCTATAATTCGTGATCCTAGAGAAGCTAAATAAGAAGGTGAACCCAAAGAAAAGCATATAGTTATCCTCATGGGTATTGGAAGTAGACAAGATTGCCGGGCAAAAATTGGGAACTTGGGGGTGGGGGTAGGATGGGGGTAAGAGGAGATGGGGAGAGAAAAGTGAGAAGGGAAGGATGGGGAGAGCTTGGGGGAATGGGATGGTTGGGATGGAGGAAGAGTGGATATGGGAGCAGGGAAGTATATATCTTAATTAAGGGAGCCATTTTAGGGTTGGCAAGAGACTTGACTCTAGAGGGGTTCCCAGGTGTCCATGGAGATGTCCCCAGCCTGCTCCTTGGGCAGCTGAGGAGAGGGAGCCTGAAATGGCCCGATCCTATAACCATACTGATGAATATCTTGCATATCACCATAGAGCCTTCATCTGGCGATGGACAGAGATAGAGACAGAGACCCACACTGGAGCACCGGAATGAGATTCCAAGGTCCAAATGAGGAGCAGAAGGACAGAGAACATGAGCAAAGAAGTCAGGACCGCGAGGGATGTACCCATCCACTGAGACAGTGGGGCTGATCTAATGGGAGCTCACCAAGGCCAGCTGGACTGGGACTGATGGTGCATGTGATCAAATCAGACTCTCTGAACGTTCCCGTCAATGAGGGCTGACTGAGAAGCCAAGGACTATAGCACTGGGTTTTGTTCCTACTGCATGTACTGGCTTTGTGGGAGCATAGTCTGGTTGGATGCTCACCCTCCTAGACCTGGATGGAGAGTGGGGGAGAACCTTGGACTTCCCACAGGGCAGGGAACCTTGAATGCTCTTTGGACTGGAGAGGGAGGGGGAAGGAAGTGGGGGGATGGGGAGGGAAATGGGAGGTGGGGAGGAGGCAGAAATTTTTAATAAAAAATAAATAAATAAATAAAAAGAAAAATAATTATGTCTCAGAAACTAAGCTAGCTAAGGTTCTTTTAATCTTAATCTTGAGAGATCTATTCATGGTTTTCAGTGTACATCATAGTTAAAACAAAGCTTTAAATATGACTTAAGGTTAGGTGACAGTTTTTTTGTTAATAGTTTTGAGATAAAAAATGTGGGAAAAATATGAAGTTTAGAAAGACACATAGTTAATTGAGGGACTTGTTGAGGTCAGGGAACAAATACAAAGCAGCTGGTTATTATTAGACAATGTTCCTTTAGGATGGGCTGTCAATCAAAGATGATGATTAATTCCTTGTAACCATTTCTGCCCTCAGCTTCCTGATATAAAAATGCTGTTGACAAATGGGTATGCACACTGAGGATTAAAGCAGAGATGACTGTTTTTTTTTCATACATAAAAGTTTAGATTTGTGATTCTTTCAAGACTTCCTATAAGATTACCTTTTGAGATAAGTAGTAAAGGGATTGGTCCTTTCTTTGTAACTGCAGGTCTTTCACAAGCGTTTAATGAACTATAAAACCATAATATCAATACAATAAATGCATGGTAGATAGAAATATTATGTAAAGACACTTAACAAAATTGAAAGCCACCCATTCAATAAATTGTAAAGATTCTTACTGATAAAATGATTGATTAGGGCTTTCATTGCTGTGAAAATACACTCTGACCATTCCAACTCTTATAAAGAAAACATTTAATCATTATTATCATGATTGGGAGCATGGCGGCATGCAGGCAGACATAGTGCTGGAGCTGAGAGTGCCACATCTTGCAGGCAACGGGAAGTAGACTGACTGTCACACTGAAGGAACTTGAGCAAAAGAGACTTCAAAGCTCACTACCACAGTGACATACATCCTCCTATTAATCTCACTCTCTTTGGGGAACATTTTCTTTACCACATAAAGTGGGTTTAATTAGAAAGTAGATTGTTATTAATTCTGACTAGTCAATCGGGACTAAATTACAATGTAGGCAGAGGCTGCTTGTTCTTTTCCTGGCCACTCAGACCCAAACAATCATACAAAAACTGTATTAATTGTAACACTGCTTAGCCTATTAGCTCAGGATTTTTATTGAGTAACTCTTACATCTTAAATTAATCCATTTCTATTAATCTATATATTGTCACGAGGCTCATGGTTTACTGGTCTGTCTGCTTTGTCTGTCTCCTTCGGAAGCATCATGGTGTCTTCTTGACTCCACCTACTCTCTCTTTATAACTCTTCCAGCCTGACTTTATTCTGTTCTGCTATAGACTGAAGCAGCTTCTTTTATTAACCAATGGTAGTGAAACATATTCACAGCATACAGAGAGGAATCCCACATCATTACACTCTTGAAGGATTTTGTTAAATAACTACGTTTTCTCATTTTACTGCCTCCTACCTATTTCACTTGCTACTGATATGACTCAACTAAATAGTTTTTGTCACTGGGTCACTACTTATTCACTGACATTCATATTTTAAAGACATGTGTTTATGGGGTACATATCATGGGCCACCACAGGGCAGCACCAATACAATTGTGAATGAGAGAGTTAGGTGTTTACTCCCCCGGTACTCACATTCATGTGGGTAGAGACAGATGGCAAATAAGAATCAATAAGAGCATGGCACCAAGTATAAGTGCTAAGGTGAAAATGAGGTGCTGTCGTAAAGAAATGTCAAGGGACATTAGGTAATAAAAGAGGTTTCACAGAAGAGGTAACATTGGAGTGGAGATCTAGGTTGATTACTTTTCTCACACACTTATGGAAAGCAAATTGAGAAAGGTCTTACTTTGGGTATAGTTTGTTTACTCTCATATCACGCCCAAATGAAACTGTGTTATTGCCTTACTACCACCAGATTAGAAACATTCTTCCTTCAAAAAGTGTCCATTTGGGCTAGGGCTGTAGCATTTTGGCAGAGTGCTTGCTTCGTGTGCAAGCCACCCTAGGTTTGATTCTCAGCAGCACATAAATCTGGTGGGGTGTGGGATGGCTATAGTCTCAGCAGTCAGGAGGCAGGTGGATCAGAAGTTCGAGGATCATCCTCAGCTACATAGTAAGTTTAGAACTGATCTGAGATATAGACAATTCTGCCTTTTAAAATATTCACATATTCTTGACTTTAAATTATCAGCAAAATGTCTTTCCCTGAGTTAATTTTGCCTGCCTGAGAGAGAGACTTTACTTAGAATTGTGCTGAAAAAACAATACAATTCTAGTCATTCCATGACATCTTTAGTGTCTTCTACTCAAAAATTTGAGGTAGAAAAGATTTACAGGTAGTATTCCCATTCTCCTTGTGGAATGCCCTAAACACGTGCTGATGAACAATATGCCTTTTTAAGAGTTCTGATTTTAGCCAGGTAACTAATTCATAAGGTTTTGTTAGGTGTACTTAAGATTTATTTTCCGATACAGAGAGACAAAGAGAATGACAAGAATGGATGCCAATAGGTCTGACTTTCTTTCTCCTGCATCTTTCCCCCTCTAAAGGAAGACCCTTGAGACCTAGAATTTCAGCAATTGTTTCTTGGCTTTGAGGCAAGATACACTGTCACCAAACATAATGTGGCACAAACTCAGAGGTGATTTCTGTCTCAAGCTAGTGCACGTGACTGTCCTACTTACTTTCACGGAATCCTTTGCCTTAGGGAGAACTAAATCTATATTTTTATTAAGAGCAAAGGCAAAAGAAAAAGAGAACAAAACCCCAAATCAATGAGAAAAGATAAAAATGAGGTAATTTTTTAAAATATCATATGCTCTCTTTTCTAGTTTAAGAAACATTCTTATCAGCTTTCTGTGATGGTGCAACCCTGAAATCTCAGCTCAGGACCCAAATGCAGGATGATCCTCAGTTAGAAGTCAACGTGGCCTATACAGCAAATTTGAAGTGATCATGGAAGATTCTGCACCAAAAAAAAAAACCAGCAATGACTACAACAAAAAGGTGCTGTGGTCGTTATTATTCTGCAAATGGTGAGTGTACTGTTTAAATCAATTTAGGGTTAAAGCCTGTAAGGACAATGCAGGTAAGCATCCTCATCTTTTCTTTCTATTGGCTCAGGGGGTTGATAGGCATCAAGTCCCATGTTGACAACTGTGAAATGGCTGTGAAAAGAATGAGAATCTTTCCAGCTCTGAGAGGTGAGATAAGACTGCCGAGGACATGGTCAGGGGTACTTGCCTTGCAGGTGAATCACTGCCATTTGATATTCAGCTATAGAGAAGAAGTCTTAAATGCTCTGGACTACTGTGAAATTTCAATTGTCCTTAATGTCATGCTTCTCTTTCTAATAAGAATATGATTTCATATTTAGGATGGAAATTAAAAATAACACTTTGTTTTAAATAGACTGAATTTCAACTTAGTTTGCAAGACAATTTAGAATTTTCACTGTATCCTAAAAGATTGGTGGTGGTGCTGATGGTGTGTGTGTGTGTTAATCATGGTTGCCATGGTAACCAAATAAGTAACCCTGGGCTCTCACAGCTTCACAGTCATTCAGACTATATTTTTCCCACCATCATTTTTAGTAATATATTTTATTGAAATTGCTGTTATATTTCACTGCAAGTTAATAAGGATCCGAACGCCATTAATTTCCCAAGTATTTTTTTTAATGGTTATGAAGTTCACATCAGAATGTTAAAATGCCAGTCTATTATCTTCTGTGAGCCCTTTCAGACTGAGTCTGCCCAGACGCAGAACAGTGCATAATTATGATTCTCAACTGTGAAGTTTATAACTATTAACCTTTGTCAAGGATCACTGAACTGCCAGGTGGTAAATCATCTCTGGCCCCCAATACCAAGAAGGCTTCAGAGGCTGCTGGCTGTGGCAGCCTGGCATGAGCAACCAGCCCGGGCCAGTCAAGCCCAACCACTAGCATGGGACCAGCCTGTGATAAACAGCTTCCCCCACTCTCTGCACCCCAGCTGACTCCTTCTACTAACTTTGAAATGAAGTGCTTTAACCAGCATACCACTTCGTAGAGCATCTCTAGAAACTGTGTTTTCATGGTAACATCCAGAGACACTTAGAAGTCTCCACACTGCCTACATAACCTGTTTGATTACATACAAACTATTAAAATGTGTGTCAGTATGTGTGTTCCCTTTATTTTATTAGAATAGAGCTAAATATGGAGCTATAAGTATGTGTAATGTAGAAATGTCATATATGCAACAGTTATATATGTCAAAGATAAGTGTAACTTTATGTGCGTATGTGATTTAATTCTTTAATGAATTCATTGTCAAACCTAATTGTATTAATAAAAATGTATAGGCCTACAAAAGTCTTCAACATGAAGACATGGAGGATATTTTCAATATGTCATAGAAGAAAATATCCCAAACCTAGAGAAAGAAATGCCCATTAAAGTACAGGAGGCCTACACAATAGCTAATAGGCAGGAACAAAAAAGAACTGCCTTCCCCATGACATGTAAGAAAAGACATATTTGGAGTCCTGAAGGACCATAATTATTCATCCAGACTACTATGCCCAACAAAAATACCCTTAAAAGTTGAAAAAGCAAACCCTCATAGGTTGGTGCCTAGCTCATTTCCATCAGACAGGCTTAATCTAGCAACTGACAGAAACAGATGCAGAAACCACCAGACAAACATTAGGTGGAGTTTGGGGAATCTTGCAGAAGAGGGGGAGGCAGAGGCGTCTAGGACACCACAAGAAAACCCACAGAATCAACTAACCTGGGCTCACAGGGGCTCACAGACACTGAAGGGACAACCAGGGAGCCTGCATGGGTCTGACCTAGGAACTCTGTACACACGATGCAGTTGTATAGCTTGACGTCCTTGTGGGACTTCTAACAATGGGAGCAGGGATTGTCTCTGATTCTTTTGCCACCTTAGGTCATAGTCGCATGCCTTGCTTAGCCTTAATGTGAGGGATGATGGCTAGTCTTATTGTAACTTGTTATGCCATGTTTGATTGATATTCATGAAAGACTTGTCAATTTCTGAATAAAGGTGGAGGAGGAGTGGATATGGGGGACAAGAAAAGGGAAGGGTGGGAGGAGATGAGAGAAGGTAAAACAATGATCAGGATGTAAATAATAATAATAGCAATCATAATTATAATAATAAAAAGAAAATATTTAAAAATTGAAGGGAAAGTAGGAACTTTCCAAGACAGAAACAGATGAAAGGAATTTATGATTATAAAGTGGCACAACAGAAGATACAGGAAATAATATGAGAGTATGAAGGGGGAAGCACATTCTAGAGAGGAACTACATAAACATTTCTACACCTGTTAATCAAAAAGAGTCTAAGTAAACACCACAAAACTAATTAACACATGCTGCTCAAAAATAATTCTTAACAGTGTTGGTCTCAGTTCCTTAGTAAAGATATACAGAGTAGCAGATTGGAATAGCATCATTTGTTTCCTCTGAGAATCATACCTCACCAACAGTTATAGAGAGCTCATGAGGGTAAAAGGAATGGAAAACGTAGTCCAAGCAAAGTGAAACAAGAAAAAAGAGGGCATAGACATCCTAAAATTTCAAAAACAGTCTTCAAACCAAAATTAGTCAGAAGAGATAGGAAGGACATTTCATACCCATTAAAAGAAAAAAAAATCTACCAATAGGATACCAAACTTCTAGATATATTCACACCCATTACAAGTAAATCCTCTTTTTTAAAGAAATAATATTATATGTAAAGCTACTGATTAGTGGAAACACAGTGATAGTGGTGACTTTCATAGCTCACTCACCAATAGACAATCATCCAGAAGAAAGTATTGTAATAAAGAAATATTGGAGTTGACATCATGAATCAAATGGACCTAAGAAAACAGCTACAGAACAATTTATTCAAAATGTTTTTCTGGGTAACCTAATAAATTTTCTTTCAAATTGACTACATATTAGGAAACAAGTTATTAACAAATATAGGAAAATTTGAAATAATATCCTGCATCTTATCTAACTATAATGGAATAAAGCTAGATATCAACCCCATTACAAACAGAGTTTACAAACCCATGGAAAAGAAACAATACACTTCTGAGTGATAATTGAATTGAAAAAGATATAAGGAGGGAAATTAAGAAGTTCTAGAATTGAGTTAAAATGAAAATATAGCATACTAAAATCTGTTGAACACAATGAAAGCTATTCTTAAAAGAAAGATTATAGCACTATATGCTTACATCAAAAACCTGAGAGTTCTCAAATTAACAACTAGTATATATGAAGGCATTGGAAAATTGGAACAAACAATACCCTAATATGGTAAACAGGAAGAGATCAACAAAGTGGAAGTTAATGAAATGTAAATGAAAAAAAATGAAAAGAATCACCAAAATGGTTGGTTATTTGAAAAGACTAACAAGATTGGCAAACCTTATACAAATTAGACAAAGGAAAAAAGGGAATATAGAAGTTAATGGAATTGGAGATAAAAAAAGGAGACACTATAAGACACTAAGGAAATTCAGAGAATTATGAGACCACACATTAAAACAATTATATTCTACTAAACTAGAAAGTCTGAATGAAATTGGTGAATTTCTAGATGTGTATGACTTACCGAAGTTAATCCAAATGAAATACATAACTTAGACCCATAACAATCAATGAGAAGAAGTAATTAAAATCTTTCCACTGTAAAAAGACCAGGGACAGATGGATCAGCACAGAACTGTACTAGACATTCAAAGAAGAAATAGTACCAATACCTCTCAAATCATTCTATAAGTTAGAAAATCCAGAAAATCTTCCAAATTCTTTTTAAGAATTCAGTATTATCATATACCAAAATCAGATAAAGACCCAACAAAAAGAAGAAAGTTATAGGACAAACAGTCCTATTAACTTAGATGCAAAATAACTCAATTAAATGGATACAAAACAAATTCCAGAAGACATCAAAGTGATCATCCTCCATGATCAAGTTGACTTAAAATGCAGAAATATTTCGGCTAACACAAATAAGTAGACAAGTCACCACATAAACAGGTTCAAGGACAGAAGCCATACTGTATGCAGAAAAGGCCTTAGACAAACTCCAGGATCCTTCATAATAAAAGTCCTGGAAATTCTATTGATGCAGGGCCACATTTCAACATAATAAAAGCAATACAACAATGCCACAGCCAATATTATGCTAACAGAAGAAAAAATGATTTCTACTAAGATAAAAAAATAAGAATGCTTGGTCCTGTGTAGTTCTCAAAGTCTTAACTAGAATGATAAGACAACATAGTAGAATAAAGGTTACAAATGGGAAAGGGGGAATTAAAGTACCCTTATTTACAGATGATATATTACATAGATAATCATATGGTCATAAAGATTCAACCAGAAAATTCATAAATCTGATGAACAAATTAATCAAAGCAGCAGGATATATATATATATATATATATATATATATATATATATATATATATATATATATCAATGCACAAAATTGGTAGCTTTCCTATATATCAACCTACATATATTTCTCAATATAGATATATTGAGAAGGAAACAAGGAAAAATCTTATTCTGCATCCCTGGAAGTAAAAGACTTGTACAATGAAAACTTTAAGACATTTATAAAAGATGCTGGAGAAGATGGAAATGGGGTGATATTTTGTTTGTGATCTAACAAATAAAGCTTTCCTGAAGATCAGAGAGCTAAGCCACTGGTTAGCAATAATGGCTAGGTAGTAGTGGCTCACACCTTTAATCCCAGTCATAGGGAGTCACATGCCTTCAGTCCCAGCACTAGGAAGGTAGAGACAGGAAGGATATGGAGACAGAAATTTAGCACATTCGGTCTGAGGATTTATGGAGACAGAATCTTGCCTACTTTGGTCTGAGGATTTAGTAGAGGTAAAAGGTCTCTATAGTGGCTGGTTCTGCATTCCTATCTTCAGGCAACCGTTATTTGTTAGACCACAAACAAAATATCACCATATGGAAATACCTCCAATGCTCATACATAGGTTAGATTAATTTTGTGAAAATGGTCCCTGAAAGCAGTCGACAGATTCAATTCAATTCTCATCAAAATCCAACACAATTTTTCACAGAAATAGAAAAGAAATACTAAAAATTCATATGGAGACACAAAAGACCCAGGATAGCCAAAGCAATTTTGAACAATAATAGAAATGCTGGAGGTAAAATAGTCCTTGGTTTTTAAATTTTATTGTGGAGCTACAACAAAGAATACAACATGGTACTGCCATAAAAGCAGACAAATTGAAAAATGGGATAAAATTGAGAACTCAGATACCAGCTCATATTCTTATACCCACCAGGTTTTTCACAAAGAAGCCAAAAGCACACGTTGGAAGAAATGCAGCATCTCCAATAAGGGGTGATGTTGAGACTGTATAGCTCCTTGTAGAAAATGAAACCATATCTTTGTCTTCCTTCCTGAACAACACTCTGCACCCATTCAATAATGGACCTTCTTAATTCTATTGTTGTGATAAAACATCATGGCCAAAGGAACTCATATAAGAAAGTGTTAAATCTGGGTTATGGTTTCAGAGAATCAAAGACCACTTCAGATCTTTAAACATGCCATATAGAAACTTACTATATAAAATACATAATATGCATATATCAACAGAGTTTAAATGAGCTACCTTATAGTTGTGTAAGAAAGGATTAAGACTACAGTTTCCTTGCACCAACCCCCAGAATCAACATTCAAGTTGAAAATGTTTACAAATTTAGTGCTTATTAAAGGCTTCTTCATCCTTAGCTTTTATGACTATAAAAGTAAAGGAAAGTATTCTACCATCAAAGACTAGAGAGACACTGAATTTGGTCAGCACAGAAAACTAAAAGAACAATGCAACCTCAGGGTACTTTTACTGATATGCACAGCTATGTTAACGAGGCACTCAAATCTAGACTCTTAAGGATTTTGTAAGTAAGATGATTTTTTTTTTCACTTTATAGTCCATGTTCATCTATATTGGTAGATAGTTATAAAGGATCTATGCTACTTGTTTTGGTAACAGAATGAGTGTTCTGTAATTTCCAACACCATTTCTCCATGCTAAGACCACACAGTAAAGACTCTAAGACATTAGCATATCCTTCTCAATGTAGGCCCTGGGAATATGCTGGGAATAAAGTTGTTTACCCTCCATTATGAGGGCTTAGCTCAGGGGAGAGAGGGTAGTCATTACTGTCACGTATTATTAATATCCTCGCCAATAAATTAGACTCAGAACACCCATATATAATATGCTCTGGTATTCACTGAAGAAGAAAACTTGGAACATTAAGGACAGCAAGTTACAAAGAGCATGCTTGGTAGTGAGTCAGTGAGACCCATCTCAGGAGAAGAATAAGACCCCATGAAAAGCATAAAAGCCTCATATTTCAGATAAATTAAAATATGTAGAATATTTATATTACATATAAATATTTATATTATACCAATTCTTAGAATGATAAGAATAAACATTTAATTAATTAATAATTTATCTAATTAATACTCATGCAGTGACTGCTTCATGGAGACCTGATTCCTGTTTGCAGAAAATGAGAATTAAACCACATAGAAAAAAATAAAAACTCACAATAAAAAAAAAAAACTCACAATACCACAGAGTTATTTCCCTCATGGCAAAGCACAGATAACAAATAAAATATAAAACATGAACTTTTCCTGACAAGATGACGTAAGTGGAAAGCATTTCAATCTCCTATTTGAAGTAATCAGAAAATATAAAGATACATAAAACAGCACTTTTTAAGACACTGAAAACCAGGCAATGAAAGGTCCTGAATTCTGGTGACTTTCTATTTTTTATTTTCCTCATTGTAATTTTTCTTTCAGCAGTTTGAAATATAAGGAACTGTTTTTTTAGAGTTATTTTTCTTCACTTATTCAATATATTCTATTACTATCTACTATGCGCCCACCAATCATCTAAGCAATAGAGGTAACAGCAATTGCGGTAGGGGAAACAGAAAGAAAAATAAACCTGTAAATAAAATGTATAATCTGTCAAAAATGATAAATGTTGTAATAAAGAGGACGAGGACAGAACACTGGCTGTCTGTAGGAGGATTGCTCGCTATTTTAAATGAAATAAACAGAGAGAACTTTGCTTAGATGATGATATTTGAGCACAGATGTATATGTCGTTTAGGAGAGAGCTACATGAGTACCTGAGGGAAAGCAAACTCAATGAAAGAAAGAGAAAATGGTATAAGCATGCCATGGGCTGGAAGGGATTTCTTAATAATATCAGATGTATGGTTCGGTGTAGATGCAGACACAGCTAACAGATTCTAATTCCTCAGAATGTGAGAAAAAAATCATGTTGAGGCTATTATGGAGAAATTTCCAAAGCACCCTATATAAAACCCCTCATTTGGCAAGGTAAAGGCGGGCAGTGGGGCAGGTAGCCAAAACTAACAAATTCAGTGCGACAGGGACTGCTTACCAACTAAAACAAATCAACAAACGGTATGATGTGGCTTCCTTCCAGAGAAGATGTCGCCCACAGGCAACCAAAACAGTCAGACACACACACACATACACACACACACAGAGAGAGAGAGAGAGAGAGAGAGAGACAGAGAGAGACAGAGAGAGACAGAGAGAGACAGACAGACAGAGACAGAGAGAGACAGAGAGAGAGAGACAGAGAGAGAGAAGGAAGGAGAAAAGGAGAGAGGGAGGGAGGGAGGGAGGGAGGGAGGGAGACACAGAGAGAAAGCAAACCAGTTGATTACTTTCCCATCTCTGATGGCCAGAGACATTTCAAACCCATTGGCAATAGAGGAAAAACAACTTATTAAAAGCAATCAGAATTTGCTCACTAAGAATCATGACTGTTTTGTTGTTGATCATGCCTTACTTCCATGAATGAGTAGGAAAGTTTGCATGTTGTTGACATATGACTAGCAAGAAGCTACTGGAAATTACTAGAAAGCTAAGGGAAGTTAGGAGCTGAGGGGGGAAGCACTTTGGAGAAGGGCACTGACCAGAGTCAGCCAACACAATGGTACACTCCATTTTTGCTCTGGTGATTTTTAAGCAGCGATTGGGATGTAAAACTAGACTATAAAATGGGTGCCTGGAGGTTCTGCTGGAAACTTCATGGACATGGGAAGGCAGAAATTGCCATTTACTCTGGAGAGGTTGTGGGGAAAAGGGAACACTTCTGTGTTGCTGATGGGAATGCAAGGTGGTACAACCCTTTGGATGTCAGTGTGGTGATTTCTCAGAAAATTAGAAACAACCTTCCTCAAGACCCAGTAATACCACTTTTGGGTATATATCCAAAGGATGCTCACTTGTGCCACAAGGACATGTGCTCAACTATGTTCACAGCAGCTTTGTTTGTCATAGCTAGAACCTGGAAACAACCTAAATGCCCCTCGACTAAAGAGTGGATAAGGAAAATGTGGTATGAAGTACTATACAGCAGAAAAAATAACAATATTATAAATTTTGGAGGAAAATGGATGGAGCTAGAAAACATCCTTCTTAGTGAGGTAATCCCGACACAGAAAGACAATTACCACATGTACTCACTCATGGGTGATTTTTAAACATAAAGCAAAGAAAACCAGTCTACAAATCACAATCCCAGAGAATTTAGACAACAATGAGGACCCTAAGAAAGACACACATAGTTCTAATCTACATGAGAAGTAGAAAAAAACAAGATCTCCTGAGTAAATTGGGAGCATGGGCACCTTAGGGGAAGGTTGAAGGGTGGGGGGGGGGTCATGGAGGGGAACAGAGAAAAATGTAGAGCTCAATAAAAATCAATAAAAAAAAAGCCCTAGCGACCAAGAAGGATATTAGGAATACTAAAGTGGAAGAGTATGGAGCATTGGAAATGGGGCAACCCTAGGGTGAATGCAGTTTCCAAGCAATTAAAGACCACTTTGAATAAAGGAAATTTTGTGCCTTACCTGCCAATGGGGAAGAAATTCACGTCGGTGAAGATAATTGCATTCAGAACACTGGATTATCTCTGTGTTTTTTCCCAGCTATTGTTGCAGGCATTTGAAGAAAGAGTAACATGACTCAAGCAAGAGAAAACGAAGAAAAAGTGGGAGGTTTGGCCTAAGGAGGGCTACAGAGGCCCAGGTTGGTAAAATCCACACGAACTGTTCACGTTGTTAACTAGGGTTTGACAGCCTGATCATTTTTGGTTCTGTGTGTTGCTCTGTCTCTTACAATGACTCAACTTTCTAAGTATAGCACAATAGCATACAACCACATCCTAATACACTTCTGCCTGATGCTGTTTACTAATTGATTCTATGTACTGAGCTAAAATTTCAAAGTAATTAAAGAAATAGATATAGGGCTCTTTCTCTTTCTACTAAGCAGTGAAGACATTGTTGGCTAGTAGTAAGCTTGCCTTTATGGTTTACTAAGGCCCTTGGGATATTACTGAGGGAGCAGAGCATGGAAACTGAGAAATGTCAGAGATTAATTGCATTGATTCAAGGGATAACACTTAGAAATACATGCAACTATAAAGCTTCCAAGACACCTGCCTCTCAGGCATAATATGCAATAGTCCTTTAAGAAAAACACAGTGAGACCGACACCAAAAGCATCATTATGTTGCATGAACCACAGGGCAGTGAAGAGATGTGCTC
This sequence comes from Microtus obscurus, assembly GCA_963919715.1. Classification (NCBI taxonomy): domain Eukaryota; kingdom Metazoa; phylum Chordata; class Mammalia; order Rodentia; family Cricetidae; genus Microtus; species Microtus obscurus. Next base: position 2,557,152 of record CAWTZC010001472.1, read on the forward strand.
TTTGTATATGGTTCAAATTGGAAGAATTTCGAGGCAAAGATATTATCTGGGTTTGGTGAATAAAAAATGGCCAGACAAATCAATTGATAGCCCATGGGATAAAATAAATGTATACCTGTCGAATGAGTGAAAGTGTTTGATAAGACCTCTTAAAGACAGTGACCAGTAAGCAACTTGGAAGACTATTTGTTACAATGGGAGCACACCACAGAAAACTAAAGAATATATGTAACTCAATGTCTCCGAGGTGACACAGTGACAGATTTCAAAATGGTGTGCTGTAGACATTTTCTACCATAAGCCACAGTCATCAGAAGTTGCAGCTCTTCCCATGCTAGATGCTGAGCTGAGCTGCTCACCAACACTTAAAAATTTATTTTTAAAACTTGTTGTCAAGTGTCTTAGAAATAGTACTAGTAACAGACCCCAGGCTATGTAGAACTTTCGATTTATAATAGTTGTTTGGCTTTTGACAACAAGACGCATGCTGACTATGCCTAGAGGATGTTCTTCAAGAAATGCATCCTTTCTCATCCTTACAGAGGAGGCCACACGGGGAAGGACTGAGGGGTATGGCTCCCATACATCACAGTTTCTCTGAATCTTCATGTCAACGTAGTCTCTCTATTCACGTGAGAATTTCACTACTGATTTGTTTTCTTCCTCCTGCTTTTTGTCTCCTTCCCATCCCTTTCCTAGTCCTCTGTAAATACAGAAAAGCACCCAAAACCTGTCAGCAGAATTCTGTTTCAACTGCTGAAACTGGGTGAAGATTTTCCTTTGAAGAACTGCATTGAGGTGAACAGCTATTCCGCTTATATTATTTTGTAGCACTCTGTCCTGAAACACAGCATTTTGGGTTTTACTTCCTCACAAATATGTAATCTGAGGATGCTTAGTGAGAGCTACTTAACTGCTTCTTAACTGGAACACAGGAAAGAGGAGGCCCAGAATCACCTCAAGGCAGCCTTTCATGTCTTTCATCTGGTGCTAGAACCAGCCCTGGTAGTTCAAAGGCAGGAAGGTGCTCTCCAGTAAGCCTGTTAGTAGAGCACCTACTGTCTTCCAGGATGGCTTTATAAGAAGCTGCTATAACCAATAATGTTGAAAGAGACAGTGTATCTTCTGGAGAAAGGTGTGGACTAATGGTGGCTTTTCCACAATGTTCTCATTCACTCCAGGACAAAGGTCATGGAATTATCTGAGTAGGTACCATGTACCACCATCTGACCCTCAAAACTGTGAGCCAAAATAAATGTTGCCTTCTGTAGATTATTCTTTTAAGTAGTTTATTTTATAATCTCAAGAAAATGAATAATACAGTCAAACAGGCTCATTAACCTATTAGTCATATTCTACCTCTTTATGGTTCAAATATAATAGCAAATTGGGCAACTAAAGTCATTCTAAGTGATATCACACATATGTGTGCACATTCCCAACACAGTATTTTAAAATATAACCCACCTGCCACCTCATCATATAGCCTGCATTATGTTATGACTCCCAATTGTGCTTTGGTTTCACCTATTATTTCTCATTTTAATATGCATCTTTTTTTAGAGGCCATCTCTTTCCAAAGAGCAGATTTTAAAAGATCCCAAACTAAGCTAACCTTTACTGCTTAAATGTGTTACAGATTTAAAGACACACAGATACATGTCAGTCCTTTGACGCTGTGGGATGTTGTGTTTGGCAGATAGGAAACTGTGATGCAGGGTAAGGAATCAGGGCTCAGTTAAGAGGGATAGCTAGTTCAAAGCTACATGATAAGTGAATAAAGAAACCAGACTTGCAATATGTAAAGCTTGTTCTTCCTACTCCATCTGTGTGCTGATATACATAACTGCAAATTGCAGGAGTAGGTATTGTACTGTTTCAATTATTCTCAAAGTAAAAGCCAATCTCTCTTTTGTAATTCTAAGTTTGAGCTACATATTCAATACAATCTCCATGAAAATACCCTCTCCAAAATTCTTACAATCCAGGTGGAGACACAAGGCACTCTAAATTGTTCAAGTAGTTCTCAGCACGAAGAAAAAACTTTGAGATTTCACACAACTAATCTAAAATTATATTACAGAAACATAGCAATAAAAACAGCATTGTGCGGGCACAAAAACAGATGCGTTGACCACAGTTTATAGAATAGAGGACCTAGGAGCAAACACAGTTACAACCACCTAACCTTTGGACAAAGAAATAAAAACATACAGAATGGTGAGAAGTCATCATCTTTAAGAGTGGTGGATGGAATCAGTGTTGTGGATCTTTATGAAACTCTAAATAGATATATCCACTTACACCAGAGGACTCTATAACCTACTATGGTGATATTTGCTACTCTATATATTTATTCCTGTTGTATTCATAATAGGCAGGAATTGGAAATAGCCTAGATATCATCATCAACAGTTGAATGGATGAAATAAACATTTTGTACATTTACATAATGGAATATTATACAGCTGCTAAGGAGAAAAAATCATGAAATATGGAGGTAAATGGATGGAGTTAGATAAAATAATCATTCTGAATGAGGTAACCTCAAAAGACAAATTATATTCTCTTATATGTGGATGCTAACTTTTAAGCCTTCAATAGGAACACTGTTGTTTATATAATCACAGAGGTTAGGTTTAGAGTACGGGAATAGGAAGGAGGGAAGGAACATCTAAAGTATAGGTAATGAACTAAATAGTTACAGAGGAATGTGTGGAGGCCTGGAGTGGGAGGTCTAAATAGAGAGCTGGCCTTCAATTTAAGGGGGGTAAGAGAGGGCATGAAGGGAGAAATAGCTAAAACTGAGGGTCATTTGAGGCCTCTTTTGGAAATCTACCAAAATAGAAGCTTCTTCAATATATATATATATGATATACATAGAATTATATACATAATTAATATATGTGAGGAAAATCTAAATAGAATCATTAAGTGATTGGAGAGACAAAGACCCAAGTAGTCCTCTCTCAAAAACAACTGAAACCTCCAGTGCCATGAATGGGTTACATCTAATTGAGTTGTTTGCCAAATGGTTCCCATGGAAATCCCCAAACCACTAGGCTGTTGTTAAGACTATTGCTTGCTCTCCACAAACTGAAGGTAAGGCCCTATTCCTGAAGACAACACCCACATAACTCTTTGAACAAAGAGAATTGAGCTGGTGCTCTACTGGCACCTTCACCCTTCCTGACTAGTGCTCATGGTACTGGAAGGTACTCTGCAGCCTACCAGAGGAGAAGATAAATGCCAACCCAATTACAACCCCTTCAATCTAAAATGGTGATCTGACTGCACAATAGGCTGGTGCAATAGAAGCACAATTGTTGTGGAAGTAACCAACTGCAAAATGATTGGATTTAAGGATCACTCCATGAAATGGAACCTATGTCTGATACTGCTTTGTACCTGGAGGAAGACTAAACACTATCGTTCTGCTAAAGGAATGTAGCAATAAAATGACTAACAATATTCTGCTATATTCATAAATCAGTGTCTCACTCAGCCATCATCAGAGAATGTGCTTTCTGCAGTAGATATGAACAAATACAGAGACCTGTGCCTGTACATTGTATGGAGTGAGAGACTTTGGAGTACTCAGTCCTAAATGGATGACTCCACCAAATCACTGTCGCTAGGCCTCAGGGATCTCTATAGAAGAAGGCACAACACTTATAAGAGCCCGTAGGAATGGAAAACACCAAGAAGACAAGACCTAGATGCAACAGGGCTGACGTACATAGGAATTCACAAAGACCCTGGCACCATGTTCAGAATCTGCGCAAGTCTAAGCCAGATAGGGTCCCAGTACTCACAGGGGAAATGGACTACAGCCCTACCACTAACCCAGAAGCCATTTCCAGTTGACAGCTGCTTGCAAAAGAAAAATTAGTTTTCTCCAAGGGAGTCTCACTGGTTATACAAACCATATTTGAGGCCCCATTTCCAGCAGCAGATGGCCAGCACAAAATGAACTCAGTGGTGTTTTTGGAGATATTTAGCTTTGTTGTGTTTGTGTGGGCTTTCTGCGTGCATTTCCTTGGTTTTGTTTTGTTTTTAATTTATCTGTTTGCTTGTTTGATTTTTTTTCTGGTTTGTTTGTTTTCTAAAGAAACAAAGAGGAAAGTTATGAGTTGCTGATGAGTAGGGTGGAGGAAAGGATTTGGAAAGATAGGAAGGGCAATGCATGATTAGAATCTGATCTAAAAAAAATTTCAATTAGAAAAAATTATATCCTTGAAAGTTAGTAACATTTAAATAAGAATGCGTAGTAGCAGAACTTTGTTCACTCTACAAGACAAAATTCTTGTAGATATAATCTAGGCATCCAGTCTAGAACGTTGGTTTTCAACAGGCCAGACAAACTTTACACTGAAAATAGAAGGAATTAATAGCACCTTCTTAGCACTAATGATTGCATGACTAATAATAAAGCAGCCCTTATTGAAGAATGGTCCTTTTCTCATGTGACTAAGATGAAGGGCAGGCTCTGAGCATCTTTGATGCTGTGCTTCTTCCTGTTGTGTTATCTTAGTCCTGACAGCAAGGCAGGACACAGTGAACCAGAATTTCAAGCTAAGTTTTATTTCATTTAAATTTCAAGGCCTAGTAGCGACTGACAGCTTGCTATTTAAAACTATCACCTGGGAGGGTGGAAAGGAAGTGTGGAAAAAATGTATAACACAATCCTATTCAAGCAATCAATATGAGAAGAGTTTAATTAAAAAAAATAAAGCTATAACCTTAGGACTGGGGAGATAGCTCAGTAGTTGTGAGCACTGGATGCTCTTCCAGACAAAGCATGTTCAATTCCAGTACCCACAAAGATGCTGACAACTGTCTGTAACTCCAGTCCCAGTGGATCTGACACCATTTTCTGACCTCTGAATGCAGCAGGCATGCAAATGGCGCACAGCCATGCATGCAGGCAAAACATCCATACACATAAAATATAATAATATAAATAAAAGTAAAATTTAAAAAGTTAGCATCACAGACACAAATCAGGTACCCGTAGTGATAATTCTTTATAATTAAAATAATTTACATGTATTTTTCTTTCCTAGTTAAATATTTAAGATGAAGAGTATCAAAGGATCCTTTGTAAAATGTATTTTTGTTAGCACTGTCACAATGATGATGAAAATAAATTAGAAAATCAGAACATTAAGAATATCTAAAATGTAACACAAATATAAAATAATGAGCTGAAGAAAAGATAGAGATCAATATGTCTCCTGATCCAGGAAGCATTTAGGACCAGCTGCTGGCTTTGTCTGTGAAAGCTCAAAGGGTCTCTGAATAAATGGGACACTTGCCAGGTGGGACACTAGAGCCAACACTACTTGAAGAAGCACCGGGTGGAAAATTGTAAAACCCTGCTGTGGTTTCATGATGGATGTAGAACCTCGGAAATAGAAAACAAGTACAAAGTGAGAGAGGTTGCCAATTCAGTGAAAAAGCTCCCATTTTCCCATTACTCATGAGGGTGGAAGATTCCATATTTATTTGTAGGTTCTGATTCTAGACAAAAGGCTTGGGGACCTGAGAGGATGCAACCACAAAATCCAAGGCCAGAGAGATGTCAGCAAAAAGAAAGACTAGATAAATAAGATCAGGAAGAACAGAGCAAATTCCACTCTCAGGCTAAATAGGACTGAAAACTAATGTTCCAAAATATCTAAACTTAATTTTTAAATTATTGAGCAGCTCATAAATTTATTCCAGATAGGATTGCTTTTATGAAATGCATTTAAAATATTTTTAAATTCATTCACATTTAATATTAAAGAGAAAAATGAAAATATAGCTTCTTTTAAGTAGAGCTGTGTTTTCTTAATAAAAACAAATAATTCTTAATAAAAAGAAATGTGTCATTTTAACTTCATTTATTATAAAGAATCTAGAGTCACATTTTCCCTAGGATCTTCATTTTTAGCTTTTATCTAAAGAGAAGCTAATAATGTTATATTTTCAAATACCATCAGTTCTTCATTCAATAATTTACAATTCAAAGGAAATTAAATTTTATCATTTTCATAGGAAAGAAATGGTCTCTGGAGGCATTTTTTAAAACCACAGAAATAACTCTCTTAATTCAAAAAGAGTCAAAATAGTCTATCATTTAATCCCTGTTTACTCATGAGAAATTATTCAACAGTAACAATTTGAAGGACTTCCCACAAAGTAAGTGGCCAAACCCAAATTCCTGAGAATTATTTGGGCCATTATTTTTTAAGATTTTGCAGGACAGGGACAGACTGGAGGAAACTAAGGGTATGTGAAAACTGATGCAACACAATGACCTGACTGAACCTTTAAACCAGAGAAAGACAAGGATGAAAAACTAGCGATATATGAATAAAGCTTGCAAGTCAAATTAAATAAACATGTTAAATGCAAAATGTGAATTATGAACCTTGTCATAATCATCAGTAGAAACTTGGTTAAGCCCCCTAATCTTACCGAATGAATGAAAATGTTATTTACGCCCTGGCAATGCTGAAGCATGCATGAACAGTCTGTATATGGTGGTACATTTGATCTTGTCCATATTAGGTTTCTTGGTCTAAGTTGAAGAGGATGACTAACAGGTCTCTTCGTCAAAAGGGTACCAGATCTCAGTACAGATGGTTGTGAGCCACCATGTGGTTGCTAGCAATTGAACTCAGGACATTTGGAAAAGCAGACAGTGCTTTTAACCACTGAGCCATTTCTCCTACAGTTGCAAAATTTGATGGTTCCACAGCTAAGCACCCCACCCCCTGCCTGCTGACTGCCAAGACTGGCCCAGAGTCTGCCCAGCATACTCTCGTCAGCATCACACCCTTGTCACCTTATCCTGGCTCACAACTAAGGCAGAAGCCCCCAGCTACCTACCAGGGGCCACACCTACATCCCAAATCTCAGTGAAGTGTCTTCGTTCCCACACTTGGAGCAGATCTCCAGCACTCCTTCAGAGTCTGCCCAACATTCCCCTAAAACTCTCCTCTTATCAAAAAATCTTGCCCAAAACTTTAGCAGGAGCCCCCTCCTTTACCAGAGGTCACACTGGCACCCATAATCCCATGTGGAAAACTTCCATCCAACCAGAGGTTGGAGGACCAAAGGTCCTTTGGTGCAGGACCAAAGGACGAATTGGGCATGAGAACTACAGGTGAATCCAGCCATAATATCAGAGAGAAAACAGAAACCAAGAAGAAAAAAACAAAACAAAACAAAACATTCACCCAACAAAGACAAACTCTGAAATCTGAAGTAGACCTATAATTACACCAAATACATATGCCTAGATGCCAGCAAAAGAGCATAACCAACAACAGTCAGGGTAATATGCCTTCATCAGAAATATTCCAACACAGTTACAGCACAAGAAAACGATCTTAAAACCAAATTTATGAAGATGATATAGATCCTTTAAGGGGAAATGAATGCATTGCTTAAAGGAATCCTGGAATATATAAACAAAAAATTGGAGGAAATGAATAAATCCCTTAAAGAAAGCCAAAAAAGAACAAAGAGTTGAAGGATATGAATAAAACAGTTCAAGACTTGAAAATAAAGATAAAAGCAACAAGGAAATGAAAACTGAGGGAATCCTGGAGATGGGAAATCTAGTTAAGCAAAAAGGAACCAAAGATATGAGTGCCACCAACAGAATACAAGAAATGGAAGAGAGAATCTCAGGCACAGAAGATATGATGGAACAAATAGATGCATAAGTAAGAGAAAATGTTAAATTAAGATTAACATTAAATTAAATTACTGACTCAAAACATCCAGGAAGCCTGAGAAACCATGAAAATAGCAATACTAAGAATAATATGAATAGAAAAAGGAGAAGAATCACAGCTATTTTTAACAAAACCATAAACTAAAATTTTCCTAAATTAAAGAAGGACATATAAAGGATATATGTACAAGCCTATAAGAGTACAAGAAGTTATAGACCATGAAAAAGATTGGAGAAGAAAAGAAAATCCCCAGGTCACAAAATAAACAAAACATTAAACATACAGAACAAAAAAAGAATATTAAAAAACTGCAAGAGGAAAAGGTCAAGTAACATATGAAGGCAGACCTCTTAGAATTACATAAAACTTCTCAATGGAGACTCCAAAAGACAAATGTCTTTCAGACACTAAGAAACCATGGATGCCAGCCCAGATGACTATATCCATGATAAAATCAAATTTAAGCAGTATCTATCCACGAATCCAACTCTACAAACTTTTTAGAAGAAAACCTCCAACCCAAGGAAGTTAACTACACCCATGAAAACACAGGAAATTAATATTCTCACACCACCAAACCAAAAGAAGGGAACACACACACACACACACACACACACAACCACCACAACCAAAATAACAGGAATTAGCAACCATTGGTCACTAATATCTCTCAATATCAATGGACTCAATTCCCTAATAAAAAAGACACAGCCTAACAGAGTGGATATGAAAACAGTATCCATTCTTCTACTGCATACAAAGACACACCTCAACATTTAAGAGAGACATTACTCAGAGTTAACGGTTGTAAAATGATATCCCAAGCAAATGGACCTAAGAAACAAGCTGGTGTAGACATTCCAATATATAACAAAACAGACTTCAAACAAAAATTAAACGAAAGAGACAGGGAAGGACGTTTCATACTCACAAAAGAAAGATCCACCAGATGATCTTTCAGTTCTTAATATCTGTGGTTCAAACCCAGAGGAGCAAATATTTGAAAGGAAACACTGCTAAAGCTTGAATCACATATCAACCCCCACACATTGATGGGGGAGACTTCAGTACCCCACTGTCACCAAAGCTAGCAGATGTAATGAACCAGATGGACCTAACATATATCTACAAAGCATTTCTTTCATAAAAGAATACACTTTCTTCTAAGCAACTCATGGGACCTTCTCCAAAACTGACCATATATGCAGTCATAAAGCAAGTTGCAACAGATAAAATAAAATCAAAATAACCCATTCTATCAGACCACCACAGATTAAACTGGATTTGAACAACAATAGAAACAATAGAAAAATTAGAACTCTCTACTGAATTACTCCTGGGTCAGAAAAAAAAATAAAGAAAGAAATTAAAGACTTTCTAGAATTCAACGAAAATGAATGCAGAACGTACTCAAACATATGGGACACAGGGAAACTGGCACTAAGAGGAAAGTTCATATTACTAAGTGCCCACATAAATAAACTGAAAAGATTTCATACTAACATCCTAGAGGCACACATGATAATCTAAAACAAAAAGAAACAAGCTCACACAAGAAAACTAGATGTCAGGGGGGAAATAATCAAAATGAAGGCTGAAATCAATAAAAGAGAAACAAAGAGAACAAATACAACAAATCAATGAAACAAAGAGTTGGTTCTTTGATAAAATTAACAAGATTGACAAACTCTTATCCATTCTAATTAAAAGACATAGCAAGAACATCCAAATCAACAAAATCAGAAAGGAAAGGGGACCATAACAACAGACACTGAGGAAATCCAAAGAACAGTTATGTCATACCTCAAAATCTTGCACTCCACAGAACTGGAAAATCTAAAAGAAATAGATAATTTTCTCTATAGATGCATTTACCAACCTGAAATGAATAGCAGATAAACAATTTAAATAAATTATAACTCCAAAGGAAATAGATTCATTCATGAAAAGAAAAGTCTACCAATTGAAAAAAAAAGCCCAGAGCCAGATGGTTTTAGATCAGAATTTTACCAGATATTTAAAAAAGAGCTAATGCCAATACTCTTCAAATTATTCCACAAAATAGAAACAGAAGGAACATTGCAAAATTCATTTTATGAGATCACAGTCACCCTGATATCCAAGGCACACAAAGATATCACAAAGGAAAAGAATTGCAGACCAATTTCCTCATGAGTATAGATGCAAAGGCTGCTTAATAAAATGCTTGCAAACTGGATCCCAGAACACATTGAGAAGATCATCTACCACGATCAAGTAAGCTTCATCCCAGAGATGCAGGGATGATCCAACATATAAAAACCAATCGATGCTGGACAGTTGTGGCGCACACCTTTAATCCTGCACTCGGGAGGCAGAGGCAGGTGGATCTCTGTGAATTCGAGGCCAGCCTGGTCTACAAGAGCTAGTTCCAGGACAGGAACCAAAAAGCTACAAAGAAACCCTGTACAAACAAAACAAAACAAAAAATCAATCGATGTAACTTACAATATAAAATCTGAAAGAAACAAAAACACACGATCATCTACTGTTGACAAAATCCAGCAGTACCCCTTCTTTTCTTTCTTTTTTCTTTTTCTTTTTGGCTTTTCAAGACAGAGTTTCTCTGTAGCTTTAAAACCTGTTCTGGAACTAGCTCTTGTAGAACAGGTTGGCCTTGAACTCACAGAGATCTGCCTGCCTCTGCCTCCCAAGTGCTGGGATTAAAGGCATGCACCACCATCACCTGGCCAATATCCATTCTTGATGAAAATTTTGGTGAGATTGGGAATACAAGGGACATACCTAAACATAGTAAATGCATTAACAGCAAACCTATAGCCAACATTAAATTAAATCAAAGCAATACAACTAAAATCAGGAACAAGATTAGGGCTATCAACTTTCTCCACATTTATTTAATATAGTATTTGACTTTCTAGTGGGAGCAATAAGAAGAAAACTGAAGATCAAGGAAATACAAATTGGAAAGAAAGAAGTTAATGTATTGTTATTTACATATTATGTGTTAATATATATAAGTAACCCCAAAAATTCTACCAGGGAACTCCTACAGTTAATAAACACCTTTAGCGAAGTGGTTGGATACAATATTCACTAATAAATAAATAAATAGAAATCACTAGCTCTTCTATACACAAATGACACATGGGCTGAAAAAGAAATCATAGAACCAACACTGTCTTAGTTAGGATTTTATTGCTGTGAAGAGACACAATGACCAAGGCAAATTTATCTTCCTTTCTCCCTCCCTCCCTACCTGCTTGCCTCCCTCCTTCCCTCTCTTACTTCCTCCCTCCCTCTCATCCTTTCTTCCTTCCATTCTTTCATTCCTCCTTTCTCTCCCCTTCTCTTGTTTTTCCCCACAAGTTTTCTCTCTGTAACAGCAGCCATCTGTTATTCATTATCTTTCTTGGAACTTACTTATAGACCAGGTTGGCCTACAACTCACAGAGATCTGCTACCAAGTGCTGAGATTAAAGTCATGGGCCACCACTCCTGGTTATGACAACTCTTATAACATTTAATTGGAGTTGATTTAGAATATGGATGTTTAGTTCATATTGTCATGGCAGCAAGCATGGTGATGGGCAGGCAGACATGGTACTGGAGGAGCTGACAGTTCTACATTAGAATCTAAAGGCAGCAAGAAGAGACAGTAACACTCTGCTCAGGATTGAGCTTCTGAGACCTCAAAGCCCACCCTTTAGTTATATACTTCTTGTAACAAATCTACACCTATTCCAACAAGGCCTCACCTTCTAATAGTACCAATCCCTATAGGCCTATAAGGGCTATTTTTATTCAAAACACCACAAATACCTGTCACAATAGCCACAAACAATGTAAACTATCTTGGGGTAACTCTGACCAAGCAAGTGAAAAATTTGAATGACAAGAACTTCATTCTTTAGAGAAAGAAATCAAAGCTATCAGAAGATAGAAAAATATCTTATGCTCATGGACTGGCAAGGGTACCAGAGTAAAAATGACCATCCTACCAAAAGCAATCTATAGATTCAATGCAATCCTTATCAAAATTCTAACACAATTGTTTGCAGACCTTTACAGGAAGGACAATACTCAACTTCATATGGAAACACAAAAATACCAAGATAGCCAAAACAATATTGGTCAAGAGAGGAACATCCAGAGGGACCATCATGCCTGTTTCCAAGATGTACCACCGAGCTATAATAATAAAACCTGCTGGTATTGGCATAAAAGCAGACCCATTGATCAATGGAATCAAATTAGAGACCCAGGCATATGCCACATACCTATGAATACTTGATTTTTTTTTAACACAAAGAAGCCAGAAATACACAATGGAAGACAGAAAACACCTTCAACAGATGGTGCCGGTCTAGCTGGGTGTCAGCATGTAGAAGAGTGTAAATTAACCTATCTATCAACCTGCACACAAGTCAAGTCCAAGTGGATCAAAGATCACAGTATAAAACCAGATATGCTGAACCCTTAGAAGAGAAAGTAGGGAATAGCCTTGAACTCATTGTCACAGGAGACAACTTCTGCCACAGAACACTGATAGAACAGGCACTAAGATTGAAATTGATAAATGGGACCTCATGAAACTAAAAAGCTTCTGTAAGGCAAAGGACACTGCCAATACGACAAAATGGCAGTCTATAGCAAGGGAAAAGATTTTCACCAACTCTACATTTGACAGAGAGCTAATATCCAAAATATTTAAAGAATTCAAGAAACTAGTTATCAATAAACTAAATAATCTATTTAAAAATGGGTTACAAATCTAAATACAGAATTCTTAACCAAGGAATCTTAAAAGACTGAGAAAAACTTAAGAAATGTTCAATATACTTAACCACCAGGTAAAAACAAATCAAAACCACTTTGAGAGGCCATCATATACCTGCCAGAATGGCTAAGATCAAAAACATAAGTGACAGCTTATGCTGGAAAGCATGTGGATAAAAGAGACCACTCCTATAAGGCAAACTAGTGGGAGTGCAAACTAGTACAGCCACTATGGAAATCAATATGGCTGTTCCTTAGAAAATTGGGAATTAATCTACCTCAAGGTTCAGTTTTACAATTCTTCTATATATACTCAAAGGATATTCCATCTTACCACAAGGACACTTGTTTAACCGCATCCATTGTAGCTTTAGTGATAATAGCCAAATACTGGAAAAAATCTAGAAGTCCCTCATCTGAAGAAAATGGATAAAGAAAATGTGGTACATTCACACAATCGTGTTTTACTCAGCTGTTGAAAACAATGACCTTATGTAACTTGGAGGCAAATGGATAGAGCTAGAAAAGATAATTCTAAGTGAGTTAACTCTGATTTAGAAAGGAAAACATGGTATGTACTCACTTATAAGTGGACATCAATTGTTAAATAAAGGATACCCATGCTATAATCCATAGGCCCAGAAAGAATGGGTAGCAGAGAGTAACCAGGAAGACTCAAGTGGGAAAACATGGATCTCCCTGAGAAGGAAAAGAGCAATAGATTTTTCCAGAGAACTGTGGTTTTATGAAGATGGGAACAGGAGAAATCAGAAAGGTATGAGAGAGAGAGAGAGAGAGAGAGAGAGAGAGAGAGAGAGAGAGAGAGAGAGAGAGAGAGAGAGTTCTGGAAGAAAGAACTGGAATTGGGTACTTTCTGGAAATTATGAGAGTTACTGTAGGAATGCTCTGAGTAATGGAAGATACAAAGCCATACTGGTCATCATCCATAACCAGGCAAGACTCCTAGAAGTGGGACTGGGACATCAACCCAGCCAGAAAACCTTGACCTACAATCTGTCCTGCCTGCAGGAAGTGCCAGGGTAATAGTGGCACAGAAGTTACAGAAGTGGCTAGTCCAGGACTGTTGCAACCTGAGTCCCATGCTGTAAGAGGGAGCCCATGCAGCCCATGCCTGACACTGCCTAGTTGACAACACAGCAGAGGCAAGACAGTCCAGACACCCAGGACAGAACCAAACACAACTAGCACAAAAAAGTCAATAAAATGATTCCTAGTGATATTCTGCTATACTCATAGATTGAATGCCTAGCCAAATTTTCATCAAAGGAGCATTTTCCAGAAACCGATGGGAGCAGATGTAGAGACCCACAGCCAAACATTAGACAGAGTCAGGAGAACCCTACGAAAGAGAGAGAGTAAGGATTGTAAAAGCGAAAGGAGTAGAGAACACCAGAGAACATTGGCACAGAATCAACTAAGCAGGGCACATAGGGACCCACAGAAACTAAGGTGACACGCATGGTTCCTGTAAGGGTCTGAGCTAGGTCCTCTGCATCACCTTATGGTTGTGTAGCTTGGTGTTCTTGTGGGACTCTCAACAGTGGGAGTTGGGTGTGTCTCTGACTCTTTTGTCTGTGTATAGGATCATCTTCCTTCTTCTGAATTGCCTCTTTCAGCCTTGATATGTGGGATTGTGCTTAATCTTACTGTATTTTGTTAGGCCATGTTCAGTGCATGTCCCTAGGAGGACTGTTCTTCTTTTTCAGAAGGAAAATGGAGAATGAGCGTATCTGGGGGAGAGGAAGAGAGTAGCTTGAGGGAGCAACTGGAAGGAATGGGACAAGGGAAATTGTGGTTGGGATACAATGTATGAGGGAGAGAAGAATAAAATAAAATTATTTAAAAAGTGATGCTCTTTTTTTCTAGGAAGTATTAAGAGCGGTAAAGCTTTATAATTATCATTTACTGAATAAGTAATATTTATTGGATTTATGTGTTTAAAAAAGTGAGACCCAGTAGTTGTCTAATCTTTCAGACATACTAAGATATAATTCTGTAGTTTCAGAATTTTCAAGAGGATGTTTTGCTTGGCAGTGGTTTCTCTGGAAAATGATCATGTAGTTGTGCAATAATGTTTATGATGTACTTCCATATTGTCAAATAGAGCGATTCTGATCCGACACATTAGCTTTTTTACCCTTCTTCATAATTCTGTCGTCAAGTGCATGATTCCAATAATATCGCTTCTAAAAGTATTACATGGCAGCATACAATAAAAATATATAGCCCGGGCTTTCTAGCCGAGGCTCTGGTAAGAACTCCAGCAACCCCTCCACCACATACCATGTGGCTGGGGCAGGTGAAACTCCGTGACTGAAAGCCAGGCTTTCTAGTCCAGGCTAGCTCTCCAGCAGCACCTCCGTACCAACCAGGATCCCTCCCAACACCAGGGAGGCTGAGCACTACTACATTTCCTTTGTGATGAGGAAGCATGGCCCTGCCCAGGGTCATGATGGTCTAAGCAGGACAAGGAGACCCACATATTGGCCTGAAGTGGTCCACCCCTCGTTCCGAGGAGAAAACACTGGCCCGCCCAGCACCTGTGGTGCCAAGAAGATGGACCCTACTATAGTGAGCAAATGTGTGGTGTAGTATAGCAGGGGAGGGGGGAGGGAAGGAGGGAGAGAGGGAGAGGGAGAGAAAGAAAGAATTTTTTATATACTTTGGAAAGGAGTATATCTGAAATAGGCAAAAGAGATGAGGAATGGGCTAAGGTCAGTTGCTTCATTGCCATCGGGGTCATGGTGATGTCTGGGACTTGCCTTCATTTCTGCTGGGGCCCATGACTGCGTTCAGGTTCTGGTTATTGTCTCTGTTGATGTCCATGACTTTTGACACCACCAAAAGCAGAGAGCATAGGACTGTACAGTGTTCGCCCCACTCATCACTGACTGCAACACTATGGAGAAGTGGTCTTGTCCCTCACTGTTTGAAGCACTCACGAGAAAGGATCCTATACCTCACCTGGGTGGCACAATAGAGCAGACCCTGTTTTCAGTGGCATGGGTGAACTGGCCCTGATGGTGCGAAAATGGGAGAACAGCCACACCCCTCCTGCACGTCATGTGATGGCATGGGTGAGGGAAAGATTCCCTCTTCCTTTTGCTCTTCATCACCAGAGGCATGTGGGGGACCTGATTCAACCCCTTACCAGCTGCACTTAGAAAAATGGGCCCCCATGCCACTAGAGCAACAACAGTAGCATTAACCCTGTATAAAGAGGCAGGGGTGAGTCGGTTCTGAGTGCATGAAAGGGGCACAGTTGGTATCACCTCCCTTGTCTGAGCTATGCTGGAGTAAGCAAGAGAAAGATGCCCTTCCTTCTCATCCCTACCTCCTTCAGCTATCAAGGGAGCAGAAATCATTTCATTGCTTTTTTTTTTTGTTATTAAGTATTGGGACAAAGTTTCTGTAGGACAGATGACATCACTTATACGACTTAAAGAGGAAGGGCAGAGTAGGATCTACTTTCTGTACATGGGAGAGAGCTAATGCAGTATAAGACTTGTATGAGTAGCTTCTGCAAGTCACTAGGAAAGGATATCCAAGAAACAGAGAGAGAGAGAGAGAGAGAGAGAGAGAGAGAGAGAGAGAGAGAGAAACTCCTGTCTGCAGCACATAGGAAGGGATGCAGATACCCACAGCCAGACAAGAGAGAAAATTCTTGGGACATACAGCTCTAAACAGGAGGTTTCCATCAAAATCCCTCCCCTCAGAGGTTAAGGAACCCATAGAAGGGGAAGCAGAAAAACATAGGAGCCAGAGTGAACAGAGGACACCAGGAGTACAAGGCCCTCTGAATTGACTGAGCAAAGCCCATATGAACTCACAGAGACTGAAGCAGCAAACACAGGGCCTTTCGGCATCTGCACCATATTCTCTGCAGATAGATTATAGCTTTAATCTTAGTATGTTTATGGGATTACTGATATGTGAGTGACTGGATCTCTGATTCTATGACTGCTCTTGGGAATCTTTTCCTTCTGTTGGGTTGCCTTGTTGATGGAGGTGGGTCTTGTATCTTATCTGTTGCTTTCATTGGTTAACTAATAAAGAAACTGCCTTGGCTCTCATAGGACAGAAAATTAGGTAGGCAGAGTAGACAGAACAGGATTCTGGGAGAAAGAAGCTGAGTAGGAGTCGCCATGATTTTCCTACCAGAGGCAGAGGCATGCTAGACTCTCCCAGGTAAGCACACCTTGAGGTGCTACACACCTTATAAGAAATGGGCTACTTCCCATAACCAGGAGGATAGCTATATGCTTTTCTTTGGGTTCACCTTCTTATTTAGTTTCTTTAGGATATCAAATTATAGACTCACTGACCTTTATTTATCTATAGAAACCAATTATGAGTGAGTACATCCCATGTTCATCCTTTTGGGTTTGTGTTACCTCACTCAGGATAGTGTTTTCTATTTACATCCATTTGCATGCAAAATTCGAGAAGTCATTGTTTTTTACCGCTGAGTAGTATTCTAATGTATATATATTCCATACTTTCTTCATCCATTCTTCCATTAAAGGGCATCTAGGTTGTTTCCAGGTTCTGGCTATTACAAATAATGCTGCTATGAACATAGTTGAACAAATGTCCTTGTCATATGATCGGGCATCTCGTGGGTATATTCCCAAGAGTGGCATTGCTGGGTCCATGGGTATGTTGATCCCAAATTTCCTGAGAAACCGCCACACTGCTTTCCAAAGTGGTTGCACAAGTTTGCATTCCCACCAGCAATGGATGAGGGTACCCCTTTCTCCACAGCCTCTCCAGCAAAGGCTATCATTGGTAAGGGGAGAAGGGGAGAGAAATGTGAGAAGGGGAGGGTGGGGGGAACTTGGGGAAACGGGATGATTGGGATAAAGGAAGGTTGGTTAGGGGAGCAGAGAAGCACACATCTTAATTAAGGGAGCCATCTTAGGGTTGGCAAGAGACTTGGATCTAGAGGGGCTCCCAGGTGCCCAGGGCGATGTCCCCAGTTAGCTCCTGGGGCAGCTGTGGACAGGGAACCTGAAATGACTCTATCCTATAGCCATATTGATGAATATCTTACATATCACCATAGAAACTTCATCTGGCGATGGATGGACATAGAGACAGAGACCCACACTGGAGCACTGGACTGAGCTCCCAAAGTCCCAATGAGGAGCAGAAGGAGGGAGAATATGAGCAAAGAAGTCAGGACCACAAGGGGTGCACCCACCCGTGGAGACAGTGGGGCTGATTCTTTGGGAGCTCACCAAGGCCAGCTGGACTCTGACTGAAAAAGCATGGGATAAAACCGGACTCTCTGAATTTGGTGGACAATGAGGGCTGCTGAGAAGCCAAGGACCATGGCACCAGGTTTTGATCCTACTTCATGCTCTGGCTGTGTGGGAGCCTACCCAGTTTGGATGTTCACCTTCCTAGACCAGGATTGAGGGGGGGGGACTTTGGACTTTCCACAGGGCAGGGAACCCTGACTGCTCTTCAGGCTGGAGAGGGAGGGGGAGGAGTGGGGGGAGAAGAGGAGGAGAGGGAGGAGTGGGAGGGAAATGGGAGGTGGGGAGGAGGCAGAAATTTCTCTTTTTTTTTCCAATAAAAAAAAAAAGAAATGGGCTAGTCCAGGTGCGAGAGTTAGCCGAGAAGAGCTAGCCAATAATGGGCCAGGCAGTGTTTAAAAGAATACACTTTCGGTGTAATTATTTCGGGGCATAAGCTGAGCCATGTGGGCGGCCGGATGCCGGGGACAAAGCCTGGCCGCCCCAATTTCAACACCTTGTCCAGCCTCAATATAATTGGTTTTGTTTTGTTTTATCATTTTTGGTTGCTCTCTCTTAGAAGTCTGTTCTTTTCTAATGAGAGACTGAAAAGAAGTGGATCTGGAGGGGAAGAGAGGTAGGGAGAAACTGGCATAAGTAGAGGGAGGGAAATTCTAGTCAGTATATATGGTATGAAAAAGGAATCTATTTTCAATAAAGTAAAACAAAAACCAACCCAAACACAAACAAACAAACAAAAAGCAAAAGAGTAGAAGCTGTGGGGAACTCAGATTGCCAGTGTCAAGAATTCCTGTTTCTCTTTAGTTAAAAATTTAATCAGCTTTATCTACTAGTGGCATCTGTATGAGGGTTGACTTTTATTATTTAAAAGAATGTTCTGTATATTTAAACTTGAGAAATATTTGGCTGAATAAACCTTCACTGGTAGTCATTTTTTGTTGTAATAGGAGTGGCCAGCTGTGTCCTCCCTATACCCGGCCGCCCACATGGCCCAGCTTATGCCCGAAATAATTACACAGAAACTGTGTTCTTTTAATCACTGCCTGGCCCATTAGTTCCAGCCTCTTATTGGCTAGCTCTTGCACCTGGACTAGCCCATTTCTGATAATCTGTGTCGCACCCCAAGGTGTGCTTACCGGGAAGATTCTAGCCTGCCTCTGTCTGGAGTGCGGGCATCATGGCGACTCCTTCTGACTCAGCTTCCTTCTCCCAGAATCCTCTTCTGTCTACTCCACCCACCTAAGGGTTGGCCTATCAATGGGCTCAGGCAGTTTCTTTATTTTAACCAATGAAATCAACAGATTGATATATGACACTCCCACATCACTTCCCCTTTTTCTGTTTAAACAAAAAGGAAGGCTTTCATTTTAACATAGTAAAATTACATATAGCAAAACAGTTATCAAGTAAGAATTACAGTTACAATATTTATATCTATTTTATCTTTTATCATAACTAAGAAAACTATAACTATCCATTCTTCAACTCCATCAAAGACTCCAGAAGGATATAAAACTACAGTAAACAAGAAGTCCAAAATTCTAGAAATGACAGAGACAACTCGCTGCCTGGACAGTCACCCAAAGTTCCTCTGTACCGTTGGGGCATCCATCTTCAGCCTTCAGGCCCATAGTATCCAGCAGACAGTTCCATGAAGCAGGAAATTTCAAAGACAGTTCAGTCAGTTTCTGCTGTGTCCTGCGTCCTGCAGAATGTCTCATAGACTCTTTTATAAATCAGGAACCCCGAAAGACCATCTCACCTTTAGGCAAGTTTAGCAGTCCTCTCTCTGCAGGTTCTTTCTGTCCAGTTTATGCATCAGTCCAGGCAAGAGCAGTTTCTTGTCTAAATGGCTATCAAACTCCATAAGGATCCTCTTTGATGCCCATCTTCATCTCGAAGTAGCTGGGGCTGCCAGGAGCAGACATGTCTCATTGCCATGAAAAACCCTAAGTTATTAAAATATTTTAAATGCCATATTCTGCAATCTTTGAAAGATATGAAGAATGCCTATCTAACTGAAGTATATCTCTATATATCTAGAAAATCTAACTAACATGACTACAAGCTTGACTATTATTTATGATTATTCATCAACAACCTATATTTCCTAATTATACATTACATTTTAAAAATGAACTATATAATCATAATACCTTGATCAAGATCAGAAATACATATACATATAACAAAATTGACCTTAAAATCCACACCAATGCAAATTATTTATATCTATATCATATCCCCCTTTAAATGTAAAGAACATTTATAAACAATATTTTGGGAACATGGGCGCAGGTTTTTCTCTCCAAACTGCTTCCTGCTGAATGGGGGCGTCGTTAATTAGGTCTTTCACGGTATAACCTGTGATAGTTTCATCTCAGTTGGCAGTTGAGTGAAGCAATTTTCTGAGGGTGTTCACAGCAACCTTTCAGGAGGGCGTGGTCTATCATACCATATCGGAATAGATGCAATCCATAGGGTCTGGTCCTCTGTGAAAACAAAAGAAGACCCTCTCCGAAGCATCATATCCTTAGACCCAAATTCTGAAGTCATACCCTCATGATATCCATTCTGGTTCCACTTGGCAGCCCATATAATGAAATGTCTCTCTGTACTTAGCTCCTTCACAGTCAAAAATTTTAAAGAAAACACAATGTACATAATCCAGACCCTCTGTGAATTTTCCATTTTTACGTGGCTTATTTTTATTTCTTTTATTCTCTTAACTATCTGTACTCTGTCTCTTTAAAGACTTTACCTTTTTATTTTTAAAGGCATTAACTTTATTCATTCTATATATATATATTTTTTTCTCTCTCAAGCCCACGTACATTTATCCAACATTGTGACTCATTTAGTGGTCTGTCTGAATCTGTTTTATTGTGAATCTGTAATTTTTTTACTATCCAGGAGCATTTCTTAAAATGTTAAGCACTTCTAAAAAACTTAAGTTGTATTTTGTACAGTATTGCCTGTACCCTGCCAATAACTGTGCTATTATTATGGTAATTACGGCAGTTCCTGCCTGAGGTCAGCACAGTTTAGCATGGAGCAGCAGCTCCTGCCTCAGATCTATTTGGTGCGCCTGAGCTGCGCACAGTTCCAGGCACACAGCAAGTCCACATTGGAGCCACATTCAGCAGTTTAATTCTGAGACTGAGCGTGCAGCATAGAAACTCTTTTCATCCAAGTTACAACCAAATCTGACAGGCAGAGCATTGCGCAGTCTGAAAACAAGTCTCTGAATGGCGGAAGGAATCCGCCATGCTCTTTCGCCTGCTTAAGCCTGAATTTGCCTTCTGTCCAGGTGCAGGCGGGGAACGCTGAGCTGCTGAGCCATCGGCAAGGTGTCAGAGCATTTTCCTCCGATCCCAAGCGGGAACAGAAACATCCAGTTCCATAAAAGCCTTGAAATGCTTTAAAACCAGAGTTCACGCTGGCAGTACAGCCCCAGGAAGCCGCACTTTAAAATGACGCAGCTTTTTTTCTGCTGCTGTTGCTGAATCAGGAAATCTCTCTATGGCACGCCACCAACAAACAACAAAACTCTGCGTTAAACTCTGTTTAAAATTAAGCTCTCTCAGGTTTTTAAGTGGATTTAGCCCATCACGTCCGGGCGCCACGTTGGGCGCCACCTGTTGAATGAGGAGCAGCCGGGCTGTGTCCCTTTCATCCGGCCGCCTACATGGTTTAGCTTATGCCCTGAAATAATTACACGGAAACTGTATTATTTTAAACACTGCCTGGCCCATTAGTTCCAGCCTCTTATTGGCTAGCTCTTGCACCTGGACTAGCCCATTTCTGATAATCTGTGTTGCACCCCAAGGTGTGCTTACCGGGAAGATTCTAGCCTGCCTCTGTCTGGAGTGCGGGCATCATGGCGACTCCTTCTGACTCAGCTTCCTTCTCCCAGAATCCTCTTCTGTCTACTCCACCCACCTAAGGGTTGGCCTATCAATGGGCTCAGGCAGTTTCTTTATTTTAACCAATGAAATCAACAGATTGATATATGACACTCCCACATCAATTTTTGAATGAACTAAACAATTAACATTAGGCAAATAGTTATTTAAATGTTGACATACTGGATATATGAATGCCACTCTAAATGTAATTTTGCATTCATTAATAATATTATGTACTTTCCCTTCAATTCCCTGATATTTCTGTAACTTTTCCTGGTATAAATACTGCACACAGTAAACTGATATTAAAACTAGCAAGATATAATATTTTGTTGTTCTTATAATTTTCAAATTAATTCCCCATGTGCATTTAATATTACAAATGCTAGGTTGTTGAAATAGGTCAGCATTTAGTAAGGTAATTTTTGTGCAAGCACGACATGAGTCAGATCAGGAGAACTCAAGGTAGGAGGAGACAGCAGGATCCTGAGATTTGACCCCGACGTCTACAATATGCTTTTGGTACAAATGCACCTTCACAAACACAACCCCTGACACATCATATATAAATATAATAGGAATAAATGGAGGATTGCAAAAGTAAATCACAAATGTCCCTTTGCTTTACAGGAAGTTTCAAAATGGATAAGAATCCTTTTAGCTAATTGTTTAAAGGGATTCTACTTTTGTTCTAAAGTGAAACATTTCTATTTGATGATATTCCATAAAAATGAGGCAAAATATTACTCGAATAAGACTTTTATTTTACTTCAACTATGTCTTTTCTCTTTTTGTTTTATTAAAAGTTAAGAATAAGCTGGGTGGTAGTCATGCATGCCTTTAATCCCTGAACTCGGGAGAGAGAGGCAGGAGGATCCCTGTGAGTTCAAGGCCATCTGAGTCTACAGAGCAAGTTCCATGACATTTCAGACTATACAGTGAAACCATGTCTAGAAAAAAAAATGGAAAAAAGTGAATAAAAGAAAGTTTAAGAGGCCGGGCAGTGGTGGCACACACCTTTAATCCCAGCACTCGGGAGGCAGAGGCAGGTGGATCTCTGTGAGTTCGAGGCCAACCTGGTCTACAAGAGCTAGTACCAGGACAGGTTTCAAAGCAACACAGAGAAACTCTGTCTCGAAAAACCAAAATAAATAAATAAATAAATAAATAAATAAATAAATAAATAAATAGGTTAAGCATTTATATAGGCGCCATCTTTCTTGGGTGAGTCGTCTCTGACTTATGCTCCTCACTGTATCTTTACTGTTCCAGACACAGCTACAGAAGTGAAAATTAGTTAAAAATGGGGTACAAGTTAAAAAAATCATTGATAAGTATTCTATCCCAGTGAGTTGAACTGTTGCTAATGTTTTGACTTGCCTTTTAGTGCTTTAGCAGACTTGTACATATTCCTTTCACATACAATCAGAAATAGTTCTAGCAGGTGTCATATGTGAAAGCAATGTCTAGCCTAGGCAGTACAACTTATGTCCCAATATTTTGACTTTGTCTATTTGCTTCTATACAAGCAGAAAAGGTATCTGTGGGCCTATAGCTCATAATAGTCACCCGAATCCACATTTCCTACCTTTTGAGGACTCGTGGTTGAACTGCTTTATTTGTCGTAGTTAAGCATCTGTTCTTAATAGTGGCTGTGGACATGAGGGGTGTTGTGTCATTCTCTCTGAAACAGCAAAGCTGTGCCTTTTCTACATGGGCTCTTTAACCTTGTCTGATGGCCCAATGAAGAGCAAGGGGACTTTCGAAATAGAGAACCTATGCCTCTATCCTGTGGAAATACAAGAAAGTGAATGTTTGAATTCCCATCTGAATTTGAAGCCCAGCAAGCTAGGAGGATCAATGGTGTTGTGCCAGCAATCCTGAGATGAAGGGTCGATTTGAATCAAAATAAGAAAAGACCAGTGACCCAGGTCAAAACAATTATTCTACAGCAGCTCCCTTTGCTTCTTTGTTTGATCTTCTCAAGTTCCCAGTTAACTAGAAAAATTTTAGTAAAGAATTCACAGATAAGAAATAGAACTACCAAAGTTCATCTTTTCCACATGCAAGGTAGCCGTGAAAAATCGAGAGTGAGTCTATACGTTAGCAGTAAACACCAGAAAGCAGCCTTAAAATCCCATTCAATATAGTTTTGTAGGAGAGCAATCTCACTTGTTCAATAACCAAGTTAAATATTAATCTTACCTGATATATCTTGATAGATACACCAAGGCAAAAGACCAGATGTCTGGATTCACATGACCCAATCTGTCAGCACACATAATCAGCTATCATAAAGTCTTAAAATACAAAGTACACAAAACAGACACATCCAACTTACAAATAAAAGAGAATATAGTCCTATTCAAATAGCTAATCTCCTTCAGTATGGAAAGGAAGACACGCTTTTCTAGGAATGGTGTGAAGCCAAGTCTTTGTCATATTCTCTCTACACTATCCTGCTTCTTTGTTGGACCCTGGTCCCCTTTCCTGTGCTGTGTCACCCTCGGTCTATCAGTGCAAATGTCTGAAAATGCTTACAGAATGTCCGCAGTGGCTCCACATTTGGCTTCAGCTATAAAGGCCTCATCGATTACTTTCCTGCAGCTCTCACAAGCCGTATTCTTCAGTGTACTGCACAAATATTTGCAACCCCAGTACTGAAGGGCAGTTTGCTGCTGTTGCTAAGTTCTGAAAAATGTCCATAGCAGATCCCATTTGCCAGCTACTGCTGTTCTGCACTACAATAGTGAAGAAAGCGGGCTTGGGATTGCATGGGCTTGGCTCGAAACCCTGGCTCTGCCACTTGTGATTTGCATCACTTTAGAAACCAAAATTAATCACTCCAAGCTTTAGTTTTCTCACCTGAAAACCGACTGTTTTAGACTGCAAATTGGTTGTTATACTAAAATGAGATGATGAATATTAAATATTTAGCCCAATGCTTAGTAGAGAGTAAAAAAAAATAAAAACTTAGACACTATTAAGCATTTTTGTTGTTTTGGCAGTTAATGGCTGCTGTTGGTACTTCCTCTTCGTTGCTTCAGCTCTAGATGGGTGTTTATATAGAGCACTCTAACTTTGGCAAAAACCGAATGGCTTCTAGCCAGGGCACTCATTAAGCCCCACACAGCATTTTGACTCTGTGAGACTCTCAGCCATAAGAAAGAACTAGCAAGCAACTCCCTGGTTTGTGGGGTGGGCCAAAAGCTTAGTCTTTAGTAAGCGTTTGTTCTCATGGCAGGAAATATTAAAGGGAATATCATCAAGCAGAACAGAACATGATTGGACCACACAGTTAAGAACTTTCTTTTTAACTAAATTAGCTCATCTTAGACTCAGCGTTTTTATCTCTAAAATGGAGATGTGTCACTTACAGTGTTGCTGTGTGAACCAAAAGACTTAGAACATGTAAAAAGACCTACCCCACTTAGGTAGATAGTTACTATAGATTATGAAGTACTCTTAAAGAAGAATATTTTATTTTAAAACTAAATTGGCTTGTATTTGATACCAACTGCTTACAAGATTCTTTATGTGTTGAGATAATTCTCAGGTCGTGAAGTCTGTTTGCCCAGTCTGAGGGTGAATGAGGGGCTATCTGAGGAGCAGGAAAGCAGTCCTCAGTCACAACACACATAAGTAATAAATCTATGATCAAACATCTGCCCACCTGCTCTTCAGTAGACTTCCTCTTCACATGCACGTGCGTATGGGGCAGTTGTCCAGTTTTGGGGAATTTGTACTTGTTAAGGGAGATGAGCACTTGAAAACTTTTAGTCTCAGGATTCTTTCAGTCCCTAAATTTATTAAACACCTAAAACCCAGATCTTGGTTATCAATTTGATTGTCCAGAAAAGGAATCAGGCTCTTTGAACACATAGATGATTCTAAGATCTAGGCAAGAAATATATATGGCGAGAGTGCAATATCTTGTAATATCCATGAACAATAATGTACCAATGCATTCCCCCAAGCACTCCACTAACTGTCATGGAAATATGTAAAAGGCACAGAGAGTTTCCTTTATGGCTGAAATTGTAGGAGTTTGAGCAATAAGTAAGTAAAATAATAAAAAATTACAACCCACTATATAAAATAAATATCTATGTGTCACACTGATGCAAATAAACTATCAGGTAGCTAGGTTTCTAGGTGAATAAGAAAGAATTCCAAATAATCTACGTAATGTTCTATTTTCAAGGTGGAAGACCTGTGTATAATGATGCTAGCTGTGTATAATGACATTTTCCCAGGGAGGACTGCATTCAAATTGTCTTAGAAAGAGGAGAGGGGCTTTGCACTGGAGGATCCTGACAGATATGACACAGCCAGGTGACTACAGTTGACATTAAATATGATAAATCATATTGATCTGGGTACTATAGCATGTGATAGAAATGAAACTTTGTATCTGTGGCCTTTGTTCTCAAAATATATAACTCCTGTATAATTATGGGAAAAACTTGAACAAATTCTGGTCAAAGGTAATCTTATGGAATACACTAATAGCATTCTTCTGAACTGTTACAATCCAACAAAACCAGAAAGCCAAGACCTATCACAGGACAGAAAATTCTGAGGGGACACAGTAGCTATTAGGTAATCATAACTCAGTAGAGGAAAAATAGCGTATCAGGAAAAAAGCTAAAAAAATGGCCTACACAGACACTAGGGCAGAGAGAGAGAAATAGATGCTGTCCGCAAGTATGGCAGTGAAAATGGAAACAGTAAAATGACCACACAGCCTTCAGAACAGGATGTTATAGCATTACTAGGTAATTATCTGACAGATGATTAATGTCTGGAATAAACAAAGAACTTATAAAAGTAACAGGAAAACACATCATGCAATAGATACATGAACTAATGAAATGAGCAGAGTTCAAAAGATGAAATGCAAACAATAACAAAAAATACATGGAGAAATGTTCAACTTAATTAGCTGTGGTACTTTGAATAGAGATGCCCCCTATAAGCTCATATATTTTAGTGCTAAGTAGGATTAGGAGGTGTGGCCTTGTTGGAGTAGGTGTGTCCTTGCTGGAGGAAGGTTGATCTTGTTGGAGTTGTTGCAGCCTTGCTGGGGAAAATATGGCCTTTTGAAGTAGACATAGCCTTCATGGAGAAAGTATGGCCTTGCTGGAGTGGGTGTGGCCTTGATAGAGTATCTGTGGCCTTGTTGGAGTAGATGTGGACTTGTTGGAATAGGTATGGCTTTGCTGGAGAAAGTGTGGCCTTTTTGGAGGAGGTGTATCACTGAGAAGACTTTGAGGCTTTTGATCCATTTTAAAATGAATTTTGTACAGGATGAGAAATATGCAGGACCCAAATTTGTATTATTATAATCATTAGTATTTGCCTTTTATGAATTAAAAACAAAAATGTTAAAATAGGAAAACACTCAAGAAATTTCATAAGACATTAGTGGTGTATTGACATATTACATAGACTCCCCAAAAAATCCATTGTTGCTTTCACAAAAGTATTTATGTGAGAAATGACAGTGATCTTCAGCAATGAAATAAAGTCTCTTTTTCTATGACATGTTTCTCATTCAACAGACTGGTAAGTTTATCTGTGACTATTTGGGGCTTAGGGTTTTTAAAATTAACAGAAATGTTAAATGGTCCCTTCATACATAAATTCACCATGTGATGCCCTTGTTTTTGATTAATACCATTTCAAAAGTGGGTTATGTGTTGTGAGCCTGAATTTCAATGGGTTCCTGTCAGGTTGTGTTAATAAAAGGTTGAAAGATTCATTTTTTTCTCTTTTGATTCTATAAACAGTATGCTCCAATGTTGACAACACTGAATATTATAGCTACTCGCTTTTGTCTATAGTTATTATGAGAGAAAATGTCAAGAATTTCTAGTTACTACAGTTTCTAAATAGAATTAAAAACTGTAAACTAAAAATCTAATACAAGCAAAATATAAATTGAATGTGAAAGATTATGTTGGCATGGCAACAAACAGCAAAAGTTAGAAATGTAGGGAGATGTAGCATTTCTATCTTTCTTTTTAACTCTGCAAAAATTAATATTCTTGACTTATGAAAGGTAGAACTCCCTCTGCCCTGTCTCCCCTGAAGCTGGGTCCCAATATACCTCTGTGAGTGACATTACCTACTTGTGCTTATTGTGGATAGAGTGCAATATATTGATAATAGGACAGACATCTTCAATTCTTCAGACTAGTAGGTTCTGGCCCAACAAGTAGCTAAAAGTTAACTGAAGAGTTTCAGCGTGCCCAGGAATGGAGAGTATGACTGAAAGTGGTGCAGGACAGTGGGCATATAGATAAAAAGGAGGTTTGTGGAGCTGAGAGAGTAGAGGAGACAAGAGGCTATGGAGAGATAAAAGAAATACAGGAAAAAGAGCTGTGATAGCAGGAGACAGCAAAGAATGACTGGCCTGGCTGCTGGAAGGGCTCTAAAGGGTCACCAATGGCCACCAACGGTGGTTGACAGAGCTGTTGACATTCTCTACCCCATGCTCTACTTCTGATCATTGAGCCTCAGCTGCTGGACAACAGTAAGGAAACTGGGCTTTGCCAATTCATGACTCATCTGAACAGATCAACAGTCCCAACCAAATGATAATAGGAGAATGAGGCCACAGTGCTTCATTGTGGAGGTTTTCTGAGCTATCAGAATTTCTTGAAAGCTGGTACCTACTCTCACTGTTTAAGGTGACTTTTCATCACTACATGATGCTTGTTTTATAAATTTAGGAAATTTCTTGGCTGGGAAGTCGTGGCACATGCCTTTAATCTCAGCACTTGGAGGCAGAGGCAGGCAAATCTCAGTGAGTTTGAGGCCAGCCTGGTCTACAGAGTGAGACCCAGGATAGACAGGGTTACACAAAGAAAGAAATTTCTTTCCTTCCTAATGTTGGATTGCTGTTCTTTGTTACTTGACTTTTGGAATGAAAATTTAGTGGAAACTTTTCTTAAACTTTCTCCAATTGAGTCTTTGTTTCTTTCTTGGTACCAGGTTGATTGAGATCAGTATTTTTTTTTATTTGCTCCTTCTGTGGTTTTGTTTCATTTAATTTTTTTTCATTTTATGTATTACTATTGTTTGTAAGTGTGTGTGTCTGTGTGTGTGTGTGTGTATGTGTACATTCTGGCATGCCATGCTGTGTTGCATGGAGAGCGGGTCCTTTGTCCCTGCCAGCCAGTTAGCTTACACCTGAAATAATCACACAGAAACTGTATTCACTAAATCACTGCCTGGCTCATTATCTCTAGCCTCTTATTGACTAACTCTCACATCTTGATTTAACCCATTTCTAATAATCTGTATATCACCACAAGGTCGTGGCTTACCAGGAAAGATTTAGCATGTCTAACCTGGCATCTCCATGGCGGATCTCTCTGACTCTGCTTTCTTTCTCCCAGAATTCAGTTTTGTCTTCTCTACCTACCTAAGTTCTGCTCTATCAAAAGGCCAAGGCAGTTTCTTTCTTCAACCAATGAAAGCAAAACATAGACAGAAGGAGCTCCTACACCAATGTTGTATGTGTAGAGGTCAGAAGATAAATCTTGGGAATTGATTCCCTCTTTACATCATGGGAGAACAAAATCAGGTTGCCAGGTTTATACCCATAGCACTTTTACCTGCTGAAATATGTCACCACTCTTTTCTGGTTTAACCTCTGCTCTTCCACCTTTTCTCATTCCTTCCATCTCTAAATTCTAAAAGAAGGTTCGAGTTGTGTTTGTTAAAAACCTTACAATAGAGGCTGTCTCTCAGGTCACAGATTTCTTAGTTTAGCTTGAGATCAGAAAGCTTGGGTTTGGACATTTCTAAGTTCAGACTAAAACATCTGAAGAGAAAGTCCAACGTCTTTCCATGGTATACATTTCATACTGTTTTAGTGAGCCCAAACCCACCTTGCTAAAGGTGCTGTCTTTAATAGTCAGGACCAAGAACGTATTGACAGTGATTACTCACTGTCCTAGTGACAGAAATAAGAATGCCTCCTTTTCAGTTCTACTAATTATCCTCTGCTGTGCAGGGTAATTGCTATTCATGTACCATACGGCCCAGGGCGTGTTGAGTAGCAGCAATGGATAGGTGACAAATGGAGGGACCATCATAGGTCTGGTAACTTTCTGTTCCTTAGCATCCCACGTTCCTCCCCAGAGCCTGATAGCGTCTTTCTCTATGCCTCACAAACAATGATATTACCAGCACCCTGTGGATTTTTCTTCTACTTTAGGTTAAAAGAATAACTGTTGCCCAATTATTGCTTGTATAAGATTATTTCAAATTATTTTCCTATTTGACCACTATGATCTGAATGTAAAATCTTCACCATGCCCACCATCTGTTTATCATACACGTTACCTTCTGAAAATTTTGCCCTTTCTTAGGGCCACATCATACCTCGGATCCTTTACTAAACACACATCTCCACCCATAATTCGGAATTGGATTTTGAACCAGGACTCTAGTGCATTTTCTTGTTCATATTCCTGTCAGCTTTAACCTACTTTCAGCCAGTGGGTGTTTCTGCGTTCCTATTCTATGCTCTTAATGCCACAAAGGCAAACCACAGCCTTGTTGACATTCAAATGAACAATGGCACGAGAGTAAGAGCTTTCAAGGAACCACATAGGAACACATCTTTAAATAATTACCTAAAACAAATCCCCTCTCTGCCCTGCCCCAAAGGCTAAATTCATGGTAGATAGTCACAATTTTGTCCTTTATCTTTAGGAATTCATTCTTGACCCCACAGAACTCTCATTCCCTTCCTGCAATACTTTATGTTCCCCACAAAGCCCATATTGACAGAGGAGCTATAATGTCATCATCCTCTTTACTGTTCTCATGGTAACACATCCCTGATGTTCTCAGGCATCAAGTCCCAGTATGTCCAGCATCATATCTCATAGTACGCTTCACTAACCTCTCCCCATGTTAGTGTTTGATAATCTTTCCTAGTTCCTTATAACTAGTCTAAACATCTTTGTCTGTGGTGTAAATGCTATGCCGCTCTCCAAAGCTTAAACATTTAACATTATAATAATATCTATCTCTTTGAAATAAGTATATAAAGTCAGGGCCAGACAAATGAAAGGAAGTAATTAGAGTTTTTGTAATTACAGTCTTTGAATGTCACATTTGGTGCTGAGCATGCTAGAGGCAAGAGCAAACAAGGCGACAATTCTAAACACTATAATCTCCAATATCTGCCAAAAGAAAACACAGCACTTCTATAGGAGAAATAAAACTTTTCTTCACACAGTGAAACTTAATAAAAGTACTCTTTGCGTCAGCCTAACGCACTTTAAAGGCTTTAAAAGTAGAAACTATTCTTAGTGCTTTTTTCTATATTAATCATTCCCTCACTTCTACTGTGCTTAATAAGAGAGTGTTCTGATTATATTGTGAGGTTTTGGCAAGGCTAGCAGACATGTGGCTTTTTCCCACATGTGGGATTAACATGAAAAGAAGGGAGAGCAGTTGATGGACCCGAGAGTTGCAGAAGATATTGAAAGGGTCTATAAAATATTCCATATAGACCAATGTGAGTGGGAAAAGCAAATTATCTACAAAAATATGGAAATAAAAGGAGAAATATGAAGAAGACTGAATGATTTGATGACTGCAGGGAAAGGCGTCAGGTCTGGGGTTTAGGGGACAGTAAGACAGAGAACTCTATGGGAGCAGGTGTTTATCAAAGGGTTATGAATGCTATGGACAGGGGCAGCAGCATGTGGGTGGTCTCAGGCTAGTACAGACCCACAAGCCAGCATGAGGGTTACTTCTTATACATTTTAGAAAATGAAGGGGTAAAGTAGATTGAAAAGTTTCTTCTTTGGTCCACGGTTATCCATTTCTGGTGTTACCAGCGAGTAGTCAAATAATTTTAGATGATCAATAACCATCTTTTCTAATTAGCCATTAGAGGGGGTTGACGGGTCAAGGAAGTTTGAGATATCTGTAACTTTAGGAAATCAAATTACTACAGTTAACTGGAATTCTCACGGTTCACACAAAACAGGGACTTTACAAAATGGTGCAGCTATGGTTAACATAGAGAAGGAAAGAATTAATTTTGTGGAGTGTGGGGACTAGCTGTAGAACTCAGGGCAGAAGCAAGTTCAACACTAATGCCTCAAATGACACCAGTCAGAATCCACTTATTCATTGTGGGTAACTTTGACAAAGGGGTTAATTTGACCTTGTTACCATGGTGCTCCACTTTGTCCATCTTCCCACACCAAGTCGAAATTCTTTTATTTGCAAAAGCTATGATCTTGGCCCAAACAACACATCCTCGTGGGGGTACTCATTGGATTTTAATGAGCATCTGGGTGGACCCTGGGAGAGAGCTGTGTTCTCACAGTGCGGGGGCTGGTTTGACGCTTTCAGCTCTTGGCACCATTCACAGTAGATAGTGTTCCCAGGAGCAGGACTGTTAGTAAACTTTCATTTGTGTGTGTGTGTGTGTGTGTGTGTGTGTGTGTGTGTGCCTGAAGAGAACTGGCTGCCAAAGAGAAGTTCAATTCTCTTGTTTCTGAAAGCAATTCAGGATTTTTCCAAGTGACTTTCTCTAATGCTTTTGGTAAGCTGCCCTCAAGGGCTGTTGTTTGAACATTTCAAAACACAAGCTTAAAAATATCTCCTTAATACCTGGCAACTCCAATAATCCATTTAATCTTTGCTAAAAGTAAGTATGTAAAATTCTATTGCAGCTTGTGTTTCAGGATATAATGGTGCCCTGAGAAATTCTGGAAGAAGATGGAGAGTATGCAATCGGGGTCCATGTGGCTTACCCAACTCTCAGTTGTCTAGCAGAATCCCTTTGACTACTTTACCAGATAATAAGGAGGTGCTGGTGTTGTTACCCTACTGGATCTCTGAGGATCACTCATTAGAGGGCAACTTATACCTCGGGTCTAGTCAAATCAGCATCAAGCTGACAATGTGCTTCTTCTGGAACTCACTACTTCTCACAGAAGATGGTTTCCTGCAAATTCTTGTTTCTAGTTTAATTTTAGTTCTTATGCAGCCCTCAAAACCTAGCTTGCTTTGTGCTTCCTTTGTAACGTTTTATCTATGCACCTTAGGCAATGATTGTTTCTCTCATCATGGTGTTAGTTCTTAGGCACTGCAGAGATATTTTGATTATTTGACTTCAACTGGAAGCCTTGTGTCTTCCACTCAACTGGAAAACTTATATCTTCTACTGTAACTTCTACTTCTGTGTTTATTAGATTGTAAAATATTTTAGGAAAAAAATATTCATAACTTACTTTTCATTTCCATTCCTCTTATGATTGTTCAATGAATTAATGAAAAATAAGACACAGAAGAGCAAATCAAGTAATGGTGAAGAAATTTAACAGAAGGGAAAATAAGTAGAAGATGCTGAGCGCAAAGGACTATTAGATACTCTAGGAACTGCTAGAGATGCGATCTGTGGTTAGCAGAGTGGAATAAGGAAAGAGAGAGATGAATCATTTTTAAAGGATATTAGGTGTTAACCTAAGCAAATGGAGCAGGAACTGGAGGGTTGGCAGAGTTTTCTGAGAACACAAAATGGAGAGGCACTGGGCTTGGGCAAGTCTAGATGGAAACTTCACATAACCGTACCTCTTTGTAGGAGATAGTGTTGGCCTACAAGATATAGTCTGAACTGTCCCCACCCCTGTCCCCCCTGCCAAAGAACTAGGCTGATGAATACCTGGTCATGCGAATTGAGGCTGTTAAAGTGATTAAAACGGGATTTATAAGAGTTGCTACTTTCAAAGACAGGGCAAGATGTGCAGACTTTGTTTTAATGTATTTACTGCTGTGTGTCAAGAACAGGGTCCAATGAGGCTCTTCCATAAAGTCCTATCCTGCACAGGGGCATTAGCCTCAGTCCTGTTTTTCTCCTTGGACAGGTGATGAATACTGGCATCGCATTTTTCATTCTTTTCTCTTTGTCGTTCCTGGTTCAGAAAAATTCTCATGTGAATTATTCTTTTACTGTTGTTGGCACCATCTCTTTTGCTGTGAAGAAGTATCTTGATGAGGTCTGAAGAAAGGCCATTATCATATCACTTTTCTGGACTATACTGATCTGCCAGAGTTTCTCTTACTTTATAAAGAATATATCTCATGGTGGGGCTCAACAAAACCATGAACATGCAAGTGTTGTGTGAAAGACCCTCAGAGTGGTCCTTCCCTCAGGAAGAGACCCCTAATCCAAGGAACAGTTGAGACCACTGTCTGCAATGGAAAGAGGTTATTTATTGAGCGATGCAGAGGTACCTGCGGGTGTCAGAGTCTCTTTGGAAGACTTGTGCACCCTCAGGCTGGGCAGGGGGTCTTTTATATGGAAACAGGCAGGCGGAGCAGGCATACAGAAGTAGAAGCATGGTTACAGGAATCCCATTGGTCAGTTCGGATGGGCGATGGGTTTACTTGGGGACAAGCTCCTTGGGGACATGAAGATATGATAATAGCTGACTTGGCTCTATCTAGGGCACATGTAGTTTTTCCCAGAACTGTCCATTCCCCTCCTAGGCCTGGTGTCTGACCACAGATATCGTGTTTTGGCCGCCTAGGAGTACCGACTTTACCTTGAACTTACATTTGTTTGTGTGAAAGCTTTGCAAAATGGCATTACAGCAGCTAAGCTGGGGTCTTTCATTGTGGAATAGAATATTTGTTTAACTATGTAAAGATATGTTGAATTTGTTTGCTGCATTTGTTTAATTATACAATGGTGTGCTGCTTTAGTTTACGCTTCATTTGTTTAACTATGTGAACAGTGAGTTGCTGTTTCACCTTGTTTGCCTAAGCCACCTGATTAAGTGTAATGAAAAGCTAAATGGCCAATAGCAAGGGAGGAGGTATAGATGGAACTTCTGGGCAAGGGAATTAAGTAGGAGGAGAAATTTAGGCCTGGGGGAAGGAAGAAAAGGAAATGACTGGGAGATGCCAGATGCCAGTCAGACAAACATGGAGGAAGCAGGAAAGTAGGACATACAGAATGAAAGGTAAAAAGCTCAAGATAAAATGTAGGTGAATAGAAACAGGTTAAACAAAGTTAAGAGATCTAGCAGGACAAACCTAAACTAAGGTCAAGGTCAAGCATTCATAATTAATAATAAGTCTCGCAGCTGGACGGTGGCCCAAAGAAAATACCAACTACATATGGCATTCAACATGGAACTCAAATTTCTTTATAGAGCCTGAGAAAACTGAAAAACAATAGGGAGAGAGAAAAAAAAAACCAAAATTAAAAACCAAAATGGATATGGCTCCTTTAAGAGGCACTGTGGTGTAGCAGAGTCCTTGAGCAACTGGTACACCAAGTTGAAACAGCAAGCACAGTATAAATGCCTGCCACAGTGTGGGTACCAACTTCCTAGAGTTTTGGCGGGTAAAATACATGGCTCTCAGTTAAACGCAGTTCTCTGCCAGGCCCAAGTGCTTAAGATGCGACTCTCATAGATCCAAGGAAAAGTAGAGTCAACCACCAGACTTGGACAGCTGTCCATTAGCAGATTAAGGCTTGGCTCACAAGGTAAGAGAATGCCATAGGTGCACATTAAAACAGGTCCAGACTGAAAAAGCCTTCAAACAGGTTACAGAGTTCACAGGTGCTTAAGAAAGAAAAGAAAAATGGATATGGACAGTCATAGGAAAAACCAGTTTAAAAATAATTAAGTAAAGTCTTTAAATAAAGAGTAAACTTATAAAAAATAAACCACAAAAATATGGGAAGTACACAGGAAGTCTGGATCTTGCATGGCATTTTGTTGACTTTGAAGTTTTTGAATGCTGAGTGAATGGCAGCTGCTGAGGACATGGGACTGGAAAAGCAACTGCTGAATTAAACCATCCTAGATACTTCAGTGATATCTTAACTTTAAAATGGAATTCGGAAAATGTATCTTTGGGAGAGAGGTTATGTTTTTGTTTCCATAGGAAATGAAAGGCTGTGGAATCCTTCAAAAATTAACAGAGAGCAGATTAGATTGCAGAAGACCTGAAAATCTTAGTACATATATGATGAAATAACCTGGAAAAACTACAAGACAGATAACCTATCTACTGATCCTTTGATGTGGATACAGCTCTGACACTGGATGAGACATGATATATCTTCTTAGTTACAGAGTCCTCATGACTTATTATTACATGTCATTCTTTCATATGCTATAAACAGAGGTTTGGTTATAAGGTCTAAACAAACTTTCAAAGTTGCCAGATGTCTTTTATCTGCTCAAACATAACACAAAAAGATCATCTTTGACTGGTTTGTGTACAGAACAGAGCTCATCCTAATGTAGATAATGTATCTTGCCTTTGAAAGTTTGTATGCTTTCACAGCCGGGGGAACAAATACCAATGAAAATGAGTGACCCAGGAGATCCAGCCTTTCAGAATTCCGTTGTTATAGTTTCCTCAGAATTCTGTATTCAGATCATCCTCAAAGCTGCCAGCTGAGGTGGTCTAGTCTCACAGACTGTTCTAGCCAGGACTTCAGATAAGTCATTACTTTCCCATTACACAGAGACTGGACAATAAATGTTATAGCTAGTTTGTTTAGGACATGATCATCATCTCAATTCTCTCAGGGTACCCTGGGGATACCCAAGATAACAGGAAGCTGTTTAGGATGGTTTTTGGTTACTTAGTGAGTTGTAAATGTTTTCATAGTTTGGAGGGCATAGGAACAAAAAGGCAACTATTAAGCTTAAATATTTTACATTCTTGTATATTTTGGTATGAGCGATACAAATTTAAAGTTACTTTTGTTATATTGTATATATGTTTCTACTCATGTTTGAAATATTTTGCTTATGCAGCTCATTTAAAAATAAGAAATGCAGGCTAGTAGTTAGTTATATATAATAACCAACCTTATAGTCAAATTAGTTATGTTTTTAAGGTTAAACAGATATGTATTAGCTAGATAGGTGATCTTCAAAGGCTTCAAAGACCTACAGAATATAGGATTTAAGATATTGAGATAACCTAAGGCTTTTCATGACATTGAGACATATCTGCTCCTGGGCATCACCAATGTATTTTATAAAAGGTATGGACATTGAATAACCTCCATATGAAGTTTGCTTTAATTATGGCAAAATTAGCCATTTGTACAAAAAAAAGTCCTTGCCTTGCCTGCTGAAAGCATATTATTCAAAATGAACACATATGGCACAAAGTTAAGTGACTGTCTAATTTTGTCAAGACACACAGGACAGTCCTTCCAAAATTTTTGCTTCATAGAAAAATCTGCTAGATATTCTAGGTCTGTAGGCTGAAGATGGATGTCCCAGTGTTACAGAGGGATCTTGGATGACTGTCCAGGCAGTAAGATATCTATCATTTTTATAGTTTTGGAAGTGACTTGCACTGTACTTACTGTTTACTCAGGTAACATTACATCCTTCTTGGGACTTGATTGTTATTGCCAGTTCATAGTTCCCTGTTGAGTCAACATCTTTTTCAAAACTTCCTTGAATATAGTTTTATCTGTTCTAGTGAGCTGGCATTTATATGTTACCTCTCTCATGCCCAATTCTTTAAGTATGCCTGAATTTACTCTCTTGTCTTCTAGGTACTCATATGAGTTGTTTTCTTTCAAAGGTTTTAAAGTTTATTTTATTTTATTTACATTTATGCCTGCTACTTGTCAATTTATTCTTGAATTGGGTTTTTGTGACTTGTGTATACTTTTCAGTTTCGACTTTATACTCATTGGTTATTCAAACATTATTTTAATTCCCCTTCCTTTCTTCTCCAAGGAAATATATTTAAGCTATATTTAAATTATGAGTCATACATTTTGTTTCCTCAATAGTTTCTATAGATCTTGTTTAGTTCTTTTTTCACAGATATAAAACCACTAGTAATCAGTTTTTAATAATCAGTGTGTGCTAACGCTTATTTACTGATTATTTTTAGTTTGAATATAAGATCTCATTCTGCAGCCCACATTGTCTTTGAACTCACAATTCTTCTACCTCATCTTCTCAAGTCTTGGAACTGCTGCACTCTTTCCATTAAACATGGAAAGCTAATGTTTCCTTGTGTTTAAACATTTTTCCCATTGATCAAATTATTTCATTTGCAATTATTGTTCATTAAGCTTCATTTTCTACTTAGTGCACAATTTCTTGGATGGTGAGAGAAGTCATTATATTTTATAATATTATACAAATTATATTTAATATAAATGTAATCAGGTATAAATAATGATTAGTAGGTCTTTACGTGCTATAGAAATTTGTAGATTAAGGAGAATTTGGTTTAGATGAGTTTGTGGGCAGTTAAATTCTATATTGTGGAACCTGACCATTTAGAATGAAGAGAATTTAGTCTGGTATATGAATCAGGGTTCTCTAGCAAAACAGAACTGATGGAATGAATCTCGTTATATAGAAATGATATTTATTAAAGTGGCTTACAGGTTGTGATCCAGCTAGTCAAACAACAGAAAGTTTAAGAATCCAATAATTGTTGAGTCCAAAAGGCTGTATGTCTCAGCTAGTCTTTGGTATTTATTGGAATCCAGCAGTCATTGGAATCAGACACCAGCAAGGGAATGAATTTTCCAGAGAATGGGGGTAAGTAAAAGAAAACCCAGAGAAAACCAAGCTTTTTTTTTTTGTCTTAAAGGACATTTCTTCCTTTCTCTTACCTTTTGATTCCTTGAATGCTTCAAGGTGGTTTATAATGCAACTAGAGTCTGGGGTTTAGGAGATGCCTCAGAGTTTGAGAAGACTTGTGGCTCTTCCAGAGGTCACAGGTTCAGCTCTAGTACCTACTTCAAGTGGCTTATAATTTTCTGTAACTCCAGCTCCAGGTAATCTGAAGGTGCCTGTACACACATTTTCATAACTGCATGTAATCATCCATAACTATACACGATGAAAAAGTATAAAAATTAAAATAACAAAATATATATTATAATATATATTCTATACATTATAGAATATGTATTCTGTAATATTCTGTCATATAATCAATAATGTGATTGTTAATTGAGGTATTAATTTGACCAGTAATAAATAGATAGAGATCTAGTAAAGAATAATTTCAAGGGGTTTCTTCAAAAGGAGGGTTTGTGAGTATTTTGGTTTGGAGGATCTTCCCTCTTTGCTGAAAGGGATAATCCAATCTTTTGGTGCTCTGGAAAAATAAAGCAAAGGAAAAATGAATTCATTCATTCAGTTGGCACTAGAATATCCATGTCAAGATTTTGGTATCATAACTCCATGGTTTCAAAGCTTTGGTCCAATTAACTTAATTCTGAGGACTTTAAGCTTGGAACATGTACTGATAACAATTTTGTCAACCTGACACACACAATCTGAGGCAATCTCAGAATACAGAATATTAATTAAGAAAATGCCTCCATTAGACTGGTCTGTATAGAAATCTCTGGGTCCTTTTCTTATTTAGTGATTGATATGGAAGGTTCTAGCTAAGGGAGAGTCCAGTCCATTGTTCTTGCTAATTCTGGGCAGGTGTTTTGGGTTGTATCAGTAAAAAAGTTGAGCAAACCATGAGCAGCAAGCCATGAGACGCAAACCCGTAAGCAATGCTTCCCTCGAAGTCCTTGTTTCAGTTCCTGTCTCCAGGTTTCTAACTTGAATTCCTACCCTGACATCCCTTCATGATGGACTGTGATTGGGACAGGTAAGCCAGATAAACTCTTTCCTCCCCAAGCTGCTCTTGGTCAGGCTGTTTATCACAGCAATAGAAATTTTGACTAATACACAAATCTAGTCCACAAGATGCCTTTTTCTCCTAATGTAGATAACAATCTGAGGCAATATGCCTAATATCTATTATCTAGGCAATCTGTCTGCATTCTATATCTATCCCTTGCCTATCTATCTATCTATCTATCTATCTATCTATCTATCTATCTATCTATCTATCTATCCTTCAACTATCATAGATATATATGATATATGTTACACACACACACACACACACACACACACAAAATCTATTATCTATTTACTCTTGTCTTTGGTTCCTGGATGACCCTGACAAATACACTAAGTTGACTATATTTGAAGATTCACATATGGCTTAATTGAAAACTAAAACTCGATATTCTGTCCCACTATTACACAAAGCATTTTATCTTCCAATATTATATAATATGTAGTATTTAAAATCCATGTAATTTTCTAGCACTGTTTTAATTAGGTTTTTATTGCTATGAAGAGATCCTATAACCGTGACAACTCTTATGGATGAAAATATTTGAGGGGACTCACTTATAGTTTCAGAAGACCAGTCCATAGTAATCATGGCAGGGAGAATGGTGGTGTGCAGATATAAGAGATTAAAAAATGTGTAATGTGAAGAATAAAGGGTAGAAATTATACCTTAAGAAAAAAAATGGGCATTTAACAATCAGAACTTGGCAAAAATTCTACCAAACAAGATAGTAAGCATGAAAAGATGTTTTGCCACATTTATAGTTTAGTTTATAAAACCAGGAAGTGAAAATGAGACCCTACATAATTTATTCATTTTTCCAATTATTCTTTTCAAGTGGGAAAGATATGTTAGGGAGGCAAGCAGAAGAAAGTTGTGTGTTGAGTTAGAGGAAGAAGGAAGTACTCTGGTGTGTACCTTAACTGTCCAGGTGGTGCTGTGCAAGGATCACGTAAGAATGTAGTGCGCAGAGCGAGATCTACGGGATATAAATGCCCTAATTTTATTGGGACACCATCCTAGAGGCTGATTCAATTTCCTCAGCTAGTTTTACTGATTCGACAGAATTCTGAGAGCAAATGCTCTCATATTGACTTACTTCTGAAGTATTTCATTTCCGTTACAGAACATTGAAAATGACAATAATGGGCCATATAAATTTGAACTTCCCAGAGCAGATGAAAATTATGTCTACAGCGTCTGACAGTCTGCTAAGTGTTCAATAGTGTTTGTCTACAGAAGTATACACCTTAATTTAGGATGTTTTATTGCTAAATGGTACTAACAGTTATCTACACGTCAGTGAATCATGACTTTCGCTGTCTTTGTTGACTTGGTATTTATGGCTTCTGGCTAACCAATGTGGTAATTGCTAAAGGCATAGATGGTTGTGGCTAAGTTAAGAGACCATGCATTTGAAAATATCAAGGAGCAATATATGGAAGGCTTTGGAAGGAAAAAAAGAAAAAGGAAGGGAAAATAATGTCATTATAATCTCAAAAATTTTAAATATGTTTATTCAAAACTTTGTTTTTATTTTTTATTTATTTTACTAAACTATCTTTACATCTAAGGGATGTGTGCTACTATTGGTGCCAATAGGGTTATTGTATGTGACATGCTGGGCTTTGATTTGGTTCATAGACCTCATAATTGGGTAGAACTATTGGTTGCCTCTCTGTTTTGGAAGCTTACATACTGCCTTCTAGTACCATGAAAGCAAATCCTCAGAGAGGGGGGAAGCCACAGGACCCCAGGTTAGGAGCCACAGGACCCTGGTTCTGAAGTGTATGGTGCCTTCATCAATATTGGTTTACCTTCCACATTTAGGGGCTAACAAAGGGCATCGGCAATAGGTTGTATGATCTGAAAGTCTCTTAAATAGCCATGACCAACAATACAAAAGAGAGCTGCTCAGTCTGGTATTAGAGTTTTGTACATTCACATGAAAAAAATTAACAACAAAAATCCACACACATCCTTACAAAAAAAATCATAGAAAAATCAATTTAAAATGGATAAAAAATTCTAAATGTAAACACAAAACATTTATACTCTTAAAAAAAACAGCATGAGAAAATCATCTTAGTAATGTTTACCCTGACAAAAGCAAGTTAAGGGAAAGAGGGTTTGTTTGGCTAATAATTCAAGGTGCCGTAAATCATGGGCTGGAGTCCTGGCAACTGGATCTGCTTACACTGAACCTGCAGCCAGGAGACAGAGAACCACTGCTAATGGTCCTCAACTACCTTCCTCCTTTGGACAAAGTCCTGGATCCAAAGCCAGGCAAAGGCAGTGTTCACCTCTAGGGTGGGTATTCCTCCCTCCAATCAAATGAACCTGACAAATATAAACACTTAGAGGCTTGCCCATAGACTTGTCTCCTGAGTGATTCTTGATCCTGTCAGGTCGATAACACGAATTAACAACCACAAAAATCTATCAGCCGTTTCCTACAACACGAAAGAAAAATCCATGTGAGAAATTGAAATTTTATGTACTGTGAAACAGATCAAGAAAATTAAAATACAACCCTTGAAATTGGAGAACAATTTCAAAAGACAGCTAATAAATGATATTCGGTGCATACAAAAACTCTCAGAACTCAACAGCAGAAACATGATTAAATTCTGCATACAGCAACGCTCTATGGGCTGATACACCTTGGCGAAAGATTTCCTATCTAATGCACCCAACCATCAAATAAGGCTACAAAATTGAACACAGTGCAGGAGAGGCCATTCATGAGAAAACACACAAACACACCTGAAAGGTATTATTTCATCCTTACCATTTGACGAGTGACAATGACACATTCAGAAAAACGTGTTTTTCTAAACAGTCAATGAAACATTGTTTGAGCTGTGATAGCTGAAATCCTAAGTAAATTGTTCTAATTTAGCTGCTTATGTCAAGCTGGAAATTATATAGAAAAGCAGCCTTGACTTAAAA
Organism: Microtus obscurus; assembly: GCA_963919715.1. Taxonomy (NCBI): domain Eukaryota; kingdom Metazoa; phylum Chordata; class Mammalia; order Rodentia; family Cricetidae; genus Microtus; species Microtus obscurus. The sequence goes on from CAWTZC010001472.1 coordinate 2,599,512, forward strand.
GGATTATAAAAATAGTAAGTTTGGAAGTTACAAATGTTCACATTTTTGATAATACTATTCAATTCGGGGTAATAGTTGTGACACAGACTTTAACTCTTGTTGAAAACATGATATTAGTCACAATTAATGTGAAATTCAGGGGACATAGACTCAGTCATTAACCTAAACATCTGAACTTGTCTATATCCTAATATGCAAACATATAAATCACCCATTTGGTTGCCACTTAAAAACAATATGCTTTAGAAGTCTCTAAGCCCTTAACTTGATTTTCACAATTGGTTTTATAGAGGAGAAGCTGCTGTTGAGGATCTTTATCAGTTGTGGGATGTGTTTCAGTGACAGTTCAGAGTACCTGTCTTCTTCCGCCAGTATTAATTATGAGTTTCATCTTGCTGGTCAGCCAGGTTAAAAATTAATTGCATTTGCTGTCATAGTTTTCTACTTTAGAGTTCGTATTTTTCTTGTGCTTATGAGATATTTATTTCTCAGAATGTTATTTCTGCCTTCGTTCCACATTAATTTCCTCTGAGTAATTTTTCATTCCCTTTGTTTCTGTGCCCTGACTTTTGGAGTCTGGGGCATGTTGGAGCTGAGGAGGAATTTGTCATTTCCTCCTCATGCTTTTGTTTTCTCTGCTGAACCAGAACTGCCTAGTTCTCTAAATGCTTTAAATGATGATCTGTATCCCATGCCTTTCCCAACAAACTAGCTTCCCAGGCTGCTGCACCTTTGCTACAAAATGGGTAATTACAAAAAGGCCATAATTTGACTTCTCACATTCTGGAGGCTAGAATTCAGAAACAGAGGCATCTGAGGAGCTGTTTTACTCCAGAGTGTTTTGAGAACAGGCAACTTCTTTGCCTCTCTGACCTCTGATGACTGACTGCAAGCCCATGTATTCCTTGGGTTGGAGATTCCTGACTCCAGTGGTTGTTCCTCACGTGGCATCTTTTTGGCTCTTCTGTTTATGAGGATATTAGTTATGTCTGTTCAGACCTGACTCTTCTATCCTTTATCACTTAATCATTTACATCTACCAGATAATTTCATGTTCTCAGTTGGGTTCTGGAAATAACACTATTTTTAGGAGGGGGTAGTAACCTTAACACAGAAACAAATAAAGATTAATTTCTCTTCCTTTCAAAGCACTTTGCTTATCTATATATCTACATATCTATATATGTATATATCTACGTATCTATATACGTATATATGTATTATCTATGAATCTATCTGTATCTATCTATCTATCCATCTATCATCCATCCATTTATCCATCTATCTGTCTATCACCTGTCTATCATTCATCCACTTATACCTATCTATATTCATTTGTGTGTGTGTGTGTAGACATATGCATGTGCCTCTAGATGTGCATGTGTGTGTGCATGTGTTTGTGTATGTGTGTGTTAAGCTCAAGATAACTTAAGGATAACTTCAGGTGTCATTTATTATTTTCTATGTTTTTCGACAGGTTCTCTCACTGAACTTGGAGCACATTGATTCAGCTAGTCGGGCCAGGCAATGAGCTTAATGAATGTACCTGCTTCCTCTCCTTGTCCCCACTGCCAAGGCTTGGGCTCAGATGTGTGCTTCCATGCCCTTCTTTTTCTTGGATGTTAAGAATCTGAATTCAGATGAACTGTCTTGTTTAGCAGGCATTTTACCAACATCTCCCAAGACCCCAGTTATTCTTTCCATTAGGCAGTTTCATGCCTGCTATACTAATATCTGTTTTTATTCTTTAACCTTTTGTCTTATGGAAAGCTGGAATTTCAATCTAGATGGATAGATGAAAAAGGAGAATCAAATGGCTAGAATGAAATAGAAGGCAGTAGAGTGCACTTTAATGAAATTAAAATTTTTTTTGAGGTTTTATTTTTTTATTTTTTTATGGGAAAAAAAGAAATTTCAGCCTCCTCCCCGTCTCCCATTTCCCTCCCACTCCTCCCTCTCCTCCTCCCCTCCCCCACCCCTCCCCCTCCCTCTCCAGCCTGAAGAGCAGTCAGGGTTCCCTGCCCTGTGGAAAGTCCAAAGTCCTCCCCCCTCATCCTGGTCTAGGAAGGTGAACATCCAAACTGGGTAGGCTCCCACAAAGCCAGAACATGAAGCAGGATCAAAACCCGATGCCATGGTCCTTGGCTTCTCAGCAGCCCTTATTGTCCGCCAAATTTAGAGAGTCCGGATTTTATCCCATGCTTTTTCAGTCACAGTCCAGCTGGCCTTGGTAGAGCTCCCCAAAGAATCAGCCCCACTGTCTCCACGGGTGGGCGCACCCCTTGTGGTCCTGACTTCTTTGCTCATATTCTCTCTCCTTCTGCTCCTCATTGGGACATTGGGAGCTCAGTCCAGTGTTCCAGTGTGGGTTTCTGTCTCTATCTCCATCCATCGCCAGAAGAAGTTTCTATGGTGATATGCAAGATATTCATCAGTATGGCTATAGGATAGGGTCATTTCAGGTTCCCCTATCCTCAGCTGCCCCAGGAACTAACTGGGGACATCGCCCTGGGCACCTGGGAGCCCCTCTAGGTCCAAGTCTCTTGCCAACCCTAAGATGGCTCCCTTAATTAAGATGTGTGCTTCTCTGCTCCCCTAACCAACCTTCCTTTATCCCAATGATCCCGTTTCCCCAAGTTCCCCCACCCTCCCCTTCTCACATTTCTCTCCCCTTCTCCCCCGTACCCCCCTCCCACCACACCCCCCAAGATCCCAGTTTTTTGCTAGGCAATCTAGTCTACTTCCCATAACAAGGAGGATAGCTATATGTTTTTCTTTGGGTTCACCTTCCTATTTAGTTTCTTTAGGATATCAAATTATAGACTCACTGACCTTTATTTATTTCTAGAAACCAATTATGAGTGAGTACATCCCATGTTCATCCTTTTGGGTCTGGGTTACCTCACTCAGGATAGTGTTTTCTATTTCCATCCATTTGCATGCAAAATTCGCGAAGTCATTGTTTTTTACCGCTGAGTAGTATTCTAATGTGTATATATTCCACACTTTCTTCATCCATTCTTCCATTGAAGGGCATCCAGGTTGTTTCCAGGTTCTGGCTATTACAAATAATGCTGCTATGAATATAGTTGAACAAATGTCCTTGTCATATGATCGGGCATCTCGTGGGTATATTCCCAAGAGTGGCATTGCTGGGTCCATGGGTAGGTTGATCCCAATTTTCCTGAGAAACCGCCACACTGTTTTCCAAAGTGGTTGCACAAGTTTGCATTCCCACCAGCAATGGATGAGGGTACCCCTTTCTCCACAGCCTCTCCAGCAAAGGCTATCATTGGTGTTATTGATTTTAGCCATTCTGACAGGTGTAAGATGATATCTCAATGTTGTTTTGATTTGCATTTCCCTGATCGCTAAGTAGGCTGAGCATGACCTTAAGTGCTTTTTGGCCATTTGAAGTTCTTCTGTTGAGAATTCTATCTTCAGATCAGTGCCCCATTTTTTAATTGGGTTAATTAGCATTTTAAAATCTAGTTTCTTGAGTTCTTTATATATTTTGGAGATCAGACCTTTGTCTGTTGCGGGGTTGGTGAAGATCTTCTCCCAGTCAGTGGGTTGCCTTTTTGTCTTAGTGACAGTGTCTTTTGCTTTACAGAAGCTTCTCAGTTTCAGTAGGTCCCATTTATTCAATGTTGCCCTTAATGACTGTGCTGCTGGGGTTATACCTAGGAAGCGATCGCCTGTGCCCATCTGTTGTAGTGTAGTTCCCACTTTCTCTTCTATCAGGTTCAGTGTGTTCAGATTGATATTGAGGTCTTTGATCCATTTGGACTTGAGTTTTGTGCATGGTGATAGGTATGGGTCTATTTTCATTCTTCTACAGGTTGACATCCAGTTGTGCCAGCACCATTTGTTGAAGATGCTTTCTTTCTTCCATTGTATACTTTTAGCACCTTTATCGAAAATGAGGTGTTCATAGGTTTGTGGGTTAAGATCCGGGTCTTCTACACGATTCCATTGGTCAACTTCTCTATTTTTATGCCAATACCACACTGTTTTCATTACTGTAGCTCTGTAATAGAGTTTAAAGTCAGGGATGGTAATGCCTCCAGAAGTACCTTTATTGTATAAGATTGTTTTGGCTATCCGGGGTTTTTTGTTATTCCATATAAAGTTGATTATTGTCCTTTCAAGATCAGTGAAGAATTTTAATGGGATCTTGATGGGGATTGCATTGAATCTATAAATTGCCTTTGGTAGGCTTACCATTTTTACTATGTTGATCCTCCCAATCCACGAGCAAGGGAGATCCTTCCATTTTCTGGTGTCCTCTTCAATTTCTTTCTTCAATGCCTTAAAGTTCTTGTCAAATAGATCCTTCACTTCTTTGGTTAGAGTTACCCCGAGATATTTTATGCTGTTTGTGGCTATCGTGAAAGGTGATGCTTCTCTGATTTCCCTCTCTGCTTCCATATCCTTTGTGTATAGGAGGGCGACTGATTTTTTGGAGTTGATCTTGTATCCGGCCACATTACTAGAGGCGTTTATCAGCTGTAGGAGTTCTTTGGTGGAGTTTTTGGGGTCGCTTATGTAGACTATCATATCATCTGCAAATAACGAAAGTTTAACTTCTTCCTTTCCAATTCGAATCCCCTTGATCCCCTTATGTTGTCTTATTGCTATTGCTAAAACTTCAAGCACTATATTGAAGAGGTATGGAGAGAGTGGACAGCCTTGTCGTGTTCCTGATTTAAGTGGGATGGCTTTGAGTTTCTCTCCGTTTAGTTTGATGTTAGCTGTTGGCTTGCTGTAAATAGCTTTTATTATATTTAGGTATGACCCTTGTATCCCTAATCTCTCCAAGACTTTTATCATAAAGGGATGTTGAATTTTGTCAAAAGCTTTTTCAGCATCTAATGAAATGATCATATGGTTTTTTTCTTTCAGTTTATTTATATGATGGATTACATTGATAGATTTTCGTATGTTGAACCAGCCTTGCATCTCTGGGATGAAGCCTACTTGATCATAATGGATAATTTTTCTAATGTGTTCTTGGATACGGTTTGCCAGTATTTTGTTGAGGATTTTTTGCGTCGATGTTCATGAGTGAGATTGGCCTGTAATTCTCTTTCTTGGTTGAGTCTTTGTGTGGTTTTGGTATCAGAGTGACGGTAGCTTCATAAAAGGAATTTGGCAATGACTCTTCTGTTTCTATATTGTGAAATACCTTAAGGAGTATAGGTATTAGGTCTTCTTGGAAATTCTGGTAGAATTCCGCATTGAAACCATCTGGTCCTGGGCTTTTTTTGGTGGGGAGGTTTTTGATAACAGCTTCTAATTCTTCGCGACTGACAGGTCTATTTAGATTGTTCACCTGGTCCTGATTTAACTTTGGTATATAGTATTTATCTAAAAAAGTGTCCATTTCTTTTACATTATCCAGTTTTGTGGCATACAGGCTTTTGTAGTAAGATCTAATGATTCTCTGAATTTCCTCTATGTCTGTGGTTATGTCCCCCTTTTCATTTCTGATCTTATTAATTTGCAAATTCTCTCTCTGCCGTTTGATTAGTTTGGATAGGGGTTTATCAATTTTGTTGATTTTTTCCAGGAACCAGCTTTTTGTTTCATCGATTCTTTGGATTGTTTTCTGTGTTTCTATTTTGTTGCTTTCAGCCCTCAGTTTGACTATTTCCAGTCTTCTACTCCTCCTAGGTGAGTCTGCTTCTTTTTTTTCTAGAGCTTTCAGATGGGCTGTTAAGTCTCCAATGTATGCTTTCTCTGTTTTCTTTAAGTGGGCACTAAGGGCTATGAACTTTCCCCTTAGGACTGCTTTCAAAGTGTCCCATAAGTTTGAGTATGTTGATTCTTTATTTTCATTGAATTCAAGGAAGACTTTAATTTCTTTCTTTATTTCTTCTTTGATCCAGGTGTGGGTCAATAGTTGACTATTCAGTTTCCATGAGTTTGTAGGCTTTCTGGGGGTAGCATTGTTGTTGAATTCTAACTTTAGTCCGTGGTGATCTGATAAGACACAGGTGGTTATGGATATTTCTTTGTAACTGTGGAAGTTTGCTTTGTTACCGAGGATGTGGTCACTTTTCGAGAAGGTTCCATGAGCTGCAGAGAAGAAGGTATATTCTTTCCTATTTGGGTGGAATGTTCTATAGATGTCTGTTAAGTCCATTTGATTCAATACCTCCATTAATTCTCTTATTTCTCTGTTAGGTTTCTCTCTGATTGACCTGTCCATTGGTGAAAGAGGAGTGTTGAGATCTCCTACTATTAGTGTGTGCGGTTTGATGGCAGCCTTGAGTTTTAGTAGTGTTTCTTTTACATATGTGGGTGCTTTTATATTAGGGGCATAGATATTCAGGATTGAGACCTCATCCTGATCAATTGTTCCTGTTATGAGTATAAAATATCCCTCTCCATCTCTTCTGATTGATTTAAGTTTGAAGTCAACTTTGTTAGAAATTAGTATGGCCACACCTGCTTGTTTCTTAGGTCCATTTGCTTGATAAACCTTTTCCCATCCCTTTACTCTAAGTAGGTGCCTGTCTTTGTGGTTGAGGTGTGTTTCTTGTAAACAGCAGAATGTTGGATCCTGTTTGTGTATCCAATCTCTTAGCCTGTGCCTTTTTATAGGTGAGTTGAGTCCATTGACATTAAGGGATATTAATGACCAGTGGTTGCTAACTCCAGTGACTTTTTTAGTCATAGAGTTTGTGTGTTTGACTTCTTTTAGTTGTGCTGGTGAAGGGTGTCTAGATGTTTGAGTTATTGTGGTCATTGTTGGTCTCCTTGGTTTGTGATTTTCCTTCTATTACTTTCTGTAAGGCTGGATTTGTGGCTACGTATTGTTTAAATTTGTTTTTATCCTGGAAAATTTTGTTTTCTCCATTTATAGTGAATGAAAGCTTGGCTGGGTATAGTAGTCTGGGCTTGCATCCATGTTCTCTTAGCTTCTGCAGTATATCTATCCAGGACCTTCTGGCTTTCATGGTTTCCATAGAGTAGTCAGGTGTAAGTCTGATAGGTTTGCCTTTATAAGTAACTTGACCTTTTTCCTTTGCAGCTCTTAATATTCTTTCTTTATTCTGTATGTTTTGTGTTCTGATTATTATATGGCGAGGAGATTTTTTTTTTTGGTCCATTCTATTCGGTGTTCTGTATGCTTCTTGAACCTTCAAAGGAATATCTTTCTTTAGGTTGGGAAAGTTTTCTTCTATAATTTTATTAAATATATTTTCTGAACCATTGAGCTGTACTTCCTCTCCTTCTTCTATCCCAATTATTCTTAGGTTTGGTCTTTTTATTGTGTCCCATATTTCCTGAATTTTTTGTGATGAGAATTTGTTGGTTTTGCTGTTTTCTTTGATCAGTGTGTTATTTTTCTCTATGGTATCTTCAGTGTCTGACATTCTTTCTTCTAACTCTTGTAATCTGTTGGTAGTACTTGTCTTTGTAGTTCCTGTTCGTTTACCCAGATTTTCGATCTCCAACCTTCCCTCGGTTTGAGTTTTCTTCATTACTTCCATTTCATTCTTCAGGTCTTGAACCATTTCCCTTACCAGTTTGATTGCATTTTCTTGTTTCTCTTGGTTTTCTTGGGTATCTTTGAGCGATTTATTCATTTCTTCTACCTTTTTGTTTGTAATCTCTAATTGTTTATGGCAGTTTTTCACCTCCTGTTTAAGGTCTTCTATTATTTTCAAATAATTCACTTTTGAGTCGATTTCTTCTACTTCTTCTGGAGTAGGGTGTACAATTCTTCTTATTTCGGGATCCCTGGGTTCTGGTGATGTCATGTTGCCTTTCAGGTTGTTGGAGGAATTCTTGCATTGGCGCCTTCCCATCTCCTCTTTCAAATGAAGCCAAGAGAGGCCTGGTGTCTTGGTCCTGTCCTTGCTGTGCCTGAGTCTCTGGGTGTATCTCTTCAGTGTAGAAGCAGGGACCGTCCTGCTGAACTTGAACTCCTCAGTACCCAAACATGGACAACCATTCAGATGGGACTCCTCAGCACCAACCCCAGTGATGTCTCTCTTGGCACCCGGATCTGGTTTCCCTGCTGCTAGGGTGTCTCGCGAACAAAGGGCCGACCCTAGACAAAGGAGCCACCACCCTCCCGAATGCCCTCCTAATTCGGACCCTGTCCCAGTGCCCAAACAGGCTGAGCTGGGAGCTGTTGTGTGGATCAAAGAGGGGAGGGGGGTCAGAGGTAGTGGGAGAGGGCCTTGGATGCAATCTGGGTGGGACAGGAATGGAGAGGAGGTATCAAGCAGTACAGCCCCCGCAGACTGACCAGGAAGTGCAGGAGGGGTGGGGAACGTCTGAGCTCCCTGTCCCGGGATGCCGCCTCGGCCAGAAACTCACTCACCCCAGCGATGTCCCTCCTGGCATCCGGATCCGATCTCCCCGCTGCCTGGGCGTCCCGCGAACAAAGGGCCGGCCCCGCTTGGTGCAGGCAGGCCACCTAGACAAAGGAGCCACCACCCTCCCGAATGCCCTCTCAATTCGGACCCTGTCCCAGCGCCCAAACAGGCTGAGCTGGGAGCTGTTGTGTGGATCAAAGAGGGGAGGGGGGTCAGAGGTAGTGGGGGAGGGCCTTGGATGCAATCTGGGTGGGACAGGAATGGAGAGGAGGTATCAAGCAGTACAGCCCCCGCAGACTGACCAGGAAGTGCAGGAGGGGTGGGGAACGTCTGAGCTCCCTGTCCCGGGCTGCCGCCTCGGCCAGAAACTCACTCACCCCAGCGATGTCCCTCCTGGCATCCGGATCCGATCTCCCCGCTGCCTGGGCGTCCCGCGAACAAAGGGCCGGCCCCGCTTGGTGCAGGCCGGCCACCTAGACCTAAAATTTTTTTTGTTATTGTTGTTGTTTTTGGTTTTTCGAGACAGGGTTTCTCTGTGGCTTTGAGCCTGTCCTGGAACTAGCTCTTGTGGACCAGGCTGGCCTCAAACTCACAGAGATCCGCCTGCCTTTGCCTTCTGAGTGCTGGGATTAAAGGTATGCGTCACCACTGCCTGGCTGAAATTTTTTAAATGTTTTATATGACAGAATTAATTAAAGAATAAAGGTCATGATTTTGAGTAATAGCAGCAGGCAGCTGGACATAGGTGGGGTTGGCAGGACAGAAAAAGAGGGTAGTGATATAAATGCAGTATTCATAAATGAAAGTCTTAAAACCTTAAATTAAATTTTAAAAATAAATTGGAGGTCATTTTCTTGTGTTTATGCTTTAACTGTGGCCTGTGAAGACTTTGCATTGGGTCAGGTTGAGATAAAGAGAATAAATGGTACATAAAGGTGCATGGCAATACACATTCTATAATATGCACTATACCATATGGGATTTTTAAATGCATGTTGGCACACACTTCCCACTGATTAAAGAAAATATCTCTAGTCTTCAAAGGGTTTACAATCATCCTTATTTCTTATGTAACATTGTCATACTTTAATATTTCCCTTTTTTTTCAGGTTTCAGTACTCACTTTTGCCTTCAATTGTCAGATAAAATAATTAGGTTCCTTCTTGTTGTTTTTTGACCTCTTTCATGTTTTCATTTAAAGCTTACCAATTATTTTTTTGAACTCCTAGTCTTGGATTTCCTACTACTAAATGACACAGACTTATCCCAAGCATTGGAGTAAGTGAGACATAATAAAAGCAGAAGCAATAGGCAAGTCTATGGGAGTTTGTACAAATACACTGTATTTGTCTTTTGAGTTTTTTAAATTTGAGAACGTCTTCATTCTCAGTGTGTTTGCCCAGTGTATCAAAAACAGTATGATATTTACATTCACACAAACACTGTTAGGTTAGAGAACTCAGCAACAGACCTGTGTATTTATGGTCAGATGATTTTCAACCAAGAACAGACAATAAAGAAATGGCAGTCTTGAATAGAGAAACAATAAATGGCATTGCAAACACAAGATGTCTATGTGTAGAAGAATGAAATGGGACTTTTAAATTCTCATACTGTGAACAGAAATCAACTAAAAATATGGTTTCTAGGCTAATCTGTGCCTTAAACTCTATTACTACCAGAAGAAGAGGGATTGTTCTGGGCAATAGTGTTGTTATATGACTGAAAAAGCACAGACAATAAAATAAACAACAGGTGACTGGGATTCCATCTGCACATTTCTTTACAGAAATGAAACGGCAGTGTGAGGCACTGGTCCACAGAGTGGATAGAGGCAGCTCCACTATTCATCCGAATCTGTCTGCTGTTATATAGTCACAATGTACTTAACTTCCCCAATGCTTTGGTTTTACCCTTAAAATAACTTGTTGTTAGATTTCTAGTGTTATAGATAGCACCAAATCATAATTCAGTAGAAGTTAAATTAGTTAAAAAATTGACTGTCATGGTAGGTAAGTTATTGTCTACCTTAAAAGATTAAGGACATGAAGTAGCTGATCAGGAGAATGAGATGACATGCAATGCGAATCTTTAAAAGGTGTCATCTGTCTCTTCTGTGCTTTAAGATGAGCCCCACCTAAATGTCACAGCCTCTAAATATAAAGTCTCCCATCTGACATTTTGTGATTTTAGTCATTATTTTAACTTTATGTTTACTTGAATGTGATTACAACCGTTGGACTTCAGTGAAACACATTTTTAATCTTATTATTAATTAGATTAAAGCAGACAAGCACAAGGGCTAGTTTAGCTTCCTGGGATTTTTTATGTATACCCCTCTTCTAACAATGCAGTTACCAATCTAGGGCCCTTGTCTGCGCATACTCTTTGCATAGAACTCTCTTCTGAGAATGTACTTGGCAACCTGAGGCCTTTACTCGTGCGTACTATGCACTTATAATCTCTTTCCTAAATAACACACCTAACAATGAGTTAACAACCTAGGACCTTCATTTTCACTGAGTTATACTCATATTGCACTCCAAGAAATGGAATAAGTTTTCTACCCCCTATGACCAACAAAAAGAGTCTTCTCAAACGTATTCAAAATGCCAGCACCTGGCTGATCAGGTTTAACCTGGCTTTGAGTGCATGCTCAATAAAGCAAACTGTCCTTTAATTGAAATTTTTAGGAAGAACCTCCTATTTACAAACTTATGCCTATGCATTATTGGGCATGTATATGCTAAAAATCAGATGGATTATGAGGAAGGGCATGCACCATAGAGAAATAGTTTTATAACCTAAAATCTTTCAGCTGAGAGGGACATACATTATGCTCCTAGTAACCATGTTTCTTTTCTTGAACCCCATAAAGGGAGTTCCAAGAAGTAATGAGGGCTTGATCATTATATATTAGTGAAGCCCCTCACTCCTATGTATTCCTTTTAGTTGTGACACTGCATATTCCTTTCTACTCTGTACTACTGCTCTGAAAAAATATTCTCATTCCTTTCCAAATATGTGTGCACCTTTATTTCATTCTTTAGTAAGATGCCTAGGACCTGAAATCACCTGACCCAGACCCTGAACATCAGTAACAAGACACAGAATTTACTTTAATCACAGAAGAAGGTAAGCACTTGTAATGACCAGATCTACCTCATAGGGAAATACTTTGCATAACTTCAATAATTTCAACCTGGAACAAGTCCATTAGTATCCCAAGAAGCCGTAATGATAGAATTCCTGTATTCTTCATGTAAACGGGCACAGAAAAAAAGTGTTGCAAGTGTGCATGGCTCAAATAATTCACGGCATATTCTCTGTTCCATATTCACCCCTGCTTACAGGTAAGCACATCAAATTTCATGAAAACGTAAGTCTTTATCTATAATTCTCACTGCTTTCTTATAACTCCCGGGATGTTAAACCAAGCAAGGTATGATAGATCAGAAACAAATATGAGGAAGAACTTCCCTAAGGAAGAGCTCCACCACGAGACTGGGCTCACAGTGTGTTTAAACAACGTCGTGATTCATTAACTCTGGCCTTTAACAATCAAATAAACAAAACCTTGCTCTACGAGGCATCCATTAGCACGCTGATGTGTATAAATCACCAGCCACGTGACTTAGGGTGCAACCATTTGCCAAACAGCTGCTTTCTCAGCTCAAATAATGAAGAGGGAAGAAAAAAAAAAAAACAGCTGAAGCCAATTAGCGGATAAACATTCATCCCCAAATATCTGAGACAGCCGAGTGGTTTATTTTGGAGGCCAGATATGTTGTTACTCAGATCCAAGGAAGAAAGCTCCTTTTTACAAAAAATTGAGGGGTTTATGTTAACCCTTGTTTGTATTGGGCTCGCCTCCAAAGCACAGGCAGAGAAGCGAGCAAACAAACAAACACGTAAACAGATAATTACTATCTTGGATTCTTGAAGGCAGTGCAGTGAATTGTTTACTTAGTAATTGTTTATGCCTTTGCTTGTGAGATATTCCAAGCATTCCCAGTACTAGGAAATTCTGCTTTCAGACGACAGCTGATTGGACTGGAGCAGACAGGAGAAAAGATTCAACAGACTTCACGGGCTTAGATGCTGAAAGGAACGCTATTCCCGCCCGAGGAACAGCTTCAAGCACGTGACAGTTCAGGTCCACGCGGTGGTTCAAGTAAGAAACACCCAGCCTATGCCCAGGTATTTGAACTCCTGGCCCCCGGCAGGTGGCGGTCTTTGGTGAGGTTATGGGAGGTGCAACCTTTCTGAAGCATGTCACTGCCCGCGGACCTGGAGAGCTTGTAGTCTCACTCTAATTTGCTCTCTGTGTTTGGTGACCTCTCATTGCCCTGCGCCTGCTGACACACCTTCAGCGTGCGCTGGCCTCTCTGCCCCGCAACCTTCGTGTCAGCCCTCTGTAAACTCGAACAAATCCTTCTCCTCGAAGTCGCTTTTGATCAAGGTGTTTCATGACAGCAGCAGAAAAGTGACTACAGTTGGGCACTACACTCTCGGGAGCAAAAACTGAGCTTTCATGAAAACAGCTCTGTTAGAGTAGTCTAGGTTCTGCCGTGTGCCACAAAAAAAAAAAAAAAAAAAAAGAATAATCTGGAACCTTTTTGCCTTGACAAACCTGATAATGACATTGATCAATACGGGTCACTGGTAAAGAAACACCATGTTTCTCCTGGAAAGAATACCAGGTACTAGGACACCATCTTTTTCGCAGACTTCCTTAATTGCACACAGCAAAGGAAGCAGAATGGGAATTGAGACTTAGTATGGACTAGCTAAAAAGCCTGCAGTAAGTTTTAATCCCTGTCGTTTTGACTCTTGTAATGTGTTTCGTTATGTCTTTCTCACAGACTCACAAGTTTGCGTTGTTAAATTTAAATGAGATATCTGTTTTTGGTGAAGCTGGAACATTAATTATAATGTAAAATGTACCCGAATTCCAATTCAAGCCTAGCAAAAACTGTGAAAACGTTATTTTAAAATGGTTGATGTTGCCTGTTGTAAAAGAAACATACAAAGTCCATGCAGGCTGTTTTCATTGCTCGCAGAATTCCCTGAATGAGAGTGAACCTGAGAACATAGAAAGTAGCGAGTTAACCACTTAAGATTGTCAATAGTGCAGTTCCCTAGGAGAAAAGCAGTTTTGCACTTTGGGAGGAAATGATCCCTCTGGAGGAATCGCATCCATGCTGAATTTAGGACAACATCTAACCGCGGGTTAGGGGAAGAGTACAGAGTGATGGATTAAACAAAAACACAGTTGTTTCAAAGAAATTGACTCTGTACTTAGAGTAGTTTGTCCTGGAAGCCTTGACACAGCTGAGCTGCTGTATAGAGGAATAGGCGATCTGGAGCAGGAGTAAACAACATTCACGACAGCTAGAAAGGACTCAGAAGGGAATAGAAGAGCCTCATCCTTCTCCTTCTTAGGCGCTGTCTTAGGGTTTTCGTTGCCTTAAGGAGACACCGCGAAAGCAGCAAGTCTTATAAAGAAAACATTTAATTGGGGCAGCTCGCTTACAGTTTCAGGGATTCCAGTCCATTATCATCTTGGTGGGGAGCATGGTAACATACAGGCAAATGGTTCTGGAAGTGAGAGTGTTACATCTTGCAGGCTACAGAAAATCTACTGTGACACTGAGTGAAGCCTACCCCTACAATGAGACACTTCCTCCAACAGGGCCATATCCACTCCAACAAAGCCACACCTCCTAATAGTGCCACTGCCTGTGAGAGTATGGGGCTAATTACATATAAATTAACCACTGCAGGATTGTGCATGTGGGTCGTTTCCACATATCATGATAATAGAAAAGGATTCATGAATTATGAAGCAATTAGTGTTCTCTCATTTTTTGGTTCCCCTTCTAGTTTTATGTTTTGGCATGCAGAAAAGTGCATTCTTTTTATTTGTTATTGCTTTCACACTTTAATTACATCAAACATACTAATTAGCACACTAAGGTTTAGAACACTTAAATTTTCCAAATAAGGAAAATTCATTTTTCCTCATAGTACAGTAAGACCAAAATACCTAAATAGCACAGAAGTGCTATAAGATAACCCTCTGTATGCTGTGAATACACATTGTTCTCATTGGTTGATAATAAAATTTGACTTAAAGCAAGGCAGAATATAGCTGGGCTGGAAATCCAAGGTGAGACTCAGGGAGAAAGAATGGTGGAGTCAAGAGAGACGAAAGTCAGTCACACAAGAAACAGAATGCCAGCAGAAGGGTAAAGCCATAGCCACGTGGCAATACATAGATTATTAGAAATGGCTTAATTTAAAAGTAGAAGCTAGTTAGCAATAAGCCTAAGGTATAGGCCAAAGAGTTTGTAATTAATATAAGCCTCTGAATGATTATTTAAAAATGACTGTGGGACAGGGAAGGACAGGAAAACCTCCAATTACACAGAAAAGAAAAAATTCTCATTTTAAATCAGTATTCATTCACACACGTAAATAAGTATATTTGAAAGAATAAACATAATATCAACCCCTGTAACAAAAGCCATGATAACAATCATAATTCCAATATTTAATTTAATTTACTGTTTCTTATTTGTATTGATGTGGGAGTGTCCTATATCAATCTGTTGATTTCATTGGTTAAAATAAAGAAACTGCCTGAGCCCATTGATAGGCCAACCCTTAGGTGGGTGGAGTAGACAGAAGAGGATTCTGGGAAAGAGAAGCTGAGTCAGGGAGTCGCCATGATGTTCGCACTCCAGAGAGACACAGGCTAGAATCTCCCCGGTAAGCACACCTTGGGGTGCTACACAGATTATCAGAAATGGGCTAGTCCAGGTGCAAGAGCTAGCCAATGGGAGGCTGGAACTAATGGGCCAGGCAGTGATTGAATGAATGCAGTTTCCGTGTGATTGTTTTGGGGCATGAGCTGGGCCATGCAGGCGGCCGGGTACAGGGACACAGCCAGGCCGCTCCCTATTACAACAGATTGGCGCCCAACGTGGGGCGATATGTAAGAGCTAGCCAATAATGGGCCAGGCAGTGATTAAAAGAAAACAGTTTCCGTGTAATTATTTCGGGGCTTAAGCTAAGCCATGGGGGCAGCCTAGTGCCGGAACGCAGCCTGGCCGCACAGCCCCGGCACTCCTTATTACTACAAATTGGCGCTCGGACGTGATGGGCTAAATCCACTTAAAAACCTGAGAGAGCTTAATTTTAAAGAGAGTTTAATGCAGAGTTTTGTTGTTTGTTGGTGGCGTGCCGTAGAGAGATTTCCTGATTCAGCAACAGCAGCAGAAAAAAAAGCTGCGTCATTTTAAACTGCAGCTTCCTGGGGCTGTGCTGCCAGCGTGAACTCTGGTTTCAAAGCATTTCAAAATGCCGCATACTCAGTCTCAAACTGCTGAGTGCGGCTCCAATGTGGACCTGCTGTGTGCCTGGAACTGTGCGCAGCTCAGGCGCACCAAATGGCTCTGAGGCAGGAGCGGCTCAGCTCCGCCATGATGAACTGAGTTCGGTCTCAAGCAGGAACTACCGTAATTACTGTGATAACAGCGCACTTAAGGTTTAGACTTTACAGGACACAGGCAGTACCGTATTACCCCTACATGGTGCAAATTAAGTTTTTAAGAAGTGCTTAACATTTTAAGAAATGCTCCTGGATAGTAAAGAAATTACAGATTCACAATAAAACAGATTCAGACAGACCACTAAATGAGTCACAATGTTGGATGAATGTACGTAGGCTTGAGAGAGAAATAAATATATAGAGAGAAAAAATAAAGTTAATGCCTTTAAAATTAAAAAGGTAAAGTCTTTAAAGAGACAGAGTACAGATAGTTAAGAGACTAAAAGAAATAAAGAAAATAAGCCACATAAAAATGGAAAATTCACAGAGAGTCTGGATTGTGTACATTGTGTTTTCTTTAAAATTTTTGACTGTAAAGGACCTAAATACAGAGAGTCATTTCAGTATATGGGCTGCCAAGTGGAACCAGAATGGATATCATGAGGGTATGATTTCAAAATTTGGGTCTAAGGATATGATGCTTCGGAGAGGGTCTTCTTTTGTTTTCACAGAGGACCAGACCCTATGGATTTCTTCTATTCCGATTTGGTATGATAGACCACGCCCTCCTGAAAGGTTGCTGTGAACACCCTCAAAAAATTACTTCACTCAACTGCCAACTGAGATGACCCTGACACACAGGTTATACCATGAAAGACCTAATTAACGACGTCCCCGTTCAGCAGGAAGCAGTTTGGAGAGAAAACTGCGCCCATGTTCCCAAATAGGGTTTATAAACGTTTTTTTTTTACATTTAAAGGGGGATATGATATAGATATAAATAATTTGCATTGGTGTGGATTTTAAGGTCAATTTTGTTATATGTATATGTATTTCTGATCTTGATCAAGGTATTATGGTTATGTAGTTCATTTTTAAAATGTAATGTATAATTAGGAAATATAGGTTGTTGTTAAATAATCGTAAATAATAGTCAAGCTTGTAGTCATGTTATATTTTCTAGATATATAGAGATATATTTCAGTTAGATAGACATTCTTCATATCTCTCAAAGATTGCAGAATATGGCATTTAAAATATTTTAATAACTTAGGGTTTTTCATGACAATGAGACACATCTGCTCCTGGCAGCACCAATCTACTTCGAGAGGAAGATGGGCATCGAAAAGGATCCTTATGGAGTTTGATAGCCATTTGGGCAAGAGACTGTTCTTGCCTGGACTGATGCATAAACTGGACACAAAGAACCTGCAGAGAGAGGACTGCTGAACTTGCCTAAAGGTGAGATGATCTTTCGGGGTTCCTGATTCATAAAAGAGTCTACGAGACATTCTGCAGGACACAGCAGAAAGTGACTGAACTGTCTTTGAAATTTCCTGCTTCATAAAAATGTCTGCTGGATACTGTGGGCCTGAAGGCCGAAGATAGATGCCCCAACAGTACAGAGGAACTTTGGGTGACTGTCCAGGCAGCGAGATGTCTCTGTCATTACTAGAGTTTTCTTATTTCTTGTTTAGTATTATATCCTTCTGGAGTCTTTGATGGAGTTGAAGAATGGATACATAGTTGTAGTTTTCCTTAGTTATGATAAAAGATAAAATAGATATAAATATTGTAACTGTAATTCTTACTTGATAACTGTTTTGCTATATGTAATTTTACTATGTTAAAATGAAAGCCTTCCTTTTTGTTTAAACAGAAAAAGGGGAAGTGATGTGGGAGTGTCCTATATCAATCTGTTGATTTCATTGGTTAAAATAAAGAAACTGCCTGAGCCCATTGATAGGCCAACCCTTAGGTGGGTGGAGTAGACAGAAGAGGATTCTGGGAAAGAGAAGCTGAGTCAGGGAGTCGCCATGATGTTCGCACTCCAGAGAGACACAGGCTAGAATCTCCCCGGTAAGCACACCTTGGGGTGCTACACAGATTATCAGAAATGGGCTAGTCCAGGTGCAAGAGCTAGCCAATGGGAGGCTGGAACTAATGGGCCAGGCAGTGATTGAATGAATGCAGTTTCCGTGTGATTGTTTTGGGGCATGAGCTGGGCCATGCAGGCGGCCGGGTACAGGGACACAGCCAGGCCGCTCCCTATTACAACATTGTATAATTTTCTGATAGCAAGAAAATTTCAAAGAAATATTGTAAACCAAAGAAATTAATGACTCATGTATTAGGTTATATTATTCTGGCAAATTGGATTAATCTACTTTGTATTTTATGAAAATTAGCACATCATATCCCAACAACAAAGTTAGTATTAGCTCTTAAAATATGATTAAAATACTAATACAAGATTGACAGTAGAAACTAGGCTAGTAATATAGCAACTGTCATCTTTCCACTATTTGTAGTTTATTATTAAAATAGAACAACTTTAAAAAGCAAGGTCAATTTAGTTCACAACTTCATAGTTTTCAGGCCATGGGTGACTCATGTGTGATGGCCACACTGGTGACAGAAGGAAGTCAGGCCACAGAGACTCATTCACCCCTTGGATAGGTGTGGAAGAGACAGGAAGAGGAGGAACCTGTTGTGGAATGTTATTTTAACTAAGGAAAAATGTGTTACACTTATTTTATGCTGCGGAATATTACTTTGTATGTGAGGGCGTGTTGCATATTACTTTGTATGTGAGGGCGTGTTGCATCTGTTTTTGCTGCCTTTGTTAGTGATGTAAGGATGTGTTACCTTTTTTTGTGCCAAATGTGTTTAATTATGAAAAGATGTGTTGCTGTTTCACCTTACCTGCCTAAGGCACCTGATTGGTCTAATAAAAAGTTGAATGGCCAACAGCAGAGAAAGGAAAGATGAGACTGGGGCAGGTGGAGAGAGCAAGTAGGATAAAGAAACCTAGGCTCCAGTGGGAAGAAAGAAAAGAGAATGAGGGAGAAAAACCAAAGTTGCGAGACAGTATTGAATGAGAAGCAGTGAGAGTAAGAGACACAGAAAGAAAGGAAGGAAGGAAGAAAGAAAGAAAGAAAGAAAGAAAGAAAGAAAGAAAGGTAAAAAGCCCAAAACAAAATGTAGATAAAGTAAAACAGGTTAAGATACAATCACTAGCAAGAAACTAGCATAAGATAAAATGGAGCTTTCATAACTGAGAAGTTTCTGTGTCATGATGTGGGAGCTGGTTGGTGACCTGAGAGAAAAATCCTGTTACAAAAACCAGACCCTAAGCTATCCCTAAGGACCTAAAACCTCCAGCTAGGCCTCCAATCTTGATGTTTCTACCACCTGCCATTGCGTAACTATGGAAACAAGCCCTTGGTTCACAGGCCTTCAGGGACATTTTACAACGGAGCAAGAGAGCACGGAGGTTCCTTTATCTTGAATTCTTGCTGAGGCTATTTCACATTTAGTTAGAATTTGATCCCATGGAAAATTATTCTAGGAACACAAGGTCAAGCTGCCCCAGCTGACTTATTTTAGCTTCTATTAGACTGGTTGTTTCTGTGAAGCCCCCATGCAGTTGCTGAGCAAGTGAGATGCCCAGACATGAATTTTTTTTTCCTTCAAATACTCTGTACTCTGATTGCTTGGAGCCACACTTTGAATACATATAGAGTCTAGTCCCAGCCAGCTGGAGTAGAGACTTTCAATTAACTATAAACTGTGTCTGAATGGTCACCTCTGGTGGACGCCCTGTAGTAATTTCTACTCCTAGTAATTTCTTCAGCTGCAGAAAATATGAAAGAAAAAAGGGAAGAAAGAAAGAAAGAAAGAAAGGAAGGAAGAAAGAAAGGAAGACAGGATGGCAACTGTGGTCAAACTATAAAAAACATGTTTATATAAAAGAAAGATCCCAGCTAACATACAATTGAGGGTTGAAAAATTATATTTTTGTATTTGCTTTTAATTCTTTAACTTCTTTCACTAGTAAAACTTTTTACTTTAATTTGTATTTTCCAAATAATTGGTAAAAGGCGTATCAGACATGTGTGTACATATGTAGAAGAGGAGACTTGAGATCAGTAGATAACATTGGTATTATACCTTAGACTCTATCCACATAGTCTTTGAGACAGGGTTGCTCACTGACCTGGAAGGAACTCACTGAGTAAACTGGGAAAACCAGTCTCTTTGTCTTTCTGCAGGGCTGGGATTACAAACCCAATTCCCCACCCTGCATGCCACACTTGATGTTTTATATGGATTCTGTGGCTCCATTTTAGGTCTTTATATCTTGCAAGACAACCACTGTACCCACAAGGTCATCTCTTCAGCTCACCAAAGTCAAGAAATTATATTACTTTATTATTTATGTCATCATGTCTTTATTATATTATGCTGTCTGTATGAATGTAAATGTTGCTTTATAACTAGGGAACATCTTGGCCATTGCCTAGGCATACTCCAGGAAATGATAGCTCTCATATCATGGTTCCAGACTCCAGCAAGGCATTCTCCTACCAAAATGAGAGATGTAATTCACCGCACTGTTCAACTTATTTTTCTGAGGATTTTCCCTGAGTCCCTTCCTCCATTTTATGACAAACTCCTTCCTTATTTGAATGCAGGATTCCAGACCAGGTGATAGTCTTAGATCCTTGTTAGGGTGTTTGCATTAGACAATAAAAGCTTCAAAATAGAGCTCTTTGTTTGAAAAATCCTTTGGGTTCCACTTAAAAAGCAGAGAAATGATCAAAATAGCATCCCTCAAGCATCATTGGCAGGGCTGTGCTGTGCTGAAGTTTCCTTTATTCTTAGAACTGGCATTCGTTGAAGAACTTTGCAGACAGTAGACACCTTAAAGAAAGAGATGCTTACAGTTCTACTTAGTCTGTAATTAAATTAGTGGAGCAAATTTCCTGACCTCTGAATGAGAGCTGGGGTCACACGAATAATCTAAGATATCTCTTCATATTCACTTCTGAGGGAAGGAAAAACAAAAAACAAACAACTTCTTCTAAATACAGCATCAGCAAGATTTATTTTATTTCTCATTGATGGCTCTTGGTAGAGTTGTGTCTTTCATTTGGATAACTGCTCCTGTCACTTTAAGGTTACTTTAAAACATAATGACATTGGTCATTTTTTTTTTAATTGAAAAGAGAGGACCAAAATAAAGAAGAATCCTTTTGGTAGTCTTGCAGTTGGCACTCCTCACTGGCTTTGCTTAAAAGCATTTCTTGGGTCTGAATTGCTTTGATTTATGGTGACTTGACTTGATCCTTAGTGCACCTCCTCTGTTCCCATGTCCTACTTCACTGCCAACCCTCTCAACGTATTCTATTATTCTGGAATTGATTTAGTTGTACTTGAAAGGAAGTTCACTTTACTTGTTCTCTGAGTTTCTCAGACTGGTTTTGTGTATGTGTGTGTGTGTGTGTGTGTGCATGAGTGTGTGTGAGTGAGCATGTATGTATATAACAATCACAGAGGAAAATGAAGTTCTTCATTGGATAATATGGTACTTTTTATAATCACTAATACTTTTTATAAACACCACAGACCAAGAAGGGATAGAACAATGAACTCCAAGTTGTGACACAAGGTAACTTCAAGAAGAAAACTATAGCCAGTAAGGCTATTCTTCATAAACAAAAATAGAAATAAAGTCCTAAGGGAAGAAAATCATTGAGGTAATACAACATGACCAGACAAGCCTTGCAAAAGATGCTTAAGGGAGTTCCCAGTCCCGCAATGAAAAAAAAAATCATTGCCATGAAAATATGCAGAAATAGAAACCTCATGAAAGAAAAACAGAAAAGAATCAACATTGTACTGTAAACCATCAAACTGCATGAGACAAAGCAATGGAAAGAACCCTCACAGCAGCAGGAGGACAAGAGTCCTGCCTGTCAACAGTAACCCCTGAGGTACATGCACTAGCTGTCAAAATAAAAGATGCAGCCTGGTTGAACAGCAAATCCAAGCGCAAACCAAAGAAAGACAATTCACTATTCAAAATGTTCACAGACATACAGGCAGGCAGGAAGAAGATGGAAAATGGTACTCCAGCAAAATTACATGAAGTATGAGCAGATGTACAAAATGAAACAAAACCAAAACCCAAAACACCAAACACTTTAACATGAGTTTCTCTACAGTGCCTTGACCAAATTCTCAACAAGAGCAACTTGGGGGACAGAATGTAACTCTATGCCTGGCTCCAGTAATTAACCTACGACTTGGAAGACAGAATGCAGCTCTATGCCTAACTCTGGGGATTAACATAACTAGAGCAGTGAGGGAATGAAGAAAGGGAAAATACACCAGCACATAGGAAAAAAATGGTGGGGTTGGGTGCTCTGGGCTCTAGAATAAAAGAGCCATAGCAATTTGGAGCCTTAACTGTATATTATACCCAGTTGAACAGAGAGTCGGGGTTATTACATAGAGCTGACGGGGGAAGCAGGTTCAACCAGTCTCAGTAGGAATAGTGTCTCTAGGGGACAGCCTTCAGGCTATAAACATCCAGGGAAGAAAGTCATTTTGTGAATTCATTGTTAACATTCTCACTCAGTGGACAGTTTTGACACTCCTTTTTTAAAATTGATTTTTATTGAGCTCAACATTATTCTTTGCTCCCCTCCCTGCCTCTCCTCTTCCTCCTTAAATCTTCCCCCAAGTTCCCCATGCTCCCAATTTATTTAGGAGATTTTGTCTTTTTATATTTCCCATGTAGATAAGATCTATGTAAGTCTCTCTTAGTGTCTTTAGTGTTATCTAAATTCTCTGGGATTGTGGTATGTAGGCTGGTTTTCTTTGTTTTATGTTAAAAACCACCTATGAGTGAGTACATGTAATAATTGTCTTTCTTAGGCTGGTTTAACTCACTCAAAATAATATTTTCTAGCTCCGTCCATTTTCTTGCAAAACTCAAGATGTCATTATTTTTTTCTGCTGCATAGTACCCCATTGTGTGAATGTACCACATTTTCCTTATCCATTCTTCGGTCGAGAGGTATTTAGGTTGTTTCCAGGTTCTGGCTATGACAAGCAATGCTGCTATGAACTTAGTTGAGCACATGTCCTTGTGGCATGATTGAGCATCCTTTGGATATATACCTAAAAGTGGTATTACTGGGTCTTGAGTAAGGTTGTTTCCTAAAATTTTCTGAGAAATCACCACACTGACATCCAAAGGGGCTGTACCAGCTTGCATTCCCACAAGCAATGCAGAAGTGTTCCATTTTCCCCACAACTTCTCCAGCATAAGTTGTCATTAGCGTTTTTGATCTTGGCCATTCTTACAGGTGTAAGATTAAATCTCAGAGTTTTTTTGATTCGCATTTCTCTGACGACTAAGGATGTTGAACATTTCCTTAAGTGTCTTTCAGCCATTTTAGATTCCTCTGTTGAGAGTTCTCTGTTTAGGTCTGTACTCCATTTTTTTTTTATTGGACTTTTATTGGATCAAAACAGCAATAAAACCAATGACATTTTAAAAAGAATGGGACACTGATGAATTAAGAAGAGATGCTTAGCAGGGCAGTGGAGACACATGCCTTTAATCCCAGCACTCGGGGGGGGGGGCAGAGGTAGGTGAATCTGTGAGTTTGAGGACATCCTGGTCTGCTGAGAGAATTCCAGGATAGCCACAGCTACACTGAGAAATCCTGCCTTAGAGAGAGAAAGAGAGAGAGAGAGAGAGAGAGAGAGAGAGAGAGAGAGAGAGAGAGAGAGAGGATCAAAGTTTCCTTGAAATAAATGATAATGAAAACTCTTATATCTAAACTTATGGAATATAGTAAGTGCAGTGTTGAGAAAAATGTCATAAGAGTGAATGCATGCATCAAGATCTAGTTCACATAAGAACCTAGTAAGGGTCTTGGTGATATAGAGGAGTGGTAGAGTGTGTGTGAGGTGCTGGCTTCAATGTCAGTAGTGGAAACACAAAACAAACACACACAAAGAAAACATGATGTTTTTTTTTAAAGAATTAAAAATCTAAAAAAACTCCATAACACCACAAAATAGAAGAACAAAACTAGAATAAATCAAACTCAGTAAAATAGCAGTCACAGAAGAAGTGATACTGAGAATAAGAAGTATAAAAGGCCAGGGAAGCAAAGGACTTATGTTTGTATTAAATTTTTGTTGTTTTTGAAGAGAATCAAAATTGACAGTGCTCTAGCGAGGCTAACCAACGATGTCATCAGACACCATAGGGTCCATGTTTCTACCTAGTATTAGTTGAAACCAAGAAGATTAGTCCATCTCAGTATAGTTCCATAACAGACCAAGTGGTTACTTCAATCATCAAGCCCATTGTGAGAAGCTATCAGGATGGACTCCAAGCAGGATGCTTTTCACTTATAATAGACTTATAATCACTATTTCAAATGTCCCACATCCCTGTCATAATGATGCAGATATATGTTTATTTGCCATAGTCTGGGAAATCAGAGTCTCTGAAGCATGACCTGTGTTTATATGGTCCCCCTTCATCACTTGTTCTAAATATTCTTCTTGTACTGTTTTAGTGATTTATTTCTTACCACTGTGTTTACCAGAAGTAAGTGGGGGAAGGGAGTAAATGCTTCAGTATCATTTCCATCACAGCCCACATCAGAGTTAAGTGTCTCTCATCTCTGGGAAACACTGACTGCTACATGCAATTTAGTAAAAGCTGAACTTCAGAAGGAGGTGTGTGTAAGCAATCAGTGAATACTGACCAATTTGTATATGCCACTAATTAAACATAGAGGTAAGCATAGCAAAACTTGAATTTTAAGTATATTTTATCTTTTGCATTATTATAATATATTTACTGTTATAAAAATCTTTGGCAAGATCACCAAAAAGGTTTTTAAACTTTTTTTTTACTTTTGTGATAGTATTTCCCCTTATTTAATGAATGCATTTTATGGAAAATGATTAATATGGATAGATGGATGTAAGTCTGTGCAGCAGAGATTAAAAGAAATATTTTTGTGTGCATATAATTTTTTTCATAATTTAAAGTATAAAAGATGACTTGATGCAGGGTATTTTACTGGATATTGTCTCTAACGGTGTGATTTTACTTTACAAGTTGGGGGTTTTATATTTCAAAGCATTTATACAATGCAGAGTTCCTTCTGTGTCTGCACTTCTCTTAAAGATCCGTTATTGTAAGAAAAACTAATCAACAAGGGAAAGTTGGAATAAAGACAGCATGGAATTATGTGTGCCTCTGTGGATAAAATTAGATCACTACCAAAAATATTAATATTTTCTCCCAAGTCTCCAATATTTAATCCCAGCATGATTAATGTTCACACTTCAGAGATATGTGCCCAGGGAGAATTTATTTTGCATTGGAAAGGGGCTTTCTGTGAAGGAAGATGCTTCTGCTAAGAAATAAATTAGTTGTGTTGAAGGAGAGGAGGATATTGAGTTTTGGGTGATTTATTCAGTCTTTTGCAATTCATGCTTGGAATAAGGTAAGTAAAATATCCATCAGTAGAGCTGTTTGTACTAACCACTGATCGTACAGCATTGCTTCGAATATTATCTCTGATTTTATGCCAGAGCCAGATGTTGACATTCATAAACAAGTGTGGACACTCGTGAGTCCTGGGAACTTCAAAGTGCATTTGGATATTGGGTTACTGATAGCAAAATGCAGCTGTAGTCTTCTGAAAGGTGGGTACTTGCTATATGGCTGAAGCCAGGGGAAAGGTCTACAATGCATATTTTGTAGAATTTATGGGCAGGCTGTAACTTCACTTGAAATATGTCTGTAGTGGAGTGATTGCTCTGATTCATCAAAAGGGTAATTTCCATAATTGAATTCACATGTGATGGTTTGGAATCGCTTGCCTATTTTATTCTGCAATGTAGTACTAGGGATTCTGCCTCTGCAGTATTAGTATTATCAGACTCTGTCTCAGTGGTCAGAGGTCACACTTGTTTGTCATTAGCTCACACAGTACTAGTGGGTGGGGACATCTGGCTGCTACATATTTAAAGATGGCTGTTTCCCCTAATAACATATTTGAGAGATATAATGTTTTCAAAATGAATTTTAGGAATACTGAGGATGGAAGGTTTAAGCAAGAATGAGGGTGGGGAACAGAAGATAGGACAAAGTGGAAAAAGGGGTTAACAAAACTATGTATAAAGAAGCCTTTGGGAATTTTATTATTTTGTAAGTCTTTTAAAACATAATTTAAAATACTTTAACAGGCCACATAGGTAGATAAAGATCCTCCAGGAAGACATAGGTTATTTAGGAACAAATTCTATTTGCGAGGAATGCAAATAAAGAAGTACTAGTCCCAAAAGACATAGGTTATTACACTAATCCCAGGAACAGATAAATATGTCCATACAGCTCAAAGATACTCAGATGGCCCCAAAACATGTCCTTGCTTTCCCACCAGGATGAGATTGTAAGATTTTATTGCTGAAGAACCAACGCATTTGGTTGTAGACCACAGAGAAATCAAGTTGGATATGAGGTAGAAGTTTCAATCTTGTGGGTCTGCATGGAGAGAACATACTATGTGCTAGAAGATATTATTCAAGCAGTTGATAAAGAAAAGTCATTAATGGTATTTTTAGCTAGGAGCTGATGAGTTACTAATGCTCTTCCTGGTAAGATATGCTCATTGGTACAATAGGGTTATGAATATTATGGGGTAACCAATTGATTTCTGATTAGATTTAAAGCCCACTCCACAGGAGTTAGCTCATTCTTGGTAATACACACCTCATCAAGTGCTGTGGTTGAGGAGGTCTTTGGTCCCAGGAGAGAACCTACAACTGTTATTTTGTTAAATGGACATGGTGTCAAACTGCTTTCTAAATATGTGTATACCCACAGATTAGTGTTGTTCTCAGTCTTTATTAAAGAAGTGTCTTTGTCCAGTGAGCAAGGGTTAATGTAGACTTACAACTTGTCAAAGAGTAGGGAATAAATAATTGTGGGGTGCTGCATCTTAAACAGATTACTATCATTCCCTCCTCTGCTCAGGGAGCAGCATGGACTAGGGAGCAGAAAGAACATAAAAAAAAAAAACAAAGGTTGGGAAGGACCATTGTAAAAGGGTCTTCCCGTCACGACATAACCAAAACATCCATGATCTCATGACTATGATTGCCTTCCCAAGACCTACATGAGATTTCTTCTGTCATGATTTCATCATGAGGAAGTAGAGTATCATGAAGCTTCAGTTCTAACTGAAGATGAGTGATGGAGAGGGTATCATTTTCTTCATTGCCATGGTCAGTTATAAGTTTCCCATGTTGCATTAAATAATTACCAATTATGCAATTAAATAATCACCAATTATGCAAACAACAACAAAATCAGTAAGGGAAAATAAAAGATATCAAAGAAGGATGAGATATACTTATAAAAGAAGAGTTGTTGTATGAAGGATGGGATGAAAGAGGGTAGTGGGGATAAACGTGGCCAAATTCTGCAGATGCATGCGTGGAATTTTTAATGAATAGAAGAAAGTGGAGCAGTGGTTTAAATGTGTTGTTATTGGACACTGTTATACAACCTATAAAATTTAAAGCAGAAACAGTCTTTTGAGATGCCTAAAATAGGATTTCTAAATGAGGTTTCCTTGAAATTTCCTTTCATTTGATAGATTTTTTGATTTATTGATTAATTACTAATTATGTATGTATTAAAGACTGATCTAAGCTGTAGGAAAACAAAGAAAAGCCAAGCTGATAAGGTCCCTGCCTTCTTGGAGCATTTATTCCAGTGGAAAAAGGTGATTTAGATAATTTCGTATATAAAAACTATAAAGAGAGAACAAATGAGCGGGACTTGGAAATCCTACGGAAGTTAGTTAAGGTATCATCCTCTAGGGGAAAAAAAAAAAAACTCTGAGGATCCAGAAACAGCAAGAAAAATAGAAGCAAGATGGGTTACTCAAAAAGAGGGAAGTGAAAATGCAGACTGTTCAAATGGGGAAGCAGTCAAGAAACCCAAACAAGATACTGTGTCTAGTCAGGTCTTCGATGGCCCAAGGTGTAGTAAGAAAGGAGCAGCGGGGCTGCGTCCCTGGCACCCAGCAGCCCACATGGCTAGCTTATGCCCCGAAATAATTACATGGAAACTGTATTCTTTTAAACACTGCCTGGCCCGTTAGTTCCAGCCTCTTATTTGCTAGCTCTTACATATTGACCTAACCCATTTCTAATAATCTGTGTAGCCCACAAGCTGGCTTACCAGGAATGATCTTAACCTGTGTCTGCCTGGAGTGGAAGAATCATGGCGACTCACTGACTCAGCTTTTGTCTCCACAGATTCTGTTCGGTTTACTCCACCCACCTAAGGGTTGGCCTATCAATGGGCCTAGGCAGTTTCTTTATTGATAAGAAATCACTCCCGCATCACCAAGGAATGTGGTCAGTTAAAAACACAGTCCCAGGCCCTTAGGCTGTGGTCTTGGTCCCTGGTTAAAAACCTGGGAAGAAGTCTCTATAATACAAATTGTCACTTGTGATTTTTATGAGGAACACTCTCAGAATCAGCTTTGAAAAAGTGAACCTGACATAGGCTGGAACAAAGAAAGGTTTTGAGTGATATAACCCTAAAAATGTGCCAGCCATCTCCATGGGAACCGAGGGGCCACTTGGGAGTTTTGCTCAGTCAGTTAATAGGCCACTAATAGTGCTGCTTCTTCTCTGCTAAGACAATTTACCACAGGATCAGGTATCTGGTGGATGGATTGGTATCATTCCCAGAGGAAATGAAATACATCCTTCATGCATGAAAGCAAGCTCTTCAACATGGATTTCATCTGAAGCACAATGGGGAGCCACTGAAGTAATTTTTCAAATGAATTTCTTAATTATATTTGTGTTTTCATATGATTACTCTGGCTATAATTTTGAAGACACTGCTGTACATATGGTAAGGAAACAAAGCATTGTTTCTATAAAAAGCAAGAAGTTTGGTTAAACTTGCCAACAACTATTTTGTCTTACTTACTGAAATCATAAGATTTGAATAAATTAAGGAAGCTTTTTAAAAATTTTGATTTGTTGGATTATTTGTTCTTTTGATGTCAACTTCCTTGAGTTTTTTTGTATATTTTGGAGATCAGTCCTCTGTCTCATGTGGGGTTGGTGAAGATCTTTTCTTATTCTGCAGGCTGTTCTTTTGTCTTGTTGCCCATGTCCTTTGCTTTACAGAAGCTTCTCAGTTTCAGGAGGTCCCATTTATTAATTGTTTCTCTCAGTGTCTGTGCTACTGCAGTTATATTTAGGAAGTGGGTTTCCTGTGCCAGTGCTTTTAAGTGACTTCCCACTTTCTCTTCTATGAGGTTTAGTGGTTGGTTTTATGTTGAGGTCTTTGATCCATTTGGACTTGAATTTTGTGCATGGTGATAGATATGGATCTATTTGTATTTTTCTACATGTAGATATTCAGTTATACCAGCACTGTTTGTTAAACATGCTTTCTTTTTTTCCCATTTTATATTTTTGCTTCTTTGTCAAAAATCAGGTGTTCATAAGTGTGTGGATTGATATCCAGGTCTTTAATTTGAATCCATTTGTCCTTCTGTCTGTTTTTATGCCAATACCAGGTTGTTTTCATTACTGTAGCTCTATGGGAGGTTTTGAAGGTAGAAATGGTGATGCCTCCAGAAGTTCCTTTATTGTACAGGACTGCTTTGGTTATCCTGGGCTTTTTAAAAATGGGGTACAGACCTAAATAGAGAATTCTTAAAGATGATTCTACTATGGCTGAAAGACACCTAAGGACATGCTCTACATCCTTAATCATCAGAAAAAAATGCAAATCAAAACAACTCTGAGATTCTATTTTACACCTGTCTGAATGACTAAGATCAAAAACACTGATGGCAGCTTATTTTGGAGAGGATGCCGGTAAGGGGATGCTTCTTCATTGCTGTTGGGAGTGCAAACTTGTAAAGTCACTTTGGAAATCAGTATGGCAGTGTCTTGGAAATTAGGAAACAATCTATCTGAAGACCCAGCAATACCACTTTTAGGTATATACCCAAAGGAAGCTCATTCATACCATAGGGACATGTGCTCAACTATGTTCATAGCAGCATTGTCACAGCTAGAACCTAGAAACAATATAGATGTCCCTCAGCTGAAGAATTGATAAAGAAAATGTGGTATATTTACACAATGGAGTACTACTCAGCAGTAGAAAACAATGACATCTTGAAATTTGCAGGCAAATGGATAAATCTACAAAAAACCATATTGAGTGAGGTAAACAAGACCCAGAAAGACAAATATAATATGTATTCACTCATAAGTGGCTTTTAGGTAGAAAGCAAAGAAAACACAGCCTACAATCCACAATCCCAGAGAAGCTAGATAACAACGAACACTCTAAGAGAGACATATATGGATCTTAATAGCAAGGAGAAAAAGACAAGATATCCTGAGTAAACTGGGAGCCTGACCGTCATGGGAGAGCAATCCTCTCTATAGAATTAACAAAATTGTGAATTCTGACATTTTAGTGAATGGCTACATGAATATTTTGTGTGTGTATCTGTGGTGTGTGTGTGTGTGTGTCCATGAGGGCACACATTTACATGCATGAATAGAAGAGGGAGAAGACAATTCTAATCTTACTTCCTTGTTAGTCATAAGGTTAACCTGAGTTTTACACTTCTAAAATTTTTCTGCTTCTGATTTCTGAGTCTGAAGTCTTCAGGGCTGGGTCATGAGATTATCCTCGTGTGAATTTCACTTGTTTTAAAGAATGTCCAAGCTTGTGCTCAGCTCCCTATGAAATACGTATTCACTATATGAGTAGCACACTGATAAAGGTGTATGGCTGTCAAGAAACGTGGGTGGAATCCTCATGGTGACAGAGTTGTTCTGTATCTTGACTGTGATGGTGGTTACATGATCTACATGTGTGGATAAACTGGCAACCACTAGCAACCATTGTGCGTATTCGAGCAGCCTGCTTTCAATATTGTGCATAGCTGTACAAATGTAATTCCTAGGAGAAACTGAGTAATACATATACAATTCCCCTCTGCACTGTGGGTTGATGATTACTTTACTATAAAATTTGTCTTTCTGGTGTCCCCTGTGCACTTTCCTTAGATTTCCCATTTTGGTGACAAACACTGCTCAGGGACAAGAAGAACAAGAGGGCCTTTATTGCCTTCCATCCTGTATCATAAGGCCCAGATCCCATGACTCTGGCAGGCCCCTTACCACAAACAGATTAGGAACAAAATTTGTCACCTATGTTTTACCTCATCAAAATTCTTTTAAATACTTCTTTGGTTCTTCCAGCATGTACCCTCGCTAGTTAGCACATGTATCCCGATTCTAATTCGGGATGTAAAGATGTCAAGGAGGGATGTTGAGTGACCTCTCTGAGGGCTCCAGCTAATATAGAAAAAGAATGAAGTACCAAGCCCACATCTCCTGACATGCACTCCAGTGCCTTTGCAGCAGCCTCTTAGGTTTTTCTCCAGTGCGTACACACTAGCGAGTATGATACAACATACTGGGAGTAATTTATAGCACATGGTCTTTGTTTCCTGGAGTACCTGATTAAACAGTTCTCAAAGGGAGACAACATGAATCAGCTCTATATTCTTTGGCATTTTCAAAGGGACAGTGAAATGTGATGTTTCTGATCACCCATTTAACCTGTGCTGTCTTCATTTAATGTTAGTTTGTGCTTTAATTTCAGGTGACAAGGGCACTTGCTCTGGCAAGGTATGAGGTGGTAAGCATGGGCTTCTCTCCCTCTCTCCCTCCTTTTCTCTCTCCCTCATTCCCTTCCTCCTTCCTTCCTTCCTTTTTTCATTTTCTATTTCTTTCTCTCTCTGCTTTATGACCAAAAGAAGAAATTAAATTCTTCATAAGGAAAAAAAAAATCTCTGAAATGCAAAGTCCTCACCATCTGTTTCCCTCATTTCCTTGGATCTCTTAAGAGATCGGCTTATCTCTCTTGGCTCTTGGAGTCTTAAATTGAAAACATTGCTTTGATTTATGTAAGCTGCCTTGATTTATGCACTGTTAAAATGAATATCAGATGGCTTTATACTTTTGCAAAGGCAATAGCTCAAACAGGTAAACTTTATCATATCATCTGAAAACCATGATGCTGAGACATGGGTATTAAGTAACGTTGCTTATTTGTTTCAACTGCCTTGGTATTTGGGATTTGGCCTGGACAAAAATTGACTTAAGTTGAGTTACAAGACTTACATCCAACACATATTTATTTTGTACCCAGATAGACATAGGAAGCTAAGAAGTCCCTTCACCAAGGAAGTTAGGTAAAGATAACAGATAAGTTCCATTTTAAGTAGAAGCAGATGACAGGAGGAAAAGGCGCCAACAAAGAAAAGGCTGTGCTTGGAAGGAACAAACTGAGAAATTGGCTGGGTCGTGCATCATGAATCCTTCAAGAGGAACACGATAACCAAGTGAAAACTAAACATTAAGCAAAATACCGAGAACTTTGTGAGATCCTTTCACAGAAAATGCAAACCTGATGAGGCTCAATGGCACACACAGAGACTGCTGAAATTGATTTCTGAGTAATTCATGATTTTAGATGAATGATTTGGTGACATGAAGCCAGAAGATTATAGGCACTACATTGTCCCATAATCCATGGCCACAATACCAAGTATTCCCCTGTTACTAGACCAGTAAACAATGACCAAAAAGGACACAAACAAAACCAAAAACTAATGATACCTTTTGTAATGAGTGCTATAGCAGAAGTAAGGACATTGTGTATATATTTTGAAGGTGTTAGTTTCTAAATTACAGGAGTCCGTCTTCTTGTAAATACTACCTGGTAAAATCAGCTTGCAGTAAATTAAGGTTTTACACTTGCATGTGTCACACCACAAGGAAAATCACATAAAACTGCAAAAGGAACTTTCCAGACAGCATAGTGGGACATGTGATCCTACTAACTCTTTAACTTTATGATTTATGCAGCTCATTGAATTAAACCTTCCCCTTCTTTAACTGCACGGAGCTGCTCATCAGAAGGGTAAAGTTTATCAACATGTGGTATGTTTTCCCACCCAGACTACGGCTCCTGGAGACTGTGCGCCACAGTGACTTGACAAATTCTCCGAAGAGCCTTCATGAATGACCTTCCTTTTTCAAAGCTCATCTAGACAGATTCTTTATGATGGTTGTTGTAGTAGTAAAATAGAGTGGACAGGAAAGGTAGGAAACAGGGGTAGGTGTAACCTCACTTTGGTTAATAAACATAGTCAGCTTCTGAGATAGAAAGTGTAGGCATGCTGTCAGTAATAGGAACCGAAATGAAAGCGGGATGTCAATAGCTCTGTGCAATCATTTGATTGGCTATCTCCACCTTGAACCATCCTCCTGTAATTTACACTACCTTAGGTATACGCATGTGTGATTTTGATCTTTGGCTCTGTTCTGAACCATTAATCTGGGGGAGTATGAGAATGTAAACATGTGCAGCCACCATTGATGTGGAGATTTCTCCACATCACAAAATAAGACTGCTCTATGTCTCTTGGCTAGATTATACCTAGAGGACTTTATGGTCAAAGCAACAAAGAAAGACTTGCACACTACATCTACACGTATTGATACATTATTGACTATGATCAAATTAATCTGTTCAAATGTTCATCTGAGGATGAACGAATAAGGAAATGTACATACCTCCAAGGGAAGTTTGCACAGCCCTCAGTAAACTGTCTTAAATGCTAGAATTCCTAGCTTCCAAATAAGATTGATTTTGAATAATTGTGCTAGTTTGTTTCTGTGCTGGGATAAACATCATCACCAAAAACCAGCAAGGGGATGCAAGTTTATTTTCTTACAGATTACAATCCATCATGGAGTGAAGCCAAGGTAGAAACTCAAGGTGAAATCAGAGGCAAGAACTGAAACCCAGAGGCTATGGGGGAAACACCCTTACTGGCTTCCTTCCCAAAAATTGCTCTGCTTCCTTTACTGTACAGACTAAGTCCACCTCCCCAGGGACAGCACTGCTAACAGTGGGGTGCCTCTGATCAATCTTTAATCAAGAAGTTACCCACAGACTTGTCTACAGACCAATCTGATGGAAGCATTTTTTCAATTAAAGTTTCCACTTCTCAGATGACCCTACCTTGTGGTCAATTCAATTTCATTAAATTGTTAATGAAACATTAAACAGTCCAATAATTGATCAGCAACTTGCTTTTTGAAGAGTCACTTAAATTTCTTGATATTGATGGTATTTTTGGCCTTTAGATATAGAAAAGATAGAAAGATAAATCAAGAGTAAAAAGAAGGCAAAAGAACAAAGTAATTGAAATTTTAAATAGATCTATAAATACTATAAAGACTATATAGATAACCAATTAATTAAAGAATTATATGTGAAAATATTTATGGACTTTGCAACCAAGATGGACATAAATTCATGCTTTTGCTCAAAATTGCTAAATATGCACATATACTTAGTTTAATAATAAATCGTTGATTTGAATATTACTGATTACTAGATGATAACATTTTCACTCGGCTATTTGGAGTTTGCTTTTCAAGTTCAGACATTAACAATAAACAATAGAATGTCAAATATTGTGGTAGCCTTAACATCTGCCTTTTAGCTTGGCACATAGTGACAAATGTATGCACACATGGAAAGAAAGAATGCAAACTTGGAGGCCTTCCCTGTAGTATCATTAATTCAATGCTTTGACTACACAGTTCACAGAGTTATATGGAAATGAATCTCCAAAGAAAAACATTTGAATGAATAAGGACATTTTGACATTTTTCTTCCATATTTTGTACACTTAGTTTGAAGCATGGGTTATAGTCAAAAGCAAAATTCAGTACTATTTTTTACACTGCTTCTAAAAGGGACTATTGGTTTGAATTCCACAGCTTCCAAATTAGATTCTTAAATTAAGCTAGCATTTAAATCTAAAGGTTTTCAGTCCTGTGGTGCCAAATGGTTATGTACAAATGGTAAACTTAATGATTTAAAAAAATCAATCAAAACTATGACAAATATTTGAATTTCATTGAAAAGATGACATTGTAGTTGTTTGAATACTCAATTTTTACTTTAAATATTTGCTTTAAATATTCATTATTCTATGTTCCACTTGCTACATCTATCCTTATTTATATTTCGCTTATGTCTCTAGAAATATTGCTCATACTGTCTTTTAAACTACATTTCTTGCTATAATTAAAAAAAGATACTTAAACAGAGATATTGCACAAACTTCTAACAGAAATGACATGTCATCACTCCAAGTGTTCCAATGTAGCATCATCAATAACTGAGGTCAACCATAGCAGAATGACTTGTTGGAAGATTATTTTGAGTTACTTGAAGTGCATCATACTTTCATTTTTATATATGATAATGCATCCAAAATATTATAATTTTTGGCTTCACATCACATTGCACATAATACTAAAATGCAATATGCAGCAAACAGCCTTCATTTAAAGACACTAACAATTCAAATGTGGGAGAAGTCATAGATTTAAGGAAAACATATTATCTTATAATATATATTTTACTGTAACCTACTTTCCACAGTATTAGGAAAGGCATAATGAAAAGGAAGAATGATTGAAAAGTCTCTGATCAAATCCTCCCTGAATCACCCATGAAACATTCAGAAATTACTATGATAGTAGATCAGAAGGCAGGTCTAAATTACTGCCTTAGCACTCAATCTCTTTGGATATCATTATGTTTCAAAATGCCCAGAGGTGGGGATTGCAAAAATATTAATTTACTCAGCATTCTGACCACTTAATCATCTAAACTGAATACCAACAATATTCATGGGGTTGGGAGATTGGAGAAATTATTCAATTTTTTTATATGCATGATAATTTTGAAACGGCTAATAAGAAAAGAAATTTAACACGAGAATTTCTGGTTCTGAGAGGATTAAACTACATGCCACAGCTGAATATTTCTGAGACAATTGTCAAATGTGAATATTAAAGCATGCTTAATATTAATACCAACCCTGCCCATGCCTTAGACTATGACCTAGATAATGAAATGGGGTGCAGATAAATCTGTTCTTTAGACAGTAATCATACATGCTGATATGTAAATTTATAACAGATATGGTTATTTCCATTTAATAGGCAAGGAAATGGTGACTGAGCTGCTCTGTGAGTCACCAGAGCCATTTTTGCATCAGGTGTTACAGTGACATTAGGCTGGGTCTTCTTAAGCCAGGCGGTGGTTCATGGGGAGCTCAAACACTAGGGAATGAGATGCGTTAGGTTTTGAATTCCATACACTTTCTCTTCAATAACCTCAAATAAAATTCTCATGAGAACAGAACTTGTTGGAAATATTCAGCCTAGGAGTATAAATTAAAACAGGTAAAAATTATATGTTTTTTTTAGTTGTCCTTAAAACCGAATAACTCAATGTTAAATCTATTTCTAATATTAGAAATATACATATATTTATTGGAGTAAATAATTCTAGTAATATAAATTTCCCCTAGTTTGCCAACAAGAAAAATGTTCCTACAGATAACACTTTTGTTTGATGTCCACTGCTTCCTTCTGGTATATTTATCCAGGACCTCCTCTTGGATGAGAAGAACAGGTTCAGAAGCACTGAACCTCTTGCTCAAGGTCACACAGCAAACACCACATCTTCACCCTGGGTTGTTTGCAGTCTGCCAGGTCATTCTGCTTTCCATTTTTTTCCCTCAAGGCAAAGCAATTCTGAGCTAAAAGTAGTAACATGCCATTTAAGAAAAGTGATGTTCTCATGAAGACAGATCTGTATCTTCTTGGTGCCAGCAGGTGTACGCTTTGTTAAATAGACACACAACAGACGGGCTGAGTGTGCAGTGGCAACTCAATATTGCCCAACCCAAAGATTTCTTGGTTTTTGCAGATAAATGTTTTTTATTGATTCTCTTTAGCATACAGTGTAGAGTTCTTTTAAGAGTCCTTTCTACATTTGCGGACATTTTTGACTGATGGCAATAAGGGCCAGAGGGGCTTCATATTAGCCATCTTAAGGAGAAGGTATTCAGGAAAGCTTTCTAGGTTATAGTCCCCCAAAAATGTTCTCAGTGGCTGATGTTCAATTTGACCAGCCAGCAGAGAGATGGATGGTAGAACCGTTCAAAATATTCATTGCTGGTATTCCCCTTTTCTGTTTCACTGCTCCGTTTCCTCCCTGAAAATAAGAGCAAATATTAAATCCCCAGCTGTTTTGCAGCTGTAAGTGTCCAAATGACACAGTTCTGGCCAGCACTTGTGGTACCTCTTTCGTACATTTTTTTCTTTTTGCATATAGAGAAACAAATGACATTTGACAGCAGGAATTTAAAAATATTACAGAAGACAAGTAAGAAACCGTCTATATCGGCCTACTACTGGGCATCCTGCATGCAATAGACAAACCACAGTATTTTAAGATGGCTCAAAAACATCCTCTTGTGTTTGTAGCTTTCTGTAATTCTTAGGTGAAAGACTGCCTGCCCTTCAAAATTCTGGGATACACATGCCATGTTTTATATTCATGCAGTTGGAAAAGCTCCTGGCGGGAACATTTGGGAGTATTTAATGATAATGCATTGAAAATACAAAAAGCCAAGCTTTCACAATGGGTGATCAATAAATAGCAATTATTATTTTGCATAGCAAATAGAATTTCTTCAAAGTAAAGTAAGATGTCAGGAGAAGGGACTAGTTACTAGCTCAAGAGCAGAATGCTGGGACTAGAGAGGTGTCACAGTGGTAAGGAGTTCTTACTGTTCTTGCAGAAATATGGGTTTAGATCACAGTATATTTTGTAATTCCTGCCCCAAAGCTGTCTTCTTTCTTCAGTGGGCACCTGTATTCAGGTGGTGCACATAAACACACACATATGTATATACATGCATATGTATGCACACACATACACAAATCTTTAGAATAAAGTGTAATAGCTCCTTCAGTGGAAAGATATGTGAAGATGAAGAAATCATCCTCAGTGATGAACCCAGTGAAACGAAGTGTTGGTTTGTCAAAATGAGCAATAGGAGAAATGGAAAATCTGAGGCATCACACTGTATCCTGGGTTCTACTAACAGTTTTTAAGTACATCTTTAGATCAACTTAATAATTTCCTTTTGTTTAGATTTACTTACAATTTGAGCACAACACAGAGTGCTAGCACTTTTAACTTTTGTTCTCAGGAGGATAAACATAAACTCTGTGCTGACATTATATTTGAATGAGAATATTTCAGTGTCACCCATATATGCACCCTCATTATGCTCATTTTGCATACAGTGGGGGAATGATTTGTGTGCCCAGATGTCAAGCCATATTGATATGCGCTCGTCACACTGATATTGATGTTAAATCCTATTTGTAGTAAGAGACCCTCTTGCTTTGAATGCAAAACCTTCAAAGTTTTCAGAGGTAAGTTTTATGGAGTTTCTGTAGCTTTCGTTGTTAGAGTGCCTGTCACAATGCTCTTTGGTATTTTGTTAGTAACTGGAATTTCAGAGATGAAAGACAGCTAAGTGTTGGAGTAGAAGTGGAATATACCGATGGAAGCTATTCACAGGTTTTTTATTTCTTTTACCTTTTTCCTTTATTCCCAAATTCAGTCATCTTCACTTTTTCTTGTCTAAGTAACTTGCCTTATTGTGTACTCAATTAACAACCCAGCAAAGGCAATAATTAGAAGAATGTCATTGCTGACGTGCATGGAAATCTTCTATTTTAAAAGATCGTGTGTGTGTGTCTCTGTGTGTGTGTATTCGTTTCATCATCACTTAGAGCATCGATAAAACTTGATATGAGACAGGTATCAAAATTTCCCTCATTTTCCAATACAACAATGTGACTATACTTTATCCCAGACTTTGTGGAATGAGTCAGATGGAGCTAGTTAGGTGCATATTTGAAGATATCCTTGACTAGGGTCATGGATTTTAGTAAAATTATTTTATTCTTGTTCCTGTGGTTTTCCCAGCCCAGAGAAAGGGTACTGTGTAATATCCAAGGCTCTAGCTTTTCTGAGCTGTGGGTCAGATAAAGAGAGGGTCAAGAGATTGAAGAACAACACAAGGTGTTGTCAACTGATGGATCCTGAAATCTGAGCCTGATGCAATATGCAAGAGATGGGAGGAGAGGGCTGCACTTTGGGAAATGTGTAGGAGTTACTAGATAGGAGTTTTCCTTGTGGTCAGAAAATGGATCAGGAGCCATTAAAGAAAGAGTTGGATGAAGGCTACCACCAGGGAGCACAATGCTTTTAGAAAGTAAGTCTCACACTCATGTGATTTTTAGTATCAATCATCATCTTGACAGGATCTAGATCTTGACAAGAGAAACCTTCGTGCATGTAGGTGAGGGATGGTCCATATTCTGCTCTTTGAGGTAGGAAGACCCACCTGTGAGAACTAGTCCTCGGGGAGGGGGAGGATCAAGTTCTGTGTCTAAAGTATGTAGTGTCTTCAACAATAGGAATTTACCTTCAAGACCCGAGACAGCCACTTACAATGTCAATAGTCTACATTGCTTGGGAATCTCTTGGACTGCCCTGATCAACAGCTCAAAGATAGATTGCCTATGCCTTGCACTGGAAATTTATTAGGTATACTACAGTTCTTAGGTGGAGCACTGTAACCCTAACTTCATTACACACACACACACACACACACACATATACACATACAC
Source organism: Microtus obscurus (assembly GCA_963919715.1). NCBI lineage: Eukaryota > Metazoa > Chordata > Mammalia > Rodentia > Cricetidae > Microtus > Microtus obscurus. The sequence goes on from CAWTZC010001472.1 coordinate 2,638,956, forward strand.
ATATATACATACATATGACTACAGCTCTTAGCTGAAGCATTATAACCCCAATTTCATTGCAAACATATGCATTATATGCATACATTATATACATGTAATATACATATATGTGTGTAATATATATAAAAATAGTAAGACTCCCTATAGCTTTGCCAGACATCCATAGAGTTACTTATCCCTCCTTCCTTTCTCTACCGCTATATTGTCCATTCACCCCCCCTACCCAGTTAACCTACCCCAACCTGTCCTATTATCGCCTTATCCAGAGTTCCTTCTCTACTCTCTACAAGATATAAGATATAAGTGTGGGAAAGGACTTTATAAATAGAACTCCTTTGCACAGAAAATAAGGCTAACATCTAACAAATTGTACCTCAGAAAACTACAATGTTGTTTACTGCAAAAGAAATGAGGAAGTCCACAAACTTGGAGAGAATGTATCCTGCTATATGTCTGATTGAGGATTACTATCTAGAATAAAAAAAGAACTCAAAAGAGACAAGAAAACAAATAAACTAATTAAAATATTCTACAGATCTGAATAGAGTTCTCAAAAAGTCTAAAAAATATGTTAAGAAGTGTTGAACAGCCCTAGCAAGTGGGAAAATGCAAATTAAACTACTTAAGATTTTAATCTCTCCTCAGCTAGAATGGCTACTATCAAGAAAATAACTCACAACAAATGCTAGCAAGGATTGAAAAAAAGGGGAAATCACATCCACTGTTTATGAGAATGCAAATCGGTGTGTAATGTAACCAGTCTGGAGACTGGTGTGAAGAATTCTCAAAAGACTAAAAATAAATCTGCCATATAACTGAGCTATCCCACTCCTTGACATATGCCCACCAGATTAGAGGTCCTACTTCACAGCTGCTCACTTAACCATGTGCATTGCTGCTTTAGTCACAATATCTAGGAAATGGAAACAATCTAAATGTCCTTCAGCTGATGAAATGACAATGAAAGTGTGATGCATGTGTGCAATGGAATTCCATTAATCTATAAAGAAAAATGAAATCACAAACTTTGTAGGTAAATGAATGGAAATGTATGTTCATATATTTTATTTATGTATACATATTTACTCATATAAATATGAATAATATATTCACATAAAATGTGTTTATTTATATTTATAGTTTTAATATATTATTTATATCTAGATACATACAGAGCCAGATATACAAATGTCACATTTTTGTCTCTCATTTATAATTCCTTGCTCTGAATCTTTAGATATAAGTATATAAGTTAGAGTGACTTCAGATCCAAGAATGAAAAAAGGGGCTAAGGGCAAGAGAGAGGCCCTCGAGAGAGGAATTCTTGCCTAGTGTTATAAACCCATGGCTGGTGATGTCATGGACCCTAGAGGAGAATATGGTGCTGTCACATTCTGATCTCCAACTGCATTCTTAATACGTATTCTTATACCCACAAGTCAGTGTAGTAGAGACAATCAGAGAAATCCGGAACTGTTTCAAATGCAGAGAACAGCTGGCCTTGGCCTAGAACTGGGGGATCAGAAAGTCTGCTCTGAGATATTGTCCTCTGTATGTGACAGGGAAGTGATACTCATGAAGTCTTAACAATACATCACCTAAAGAAGACCAGAAGAGTTCCAACAAGACACCAGGTTACACACCAATATAGATGGGGGAAAAGAAAGTAGTTAACATGAGCTTATCTCACATAAGATGTTTATGCAAAAGTCACATATCAAAAATTTAGTGTTTATTTATTAATAATTAAATTATGTAAAATTAATTCCATATATATGATGATTAATCTTTATTTTCAATTTAACATGATTCAGAACCACTATGGAAATAAACCTCTGGGCATGTTTGTCCTGGTCTGAATGTGTGTGTGTGTGTGTGTGTGTGTGTGTGTGTGTGTGTGTGTGAGAGAGAGAGAGAGAGAGAGAGAGAGAGAGAGAGAGAGAGAGAGAGAGAGAGAGAGAGAGAGAAGAAAATGAGGAAGAGGAAGGGGGAGGAAAGGGAGAAGGAGAGGGAGAAGGAAGAACAGAAGGAAAGGAAGGAAGGAAACAGAGTATCATAGCATCAATCAGCATTCATCTCTCTCTCTCTGCTTCCTCACTACAAATACAATTTGAGCAGATTCCCCATTTTCCTGCCATGATGAATCATGCACTGTAACCTCAAAATGGTGAGTGCAAATAAACTTTGTGTGTGTATAAATATTTCTAATACAAACATCTTCACCACAGAATTTTCCTCATTTTAAAAGAAGAGATAACATGAACTGCATTATAACTCTTAGAGAAAGCTGAAAAGTACACCCAGCTTAGTCTGCAAGCTGCTGCTGGCCTCAGAAGTGGTTGTTGGGTAAAGAACTTCAGTGCCATTTGGGGCTTAAGGACACAAGAAGTGGTTTAAGATGGTTCCTAAGTAGTTCGAAATAAGACTGTACAGCTGGTGCTGTTAACCTAGGCCTCATCTCTCTGTGGTCCTGGAGCTGAAAGGCTCAGCAGTTTGTGTTCTTTGGGAACTATACTACAGCCCACACTGGTGGGGTCAATGCCTGGGTGATTTCGTCCTAGAGTGTAAGTATCTCACACAGGGAACTGGGCTCACCCTCCACCTCTGCATCTCTCATGGAGATGCACAGAGAACTGGGCTCATCCTACACCTCTGCATCACTCATGGAGATACATACACGGGGAACTGGGCTCACCCTCCACCTCTGCATCTCTCATGGAGATACACAGAGAACTGGGCTCATCCTCCACCTCTGCATCTCTCATGGAGATACATACACAGGGAACTGGGCTCATCCTCCACCTCTGCATCCTTCATGGAGATGCACAGTGAACTGGGCTCACCCTCCACCTCTGCATCCCTCATGGAGATACACAGAGAACTGGGCTCATCCTCCACCTCTGCATCACTCATGGAGATGCACAGGGAACTGTGCTTACTCTCCATCATTGCATCTCTCATGGAGATACACGGGGAACTGGGTTCACCCTCCACCTCTGCATCTCTCATGGAGATACCTTGCCACACAGCAGTCTCTGATCCATTCTTTCTCATCACATACATACTGGGAGGATTAAAATGGAGATTTTAAAGCCCTTTTATATTCCACCAGTAAACAAACTCCCCCTGCCAGTTATTCTGCGCAGAGCTCTGAGAGACTTAAAGATGAGAGAGAAGAAATAAAGAGTGTCTTGGATGGTGGCCAAAATCACCAATTTCTCCCTAAAATTAAATTAGACTTTTGAAAGGAAAACTCATGATCCAGTGCACAAACTATTTCCATTTCCCCCTAAGCATTGTTCTTTGGTTGTTAACATGTTCTTTTGTTGGATTGTTCAAATAAAACATTTTTTTCTTTAAAACAAATAGAAATGTTCTATGTAATCATTAAAATTTTTACTCCATGCAGAAAAATGCCTCTTCTTTCAATGTATATGCTGTCAACTAGCATGCGTGCTGGCAAGTGGGAAGTCACAGAGTGGCTATAAAACACTCTCAGAAGGCTGGGCTGAATCGTTTCATGTTTGGTTGTCATCTGGTTATGCTTAGAGCCACGAATATTCTATGTTTATGTTAGAATTAATCATATTTAGTGCCCCTTCAGCAAGTGTAATTCTGACCTGTCTACATTGCAGCTAAGTTCATTAAATAGTCTATATTATACATATTATTTTGCTGTAGGGTACATGAGAACAGATGACCCCTCCATGATCTCTGTGAGTGTATACATGTTTTTGGGCTGCCTACAAGGTTGAAAATAAACAGATACTAACACACATGTACATATGTTTATATAACTGTGTATGTCCATACATGTATATATGTGCCATCTACCTTTAAACGACTGAGAACTTATTAGGAATGTGGAAACTGGACTTTTCTCAAGAAGCGTCAATAAATAAACCCACCTTGCCTTTTATTTTCTCTCTTTAAATACTTTCAAGAAATCCTTGGGTTTTGGAAAATATATACCCCTCCCCTATGCACACATTCCTATATTTGGGATAAAAATATAACCTCAGAAATTTCTTATTTGAAAAAATAATGATTCCCTAAATGATTACTATTGTTCAGCCATTTAAGAACTGACCTCCCCAGGTTGAGAAAATAAAACCTGGAAAGAAGTCAAATAATCTATAGTAAATTAAGTTCTTACATTCCTGGGGAAGCTGCTTGAGATCAGGGAACAAATTAACATATGTCTGAGTCTCCAGATGTGCTCTTGCATAACATGAGCCACTTACTGAATTTTAATTTTTATATTAAGAATTACTAAGTTCTGTGTGGCATTTTAAAAATAAATAACCTAAGTTCAATGATACTTGACACTGGTCATGCTGGATTGCAACCATTACTCCTAATGTTATTGAAATTTGGACCAAGTAATGGTCATGATCTGTGGACTGTAATAATTCACAGATCTGAAAAATTGTCCCCAGCAGTCTCTGTGTTGCATTTCCCTTCATCTATGAGAAACAAGCAGAAAACGTAGTTGAAAGTAAATGAGCTGTTCTTTCTACTTAATTCAAGATGTTTTTAGAACTCTAAATAAAAGACTTTAGGAACAGTTATTTTTTTTCCTCTGATCTTTATAGTGCCCTTTGAATTAAAAGCTTAGCTGGCACTTTAATTGTTGTCTGGCCAAAGCAGTGTATTCATAGACAGGAATGAATGCTAATTTGTCAGCCAGGCTACATTATGCATGTCGCCCTATCTTTTAATTTCCCATGGCTGTGCACAGTCGGGGGTTGCTCCTCCATCCGGGATTCTACTGTTTTCTTTAGAAATCTTTACAGTTGGATCACTGAGACTGGGAGTTTAAGTTGTTTCCTGTTAGCATCAGGCTCTCTCTCCTCACTTGGTCACTTCTCTTCCTCTCCTTATACTTATCCATCTTGAAGTTCATATTTTCTGTAGAGTGATTTCTAAGTGGCATGCATAAAGAATATACTGATTTGTTTTCTTCCAAAATCAAATGTTTGAAATTAGGATAAACTTCATTTTCATAATGGAAAATTTCCCAAAACTATGAACATCAAATTACATGAACAACACAGTAATAGACAATGAGCAACTCTGAAAACATTCTTAATTATTTTTGGGAAGGGTTAATGGAATTTAATTGGTTTTATTTAAAATTTCTCCTATTTGTAAAGAGGCTGTGCAGCATTTTATTCTGAAAGAATCTGACAGAGTGTACTATCTGTATCTGGTTGGGGGAAACCAATACCTAAGGGTAAAATAAAATCAGGAATCTTCAAAAAACAATCCACAAAGCCTTGTGGATCACCAATTGGATGAAAGAAATCTAAAGGTAAAGTTCTATTACAAGTCAGTTTCACCTTTTACTACTTCCCATGTAGATTAGATCCATGTATGTCTCTCTTAGGGACCTCATTGTTGTCTATGATCTCTGGAATTGTGATTTGTAGGCTGGTTTTCTTTGCTTTATGTTTTAAAACCACTTATGAGTGAGTAATATGATAATTGTCTTTTTGGGTTTGGGTTACCTCACTCAATATGATGATTTCTAGCTCCATCTCCTGAGTAAATTGGGAGCATGGGAACCATGGGAGAGGGCTGAAGGGGAGGGGAGAGACAGGGAGGGGAACAGAGAAAAATGTATAGCTCAATAAAATCAATAAAGAAGTCAGTTTCAGCATCTCAACTTACATCTAATTTACACCTTGAGACTCAAGACTCATTTGATTCCTGAAGTAATGTAATTATTGCTTTTTAAGGAAACGTAAAAACATTTCAAAAGCCACTTAATTCACTTCTAGTTACCTATCACACATGAAAATAATACAGTGACCTAGGAAAGTTGTTGCGGGAAGTCCTTCTGCTCCTCCAGCCAATAGCCGCTGAGATACCAGCCCATTGGGGCATGGTCTCTCTCTTTAAAAAAGCAGCCATTTCCCTCCTTGCTCTCTTTGCTTCCTGCTCCGCTTCTGGTGACTAGACTCCTTCCTGATTGCGCAGAGGGCTGTTTTTTGGGACGGTGATCTGTAAGTTTTTTTTTTTCCCTTAAAGGGTATTTAAAGATAAATACCACCCTATTAATCATAATTCCAAACTGGTGTGGGATTCTTTGTGATTTACGCCTTCATCAGAAAGTAAATCAACCTGGGTAGTTCTGAGCCTTTCAGCAGGACAACTACTGTTTATTGAAGATGAAATTCATTCATTGCTGATTTTGTTGTAACTGACTGCACACACTGAAGTCACTGCCAATACTTCTCCCTCTTCACAGATGGGCTGACCTGCTGGCATAGTCCTAGATAAGATGCTCATCAAGATTTCTCACAGGGGCCTTCACCGCTTGGTCATTTGCCTTCTCTGGGTGGATTCTTTTTGTAGAGCAGCACAAAGCTCAAAAGTCGGGGCCTGAGGGAAGGCATGACTTGACAGAATTCACTCCTGAAAACAAAACTCTCCTGCGGCAGTAAGATGGTTCCTTGAAGAAACAATTGTTTGGAGATAGAAAATCAGGAAATCCAAAATGAATAAACCTGTATGAATATGTAGGAATTGAAGACCAGTCCAAGTTATGAAGATGCAATTATATACCAAATTACAGTAAAAATATTTATACAGTGTCCATCTTCTCTCATGCACACTTTGCCACTTGGAGATTTTATCACCTCAGTGACCCTGATTCTCAGTTTGAGTTCTCCAGTTATTAATAAATTGGCAATGTGCAGTGGTCCCATTTTGGCGTTTGAACCCTGATGTGATGAGAAATTTCACTGAACACACACACACACACACACACACACACACACACATGGCAAATGTGCTTACTCATATGTGAAAGTGGAAATAGTTGACTTATAGAAACAAAAGGTAGAATCAGTACTAGCTGAGAAGGGAGACAATAGAACAACAGCTATTGAAGTACAAGTAGATAGAGAGGAATGTGTTATAAGGTTCTGTAGCACAAAATGATGGCAGAACTCTATGATTTAATATATTAATGTAATCTGTAAAGAAGAAAGCAGAAACATTTGAAAATTTTGAATACAAAGCAATGTTTAAGGTGACTCAAATGTCAAATGCCATATTTGATCATTATCTACAGCATGCATTGGATGATCACACTGGACCCTAATAATACGTACTGCTAGGGCTGAAGACATAGCTCTGTGGTTAAAAGTGCTGGCTTCTCTTCCTGAGGACCTGGGTTCAATTCCCAACAGCCTCATGGCGACTCACAACCATCTCTAACTTCAGTTCTAGTAGATCCAATACCCTCTTCTGCCGAAACGGCAGATATGCATGTGATACAAACATTCATGCAGCCAAAACATTCCTACACAAAATATAAATAAAATTTTAAAAATATGTGCTGCTGAATAATGTGTACTGCACTTAATCTATTAATAAATCTAATATCTGAGGTGTTATGAAACAAAATGTATTTTCCTATAGCCTTTTACATGGTTAAGTTGTGAGTTGTTTTGTTTTGCAATGTTCTATTTTTACTAAGCTACATCTCAAGAACTTCTCAAAATACTTTAGAACAACATAGCATTTGGCACACTAATGGCTTCTGGACTGAATGGTCCTCGACATACTTCTGAGGGCTCTGCAAACCAAGGAAGGTTTTTGATTGTTTTTATCTTATCCCACTCAGAAGAGCTAATATCCAAGGAACAAATGATAACAAATACTGGTGTGGATATGGAGAAAGCAGAACACTTATTCATTGCTGGTAGGGGTGTAAAGTGGTACAGCTGGTATAGTAATAAGTCTGGAGTTTACTCAAAAAGCTAGAAATAGATCTACCATATAATCTTCTTATATAGCTCTTGGGGAAATATGCAAAGGACTCTATATCATGCTATAGAGATACCTACACATCCAAGTTCATTGCTGCTCTATTCATACTAGCCAGAAAATTAAAATAGCCTAGATATGCAACAGTTGATGGCTAGATAATAAAAATGTGGCACATTTACATTACGGAATATTATCCAGCTATTAAGAATCAAAAAATATGAAATTGCAGGTAAATGGATCTGGAAACAATAATTTTGAGTGAATTATCACAGACCCAGAAAGACAAATGTCACACATTTTCTCTGATATATAGATACTATCCTTGAATCTTTAGATATGGATGTTCTATTTGGAATACCTATAGAAGTCAGGATTTTAGTTAGGGGCCTTATGGGAGTATTCAAGGCAGGAGAGTGGTATAAAGGGTTAAGTGGGGAATAATGATATAGGAAGGATGTAATGAAGTGGGTATAGGAGGTGAGGGTTGATGAGAAGTTAGAGGGATAAGTAACACAATAAACAAATCTGAGAAAGTCATATTGCAAACGCACTACTGTAGAAGCTTTCTAAAATATATCCACACACGCACACATATAAAGAGTTTAAATGCAGTTACTCTGTAATGAGGAGACAATATCATTACTAGATACTTTAGTATAACAACAATATGCCCAGTCCCATGAAAGAGTTGTCTCTTTTGGAATTGTTGGCTGGTGAGGTCCCATAGACCTTCAAATACTAGCTGGCTATGACAATTCTGTTCATTACCCTGCAAACCTCAATAGGAATACTGTGCTGCTGATGACACCATATACTGAGTCACAGAACATGAAGAAAACAAGCTTGTGTTGACCTGGAACCTTCATTTCCACTGCCTAGCTTCCATTGTTCTGTAATGTGCTTCGCATAATACTGATGAAAAGGAAATAATAATCTTGTCCAGCTATGAACTCTGCAACCTACAACAGTGACTAGTCAGGCAGACCTGCCCATTGATAATCAGCCTCTTTCTGATTAAACTTAGGGTCCAATCCACAAGATGGAAACCATATTTGATATTGCTATTAGGAGCAGCAAACTCTCAAGTCTCATCAGAGAAGCTTCTTTTAATGGAACATGACAGTTATCACCAAGACCCGCAATTAATCAAAATTCAGAGAATAAGAGATTAGACTGCTCAGGTTTACACGGCATGTCTTTATAACAATTGCAAAAGCTCTGGGATTATTGTAGGAGAGGGTGTAGGCAGATTGTGAGAGCCATAGGCAGCAGATAAGGAAACAGTCAATTCAGTACAAAGCAGGGCATTTGCACATATGTATTCATAGCAGTTGAGATAGCGTGCACAAGACTCTAGGAAGTTACATGTATAAATTCATAGCAGTTGATATAGCTTACACAAGACTGTAGGGAATATACATGTATAAATTCATAGCAGTTGAGATAGCATGCACAAGACTGTAGGGAAGTTACATGTATAAATTCATAGCAGTTGAGATTGCATGCACAAGACTTGTGTAGACTCATGCGAGAAAAATTTGAGCATGAAGAGGGGAGTTATGGATGGATTCCCCGCCCATAACTAAGGAACTGTAGGCAGTTAGTACCTGCTTGGAGAGTAAGAATCAGTTTGTTTTAAGGGTGTTGGCCTTTCCTGGTGGGATGACCACACACATGAGTGTAGATGAATGGGCAGCACAGACTGTTCTTAAGAAAAAAGACACAAACTTGGGTAGGTAAGACAAGGCAGCGGGATCTGGAGGAATGAGAAGAAAGATGAATAGAATCTAAAAAAACATTGCATCGAATTCTCAAAGAACTATTAAAAACAAGAAAACTTAATATTTAGAAAATTAAAAATTATTATACATGAAATTAATATGAAATTTGAAAAAATAAGATTATAGATGAAAATAACACAAAATTTGTGTTTGGTGTCTATAAATTAAGCTTTATTGAAACATAGCTGTAAGTACTAATTTAGGTATTGTCTGTGAGTCTTTTACACAAAAATTCGAGTTGGTTAGTTGAAACAGGGAGCTTATGGTTCACAAAATATATTATTTGGTGCTAAACATTCACAGAAAATATTGATTCGTGGGAGAGAGGATTCTTTTATTTACAACTGATTCTTGCCAGATTTTGTATCATTCATTCAATTATTCCATTTGAGTTCCAATTTGGGAGGCACTTTTGGTCTGCCAGGTGTCCTCTAAACTCTTGACAGGATAATGCTTTCCTATTTATATGCAATATCCCGAGTTGCCACTTGTTAATTTGTTCTGTCACTTAAAAATAGAAAAACAAATGTGTGGTCTAACACCAAGAAAGCACACCATTTGCCTTTACTTTCGGAGAGAAATAGAAATCGAGGGGCAATTTTTTAGGATGTTTCAACTTTCTTGGAGAGATCTGAGAAATCAGTCTTGTGTGTTTCCCCTTTGTACAAAAAGGAGAAATAAGATTTTCCCTCCTCTCTTCTGCTTTGTAACCTATGTACAGCAGTTCACCAGTAATCATAATCTTGCTTGCTTCAAGGATGCTGGGGGATAAACCATGAATGATATTTAGAGAAGGGAATAGGAATTGCTAGGGAGTTAAGTGGTCCTCTGGGATGCACAGTAGTCCATTCTCTATTGTTTGCCCAGTAGTTGAAGATGGAGTATTTCCGTCTGACCTACGATAATAGATACCTGTGACTTCAGCAGATACTTTAGAGATCTGATTTATCGACACCTGGAATGTTCCTGAACTAAAGTAATGCTTGCTTATAGTGAATCTTGTTTCCTGGATAAGTCAGCCTAGCATAGCAGCTTTTCTATTTGCAAACACTTTTAAAGTCTATCTATAGAGCAGTCAAACTAAGGAATAAGACACAGTATCGCTACACTCTGCAGCATTTTTTTTTCCTTAGGTGTTTCATCTCCAAGCACAGCTTTAAAGCTGTGAAAGCACTTCTGTAAGTGTTTTGAATTTAAATTGGTGCAATGTGATAATTATTTCTCTATTTATAGCATGTTTCTTGGCTCGCCATATTTTTGGAATAAAAGGTAAATTCATTGTTCAGTATATACATATGTACGCATTTATATTGCTTTTTGAATAAATGTTAAGGTCAAGTTTTATAGTTCAATAATAATACCTATAGCTTCCCTAAATTTGATATTATTCCTAATCCCTATAAATCTTTTAGTTTTCCTTATATAAACGCTGCAAAGTATCTAGTACCACTGTGAGTAAATTGTGATGTGAAGAATTAATTATGGAAGTGTCTCACAGTACTGTTTGTGTTGACTTCATGACATGCCTATGATCTTCCTCCCTCCTTAGAAAATAAGTTCCATGATTAGAGTTCCCAGCTTACCTCATTGTAATATCCATCACCTGAAACTATGCTTCATACATAGTTGGTATCGAATATGTACTGAATAAATAAACTAATGTGTTGTTAAATCTGTAAGACCTGGAGTGGTAAAATGAACATATAAGGTATAGTATGACTTCTCTATAGAAATTATGTCTTTATTTTAGCAAACTAATAAAATGGCCATGAAATCTAGCAAACAAGAGGAACTTGAGTTATAGGCAGTTATGAACTGTGTGGTATAGGTTCTGGTAACTAAAACCAGGTCATCTGGAGGAGCAGTTAAGTGCTCTCAACTGCTGAGATATCTCTCTGACTCCCAAACTCACATGTTTTAAAAGAGATTAGTAGCTTAACACAGTTCAAATTTATCTCTCCCTTTAACAAGGTCTATTGCAGAGCCAGGAGAATCAAGATGCAACCCATCTCCATAAAGCAACTAAATACATGAGCTATTGAGATCTGTTACACTCTCCAAAAAGGCAAAACATTAAAATTGTTGAGCAGTCAAGCAGAGCAGAGATTATGCATTGTCATGAAAATGCTTCCATATCAAGATGATACAGTGTAGTAGGATTTTGAGTCATAATGTTCCGAGATGACTGATGTAGACAGCATGTTATTCTCTGAACAGAATAATATCTGTGAGAACAACCATGATGCTGGACATTACCAATATACTAGTGTTGTACTATTTAGTTAACAGTAGAGACCATTTTGACTTCAATAACTGTTAAAGGATAAGCAACCAAAAGACATCACATATATTGGAATTTCAGTCAGTAAGATTGGGATTGAGAGGGATGTAAGATGGCTAAAGACAGAGATAATTACTAGACTAATTTCTAAAAATAAAATAGTAGGTAAAGTAAGTCGGGGTATTACTGGGTCTACAGACTTAGAGCATTAAAGTTGTGAACAGTTATCATAATTACAAGGTATAGAGATGATGGGATTATGAATTAGAGACCAAGCAACAGATGTAGGAATAAGAGAAAAAAAACTGTGAGATATGGGTGAAAAGAGTAGTAAAGAGGCCTTGTATCATACTAGGCAAAGGAACACACACAGCAAATCTAAAACTTAACTGAGCAATATACAAGCAGAAACAAAACCACCATGAGACATACATGCAAGAATGGACATTAAATAAAAGAAAATAAGGAGTAGGAAGATGCTTACGGAGTAAATTGCTGACACAGCTATGCTGAGTTGAAAGGTGATCTTTTCAGATCCTTCTGGATTGAGCAGGATCCATGCAGTGTTATTTGTGGGAGGAAAATTGGGAGGCATTGGTGTCCAAGTCTCCATAGTCTGTGCCATTCTGGCCTATGAGGGAATGGATGCTGCACGTCTGTCCCTGCGGGTCCAGAGCATGTATGCATCTGCTCTTTGTTTTTTGCTAGACAAAGTGATGGTGAGAATCATCAATGTCTCTCATGTTTTGGGAGTGCCTGCTGTTCTTGTCATATATCAGTATTTCTGTTGCTGAAAGATATGCATTTATCTTATTTTGTAAACAGTCTACTATAATATCTGCTCAAATGGATTCTTCGTGATACTGAGATATAAGAATCCTTCTTATGTGTTTTTTATTAGATACTATGCAATTATTTTCTCCCAACATGAGACATGCCTTTCATTGTTTGCATAGTATATTCTGCATGGATAAAAGTTGAGTTTGTTTTTTTAAAAAGCCTTCCCAATGAAAAATTCCTAAATCCTACAATAACAAAAGTATTTATTTTCAATAAATAATCTGAATTTCATAGAAACAAAAGAATCAGGTCAACATGGATTATGACCCTCATTTTACCATACTCTTTAAATATTAATCTTACTGTATCATAATCCTATTGTAGAAATAAAAATATTTGACATTTTCATTCATGCAGTTTCTTTTCAACAAACTATTCCTCTTCAGTGTGCTTTTAACTTGTGCCTTTCAATGTCTCTTTTGACTTCATTATTTTTTCAAGTCTATTGGCTTAAAATATACTTATCATTCAGTTGTTTTATATTTTTGGACGTATGCTCAATATGCTCCTTTTTTTTACCTGATATTACTAATTTGTATACTAATTTTTTTTGCTTCTTTGTGTGTTTTTTAAATTTTGGTTTTGTTTTATTTATTTATTTTTTGAGACGGGATTTCTCTGTGTAGTAGTACTGGCTGTTCTAGAACTTGCTTTGTAGACCAGGCTGGCCTTCAACTCACAGAGATTTGCCTGCCTCTGCCTCCCGTGTATTGGGATTAAAGGCATATGCCACCACGCACAGTGTAAATGCTATTTTCTTAAGCCTGGTTATGTATTTAACAATTTTACTGATATTTTCTCAATACCAAAATCTTTTCTTAATCACTTATTTATTCATTGACTGCTTCCTGTTTTACGAAAATGTCCTTTGTATAATCTTTTATTTCCTTGGCTTTATGCCTATTGTTCTCTATATTTTAAATTCTTAATATGTTGGAATACGTTATTGATTTGATATGTTTTCCAAATAAAAAGCACTTACTAATATTCATTTCTCCATGCTTTTTAATGGAAGTAAGTGGTGGTGGTAGAATGCCTTATGACACTTAAATAAACTTGGTTTTAAAGTATTCCACATCTTCGTCTGATGTCCTTATCACATAATGAGAAACTATAGCTAGTCCAGCTGCTGGTCTACCTTTAATAAACAGAAAAGGTCACACTGTAAAGTCAATGCAGGGTATGTATGTTCTGCTATTTGGATAGTGGGTTTCTGAACATCACTCTGCCACCTCCTTCAATAACCTTTCCCCTGGCAAGCCCTAGTGAGAGATGACTGGACCTTTAGTGTCCACTCTTAATCACAGGAAGTATCGCCAGCAGTGACATTGCTATCTGTAACTACAGAGTCCACTGATGCACTTTGACAGGCATTTAGGCATGTTTCCAAATATCCGAAAGGGTCAATCTTAGCTCAACCAGAATTTACCTAATTGCTCTGGCTAGTCGCCTGTGGGATTTTTTTTTTTTTTTTTTTTTTTAGGCAGAAGCATGGTTAAGCAGCATCCAGCTTTGCTAACAGGTTCTACAGCATGCTGACTGACTGGCAATGCCCTTCCAAAAACAGGCTGCCAAATATGTAAATAACCTTGTTTCTTTTAGCAACAAAAAGTTAGACTCCTTAGGAGTGTGAACCACTGTGGAAATCTCGAATGGATTTGGGGTTTTCAACAAAATAAATTATCACTTAGTTAGATGCCACTTGCTCACATACTCCTTCCCCACTGCTTCGACTGTAATTTTCTAAAATCTTATAATAAGGTAATACCTATACATGGAACACTTCTGTTTGTGAGTCTCTGCAATGAATCAGCCTGTAACCTCATAGCTGCCAGGGAAGATTATCAGAAAAAAGGTAGGTGGATCGTCTTAAGTGCAAAGAGGTATATTTAAAGCAACTGGAAATCGCTTTCTGAAAAATCAAAGATTGTAAGCCTATTCGGTCTCGTAATGAATTTTGGTACAAATGAGAATGCGTGCCTTCCCCTCACTCCTTCCAGGAGAACACTGTAACACCCGATTTTGTGTTACACCCTCGGTACAGTTTGCGTGCCACTGTACCATACGCGAGTCGGGCAAGGTCCTGGAGATTGAAAGAACACACAAAGAGACCTGGGTCATTCGAAGGAGATCAGCCGAATATCATGTATTCAACCTTGGGGAAATCATTATATACCTAGCTGCTGTACAAGGATTTCTGCCTAGGCAGGTGGGAAATTACCATACCAACGATGGAGTCAATGCCCTAAAGCTAATCACCACGCGGGGCAGGGGGAGCACAGGAACAAACAGAATGCATTAGTTAGCTGACCAGAGACTGTCCTCAAGATGCACTCCAGGAACAAGGGTAGACCTGGGCCCTACAGAACACAATAAAAGTTCCACTAGAATATTATATTTTAACTATGAATCAGGTTTGGTATGTGTTGTCAGAATTACAAAATACCCTTAAAAATGTTTTCACTTGGTTTCTCGCTACACCCATAATGGCTCCCTCCCTCTTTCAAGGTTTCTCTTTCCTTGCTCTCCCTCTCTGTCCTTCATTCAACACTGTTGGAGGAGGCTGCTTGTTTTTCCTGGCCACCCACAACCGAAATAGTCACACAGACACTGTATTATTGAAATCACTGCTTAACCCATTGGCTCTCGCTTCTTATTGGCTAACTCTTACATCATAATTTAAACCATTTCCAGTATTTTATATTTTACCACACGGCCCATGGCCTACCAGCAAGGCTGCAGCATGTTTGTCTCTTGTGGTGGCTCCACGGCTTCTCTCCGACTCTGCCCTACTTTCTCCCAGCATTCTGTTTAGTTTTCCCTGCCTAGCTCTGTTCCCCTATAGCTCTGCTATATGCCCGAAGCAGTTTCTTTATTCATTAATGTTAATCACAGCATACAGAGGGGTCCCACATCACAACATGACCTTTCAGATTGCCCATGTTCTCCTCCTTGCTTCCCTTCTCCCCTTTCACTCCTCTACTACCTCCTCTTCCCCATGTTGCCAATTTACTTAGAAGATCTTGTCTATTTCCCCTTCAGGTGGTGGTGAGGGATCATATATATCCTCTTAGGGCTCTCGTTGTTTCCTGTCTTCTCTGGAGTTGTGGACCATAACCTGATTATTCTTTACTTTCTGTCTAATATCTACTTATGAGTGAGTATATGCAGTGTTTCTTTATGTGTCTGGGTTACCTCACTTAGGATGATTTTTTTTCTAGTTCCATCCATTTGCCTGTAAATTTCAAGATGTCATTGTTTTTTACTACTGAATAAAAAACTTCATTGTGTAAATGTACTGCATTTTCTTTATCCATTCTTCAGTTGAGGGGCATCTAGGTAATTTTCACATTCTGGCTATTACAAATAATGTGATTATGAACATAGTTTTAGGGAACTGCCAAGGAATCCACAAGAATGACCCAGCTAAGAATCTAAACAATAATGGAGAGGGTACTTTACCTACCCTTCCCCTGTAATCAAATTGATGACTACCTTAATGGTCATCATCAAACCTTCATCCAGTAACTGATGGAAGCAGATGCCAAGATCTACAGCTAAGCACTGGGCCAAACTTCTGGTATCTAGTCATAGAGAGGGAAGAACGATATGATGAGCAAAGGGACCAAGATAATGATGGGGAAACCCACAGAAAGGGCTGACCCGAGCAAGTGGGTGCTCACTGATTCTGTGCTGACAGCTGAGGAAGCTGCATAAGACCGAACTAGGCCCTCTGATTTGGTTGACAGTTGTGTTGCTTTGGCAGTTTGTGGGTACACTAGCAGTGGAAACACCCATTTCTAGATTTAAATACATTAAAGAATGAAAGTTTATTAAATATTTTGATAGACCCTCCAAAGACAGTGTGTTAATTCACTTCTGCTATTGTGCTAAACACCATGATCAAGGCAAATTGGGAGAAAAAAAGACTTTATTTTAACATGTGAGTTATAGTCCATCTATCATCAAGGGAACCCAGAGCAAGAGCTCAATGCAGGAACGTGAAGGTAGGGAATGTAAGCAGAAATCACAGTGCTATAGTGATAAAGGTATCATAATACTGGCAATAAACAGGCAGGTAGATCAATGGAATAGAAGAGAGGACTGGGAATTAACCAACATAATTATGCCCACCTAATTTTTTTCAGTTCTTCTTTTAAATTGATTTATTGAGCTATACATTTTTCTCTTCTCTCCTCCCCTTCAACCCTTTTCCATGGTCCCCATGTTTCCAATTTATTCAGGAGATCTTGTCTTTTTCTACTTCCCATGTAGATTAGATCCATGTATGTTTCTCTTAGGGTCCTCATTGTTGTCTAGGTTCTCTGGGATTAGACCAAAGTCCACCTAATTTTTGACCCAGCATGGGAAAAAAGCATACACAGTAAGCAAGATAGCCTATTCTGTGAATGGTTCTGGCAAAATTGAATATCCGTGTCTAGAAAAACAAAATTAGATTTCTATCATTTACTTTTTTAAAAAATCAGTTCAAAATGGGTCAATGGCCTTAATTTAAAGCCAGAAACACTGAAACTTCTAGATGAAAATATAGGAACTACTTCAAGGGAAGGCAAGAATTTTCTGAACAGAACATCAATGGCACAGGAAATAGCCCCAAGTATCAAGGATTAGATTACGTGAAATTTCAAAGTTTCTGCACAGCAAAGGACACTACCAACAAAGCACACAGAGCTCACAGAAAGGAAGAAAAAGGTTTTAAAGCTACATTTCAAACAAGGGCCAATGTCCAGAATTTACAAAGACCTGTAAAAATTATATGTAAAGGAAACAAATGAGTTGATAATTTGAGTGGGCAGCTTTCTAAAAAAAAAAAGGAAACATATACATTCAGATGGACAGTATGTTAAATTGACTCCTAATAATTTTTTTCTCCCCTAAGACAGGTCCTCTCTGTGTAACTCTGACTGTCATGGAGCTTGCTCTGAAGACAAGACTGATCTCAAAGTCAGAGCTCCACCTGCCTCTGCCTCATAACTTCTGGGATTAAAGGAATATGCCACCATACATGGTCTAATGATTGGTATGCACCCAGAGCACTGCATCTTTGATTCTTTATCTGAAAAGATTCGAATTATAGTATGTTGTGATTAACACAGTGACCCACGCCAACTAAGGTACAGCAAACAAGAGACCAAAGAATGATCAGTCCTGAAATGAACATATATAGTGCAACCCCCATCCCAAGATGCAGAGAACATTGTAAGATGAGGCAGAAAGAATGTAAGAGCCTGAGGTGCTGAATGACAAGAAAACATATCTCTGTGTTGTTGGAGGCTGCTTGTTTGTTCCTGGCCACTCAGACTGGAAATAATCACACAGAAACTATATTATTTGAAATACTGTTTGGCTAATAGCTTAAGCGTATTGCTCGCTATCTCTTATATCTTAAATTAACCCATTTCTATTAATCTGTGTATTGCCAATTGGTAAGGTTTTGTCTGGTGTCTGATGTCTGCATCCTGTCGCGGCTACAGGGCTTCTCCCTGACTTAGCCTTCTTTCCTTCCCTATCTGCTTGGAATTTCCACCTTGCTCTATTCTGCTAAGCCACCTGTCAACACAGCTTTATTCATTAACCAATAAAAGCAACACACAGGCAGAAGGACCTCCTACACCATCTTTTAATAAAAAGCTGGGAAGCCAGTAGCTGTCAGGAATTTTGAGCAGAGAAAGTGCTGGGAAGAAGAAGAATGGAGTTAGGAGGGGACCTGGAAGATAAAGAGTGAGCAGCATGGTAAAGATAAGTGAACCATGTAAAAGAGTACAGATCAAAAGATGTGGGTTACTTTAAGTTATAAGAGCTAGACAGAAACAATTTTAAGCTATTGGCCAAGCCTTTATTTTAATAAGAAGTCTCCATATGTTTATTTGTGAGCTGGCAGGTGGGACAGAAAAATCTGCCTACAGGAATCACGAAAGACAATATAAATACAATTTTTAATCTAGTTTTTAACTCCGTCATGGATTTTTCATTTGTGTGTGTGTGTGTGTTTTGTAGATGAATGTATAAAACAATAATTGATAGTGAAAGTGAAAACCCCAAAGCAAAGCTCCACGGCTACATAAAAGCTGTTCAAACTGCATAAAGTTCATTGAGGTAGAACTTTGGTTCTCAACAAGTGCTTGCTTGAGTTGCTGAGTTTTAATCTAACTGTTTGTTTTTCTTTTGCAATCTCTTTATTATGAAATTATTTTTATTTAAAAGGAAAATAATGAGTTTAGATAAGAGAAAACAATGCTCTGTAAAACAGAGCTTAAGAAAAATAAGAAAAGAGAAGCGTAGTCAATTTTTGTTTTATAACAAATAGATTTAGTAATTTGAAAAGGCATTTCAATGATAATTGAAACTATAAATATCTGAAAACTAAAAATATAGAACTGTTATTCTGTTATATAAAGATAATCTAATTATTTTCCTGTTTCTGTTACATTACCAAAGCACTAAATGTATATTACTAATGTATTAAATTTAAAGTCCATAAATAAAACTTGTTTAATACCATCATTCTTAGTTCAGGAGGCACATTTGTATACACACACTTGAGTGTGTGTGTATGTGTGCCTATGTCCATTTATACACAACTATATTTCTACCTATCCACATATATAGTTACATAATGCATATGTATTTCCATGCATATACTAATATACACTTACAGTTATGTATTTTTTTTCCAAAAATAAAGAGACACCTATATACCAAGACAGAGACTGCAGTAGCAAGCAACGAAAGGGCACTGTCCAATGACAGCTCCATGAACCAATGTGTTTATTGGGCTGCTTATAGGAGCATGGATGACTCACAGACAGTTTCACCATTAGGAAGTCTCACCTCAGTCAGTTTCTGATCTTTCAAACAAGGGCAATAGGAATAATAGGAAGAGATTGGGTCTTCTGGGGTACTGGACAATGCCTTATTAGGGTGTGTTGATTCTGGGGAGCTTCCCACCTCTCTGCAAGAGGGGATATTAATATGCCTAAACTTGTGAGATCTGGTGTGAGTCAATACAGCTGCTCTGCCTCAAGATAGGTATGACTATGAACACTCACTTTCTGTACATACATACAAATAATATAGGAACTACACGATAGCCTACTATTGATTCAATCAATGATTCATTTTAAGAATGCTTGAGGCTTGGTTTGGGTGTTGTCTTCTTTTACAGTGCAGTGATGACTGTGAAATAGCAAATTCTCAATCAGATTGTTTTCCTCCCTTATCTAAATGGAAACAATGTCCACCACGCATGGGTGCTTTTGCTTCTCTAAGGTCCATGCACACCTTGAACCTGCTGCCTCCTGGCTCCAGCAATTTGATTGACTAGGATTCCTGGGTTCCTCTGCTTATTGCCAGCCTTGTTTTCTAAGCCTCGTTTGTTAAGTTAGTAACAACCAATGCTATCTTGGAAACAGAGCATGGCTTACAGAGGTAGTGCTTCATCTCATAATCACTATAAATTCTCAGGGTGCTGAGCTAGGGCTCACAGAACAGTCAACCCTGGCATTACTGACTGAGGGTATAAAAGATAAAACAGCACAATGCCTACCAACCCTGGTGTGTTTGAAAGGTTTTCTGTCACATGGTTACTCTCAACTTCACTTAAAGAGTGAGATGAAAAAAACCAGGAGCAGAGAGAAAACCTTTGCCTGTTTTCTCTCACGTGTGTGAAATGTAAAAGAAAAATAAATAAGAGACACATAAAAGGAGAAGAGGGACATTACAGAACAGGGGTGACTTTGGGAAGGGTGAAGAGGGTAAATAGAATCACAGTATTTTACATATGTGTACGAAAACATCATAATAAAAGTTGTCCCCTTTTCCAAATAATATACAACAATAAACATATTCTCCATTTGAATATTTTTCTCATCTTTGGTTTGAAAGATCCTTTTACACAAAACCATACAAATGCAACACATATCCAAAGAAATGTAAAATAAAGATTATTGGATGAAAGATATCTAGTTCAACTTAAATTTTCTGATTGATAAAATATCTTTTTGTGTATTTCCCCAGTAAATACTGAGGCTAAAAAAAATTTCCTGTACTACAAATATTCACATTTAACTGCTCATCCTGTTTTTCTGAGAATTTATTCAGTCTGATTCACCTATGATGCTCACTCCTCTTCTCACTATGGAGTCAGAAGACCACAACGCCTCCTTGTACATTTTAACCTGCAGAAGAAAATAAATCAAGAGTGATGGTGTCCCTAAAGTGTTCAGACGTGTTTCTCTTTTCATTCTCTCAGAGGCTGCTTGATTTCACTGGAGAAGGGCAGGATCTTCATTAATTGCATCATTAAACCCCAGTCAGGGGAAAAGGTGTGTGGGCAGTGGTGGTTTTTAAAGTAAATGTCCGGATAAAAAGCTTCCGTCTTTCCTTCTGCATTTATCTTCATTACGCTCCGCTCTGATTTATACGAAAAGCTCGCTGAAGGCTGAAGGCTGTCAGGTGAAAGTGAGAGGGGTCACTTTATCACCGTGACAAGTGCCTCTGGCAGCCTCAGCAGCTTGACTGCAGTGTACCTCAAAGGCTCAGGGACGGGACACAGCCAGGAACTCTGGCGAGGAGGTCCTGAAACGCTACTCATGGTGGTGCATCTGGGTGCTGAGGTGGCTCCGAAGCAATGCGAGGCAAATGAGTTTCCAAGGCACATTTTCTCAGTCTAGAAAATGTGAATTCTGATCACGAGTAGTTCTCAATATTCACTTTATAATGAATATTTATACATAAGTGAACTCACTGCCCATCAGTCTGACTGGTACTTAGGAGTCTAAGCAAAGGATAATTTCCATGGAAACCATTGGCGTTTTAGCCTGGATGTTAAACAAACCACAAACAAGCAAACCTCTCACAATATTTATCATTCCTTTTATGTAAGAGAGCATGTAACAGTCCTACAGAAAGCGAAGGGGCGTGGTGATGGCTGAGTCGAAAGTCAAAGATTGATGTTAGCACCAATACCATGGAGGCAGCACCATGCAGCCAGTACCATGGAGGCAGCACCATGCAGCCAGTACCATGGAGGCAGCACCATGCAGCACCATTGTCAAGTGTAAGCATGATCACACTTTTCACTGCCAGGTTTGTTCTAGAAGGGGGGGGGGAGGGTTCTTCTTAGAGAAGACAACTACAGCTTTTCCTCCTGTCAGGTTTCAAGTCAAGTTTATGAGGTGTATTTGCACTGAGGGTTGAAGAGCACTACTAGCTATTAAATGAAGAACACTAAAGCTGTGAAGCCCTACTACTGAAGGAGTATGTAGGTAAATGATAAGAGGGTGAATGTTGAGAATTCAGATGCACTGCATGTGCTATTACTGTTTTGGTATGTACATAGACAAATGGCTGCTTTGTGGATCTTGGAAGGGAGTGTTCATTCCCTTGTCTCTATTTTGTAATTACAAAATGAAGCCCAGTGCATATGTCAATGGTTGAAAAGGATATTTATGAATTTAGATCAGAAGAGGAAAATTCTGACTTTTAAGATAGGAAACCTATCTATGGATACATACCATGAGTACATTCTTCATAACCCTGAACCAAGATACAACCAAGCCTATGGTGTACATTCACTGATTATGACCTCTAACCCTATACCTGCATTTGGAATAATTTTCAACACCTTCAATAAGTATTTTTAGCATTGCCACGCCACATCTAGTAACCCTTAAAATGGATGGGTAATTGTTTTTACCATTATAGCCTACAATCTACAGTTTAAGCTATCAGCTATAAAAATAATTGCATAATCCACTTAGACAATAGACCTATTTTTCTTGGCTCATTGTTTATGTATCAGACAAATAAGTCTGTAGATCCTAGAGAAATTCTCAGAGGCCCTTCAGTTTATAAAATAAATGTCAGTGCTTTATAAGTATGAAGTAAAATTAATTAAAGGAGCATAAGAGCTCATTAGAGAACTACAGTGTGCCCTTCTCTTGGAAAATAGTACCTCTTTTTCATGAATGGGATATAGGTATGTACAAGGCAAGGACAGCCCATTGTTCATCATATTTAATAGAAATATGGGAATAGTTACTTTAATGGGTTAAATGTGGCAACAAATTTGTTGCTACTCATCTCATTGATAAATGGAACCTAACTGCCATTCTCCTGAATTACAGCTGTTCTAGTGATATCTTTGACCAATAGAATACAACAGAAACTCATTATGAGACCCATGTGGCTATGTCAGAAGAGATTTGGGAGTGTCTACTTTGGATAGTCTTCTAGGCATCTAAGCCTAAATATAAGAAGTCAATGGATCCCTAGGTTAAGACTTGAAGACATCAAGTACAGATGTCTATCAGTCATTCATACCATCTCCACTAAGATGCCAACATGTGAGTCAAGGCATGCTGGACCTCCTGACCTAGCCACTACGACCAAGTAGTGGTTGTAGGTAACAACATGCATGAATTAGTCAAGTGATAGCTCCTAAATTTCTGACCGATAAAAACATTTGCAGCTTTAATCTATAAGCTGATAGAGTTAAGGAGAAGTAGAACAGAGCAAGAGGATTATCTGTGTCAGTGGCATGTCAACCTTATTTTCTTTGACCTTTCATCCTGTGGCTGTATATGAACTTGTTTCTAATACTAGGACAGTCTTGCAGCTAACCAAGTGACTTAGAATGCCAGGTGAAAGGATGAAGCTGGGCTGGCTTGCTACGGCCCATCTGTATGTTACTGTCTGAGTTACTACTTGCTTTTAGTTACCATCTTCTCATGCCCTTCCCTGTTCATAAATCTGAGCCAGGACTCTGCTGCTCAGATCAATGTCTAGGACTGGTGAGTGGCTGCCAGAACTCACTGAAGATACAACTGAGTGCACATGCCTGCTCACTACCTTGCTCTTTATCTAGTCTTTCTGATGGGTATGTAGTACATACATAACTAGAAAACTGAAAAACAAATAAACAAAAAGTTAAGGCATCCAGTAAAAGGTAATTATCATTATCTGTGTGCTGAAAAGTTCAAACCCAGCATGTGTGAGACCATCCTTGGTAAAGCCTGCTTGTAAGCTTGGCTTCTTGTTGATGCTTGGGAGCAGGTTTATGGAGGAGTCTCATTATTTACTGACAAGAAGGGCTTTATCATGCCTGCTATGTCTTTACAGTGTAATTTGTGCTGAATTCTTGATTTTATTGGTGGAGTCTGGAATTTGGTATGTATTCAAGTATGTATATGTAAACAGCCCACAATATAATCTTTTGGCACCAAATCTCTTACAGACGTTTTTGTGGAGCAGTATTTTATACATGTCATGATTTGATGCTAGAATACCTAGATGAGCCATGTGACTCCATCTGGGAGAGAACTCACACCTGATTCCCTCTAGACCTCCGTTCATGAGTCTACCCCCTTTACTGATGGCTTAGTATCTTTCAACTACACTAAATTATAACTGTAAGCATAACCATGGCAAACATTGTTCAAAGAAAAATCATTTTTCCATTCTCCCTGCTCCTCAAGTGTTTTTATTGAGACTCTCCTGCTAAAGATTTGTGAGTAACTAGTGAGCACCCGGGCAGTGATGGTGTATGTCGTTAATCCCAGCACTCGGGAGGCAGAGACAGGCAGATCTCTAATGGATCTGTGAGTTCAAGGCCAGTCTGGTCTACAAGAGCTAGTTTCATTACAGGTTCCAAAGTTAGAGAGAAACCATGTCTCAAAAAAATAAATAAGAAAAAGGAGAAAACAAAAACTTCAAGATTATTGAAGAAAGCAGATTTAGTCTTTCATTAAATAATACTGATAATATAGTATCATCTATGCTATTCTTATTCCTGTGTTTGCTTATCTTAACTGTTTCTGCTTCCTGATTTCTTTTTAACCTTGAGTTGTTGGTTCGCGGGACGCCCAGGCAGCGGGGAGATCTGATCCAGGTGCCAGGAGGGCCATCGCTGGGGTGAGTGAATTTCTGGCTGCGGCGGCAGCCCGGGACAGGGAGCTCAGACGTTCCCCCACTCCTCCTGCACTTCCTGGTCAGTCTGCGGGGGCTGTACTCCTTGATACCTCTTCTCCATTCCTGTCCCACACAGCTTGCACCCAAGGCCCTCCCCCACTACCTCTGACCCCCCTCCCCTCTTTGAACCACACAACAGCTCCCAGCTCAGCCTGTTTGGGCGCTGGGACAGGGTCCGAATTGGGAGGACATTCGGGAGGGTGGTGGCTCCCTTTGTCTAGGTGGCCGGCCTGCACCAAGCGGGCCCGCCCTTTGTTCGCGGGACGCCCAGGCAGCGGGGAGATCGGATCCGGGTGCCAGGAGGGCCATCGCTGGGGACGATCCCTGCTTCTACACTGAAGAGATACACCCAGAGACACAGGCACAGCAAAGATAGGAACAAGACACCAGGCCTCTCTTGGCTTCACTTGAAAGAGGAGATGGGAAGGCGCCAATGCAAGAATTCCTCCAACAACCTGAAAGGCAACATGACATCACCAGAACCCAGGGATCCCGAAATAAGAAGAATTGTACACCCTACTCCAGAAGAAGTAGAAGAAATCGACTCAAAAGTGAATTTTTTGAAAATAATAGAAGACCTTAAACAGGAGGTGAAAAACTGCCATAAACAATTAGAGATTACAAACAAAAAGGTAGAGGAAATGAATAAATCGCTCAAAGATACCCAAGAAAACCAAGAGAAACAAGAAAATGCAATCAAACAGGTAAGGGAAATGGTTCAAGACCTGAAGAATGAAATGGAAGTAATGAAGAAAACTCAAACCGAGGGAAGGTTGGAGATCGAAAATCTGGGTAAACGAACAGGAACTACAGAGACAAGTACTACCAACAGATTACAAGAGTTAGAAGAAAGAATGTCAGACACTGAAGATACCATAGAGAAAATTAACACACTGATCAAAGAAAACAGCAAAACTAACAAATTCTCATCACAAAACATTCAGGAAATATGGGACACAATAAAAAGACCAAACCTAAGAATAATTGGGATACAAGAAGGAGAGGAAGTACAGCTCAATGGTTCAGAAAATATATTTAATAAAATTATAGAAGAAAACTTTCCCAACCTAAAGAAAGATATTCCTTTGAAGGTTCAAGAAGCATACAGAACACCGAATAGACTGGACCAAAAAAAAACATCTCCTCGCCATATAATAATCAGAACACAAAACATACAGAATAAAGAAAGAATATTAAGAGCTGTAAAGGAAAAAGGTCAAGTTACTTATAAAGGTAAACCTATCAGACTTACACCTGACTACTCTATGGAAACCATGAAAGCCAGAAGGTCCTGGATAGATGTACTGCAGAAGCTAAGAGAACATGGATGCAAGCCCAGACTACTATACCCAGCCAAGCTTTCATTCACTATAAATGGAGAAAACAAAATTTTCCAGGATAAAAACAAATTTAAACAATTCGTAGCCACAAATCCAGCCTTACAGAAAGTAATAGAAGGAAAATCACAAACCAAGGAGACCAACAATGACCACAATAACTCAAACATCTAGACACCCTTCACCAGCACAACTAAAAGAAGGCAAACACACAAACTCTATGACTAAAAAAGTGACCGGAGTTAGCAACCACTGGTCATTAATATCCCTTAATGTCAATGGACTCAACTCACCTATAAAAAGGCACAGGCTAAGAGATTGATACGCAAACAGGATCCAACATTCTGCTGTTTACAAGAAACACACCTCAACCACAAAGACAGGCACCTACTTAGAGTAAAAGGATGGGAAAAGGTTTATCAAGCAAATGGACCTAAGAAACAAGCAGGTGTGGCCATACTAATTTCTAACAAAGTTGACTTCAAACTTAAATCAATCAGAAGAGATGGAGAGGGATATTTTATACTCATAACAGGAACAATTGATCAGGATGAGGTCTCAATCCTGAATATCTATGCCCCTAATATAAAAG
Source organism: Microtus obscurus (assembly GCA_963919715.1). Classification (NCBI taxonomy): domain Eukaryota; kingdom Metazoa; phylum Chordata; class Mammalia; order Rodentia; family Cricetidae; genus Microtus; species Microtus obscurus. Next base: position 2,665,560 of record CAWTZC010001472.1, read on the forward strand.
CACCCACATATGTAAAAGAAACACTACTAAAACTCAAGGCTGCCATCAAACCGCACACACTAATAGTAGGAGATCTCAACACTCCTCTTTCACCAATGGACAGGTCAATCAGACAGAAACCTAACAGAGAAATAAGAGAATTAATGGAGGTATTGAATCAAATGGACTTAACAGACATCTATAGAACATTCCACCCAAATAGGAAAGAATATACCTTCTTCTCAGCAGCTCATGGAACCTTTTCGAAAATTGACCACATCCTCGGTAACAAAGCAAACTTCCACAGTTACAAAAAAATATCCATAACCACATGTGTCTTATCAGATCACCATGGACTAAAGTTAGAATTCAACAACAATGCTACCCCCAGAAAGCCTACAAACTCATGGAAACTGAATAGTCAACTATTGACCCACACCTGGATCAAGGAAGAAATAAAGAAAGAAATTAAAGTCTTCCTTGAATTCAATGAAAATAAAGAATCAACATACTCAAACTTATGGGACACTTTGAAAGCAGTCCTAAGGGGAAAGTTCATAGCCCTTAGTGCCCACTTAAAGAAAACAGAGAAAGCATACATTGGAGACTTAACAGCCCATCTGAAAGCTCTAGAAAAAAAAGAAGCAGACTCACCTAGGAGGAGTAGAAGACTGAAATAGTCAAACTGAGGGCTGAAATCAACAAAATTGAAACACAGAAAACAATCCAAAGAATCAATGAAACAAAAAGCTGGTACCTGGAAAAAATCAACAAAATTGATAAACCCCTATCCAAACTAATCAAACGGCAGAGAGAGAATTTGCAAATTAATAAGATCAGAAATGAAAAGGGGGGACATAACCACAGACATAGAGGAAATTCAGAGAATCATTAGATCTTACTACAAAAGCCTGTATGCCACAAAACTGGATAATGTAAAAGAAATGGACACGTTTTTAGATAAATACCATATACCAAAGTTAAATCAGGACCAGGTGAACAATCTAAATAGACCTGTCAGTCGCGAAGAATTAGAAGCTGTTATCAAAAACCTCCCCACCAAAAAAAGCCCAGGACCAGACGGTTTCAATGCGAATTCTACCAGAATTTCCAAGAAGACCTAATACCTATACTCCTTAAGGTATTTCACAATATAGAAACAGAAGAGTCATTGCCAAATTCCTTTTATGAAGCTACCGTCACTCTGATACCAAAACCACACAAAGACTCAACCAAGAAAGAGAATTACAGGCCAATCTCACTCATGAACATTGATGCAAAAATCCTCAACAAAATACTGGCAAACCGTATCCAAGAACACATTAGAAAAATTATCCATTATGATCAAGTAGGCTTCATCCCAGAGATGCAAGGCTGGTTCAACATTCGAAAATCTATCAATGTAATCAATCATATAAATAATCTGAAAGAAAAAAACCATATGATCATTTCATTAGATGCTGAAAAAGCTTTTGACAAAATTCAACATCCCTTTATGATAAAAGTCTTGGAGAGATTAGGGATACAAGGGTCATACCTAAATATAATAAAAGCTATTTACAGCAAACCGACAGCTATCATCAAACTAAACGGAGAGAAACTCAAAGCCATCCCACTTAAATCGGGAACACGACAAGGCTGTCCACTCTCTCCATACCTCTTCAATATAGTGCTTGAAGTTTTAGCAATAGCAATAAGACAACATAAGGGGATCAAGGGGATTCGAATTGGAAAGGAAGAAGTTAAACTTTCGTTATTTGCAGATGATATGATAGTGTACATAAGCGACCCCAAAAACTCCACCAAAGAACTCCTACAGCTGATAAACGCCTTTAGTAATGTGGCCGGATACAAGATCAACTCCAAAAAAATCAGTCGCCCTCCTATACACAAAGGATATGGAAGCAGAGAGGGAAATCAGAGAAGCATCACCTTTCACGATAGCCACAAACAGCATAAAATATCTCGGGGTAACTCTAACCAAAGAAGTGAAGGATCTATTTGACAAGAACTTTAAATCATTGAAGAAAGAAATTGAAGAGGACACCAGAAAGTGGAAGGATCTCCCTTGCTCGTGGATTGGTAGGATCAACATAGTAAAAATGGCAATCCTACCAAAGGCAATTTATAGATTCAATGCAATCCCCATCAAGATCCCATTAAAATTCTTCACTGATCTTGAAAGGACAATAATCAACTTTATATGGAATAACAAAAAACCCCGGATAGCCAAAACAATCTTATACAATAAAGGTACTTCTGGAGGCATTACCATCCCTGACTTTAAACTCTATTACAGAGCTACAGTAATGAAAACAGTGTGGTATTGGCATAAAAATAGAGAAGTTGACCAATGGAATCGTATAGAAGACCCGGATCTTAACCCACAAACCTATGAACACCTCATTTTCGATAAAGGTGCTAAAAATATACAATGGAAGAAAGAAAGCATCTTCAACAAATGGTGCTGGCACAACTGGTTGTCAACCTGTAGAAGAATGAAAATAGACCCATACCTATCACCATGCACAAAACTCAAGTCCAAATGGATCAAAGACCTCAATATCAATCTGAACACACTGAACCTGATAGAAGAGAAAGTGGGAAGTACACTACAACAGATGGGCACAGGCGATCACTTCCTAGGTATAACCCCAGCAGCACAGTCAGTAAGGGCAACATTGAATAAATGGGACCTACTGAAACTGAGAAGCTTCTGTAAAGCAAAAGACACTGTCACTAAGACAAAAAGGCAACCCACTGACTGGGAGAAGATCTTCACCATCCCCGCAACAGACAAAGGTCTGATCTCCAAAATATATAAAGAACTCAAGAAACTAGACTTTAAAATGCTAATTAACCCAATTAAAAAATGGGGCACTGATCTGAAGAGAGAATTCTCAACAGAAGAAGTCCAAATGGCCAAAAGGCACTTAAGATCATGCTCAGCCTCCTTAGCGATCAGGGAAATGCAAATCAAAACAACATTGAGATATCATCTTACACCTGTCAGAATGGCTAAGATCAATAACACCAATGATAGCCTTTGCTGGAAAGGCTGTGGAGAAAGGGGTACCCTCATCCATTGCTGGTGGGAATGCAAACTTGTGCAACCACTTTGGAAAGCAGTGTGGCGGTTTCTCAGGAAAGTTGGGATCAACATACCCATGGACCCAGCAATGCCACTCTTGGGAATATACCCACGAGATGCCCGATCATATGACAAGGACATTTGTTCAACTATGTTCATAGCAGCATTATTTGTAATAGCCAGAACCTGGAAACAACCTAGATGCCCTTCAATGGAAGAATGGATGAAGAAAGTGTGGAATATATACACATTAGAATACTATTCAGCGGTAAAAAACAATGACTTTGCGAAATTTGCATGCAAATGGATGGAAATAGAAAACACTATCCTGAGTGAGGTAACCCAGACCCAAAAGGATGAACATGGGATGTACTCACTCATATTTGGTTTCTAGAAATAAATGAAGAGGTTTCGTCTGGCGATGGATGGAGATGGAGACTGGGATCCACGCTGGAGCACTGGACTGGGCTCCCGGTGTCCCAGTGAGGAGCAGAGGGAGAGAGAGTGTGGGCAGGGAGGTCAGGGCCACGGGGGGTGCGCCCACCCGTGGAGACAGTGGGGCTGGTTTTGGGAGCTCACCAGGGCCAGCTGGACTGTGACTGAGAAAGCATGGGATAGGGCCGGACTCTCTAAATCTGGCGGACAAGGAGGGCTGCTGGGAGGCCAGGGACCATGGCACCGGGTTCTGATCCTGCTTCATGTTCTGGCTTTGTGGGAGCCTGCCCAGTTTGGATGTTCACCTTCCTGGACCGGGATGATGGGGGAGGACTTTGGACTTTCCACAGGGCAGGGAACCCTGACTGCTCTTCGGGCTGGAGAGGGGGGGGGAGTGAGGGGGGAGGAGGAGGGGGAGTAGTGGGAGGGAAGTGGGAGGCGGGGAGGAGGCTGAAATTTCTTTTTTTTTTTCCAATAAAAAACAAAAAAAAATATAAATCAACAGGTAAAGTATACAATAATCAACAAATACAGTATATTAATTATAATGCAGCTACGGCAAGTGTGCATATTAAATATAAAACTTATTCTACAACATTTTTATAAAAAAATGCTGTTTATGGCAAAATCTTCTCAAGTTCTGCCAATTAAAATATTAAACTCTTAATTTAAACCAGTAGCCTGTCTGGTACAAAAGGGCAGGATAAAAGCTAAAAAATGGCTTGATCCCCAGATGATTATTGCTACAATTCACACAACTGTATTTTGCTAATGTTATAGCAAAAAAAAATCCCTTAAAGGATTTTATGCTAAATTTTACAAATGGCTCTTCCAATGGAGGAACTGCATATATGGCTAATAATAATAAAAAAAATATTATGGAGCATAATAAGGCTCCTTGTAAGCAGCTTATGAAACTTGCAAGTAGATCCAGATGCAAACGGATCTGACATGATAACACCAAGCTGACCTTTGCTAGGGCAAGGTGGAAAAGCCCTTGCAATGCATTATGAAAAAAACCCGACCTATATATATTTGGGGTCGAGGATATGTTTATGCTTTTTTTCACAGAAAGAAAATAAAAGCTGGGCCTGATGTCGAGGCTGTGCTGCGGACACAGAGGAGTTCCTGAGGCGATTGCAGAGAGGTCCTTAGTCTGGCTTTTCCTGCCCCCAAGGAGAGGAGTCCCTGATAACAGAACCTGCTGCTCCACTCTACAGGGTGTCAATTCTGCCTCCTGAGTCCAGGGAGACCCGGCTGAGATAATGCCAGGATGTGCTTCAGATAGCTGAATCCAGCTCACCTCACCCAGGAATCCCACCGGCCCTGAAGCACAAGTGCTAAACTGCTTCTGCAGCTTGAACTCTGGTCTGCTTTGGAGCTGAGATGCAGACTGGACATCAGACTGTTTTAATCTTTGGGACACAGAACTCATTTTAATTAAAATACTAACCTCTTCACTTAAGAAGGGGAAAGATTGGGGTTCCTGTGACTGTTGCTCAGAGTCTGGAAATGGTGGTATTTGACAACAATGTATGTCATTGTACTTTTACTGAAATTGACCTAATGATATTTGTAACTGCTTATAGATGTTGGGAAAGGTTTGACACATGCTGTAAAGTGTTTGGGTTTAATGCATATGTTAAGAATTTTAGATTTTGATCCCTTTTTCACCTCCCTAATTGATGGCAGGCAAGCACATGTAACTTTTTGTGGAGTAGGCATTTAGGAAGGAGGGGACATACCATGGGCCAGACTAAAAGGTGAATACTGGGTTTGGAAGGTGCCCCTTTCTTCTTGTCTGGAGATGGAGTTATTGGTGCCAAAATTATATCATATCTTATGTTTAAGGAGCACCTCACAGATTTTTCATTAATGATAGATACAGGGGCCCAATGACGGGAGTTAGTGTGGATCCTCACCTAAATTTCAAACCATACAGAGGCCGTACAGGCCGGCTCAACATGGCATGGTTTTTAGGTACGAGGGCGCTCTCCACATAGCCTAAGACAGGGTGCCCTGTGATCTGCTTACTTTAATCCTACTAGATACCTTTTATTTGAGAAGCTCCAAGAAACTAATGCTACTCATAAGGCACCCCTCTGTTCCCAGGAGAGGTAAATTGCTTCACCAGTCGAGAGGAGGGTCTCTCCTTGTCCCAGTCCCTTCTCCTTTAGATCTGACACCATGGTTGACTCTGTCTTGGTGCCCTCCACCTATAACTACTTGCCTTTATATAAGAAAGGAGGAATATGTTGGGGAGCCGTTTCCCCCCTAAAGATTGTTACAGAAACCATCACCTTGGGGAGCCTGCAGGGAACCCCAAACCCATAATTATGTTAAGAATAGTCATATTGGCAAAACCTGCCCCACACCTAATTAGCTATTCGCTAATTGCTAACGAACCTAATCTGATAGCGGAACTGCCTTAAATTCCAGCTATCCAGGGAACTAGGTGTGGCAACTCCTGACTTCTTGGCCTACCTGACCGGATGTAGGTTACGTGACTGGGACCACGCGGCCAGATTCCATGCTCCTGTGCCCTGCTCCCCAAGCCCTCATTCAGGGGGTATATAAGTTGTTACCCTGTCCCTAATAAACGGAGGCCTTGACAAAAAAAAATAGATATAGGCTAAATCAATATGTAAGAATTAGCCAATAAGAAGTTAGATCTAATGAACCAAACAGTGATTTAATTAATACAGTTTCTGTGTTGTTATTTCGGTTCTGGGAGACCAGGACAAACAAGTGGCCTCCTTCAACATCATTGACTTAATTGATTTGAGGAGACCCAAAATGGAAGTGGGTGGTTCCACTCCCTGGTGTTGCTTCTTGTTCTATGTAAGATTAGAGAATGCAAGCTAAAGACCATGTATGTTTTTATTTATTCCTGTCTCCCTTGACTGTGTCTAGGACCTGACTAGTTGTTTTAACATCCTGTTGCCTTGTCATCTCCAAAAGAGATGGATTGTAAGTTACAAATCTGAACTAAAAAGTCTCCCTAAAAAAAAAAAAAAATTATTTGCAATGTAGCAACTATCCTGGGGTATGTGTAACTGTTATTTTACCTTTAAAATTAATAAAGCATATTTGAATGAAAAAAAAATAACCTTGAGTTGTTCCTTGATCAATTTCAATAAGTCCTTCTCCCATCACTCTACCAGAAATTTCTGCCCCCTCCTTGCCCAAGCTCACGTTTCATCCTTTATCTCACCAGCATCTCTCAAAGATAAGCTGTCTCCTTGAAAGGCTTTGATCCTTTGACCTTACATATACACATAATATTGTTTTTTTTAAGTTTATTCTTTGAGGATTTCATTCATGTATAATTGATCATATCTAACTCCCACTTCCTCCTCCAATTACCCCTCGACTCCATACTCTATAATCTGTCAATTTCATATACTCCTATTTTTATACACCAATTAGTACTTGAAATACTACCAAATTTCATTCATGCTATCTCTATATCTACTCATTTGCTTCATAGTCCAAAGCTTCACATGTTCTGAGTTGTTTATCTTTTTTTCTTAGCCATTCTTCATAGCATCACAGTTCCCAGTCTCAAGATTTTAAATAGCATCTATAATCTTCACCCCAGAAGTTTTATGACTACCACTAAACATTTCCTTGAGCTCTAGACTCTTATAGGAAACCATCTAGTTAGCATCTTCTTACAGTGGTAAACACTTTTTAGAAGAATGAAGAGAGCTGGGCTTCTGTTCCTTTGTACCATTATTGTTAGTCTGTTGAAAGTTTCCATTCAATATTTATTCAGTCAGTCATCTCTCTCTCTCTCTCCATATGCAAAACCAGACACATACAAATATACACAGAATTGTCCTATAAATATATATGCATAAATGTAATTTAAAATATATAAAATTCCAAATTCATGAAAAAAATGTAGATGGGCTTTTTTGGAGGGCCATCTTCTCACCAAAAAAAAAAATCACAGAGGCTTATTACTAATTATGAACATTCAGCCTTAGCTTAAGTTTGTTTCTAACTAGCTCATAACTTAAATTAACCCATATTTTTTTCATCTATGCACTTCTATGTCCTTGTTACCTCATCTCCAGTATGACCATTCTGGTTTATTCTACATCTGGTTGATGACTCTGCCTTTTTCCCAGAGTTTTCTTTGTCCAGAAGTCCCTGTTATACCTCCTGCCTAGCTATTAGTAGTTTAGTTTGTTATTAAACCAATCACAATGACGTATCTTCACACAGTGCAAACAACTAATCTACAGCATTCCCCGTTTTTGTTTAAATAAAAAAGAATGGTTTTTACTCTAACATGATAAAACTATACATAATAAGAACAATTAGCAGGTAAGAATTACATTTACAATGTCCAGTCAGTTTGCATTTGGCAAATTTAGAGAAAATACTCCATCATCTATCCTATCTTAGTCTCAAGTTTTATACCTAGACCAGTTTTGTCATAACTTGCATTACCAAACTAGAAATATCTTTTTAGACCTTAAAACATCTTTTTAAATAAACATATTAAGCTTTTATTTTTCTCAACCTTATAAATTTTACATATCTTTTGTAAGTTTTTGTTTTGAATATGGTAACAAGGAAAACTGTAAAACTATAACTATCTAGATGCCAGTCTTCATTAGAGATCCAAGAAGGATAAAATATTACTTGAGTAAACAGAAAGTGCAAAGAAAGCAACTTCCAAATCTATATAAATCACAGAAACAGCTGGCTGTCTGGAAAGTCACTCAAGGTTCCTCTGCAATTTTGGGGCATAACTTCTTCCTCAAAGCAACGTATTTCCTGACTTCCACTTTAAAGTTAAGGCATGCCAAAAGTATCCAGAATGGTTTAATTAATCTACCACCAGCCAAATGCCTAGAATATCTCACAAATTTTTCTGTAAAGCAGGAATTTTGAAGGACTATTCTACCTTTCCTTGGCAAAGTTTGGCAATCACTTTCTTTTGTCCTGCTTGTTCACTTTGAACAGCATACTGTCAGCAGTCAAGGCATAGTTAGCCCCTTACCCAAAAGAAAGAAAATTCAATACGTAGTTTCTTCAATGCCCATCATCCTTTTCTGAAGTAGAAAGCCTTATTTTATTAAAACATCTTAAATGCCATATTCTGTAGGCCTTAGAAGTGTTTGAAGATCACACACACACACACACACACACACACACACACACCAAATACACACACACATATATAACCTTGAAAACATACCTTACATGACTCTAAGTTTTATTGTTATAGATAACTAACTATTAACTTTTCTTTATTATTCTAAATAGCTTTTAAGGACTGAAACTTAAATGAGCAACAAAGGTACAATATCTTCAACAACAATAGAAGCATACATGTAATGTATCAATATACAAAGTTCCATTCTAATGTAAAATATTTGAGACAAGTGAATGGTCAAAAGTGGACTCAAAAATCTACCATTTTATCACATTATTTCTATGCTATATCTACCTTTTCCCCTTCATAAAGAGATCCCTATATATAATCTTTTTGTTTACTTTTCCCCCTTATCATGAGCAATAACAATTTGTAACCAACTTCCCTAAACAATGAAATGAATCTATAATCAACCAAAAACTGCCCATTCTACCTCTTGGGAATATGGGTGGTGTGTTTTCTAAACTGTTTCCTGTTGTCTAGGGATGATGACATATTTAGGGGATCCTGAGAAAATCGGGTTAATGGTCAAGTCCTGGGAGAGTTAGCTATAACATTTGTTGTCCAGTATCTATGCTATGGGAAAGTGCAATGTTTATCTCAGGTCCTGGTTAGAATAGTCTGTGAGGTTGGACCATCTGGTAAAGTGATACTCATCCTATGTATGACTCTTCTGCAAATGAGGCTTATTTATTTACATATTAACTATTTACCATTATGCTCATTTAAAAAATGTTATTGTTTTGTGGTGACTATACTTGGCAGTCCTCCTGACACACCTATAAAGAGGAAGGCTCAACTGAAGAATTATTTGAATCAGATTAGTCTATAGTCATGTCTGTGGGGGACTTTTCTTGATAGCTAACTGATGTAGGAGGGCACAGTTCACTGATAAGAAAGGTAGATAAATATGAACCTGCCAAGCCACTAGCACCCATTGCCTCCTGTTTCCTCCTTCAATTCCAGTTCCCAGGTTCCTGCCTTGCATTCCTGCCTTGGCTAGCATGTATGATGTACTCTTACCTTTCCAACTTGTTTTTGATAAAGGCATTTGTCAGAACAACTACAAGAATGTTAGGGCATATCTTCTCCTTTGTGAAAACCTTTTCTGTTGATTTTTGGGACTATAGAGGAGCAGACAAATAAATGTGTGTGCCTTTCTGTACATGTGTATGTGAGCACATGGAATTAAAATAACATGAAAAAGTGAGATTGGGAGGGTCAATATGCACTCCATCTACCTGACGTTTGTTAAGAGTTAACAATGACAGATCCTCAAACCATAGCAATTGTAATGGAGAACAGAACAAAAGAAAGAGAAAGGAGTTTATTGTTTAATTTGGACTCAGTATGTAATTATTTCTAAAAAAATAAAAAAACAGTAACAATAAAAATGAAAAATAATTTTCCATTATAATCAACACTTCTAAGTAGCCACAGACAGCTTTTAATATTGGGACAGTAAATATAGGCTTGTTTTTGGCTTAACTATTAATAAAAATTATAAACTTCAAATTTTTATTTATTTAATTATTTACTTACTTAATTAATTTAATATTATCACAAATTTTATTTAAGGGAATTTTTTTTACTGAGTCATCATAGTGCATGATTTAGGTATCTTAGAAAGATTAAATTTTCAAAATAGTGTTAAGGTAGAAAATGTTACCGTTGACTTCTTATAGCTCTTAAATCCTAGGAAAATGACCTGATTCAAAGAGCAGTTGGTACTTGGTAGGAGGTGAATAGCTGGGAACCACTATCTTTTCTAGTTCACCTTGTTTTTCTTAATCATTTAATTTTAAAAGCCTTAGGAATGTTTATTGCTTGTTCAGTGCTATTATCTACAGACAATAGGCTTTAATTTAATCATATGTAAGAATAATACTGATGAAGTTATAAATTTCAGTGAAGCCAAAGGTTTATCTTGTACTTATTTCATTCTTTATTATTCATCAATTTTGCCCTAGACCAGTTCTTAAAGTGGGTATTGTTGTTGTTATTATTTTTATTTTTGCCACTTTTATGATACATCATAGCTAATCATTAATAGAGAACACTTCTACTATTAAAGCTCCAGTTTCTCTGTCTAACTGTCTCTGGACTATTTCTTAGAGAGATGGAAATGATAATTATCTAATGTAAGTTGATTTGACACTGAATAAACAGGGCTTCCCCTGTTTGTTTTACTTAAAGTGATGTGTAGCTCAGCATGTTTACAAAGAGATATTTGAAAAATCTGTAAAATAACTCAACAGTAACAGTGGGTTTTAAAAGCCCTAGTTACAGAAGATAACCAGAAAATTGACTGGAATATACTTGTCCTTCGAGATGTACATTGTAGCTGAGATCGTAAGTGAAAGTAGTGCATTCCCGGTTTAGTCACATTGAATAGTTAAAACCTTTGCTTTGCAACAGCATCCCAAAATTTATGTCATCCCTTCTACATTCCAAGTTACACAGTACTTGGGTTCTTAGTTTCTGGAAATTTTATTTAAATTGTTTGAAGAATTCAATCTCATACAAAGATGGAATAGATACTTATGTTGATTTGTCTCCTGACTTTTGCTTTTATTGTAAAGGATGTTTTGCTTGATTTCAAATCATAGATTCCATTATATACTCAGTTGTTTATAAACACCTCCCAAGATTATACAAAATATCAACAGAGTTCTATTGCTTCACATAAAACACATGAAATGAATACTATATTCTTCATTTGACTTATGTTCCATAGATGACTCTGGCTTTGAAATAAAATGAGTACAAAGGACTTTTGCCTGCATAACTCACTGTCTGGTAGCAAAGGTGTGTAAGCATTCAACAGTAAATCTGTGTTGTGAGTCTTGACTAACTGAGATGAACTAGATATTGAGATTTCCAGAGCAATAAGGAGAACCCAAAGAAAATCATATAGGCATCCTCCTGAATATCAACCTTCATCAGGCGATGAAAGGAGACAGAGACAAAGACCCACATTGGAGCACCGGACTGAAATCTCAAGGTCCAAGTCAGGAGCGGAAGGAGAGAGAGCACGAGCAGGGAGCTCAGGACCGCAAGGGGTGCACCCACACACTGAGACAGTGGGGATGTTCTGTCGGGAACTCACCAAGGCCAGTTGGCCTGGGTCTGAAAAAGCCTGAGTTAAAACCAGCCTCGCTGAACATAGCGGACAATGAGGACTACTGAAACCTCAAGAACAATGGCAATGGGTTTTTGATCCTACTGCACCTATTGGCTTTGTGGGAGCCTAGGCAGTTTGGATGCTCACCTTACTAGACCTGGATAGAGGTGGGTGGTCCTTGGACTTCCCACAGGGCAGGGAACCATGATTGCTCTTTTGGTGGACGAGGAAGGGGGATTTGACTGGGGGGAGGGAGAGGGAAGGGGAGGCGGCGGTAGGGAAGAGACAGAAATCTTAAATAAATAAATAAATAAATAAATAAATAAAAGAAAGAGGGTTTCATTCAATTGTTTAGTTTCATGATTCACTACATTGGGACTGAGGTTTAGAGACAGAGAAGTTGACTTAAAATACACTAATCAGCGCTCTCAATCCAGTAAGGGCATTTGAGGCCGTGGTTCTATGTTCAATGTTTGTCTAGGAACAATTTCAAATTCTTGGGCCAGCGAGGTAGTGCAGTGGTTAAAGTTGCTCGCTATCAGTCCTGACTCTTCCTGAGCTGGATCCTTATCTTGCATGGTTGAAAGAGAGAAAGGTATGAAAGCCACTCACTGCTTGTAATTATTTTTGAGTTGCTGCTCCTCACAGCTTTTTATTCTGTCATCCAGCATGCCTCCTTCAAACTATCACCAGCATATGTCTCTTCAGGGCCAACACTTAGAGGAATATTTTACCTGGAATCTTACACGGCTTCCATGTGACTATCTATTATTGGACTACCATAATCTTAAGGATCAAAGATCTTTAAGTAAGGAGGGAATAAGGGAAATAAAAATAAAATCCTTCCTGCACATTTTCTCTGTTAAGACAAAGCAATCTAACATTCAATAAAAGATCAACCATGAAAAAAAAAAACCAAAAAAAAGGTCAACCATGGAAAAATGATTATTACTTAATTGGAGAAATAAACGTGTTTAAGCAGTAAGACCTTGCAGCATTGCCGCTGTGGTTCACTATTGCCTCCACAATCTCCATTCCCCAAACTCTCTGTGGTTAACCTCAGGAGGCTAGGGAGAGAGAAAGAGGTGGGGGAGACAGGAAGACAGGGTACTAAGTTCTGCTATTAAAATGGGAAATAATGCTGCCTTGACATTGGCTTGAAGGTCATTCTTAAGAACTGATTGGACCTTTGTCTCAAACTCTGTGGAACTCAATGGAGTCATTTAATTTTCTTGTCTGGCCTTCATTCTGAAAACACCTTCCTAGTTTTCCTTTCCTAATAGGAACCACCATAGTCTGGCTTTGAACATTTGACTCAGGACAAGGGTTTATGGTAATGCCCTCTTCTGCTCTGTCAAAAGTATTACTGGTGGCCCTCACCAAGTACACAAATGCATTTCATGATGCCACCGACGGATCTGGCTCGGCTTCATGCGAACTGGGACTCCTGTGAAGAAGTCTATCTCTAAGAGATAAGCCACACATTTTTAAAGACAGCTTCCTTTGGGAGCAACTGCTAGGGTTTAGGCTTCTATTTCCTGTCCCCACCACACTCCGCTGAGAGAGTCACCTGTCCTATACACACTGCCACATTGGTCTGAATGTGCACTTCCCTCTTACTGGTGTCTGTGGATGTCGTTCAATGCTGATGTGTTTGAGTAGGGGTTTTCCACTAGGGAGATCCTGACACATCCCAAGGAGCAGAGGAGACACAATACAGCTTGACATTTGTGCCATTGGTAAAAAAAAATCACAAATTCAAACTTATACGAAGAAACTAACATAAAAAAAGCACATCCTTGTTTAAAAGATACAGACTCGTGTCTGTGGGCATGCCTTCTGAACAGGCCTGACCTCAGCTGAAAAGACTTGCTCCTGAGGAGAATCAGACTAAAGGAGCATCCTCCAATTAGCTTTTTATTTTGATGCTAATTTTAATGAGTTTATAATTTTAAAATTTTATAATCCAAGATAATAAAATTTTATAATGTTTCAAGTTTTACTTTGATTTGATATTTTTCTTTCACTTGTTTTCAAGACATTTTATTTTGAATAAAATAATAGCTTCTTATTTTGAAGATGTTCTCGTTTCTTTAGAATATAATTCAAATCTTTATGAAAATAGTATTTTTCTGTGGAACTGAAAATCAAGAAATTATTAACTTCAAAAGGCCCAGTAAAGCTCATACCTGAAAGGATTGTACAATACAAGGTCTTTTCTTGTGGTTTTGTTTATTTATTTTATTTTATGTAGTTTTCTAGTCTGGTCAGTTCTTTTATGTCATGCACACGTATCCATCCTTGTGAGGTAATAGTATTGTGCCTGGGGCTTCCTGTAGGTGGCGCTGCAGTCCTGCAAGAATAATGGTAGAGCCACCAACAGGTCTCCATTATGGTTAAGCCTGACACTGATTTAAGTAAGATTCCTTCAGAAAATGGAAAAACCAGTAGGGAGAAATGTGGCTAAATGTAAGCAATAATGAGCAAGAAAGAAAAAATTTACTGAACAAACCTGGAAATTAATATAGACATGTACAATATTCTTCAAAGATGACATTAAATCACCCTCAACTCCTAAAACTGTCACTTTATCCTTCCTAAGACCCCTGGAAAACCTGATTTATACACCGAGAAAGCATGGCAGCGGGAGGAGTGAGCTGGCTTCTTCAGCTGACTCTATGGAGTTATATTAGTAACGTGAAGACAGAAGCCTGTGTGATAAGACAGTCTACTCCATGGACCCTGTAAGAAAATTTTATATTATATTAAGAACAGAACTAATTCATTTAAAATCTTAAACATTTTCCATAACTGGCAAAGAAGAAGTACAAAAGGAAAAATATATGTATATATACACACACACACAGAGTAATTCACTAAGAGCTGTAAACCCATGCCTTGCAATCAGAGTCCACTTTAAAAAAAAAGATTTATTTATTTATTATGTATACAACATTCTGCCTCGATGTATGCCCACACGCCAGAGGAGGGTGCCAGATCTCAATACAGATGGTTGTGAGCCACCCCGTGGTTGCTGGGAATTAAACTCAGGACCTCTGGAAGAGCAGCCAGTGCTCTTAACCTCTGAGCCATCTCTCCAGGCCCAGAGTCCAACTTTTGACATACTCGAAGCAGAAGGTGATGAGAATGTGTAGCTGTGACCTACAGCAGAGATAGAGAACTTGGCCTCACTGACCCTTAGAGAGCCAGCCTCCTGCTGTAGAGTACTGACCTATGTGTTGTAAGATGTTTAACAACATCTCCAGTCTCCACACAACAACATTTGGCCAATTACAGCACCTGGAAGACCCCATATAAAGTGCAATAAGCCAAAAACAGGAGCATACATGAGTCCTTTATAATCTCACACATTTGTGGAATCTAATAAACAGTTAATGCTTTCAAAGAAAAAGAAAAGAAGAAAGCTTCTTGCGTACCCTTATAGACGCACAGCAATTGCACATGATTTCTAGAGGAAAGCTTTTACATCTTCTTTCTTGTAATGCAATAGGAGATATAATTTGATAATTCTGTAAATTGGTCTTGTTCACTTTTTCTTCTTTGATCTTCAAGTTTGTGAAAAGCAAAAACCATCTCCAGACATTTTTAAATGTCTGGGGGAGGACAAAATTGCCCCTGATTGAGAGCTGGTGGTCTGAAGTAGCGGAGTTTGTATATTCAGAGGAGAAATTGCTTTGATGTGGCTCTGCTTCCAAAAGTACTGTTTGTTTTCTAAGAAGCTGATACTATGGAGGACATAGAAATCCTACGCCTTTGCCGACATGAACATGGCAACCCAACCCCATGTCTTGAACATCACAAACAGAGTCTCCACTATATTTAAAGGGATGATATTACTCTGTAAAATAAATAAATAAATAAATAAATAAATAAATAAATAAAGTCTGTGGTTATTTCAAGTATCTGAGTCTACATATTTTTGTGTATTCCTACACTATTACTGCAGTTCTGTCTTCAAACAGAGATTGATGACTATGCCAGAGCTCTTTTAGGATGTGATTTCAAATGATATTGGAGATACCCAATTTGGCCTTCAACTTAAAGGAGAATAACTAGAAAAAATAGGAGAAAAACACATTGTCCTTGAAGTTTAGATACTTGAAGAAACTATTGATATGAAACACGAGTTTGCATCAGATGCTTAGCGAGTTCTAATAATCAATTCTGTCAATCATGTAAAAGCAGTGATTTTGGGGGAGGGGTTAAGTAGTGTGTTCAAAATTAGGAAGTGAGTAAGAGCACCAGGCCCAGGGCCCAGGAGTCTAGGACATCCTCTCCCCGCTTCGTCATCACACTTTCTCAAGTTTACCGGGGAAGCATGGCATTTCCTGGCTCTAAATCCAATGAGTCTCTGCATTTGAATTCAGCAACTTGAGTGCAGAACATGCTGCCTTTCTTTGTTATCACATCAACATATTTAAAACTATGCTACCTATAATTTTGTACCCATGATTCAGTCTTCCCCAGACTCTAGTAAATATTATTCTGCATTTTTAGTTTTAATGTTTTTTTTTTTTTTACTTCAACAGCATTAGCAGTTTTATATTTCACAAATGTATAAAATAATGTAGGTCATGGAGGGACCGTTTGCTTTTCTGTGCCTAGCTTATTGCATTTTACATGGTGTCTATCTGTGGTAGTTTGAGTGTAATTGGGCCACATGACCTCATAAGAAGTGGCACTACTAGGAAGTGTAGCTTTGTTAGAGTAGGCATGGCATTACAGGACAAAGTGTGTCACTATAAGGTGGACTTTGAGGTTCATTTTTCTTAAGTTTAGCTCAGCGTCACAGTGAATTCCTGCTGCCTGCAAGACATAGGACTCTCAGCTATTTCTGCAGCACATGTCTGCCTGCATACTGCCATGCACTGCACCATGATGATAAGGGACTAAACCTCTGAAACTGTGAGCCACCCCTATTAAATGCTTAACTTTATAAGAGTTACCATGGTCATAGTGTCTCTTCACAGCAATAGAAATGTTAACTAAGATACCTCCAGACACTGCCATTGGTCACAGTGTGTACATGTATGGAAATGGCATAGGTACTCATGTAGATGTACCAGTACCTATGATTTATAAAATTTTAAAGTCGTCTTACTTTGTTTAGAATCTACCTTGTCCCTAACGCATTCAATATCTGTGTGATATATTATTTGAAAATTTTGTAAAACATGTTTACTTGAATGTGAGAATATTACTGAAATATGAATCAAATAAAGAACTGCTAAATATTCTTTAGAAAAAGAAAAAATATTTCAAATTTTTGGTATACTTAATAACAGGTCACTCACTGGCTGTGCAAAAAGAAGGATGTCATTCGTTCTCACAAACATGTCTGCCTTTTGTGTCTGGTGTTGTTCAAGTCTGTAATTACTAAATTATTTCAATACCTTTCTCTATAAAAACCAAGGTATTAGAATATATTGAATCACATAGCTTTGAACATGAGACTATATTACTAAATAATTAGATATGTGGAATCCAAATGCTGATATAATTACAAATTGGAATTCCAAGTAATCCAAAAATGAGTGATTGGGATGGCTTTAATAAAACAAACAAACAAAACCAAAGAAAAATATTCTTATAGAAACCCATTGGCCTTGGATAATGCACATGAGCTCCAAACAGATGAATTAGCCTAATAGGAATCAACCTCATTTATGAAAGATTATGTAATTAGATATGAACACTTTGATATGTTTGTTCCAAGTAAATCAAACCCTGTTTTATCTTATTCAATTGCTATGACTGAAGATGCTTTAGCTATCCTGACATGAAGCCACTGGAAATCCAACCTTAAATACTATGTGTTTGTCCTCTATCAGGATTCATTAGAGTATAGGAGAAGGAAAAACTGGAATCGTGATATGGAGTGTTTTTTGAGATATGGAGGAGCTGCAAGAAGATGGTTATAAAAAAGAACAGTTTAAAAATCACTTTAAACATAAAGCAAAGAAAACCAGCCGACAAATCACAATCCCAGAGAACTTAGACAACAATGAGGACACTAAGAGAGACTTACATAGATCTAATCTACATGGGAAGTAGAAAAAGACAAGATCTCCTGAGTATATTGGGAGCATGGGGACCTTGCGGGGAGGGTTGAAGTGGGAAGGGGAGAGGCAGGGAGGGGAGCAAAGAAAAGTGTAGAGCTCAACAAAAATCAATGAAAAACAAACAGTTGTGCAGAGAATTGCAACACAGTGTTTCAAATTCTGGTTTTTTTTTTTTTGTTTTTTTTTGTTTTTTTTTTTTTTTTTTGTTTTCGAGACAGGGTTTCTCTATGGTTTTGGAGCCTGTCCTGGAACTAGCTCTTGTAGACCAGGCTGGTCTCGAACTCACAGAGATCCACCTGCCTCTGCCTCCCAAGTGCTGGGATTAAAGGCGTGCGCCACCACCGCCCGGCTCAGTGTATCAAATTCTAATTCCATATTTTTGCTTTCACTTTAAAATTTCTTTAGTCAATCCCAGCAGACCCTTTTCAAGTCACAGCTAGACAGTCTTTGTCCTTTATGTGTCATGTGCTTGATGTGACTTGTTGAAGCTAGAAAGCGATCTCTGGGGTAGATGCTTCAATGAGTCTGAGCTGAGAATGGCCCACCTCACAGGGCTCTTTGTAAAAGTAGAAGCCCCAGTCGCTATCCACTCATTTGGGAGAAAATCTGAAGATGTTTCTTTAGTTGGACAAACAAGAAGCAATTACTTGTCAATACTCTTGGAGAAAGCTGTGAAGTGATCTGGGAAGAAAATGAACTGTTTGTAAATGACTGCAGATGGCTAGGAACAGAGCTGGCACTTGGCGGATGTCTTCTTCATGTTTTCCTGGTGAGGAGTTGCATTTTGACCTGATGATATCAGCTTCTCCTCCCAGATTGGTGGTGACCCTGATGGCCTCATTCTAAGAAGAAAACAATTTTCAAAATATTTCCCTAGAAGGGGCATGAAATGAAGTCTGCAAAATATGGTGTTAGAGGGAAAACATGGCTGACTTGGTCTCTTTACTCTCAATGCGAAGCTGCACATTGGTTTTTCACACATATACACCAGCTTCTTCAGCATGGGATTTAAGGAGCTGTACGGGTGATCCTTGTTTCCAGCATCATAGGACCAAAAGATAAAAGTAGAAATCAAGGTATTTCTTGAATTGTCACACTTTGGTTCACTCTGAACCATGTGCTGAGACATGGAAGCTCACTAAATCCTTATTTCTATAAATGGTGTAGAGTAGGTATCTATATGAATTAGCAAACAAGCATCCAAAGGCTGAAACCTAGCAGGACAGAGAGAGATGCTGAAGATCGAACCTATCTAAGGTGTCTGATACACGTATCTGAAAGGAGCTCTTTAGTTTGCTCTCTCTTTTCGCCAATTCCTCAGAAGAGCCATCTCATACTAAGGACAGAGCTTTATGGTCTGCATTTCAACTTCACTGTGTCTTAAGGAACCTCCCAATCCTAACAGTATGTCGGCTACAGTTTCTATCCCTAGGGCTTAGGAATTATAGGCATTGCTCTTCTCACAGAAACCAAAGAGACTCAGTAGAAAACACACAAATGACCATCATGGAGGATCCAAGCACACAGAGATGGGTGCTCAGTGAAATGTGTGCATATCACACATCTCCATTTTTTCTATTGGTGAATATATGCAAATATCCACGGGCATTTTATCTCAGAAAAGAAACAGCTGAATATTTGATATTTGATTGCCCTGGCTATTTGACTATTATGGATTCATTTACTATTTCACAACAAGGAAATTACCGTTTAATTTTCCCTTTGTGCACACAAAATGACTGGTTGTTGTTGCATTCTTTATATACTGAGAAGTCAAATACTACTGAGAACAGGGCTTCTTCCTTTTCCCTTTCTGACACAACAAACCAATAAGAACAAAAATCTTCAAAATAATGATTGATATTTAGAAAATATTTATTATGTACAAATTCTCAAATTAAGTAGATCATTGTGATTCTATGAACTAGATGTTGGTATTTTTATTCATTCTAGAAATGAGAAAATTTTGTACAGAGAGGGACTTAGTTAACCTATGTATTACCAAAATTTTCTTCCTACACATTTCAAGGTTGATATACCTTTATTTTACTTTATATTTTTGACTTGTAAGTACTATCAGTTTCCTTCTCATTATACATGTTTTCAAATGGACTAGAGAGATGGCTCAGTCCTCAAACTGCTTGCCCCCTAAGAATGAATATTAGATGTGTTGGCATGCTTAAGAACTGAGAAGGCAGAAATAGGAGGATACAGAGGCCCCAATCTCCAGACAGCAGATCCTAGTTGATCAGTTCCAGACCAATGAGAGACCCTTTCTCAAAAGATGGCATTTCTGAATGTGCCATCAGAGAATGTCTGGCATCCACATCCACAAGCACACATGTGAATGTGCACATGCATCCAAACAAATATGTAGCTGAATACATGCAAGCAAACCTTTAAAAACTTTTAAAAAAGAAAGTTGAATAAGTTTCACAATACACTAAAAAACTTAGATGTGGAACAAGCTAGTTGCCTTCTTTTCAAAGGTTTTTTTAAATATCAATAAGGTTGACGTGAATGATTTAGTAAAGTATTTTTTTATTTATAATCATTTCAACAGAAAAAAAAAGGAACATTGTCAGTCAAAATGTGTAATTGCTTTTCAGGTCTTAGACTGCTGTCTAGGAAGCATGTCATAGCCCCTCCAACAGTTTTGGGACTGTCGTTGTGCTAAACTGAAGGTGAATAAGTTTTAAAAAAAGAAAAGTTCACGTGAGTGAACATTCCTGTAATGATTTTTAGATTACAGTTAGCAATGACTGCTGGGGTTGAATGTCAGTTTTGTTTGAAGATTTGGCCCCAGACAGGTTGTCCACAATCTGGTGGATCACCTTACATTCATGCTTCTACTGACATAACCAAATGAACTCAGTGGTTAAAGAGGAGGGGGGTGGGAGGGAGATGTAGTAGTGGTGGGGGCATCTGGCAAGATTTGAAACAGAATGAAGCGGGGTAGATTGGATCCAAAGACATAATATATACAAGTAAGAAATTCTCAAACATTCAGTAAAAATGTTGAGAAATCTAAGACTGAGAAGTTAGTTTAAAATTTAACATATTATTATTTTCTTTATAGATGTGTATGGTTTGAAAATGTTTTTGTATATTTATTAATTCTATATTCAACATGCATATTAGTACAGCAGTGACTTTTGTCAAGTTTGTACATATTTTTACTTTCTTCAAAATTTTTTATTCAAAATTTAATTGTACACACACACACTTCACCTAAGCTTATATGGAATACCTTGGTAATGTCACGATGGGCCTGGGAGGTTTATTTCAAGTTCAAGGCTAACCTGGACTACAAGAAAGAACTCATTTCAAAACGAACAAAAAAATAAAACAACAAACAACAGTACAGACCCATAAATCAAGAACAGTATTCAGCTGGCTCACCACATGTTTCTGTCACCTTTACACAGCTGTGCTTGTCATTTTTACATACCATTTTACAAGTCATTTTACCACTGCTTCACATCCAATATTATACGATTAGATTCAATTCCCCCTGATGCTTTATATATAAATATAGTATCATTGGAAAAATCATAAATAGCTGCAGAAAGACACGCACAACAAAAGTCAGTATTTCTGAACTTCCAAACTTCACCATTTACCCTTTTTTTCTGCTTGAACTTAAAAACTCTTAGAATATTGTTTACAACAACTAAGTCTGATGCATTATATAATCTTTCTGGTTTGTTTTATTTTAAGGCAATACTTAATATTCTATTTATAACTGTGGTTATTATTTTCTATAACACCTCATGAAACAAAAAATAAGATGTTTTAGCCACACACATAAACTCATATAGGCAGCATAAAGATAGAGGACCTTCTTCACTCTGAGACTGCTGACTGTAAATGTTTTGTGAAGCAGACTGGACTTCACAATGTGAAAACATTGACTATGTATTGTGATTGATTGCTGTTCACTTTTAAAGAAACTATGAGCACAGTTTGATAGAAACCAGTGGATATTAAATTAAGGAAGATAAAAAGAATTAAAGGAGGCAACTGCCTGAGACCCCATCTCAATGAAGCAGGAAAAAGGGAGATAATTGTTTGATAAGCAATTACAATTTAAATACATGTGCTAGGATTCCATATCTGTTTTAGTTTAAATAAAGAATTTTAACTGGGAAAGCCTGACAAGATCTGAGGATTAAAAACAAAAATCTGTCTGGATTTTGCCTTCTTTTTTTTTACAGTGTGGTTTCTTCATGTCACTGAGGAATGTTTTATCCCGACGTAAAGCCCAAAAGAAATGTGATTGATGCTGACACTCTTTTCCTATGTCTCTGTGTAGTGTTTACCTGAAATATAAGCCACTGTTTCAGTAATTACATTGGTCAAATAAGAACAAAAATTAAATAAGTCTGAAGGTTCTAAATAAAATTCTGTTGTCTAGCTATACTCATTTTGTACAGGAAGAGTGTGCATCAGGAATAATGCATTAAGAAAAAAAGCAAAGAATTCCTGGTCCTAGACAAGAAGCTATTGGCATTAGACAGCTGCTCAGGGGAGAGGAGATTTGGTTTTATAAATGGTGTTAACTATGGTGTTTCAACTACACTGTAAGGCAGGCAGACACCCAAGAGTAGTCAGCATGAACTGAACTTGATGGAGAGAGAGAGAGAATAAAGTTGGGTAGTTAGGAAGGTGGGGGTGAACCTTGAAGGAGCTGGAAGATGGGGTGAACAATATCAACATGCATAAAATTCTAAAACTATTAATAAGCTATTTTAAAAAGGTGAAGCATAGCTGATAACTTATAAAGAAGAAGCTTATACATTTTAATTTCATTCCATGACTTCAATTTCTATTGAATTGTAAAGGCCTTTCCCTTTCCTATATGTTGCTTCTTTTATGTATGTGTATGTATATAAATGTAAGCATTGTGGGAGAGCATTTGCATAGTGTGCACATATAAGAGTCAGAGTTCAACTTTGCATGTTGTTTCTCAGGTAGCATTCATCTTGTTTTGTATTGTTTTGTTTTGAGATATGAAGGTCTTGCTCAGCCAGGACCTCTCTGATTTATGCTAGGCTGGCCCCTGATGAGTTCCAGAAATGTTGTCTTCACTATGTCTTCACTTGCCCGGTGCTGGGCTTACAATTTTGTGGACCACCATGCTGGGAATTTTTGTTTATTGTGCGATTTTGAACTCATGTCCTCATGTATTCATGGCAGTACTTTTCTGACTAAAGCTCTCACTCCAGCCCTACCCCCATATCATTCATTCATTCATGCCCAAGCAATGCGTAAGCATTCATGGGCATCCCGTTTATGGTGGTTCTCCAGTTGTTCCTATCCTGGACAGTCCTAGGTGCTTGTGTTGTTGCCATGCCCAAGGTTCCGCAGTCTTTCTTTATGCTGTCTATCCAGTGTGTTTTGGGTCTTGTGTTTGCCTATCACATGCACTCCTACAAGCAGCACTATCTTCGGGTATCTGCTGTCATTCATTCTCTTAACATGGCCAAAATATCTCAAGCACCATTGCCGTATCCTGTAGATACAGATGTTTCTGAATGTCATTCTTGCATGGTCTATCTCTTCATGTGACACCTAGAATCCTCCTGAGACACGCCATCTCAAACACATTCAGTTGCTGTTCTGAAGAGCATTTGACTGTCCAGGTTTCAGAGTTGTAAAGACAGTAGCTCAAGACAAGTGTCTCACATACTTGTAATTTTGTCTCTACCCCCAAATACACTCTAATATACTTTCATCAATCCAAAAGTGTAAGTTATTGAAGGAAGATGAAATGCCACAACCCTCATCTTCCTAGACTTGTTAAGCAGCTGTGTTTTGGATTCAGAGGCTGTGAAGAGCCACATCATCGCTTGTCAGCTTGAGCTCCACACAGTGCTATTTGCCATTCTTGTCTCAAAGTCTATATCCTAATGAGGCTGTCTTACCCCAAGGTTGTTCTCAAAGCAGAAATGCTACATTTCCTTTGTATTTCTTATGCTTTCCTATGATATTCTGTGCTTTTCCTCTCAAGTGTGATGATCCTATTGAGTATCTGTGGCTGTCTTGCTGTCTTTCCCTAGAGAAAAAAATCTATTACAGCAACAATGTAAACCTGATAAATATTAACAACTCTATTGATTTGTGTGTGTGTGTGTGTGTGTGTGTGTGTGTGTGTGATAATTTGCTGTGCCATGAGCCCTTAAAATAGTAGTTTCTGCATGGCTGTAGATTTAGAATGTGGGTCATGATGTAGGAAGGCCATATTACTGCCCAAAAGAACATTGATCCCAGACAGCCAAAACTTCTGATTCTTCTGAAATTATAATAAAGAACAACAAATGCAATTTTAGTGATTTTTTTTCCTGATTCCACATCCTTGAATTGATTAGATTTTATTCTGAGGGGAGAAAATCTCTATACAACAACACTGAAGGCAGTCATTCTTACACTTTGAGACATACTTTTTCGTGTGTCAGTTTGAGGCAAGTTGTAGAAAGTATTGGTTCTTTGAAATTAGAGAATAACATGAGATGTCATATGTTCTGGCTGGCAGATGATAACAAGTACATGCCCTGTGAAGATGTTTGAGTTATCAAAGGCACCTTGTGAGGTTTTATAAATGTTAGAAAAGCCAAGAAAGTAACCAGTTTGATGCACACTAAAATTTCCAGGCACCATCTGTCCCCAAAACATACGTATAGAAACACATTCTCTAGTATTGGAACTATAAAGTGAAACAGACGGTGTTGAGAGGCGTTAGAAATGCGCCTTTGCCCCAAGATCCCAAATTTTTGCCCGTCAATCTGGTCTACTTCTCATAACCCAGAGGATAGCTGTATGTTTTTCTTTGGGTTCACCTTCTTAATTAGTTTCTTTAGGGTATCAAATTAAAGACTCACTGACCTTTATTTATCTCTAGAAACCAATTATAAGTGAGTACATCCCATGCTCATCCTTTTGCGTCTGGGTTACCTCACTCAGGATAGTGTTTTCTATTTCCATCCATTTGCATGCAAAATTCGCAAAGTCGTTGTTTTTTACCGCTTGAGTAGTATTCTAATGAATATATATTCCATACTTTCTTCATCCATTCTTCCATTGAAGGGCATCTGGGTTGTTTCCAGGTTCTTCGGCTATTACAAATAATGCGCAATAAACATAGTTGAACAAATGTCCTTGTCATATGATCGGGCATCTCGGTATATTCCCAAGAGTGGCATTGCTGGGTCCATGGGTATGTTGATCCCAACTTTCTGAGAAACCGCCACTGCTTTCCAAAGTGGTTGCACAAGTCTGCATTCCACCAGCAATGGATGACCCACACTGGAGCACTGGACTGAGCTCCCAAAGTCCCAATGAGGAGCAGAAGGAGGGAGAATATGAGCAAAGAAGTCAGGACCACAAGGGGTGCGCCCACCCGCGGAGACAGTGGGGCTGAGTCTTTGGAGCTCACCAAGGCCAGCTGGACTCTGACTGAAAAAGCATGGGATAGAACCGGACTCTCTGAATTTGAGCGGACAATGAGGGCTGCTGAGAAGCTGCAAGGACCATGGCACCGGGATTTTGATCCTACTTCATGTTCTGGCTTTGTGGGAGCCTATCCAGTTTGGACGTTCACCTTCCTAGACCAGGATCGAGGGGGAGGGACTTTGGACTTTCCACAGGGCAGGGAACCCTGACTGCTCTTCAGGCTGGAGAGGGAGGGGGAGGAGTGGGGGGAGGGGAGGAGGGGAGGGAGGAGTGGGAGGGAAATGGGAGGCGGAAGGAGGCAGAAATTTTTTTTTTCCAATAAAAAAAAAAATACATATACACAGTTAAAATAAAAAAAAAAGAAAAAGTCTACGCTTTGCTGGAGAGGGTGTGGAGAAAGGGGTTCATTCATCCATTGCTGGTGGAATGCAAACTTGTGCAACCACTTTGGAAAGCAGTGTGGAGGTTTCTCAGGAAATTTGGGATCAACCTACCCCTGGATCCAGCAATATCACTCTTGGGAATATACCCAAGAGAGGCCTTATCATACAACAAAGTATATGCTCACTATGTTCAGTAGCAGCACTGTTTGTAATAGCTCAGAACATGGAAACAACCTAGATGCCCTTCAATTGAAGAATGGATGAAGAAAGTATGGAATATATACATATTAGAGTACTACTCAGCAATAAAAAACAAGGACTTCTTGAAGTTTGCAGGCAAATGGATGGAAATAGAGAACACTATCCTGAGTGAGGTAAGCCAGACCCAAAAAGAGGAACATGGGATGTACTCACTCATATTTGGTTTCTAGACATAAACAAAGGCCATTGAGCCTCTGTACGTGATCTTAGAGAAGCTAAATAAGAAGGAGAACCAAAGAAAAACATATAGGCATCCTCCTGAATATTAACCTTCATCAGGCTGAAAGGAAGGCAGAGAGACAGAGACCCACATTGGAGCACCGGACTGAAATCTCAAGGTCCAAGTCAGGACGCGGAAGGAGAGAGCATGAGCAGGGAGCTCAGGACCGCGAGGTGCACCCACACACTGAGACAGTGGGGATGTTCTGTCGGGAACTCACCAAGGCCAGCTGGCCTGGGTCTGAAAAAGCCTGGGTTAAAACCGTCTTGGGAAAAAACATAGAGACAATGAGGACTACTGAGATCTCTAGAACAATGGCAATGGTTTTTGATCCTACTGCACGTATTGGCTTTGTGGGAGCCTAGGCAGTTTGGATGCTCACCTTACTAGATCTGGATGGAGGTGGGTGGTCCATGGACTTCCCACAGGGCAGGGAACCCTGATAGCTCTTTGGGCTGAAGAGGGAGGGGGACTTGACTGGGGGAGGGGGAAGGAAATGGGAGGCAGCGGTGGGGAAAAGACAGAAATCTTAAATAAATAAATAAATAAATGAAAAAAAAAAAGAAATGCGCCATGAAATAAGATACGTGTTTTCCCTTAGTTTGGCTCCATGTAGTCTAGACATGTCCACGGGAAACAGTTTAGAACATACTCTTTTCACTTTAGAAATATTGTTTATTTTTATTTCATGTGAATTGATGTTCAACCTGCATGTAGATCTATGTTAGACACCCTGGAGTGGAGTTACAGTCATGAGCTTCCATGTGAGTCCTGGGAATTGAACCTGGGTCATGTGGAAGTACTCTTAAATGGTGCTCCTAACCTCTGAGGCATCTCTCCAATCCCAGAACACATTCTTGATAGCATTGTTTGGAGAAGAGGCAGTGAAGGTAACACATTGTCCGAAGACTGAGGAGCT
The DNA here is from genome assembly GCA_963919715.1 of Microtus obscurus. Lineage (NCBI taxonomy): Eukaryota > Metazoa > Chordata > Mammalia > Rodentia > Cricetidae > Microtus > Microtus obscurus. Next base: position 2,692,680 of record CAWTZC010001472.1, read on the forward strand.
TAATCTGTGGGATAGACTTGTAAAGGAGCCCTGTACAGTACTTTGAAATAAGGACTAGTTTCACATACAGAAAGTAAAGCAGTATGTCATATATGGGAAAGAGACACACATTTACTTGCATAAACTTGTGTATAGCTATAAATTTTAAATGCATTTATTATGCATATTTGAAATAGGTAGGAAGTGATGGTAAGAAAGGACTGAAATCACTGGAAGGATGACAGGAAACAATATTTTAAAACTAAGAATATAATTATTGTTTGAAAAGTGATTATAGAATATTATTAGAGAGATATGGTTCCATTTGCATTCATCATTACCTAAAAATAAAAATAAATTAAATGAGTGATTCAAACATGTAATTATAAAAAAGAGGATAAAATACAATCATCAAGTATTTTTGTGGTGAATAATGGGTGAGATGATTTTTGTAATATTTCATTTGGTTGACAGTTTTTCCCCCAAAATAACCTTTTTTTCTGGATGATAAAGAAGTTTGACAATGGATATTGGAAGATTGACAAATAGACATCAGTGTGCTGAACAAAATTATGAAGTCAAGGGAGCTTTAAGAATGCAGGTATTGTGGGTTTTGTTAAAAATATAAGAACTTATATATCAGAACACACTAGGAACTTTTCATAATTACTATGCTGGATAAACAAGGATAGAATTTCAAATATTCAGAATAGGAAGATCATGAAAGACAAGAAAAGGGAATTGTGAATTTTTTGCTGAAGAAATCCCTCTTCACACATTAAAATGTGAATGCAAATTGTGAAGACCGCATGGTAGGACAATTTCAGTGAAAAACATAAATGGACAGCTCAGGTTAGCAGTGGGAATTTAGGAAATAAGTTGGCTGAGCCTGTTACAGAGAGGCCACTTGTCCTGAGTTTTTGTTAACATGACATAAGCTAGAGCCAAATGGAAAGATGAAGTTCAACGGAAACAACAACAAAAACAACTTCCCAACTGCCCACAAACCACCTTTGTCAGATTTGACCAGTAGGCAAGTCTGTGCAGACATTTTCTCAATTGATGACTGATGTTATTGATGAAATACCCAGCCCACTAAGGCAGTGTCACCCTTGGGCAGATGGTCCTGGGTAGTTTAAGAGAACAGGATGAGCAAGATATGGGAAATAAGCCGGTAATCATCTTTCCTCCATAGACTCCTCTTCAGTTCCTGCCTCTGGGTTTCTGCCTTAACTTCCTGTTCTGGCTTCCCTCAGTAATAGACTAAGTTGTAAGCCAAATAAACTCTTTCTTACCCCTGTTTGGTTTTGATTAGTGTTTTATCACAGCAATAGAAACCTAATGAATGCACCATTCCATAACCTTACAAAGAAACAACTGAAATCTGAGATTCCTCAAAGCTAATGAGAAGAAAATGTGAAGACTAGGGAAATAGAATTCATATATGTTAAGATAAAAGACATATTAGATGATATTCAAAGCTTTTGTTTAAGGATGGAGAAAGACAAAACAAGGAGGACCTACAGATGATAAGGGATACCTTGTGGTTTGAAGCTCCCTACAAGCTTCAAAAAAATGACTAATGATTCTGCACAGTAAGGGATGAAATTCTGAAGCAAGACCTGAGGATTCATGACGTCGTGTGGGTAAGATTTCTTTATGACAACATTTAAGATGACATTCTAAAACAGATAATAAAGTTTGAAAGAGTATTTAATGGAAGACTGCTAACAGGGAAATGGTGTCATCAGTCATGATAATACAGAACATGAGATTTTATAAGTACCAATATATCTGGAAGAGCCCCATATATGGAAATATTGTCCTCCTTTACCACTCCCTGGGTAACATCTTGTGAAATGATGAGCAAGGTGTCTACTCATGCCCAACACGCAACCAACTGAAGATTAGATAAGTGACATGTCTTGTTGAAGACCATTAAGCTTTCTCATAGAGCATTGGTAAAATAGTAACTTGGAAGGACTTTCATTGCTTGAATATGTGCCCTCAATTCTATCATGCAGGCCATCTAACTGCATCTACTAGGAAACATGAATTGACTTGACAACATAGGATGATGAACATATACCAGTGGTTTTGTTACTGTCATTTGTTGTCTTAGTGGGGATTTTTATTGCTATGGAAAGGCACCATGACCACAGCAACTCTTCTAAAGGAAATATTTTATTGAGGTGTTGGCGTATAGTTTTAGAGGTTCAGTCCATTATCATCATGATGGGGAGCATGATAGCAGGTAGGCAGTCATGGAGATGGCTATATCTTGATCAGAAGGCAGCAGCATGTCAACTGACTGTCACAGTGAGAAAAGCTTGGGCAAAAGTGACCTCAAAGTCACACTGAGAGAAGCTTGGGCAAAAGTGACCTCAAAGTCTAACCCCCCCCCCCCAATGACACACTTACTCTGCTAAAGTCACACCTACTAATAGTGCCACTCCCTTTGGGGGCATTATTTTCTTTCAAACCATCACATCTGTATTTATAGAACTTAACCTAAGTATATATTTTAAGGACTTGAAAATAGACACCTCGGCACTCACATGGTGTGAAATCTGATGGACTGCTTTATTTTTTCCCCATAAGAATGATGCATGCATAAAGGATAACCCTGAAGAACCATGCCAACTGCATTTCATCTTAATGCTTTAATGGTGCTTCTCAAATCAATGTGGATTCTCCACTTCAGTTGTGATAAACTAGTAGGTGGGAATGTAGGAGGAGGGCCAAAATATGTTTGCTGCACTTTGGTACAAACACTCATCCTAGAATGGAGAAAGAAAGGGCCTACGAGTTTGTGACAACTTTCCTACGGTTGCATAAACAATGCATGAAGTCAAACCTACCCTTTCCGAGTTCCTGACAGTCAGTAATGTCTGCTGAATGAAAATGCCTGTCACTTTCCTTTCTCTCTGCTTTCCATGTATAGAATTTGAGCTGGATGGAAGCGAAATGTGACTCAAGGGTTAACCATGTAATCACCTATCTTCTCTTTTTGACTAATTCACATGGCAAAAAAAACAGAGAAGCTTACCCTTCAGTAGCCTTTCATGTTGTTTCAGACCTTTTGATTTTTAAAAGTCTGGAATTCTTTTGGAATACAAAGAGCAATTTAGCTTCATGATGTGCGATGTGAAATGCCATGTGTTTTCCTTCCCTGCGCCTCGTTTCCCTGCATTCCTGGTGGATGATGAATCCTGTTCTCAGTTTACAGGTATGTGGACTATTTTGGGTCATGGCTAAGAATTTAACATTCTAGAAAAAGCAGACGTGTTTTCCGCTTTGGAGATTCAGAACACGCATAGATGACAGTTATTACTCAGGGTAATTTCACATGGATTTGTCTCAATAGCGCAAATTTCTTTGTGTGAAGAAAATTAAAAATTAAGAACTTCTAGCAAAGAACTTACTTAAATAATGATCTGCATTTTATTTGTGGATACATGTGAAAATCGACATCTTCTTACCTATTGAGGACAGAATTTCTGTTTAGGTAATCACATACTATCATTACTCTTTACAATTATAAGTTGTAAGTGTTGGTGGACTGAACTTTTCAATGGTAAATGGCTTGTTTTCTTTAGTAAGAAAAAACACTTCAATCTTTGGAGAGCGAATTTGATTTGTTTCTTTACATGTTCTGCATAATGATCCATGATACTCATGACTCTTCTCTGGTAAGGTAATGGGCACTAAAAAGAGACTTGCAGGAGTCTCAAGAAAACAAGTGAACTGAGCACTAAAGGGCAGAATTAAGTAGAATGAATTCAATAATGCTTCAAGTTATGAAGTTGTTTTATGTTGGAGCAGTTCCTTATGAATCTTTAATTCTCTATTGACGTTCTTGAAAATTTAGCAAAAAAAATAAAGACATATTGATTCAATGACACTTGTGTACTGGGGAACTTATTATACAGGTGTGATGATATTTTGTTTGTGTTTTAACAAATAAAGCTTGATTGAAGATCAGAGTGTGTAGCTAGTCACACTAGTTAGTCATAGAGGTTAGGCAGTGGTGGCAGACACCTTTAATCCCAGCACTCTGAATACAGATGCAGATGGAACTCTGTGAGTTGAAGGCCACCCTGGGACATAAGATATTGAATCAGTCTAAAAGAGAAACAGAGCCAAGCAGTGGTGGCTCACTCCTTTAATCCTAGCACTGGAGAGGTGGAGACAGAAAGTGATATGGCTGGATACAGAAAGGAATATTAGGCAAGAGGAGACAGGAACTCAGAATTCAGTCTGAGGTTTCATAGAGACAGTATTCAGTAGAGACATGATGCTCTATTTGGTCTGAGGGTTTCATAGAGGTAAGAACTAGTGACTGGCGCTCTGCTTCTCTGATCGTTCAGCTTTCACTTGCTAATATCTGTCTCTGGGCTTTATTATAAAGAACAATTAGAATTAGTGCTACATACGGCTGCTATTCTCTGTCTGTATTGGGAAAAAATTGTACATTTATATGCAATTGTATATAAATGACTACATATACCAAAGCACTTGAACCTTGATTTTAATATATTCGTTGTTAGGAGAAAGTAAAGAACTTAGTAGCATGGGATAAAAGATACTTGTATTACTATTACAAAGAGCACACGAATAGAATGGAAAATAAAAGAACATTTTCATCATCAACAGCAGTAAGCCATGATAAGGAATTGAGATGTTTAAATAGTTCTACCTGAAAATGTTACATCACTGACATTCCAAATCAAGACATTGCATTTTGTTTCAATGGGAGAAGGAGGGGTAGGGCAGAGTGAAAGGGAGTGAAATAAAATAAAACAAGCATATATATGTGTGTAACTGTCAGAGTTCAATCAAAAATGATTTTCTAAGATGCAAAATAAAGCAAGAAAAATCAGACTGACATGAGAAAAAGTTAAAGAAAAATACAAAGAAAGGCGGAAAAAGAATGAAGTTTTATAAATGAACTTGTTGTTTTAGGTCAAAAATAAGATCAATATGAGAACCTAGAAGACAAGCTTTATTATTTTCTTTTCTTTTCGTTTTTTATCAAAATGTTCACTTTTCCATATATGAATGCTAACAGCTTCTGAACAAGCAATTTTCATTTATATCAAGAATTTAGGACCAGGCATTGGTGGCGCACATCTTTAAACCCAGCACTCAGGAGGCAGAGGCAGGCGGATCTCTGTGAGTTTGAGACCAACCTGGTCTACAGAGCTAGTTCCAGGACAGGCTCCAAAGCCATAGAAAAACCCTGTCTCGAAAAACCAAAAAAAAAAAAAAAAAAAAAAAAAAAAAAAACCCAAAAAAAGAATTTAGGTACTCTACTCAATACAATAAAGATTACAATAAATTGCCCAGTCTCCAGAGTAGGGATAATAATACCATGGCAAAGGTTTGCACTGCGGCAGGGCAAATGTCTGCCTCTTAAGCAGCTGTACATATTTCACATTGTATTGACATTTGTGAAAAGGACAGAAATGTTATCAGGAGAGAAGAGGACCCTTTACCAGTATAGTCAAGAACATTTGTTTGGAAAAGGGTTTATTAATGAGCAGTGAAGTTTCATGTCATCATTCAGAATTCCCAACAAAGCTTCCTCTCTGACTCCACATCCCTGAGGACTCTGTTAAACCTCACAGCAGATACATCCTTCCTCCTTCTTGTAGACCCCCTCTACACCCTCTTTAACTCATTTCTGTTCTCTCTCTGTCTTTTTTTTTTTACTTTTTAAATTGATTTTTATTGAGCTCTACATTTTTCTCTTCTTCCCTCCCTGCCTCTCACCTTCCATTCAACCCTCTCCCAAGGTCCCCATGCTCCAAATTTATTCAGGAGATACTGTCTTTTTCTACTTCCCATGTAGATTAGATCTATGTGTGTCTCTCTTATGGTCCTCATTGTTGTCTAGGTTCTCTGGGATTGTGAATTGTGGCCTGGTTTTCTTTGCTTTATGTTTAAAAGCCACTTGTGAGTGAGTACATGTGAGTACATGTCTTTCTGGGTCTGCATTACCTCACTCAAAATGATGTTTTCTAGCTCCATCCATTTTCCTGCAAAATTCAAGATGTCATTATGCCAGTTGTTTATGTCAGCTGCCAGTACATGGAGGAATTGTCTCCCTGGAAACCCAATGGTCACGCTAGTCCAGAAATGATCTCTCCCCTTCTTCTTCTCCACTGCAAATTCTCATTCCTCCTGTCAGCCTTCAATATCTAGAAACATGTTCTACCTACGTCTCCCAGTGGCCACATTTGCCAGGGACTCAGAACAAACTCTACTAAGCAACTTTCCTAAGATCCAGTCTTTCCTAAGATCCAGAGAGATCAACAGAAAGAAAAAATGGAACACCCACCTATCAATGACAAGAGCAGATATCAATGCCTCATATCACAATTTTCCCAAACCCAGATATCTAGGCACCAGCACAAAAACACAATTATTAACACCCAAAGCAGTATGATTGCACCAGAATCCACAAACTCTACTACATTCATGCATTGCTGGTGGGAATGTAAATCAGTACAGCCATGTGAAAATAAGTGTGGCCATTGTTTGTAAAGATGAGAATTGATCTATTGTGACATCTAGCTATACCACTCTTGGGCATATACCCTAAAGACTCTACATCCTACTACAGAGACACCTATTCAATTATGTTCATTTCTCCTCAGTTCATAAAGGTCAGATATTGGAAAAAGTCTAGATGTCGTTCAATGGATGAATAAATAAAGGCAACATGGCATATTTACCCAAATGGAATATCACTGCACTGTTAAAAATAATCATTGAATTTTCAGGTAAATTGATGGAATAAAAGAAATAATCCTAAGCAAGGTAACCCAGATTCAATAATACAAATATGGTTTATAATTGCTTATATGTTGTTGTCAGATTTAAGTTTTCCATAAGTATACTACATCCCATATTAACCACAGAGGAGGTTATGTATAGAGCAATGAACTAGTGGGGACGGATGAATCCTCCAAGGAAAGGGACATAGAATATGTTTTATGTGTAGGGTGAGCTAGAGTTGGAGGATTAAATGGACATGGGGATGAAAAAGGAGGTGAGGAAGAAAATATGGATAGTGAGAGAGAGCTGAATCTCAGGGAAATTTTAGGGGTCAGATGGAAACCTATTACAGTAGAATCTTCTTATATATACATATACAAAACAAATTTAATTGGAATTACCATGGAGCTTGGGAAGATCATAGATGAACTGGGGGAGGGGATAAACTATGATCAAAATATTTTGTAGAAAAAAATTTACTATTTGTCTATCTATCATCTAATCTATCTATCTATCTATCTATCTATCTATCTATCTATCTATCTATCTATCTATCTATGTATCTATCTTCTATCTGTGTGTGTGTGTACACACACACACACACACACATCAGCAGTTTTCCCTCTTTTCATGTCTTTTATGTGTGGAACATCCTCTGAGTTAAACAAGATTTGCTTTCATGAGCATGGGTAGAAGGTTGTTTACTGGACCATGACTAACTAAATTATCTGGAGTCACACCACTGGAGAAAATGTCATCTTTTGCTCTAGCCACCTGTGATTATCAGTAGTCCTGTAAAGAGTGAGGCCTTCTCAGTCTTCCCGTTTCATGGTAAAGTATTCATGAACCCATGATGGTGCAATGAGTCCATGAATACATTAGCTGGGTCATGCTTGCTCAGAAGACACTTGTTTGGTAGTTCTCTTGACCCCGAGTTCTTATCTGTCTTTCTGTCCCCACCTTCTGTAAGCATCATTTAGTTGTGTGGATTTATGTGTTATGTGTGTTGCACATTTTCTGTGTGTTGTGAGGCCTTGTGTGGTATAGTATGTGTGTGTATGGTGTGTGTTGTGTGTGCTGTATGTGATAAGTATGTTGTATGTATATTGTATGTTGTGCGTGTTGTACATTTTGTGTGTGCTGTGTGTTGTGTGTGTGTTGAGGCCTTGTGTGGTATGGTGTGTATGTGTGGTATGTGGTTGTGTGCTGTATGTGACATATATGCTGTGTGTGTTGTATGTTGTACATTTGTGTGTGTTGTTGCCTTGTGTAGTGTGGTATGGTGTGTATGTGTGGTATGTGTGTTGTGTGTGTGTGTCTGTGTACTATGTGTATGGTGTATGTTCTATGTGACATGTGTGTGTGTGTGGCATTTGTGTGTGTGTCTATCTGTGTCTGTGATACAGATGTTCCATTTAGGGCCCAGCACTCCACAGTCACTTGACTTTTGCTTTTTGATCCATTATGAGTCTCTTCAATCAAACAATTTTCCTGAGGAAACAACGGGAAACTAAAGGTTAAAAATTCGACCTATAGTCTAGTGAGCAGCATGCAAATAAAAGAGGCAAAAAGTTATATATTTGTTCAGTTGAGTCTTTCAACAATCAAGTAGGAAATTTAAATTTGTGAAGCAACTCCACAAGGTGCAATGATATGATCACATTTGTAATAAAATATACCTAAACAATCATACACTCACACACCCTGCTGATCCACAGATGGGCTAGCATGTGATCCTTTTCTACAGTTTTACCAGAAACCTAGACCTCCCTTTTATTTTATTTTTAACCTCATTAATATTCGAATAATTGTTGACCTCCTAGCGATTTTTGTCCATACTCTAAATTCATATAATAATACTGCAATATTTTACTTTTTATCTCTAGTTCCCAATGTAAAGCTTTGCATCTGGTATTTCTGAATCATGCACAACAGAATGAGAGTGATACAGGCCGATTAACGCCCTCACATGACTCCAGCTTGTGCTTATTTGGGAGACACAATTGACCTCTTTTTGAATAAATTCCTGGCATCACAAACTGGCAAAAGATAGGTGTGAGGACAAAGGCCCAAGCTGGATGGAGAGAGTATCTATTAGTATGGTATGGACGGTTATGGTGATTGACTGGGTACCACTAACATAACCAATACATTGGTACCCATTTTACTTAATCTTGGAAGAAGACTATAGAATTTAAACTATTTTGTAAAATCTCTTTGTGTATCTGAGAATGCAAATCAATGAGTGGATTGAGCAAACTGATGCCAGAACTCTGAGAGTGTCAGGAGGAGGAATTCTCGGCTCTACTGTGATAGTATGTTTTTTTTTTCTTCAGCTATTGGCAGCTTAAATCAGGCTCTAAGGCAAGGAGGTCAGTGTGAGAGGCATTGCAGAGCCTCTAAGAGGCCATCACAGCTTGGAGCAGAGTGTATCATTCTGGTCCAGCAGAATCTTTCCAAACTACTTATCTTCTGAGTTTGAAAGTTCTCATGAGATTTCTAGAATAGGCCCAGAGATAAGTTGCATTCTTTGAGGATTTAGATTGGGTTGAGGTTTTAGAAACTGTACATAAGGGCAGGGCAAAATAAATATAGTTCAGAAACATCAAGATCTCTGTTTTATTTTCAGTTTAGAGGAGCATAAATCATTACAATTATTATTCAAAATGATAGATAATACTTCATCTTTTATGAAATTTTTGTCATATGTGGTTTATTATTTCCAAAATGGATTTAAAAAGAGTGAAAAAAAGTAATATAGATTGTTCTATAATTCAGCATGTCATCAAATTTTCTCTATATAGAATTACATATATACTTATTTGTATACACATTAAATGCATAGCTATATATAGATACACCACTTATTTTTTTGTTTATACAGACACATATAATTATTAGCCACAGAGTTGCTAGATTCATTCTATAAAAAAGGAATTTGAAACTTTTTATATGTCCAGATTTCTGCATAAAACTAGAAATCAGGTATGGATTGGAATCATCAGTCCTATATAAAACTGTGTTTCAGTTCTCAAGAATATTTTTTCCAGTGAAATAGAGAATGAAAAGAAACTTCTCAGCCATGTTTATGTTTTGCTTTGTTTGCTGAGGTGAGAAGCTGGAGCCACTCTGGAGCTGGTTGAGAACAAAAGCTAAGTTGCAGAAAATAGCAGCTAAAATAACAGGGTCTATGCAGTAACCTCTACTTTCCCCTCGCTAAAGAAATTCTTCCAGTGCATTTTACTTGGTGTTTACTGACTCAAGCATTGTTGCTACCAGACCGACATTATCGGCACAATTTTGGTAGAAGCAAGTAGTGGAAAGGAGAGGTTTGAGAAATGCCAACAACCTTAGGAGCAAAGCAGGAAATGTTCACAGAGTGCCAGACCAGCTTAGCAAATGTTTTCTATGTTTACATGGAATTAAAGCGCTTATTTACCTTGGTGGAGTAAAGCCCATAATCCCAGTAACAGTAATTTTGTGTACTGTTATAATTTTCCTATTTTGGAAACTGTATTTTAGCATACACTTTATTAAATTCTAGGTGTACATGTCCTCACACATGTCAATTAAAAATCTTTTCAAGGCCAGAAAAAAAGTTCTGAATTATTGAATTATTTGAATTATTATCAAAAAATTTGTTCTGGCTCTGTTATTCAAACACTATTAGAGTTGTATAAATGTACTGGCAAATATGTACAGTTAGTGTCTGGAAATGGTTCTAATTCTCTCTTTTCCTTGTGTGTTTAAGCATTTATCTACAGTATCTATTTATTCTAGAAACTTTCTGAGGGAACATAAAACAAATAATGATGAATAAAGCCGGATAAAACATTTAGACTATAATACTACAGTTGTTATAATTTCTGTGAATACGTGTCATGTGTATCTTAAAGAAGAGCCCCAAAGCCATGCGGCCAACTGTTGGAGGATAGCTCTCAAGCTCCGTAAGGTACCAGCCATTATTCCTGCTTATGTGTCGTTTGTCATTCATTTGGGGGATGAAGTGCAGTGATAATGAACACGCTCTGATTCTAGCTTTTCAAATCCTGCTTGCTGCAAGTTCATATGTCTGGCTGACTCTGCAAAATGATAGACAGGCTTAGGGCTGATGAGAGCAAAGGGTGCTTACCTTTTTTAAGCTATATGTGTGCTACACAATGGACCAATGTGGCACAAAATAAAGACATTATAAATGTGTTAAAAATAAACCTAAAGCAGAAAAGGATGCACTATGTCAAACCACACAAGGATCGTTCAGTTTTCTTATTTGCAAATGCAATTTGTAAGATATAAGTTATATAGCAAGCATTTCATGGTGCCTGTGCCGTGGACATGCAAGGATTCCTGGGGCTCATGAGCCAAAAGTGTAGCTTCCTAGGCAAGCTTCCAGGCAGTAGGAGTCTCTGCCTCAAAACTAAGATGGTGTCTGGTCTGAAGAACAATATGAGGAATACCCCTGGCCTTTAAATTTACATGTACACACATGCATCATCACATACACACTTGGCCTGTCATGTTAACATAATTTTAATAACAAGCTAATTATGTTGAGTCCTCAGTAAACAATGATGCTTTAGGCAATTACACGTATGCTCACAAAAAGGAAACCCATCAGCTCCATGACTCATCCACCTTGAAGTGGCAAGTAAGGAAACATTATTTGGGCTCAAAGTTTCTAATACAAGAACATACGATCAAAATATATTTAAATTTTAAATTGTCTTAAATAATAAAAAATAAAGAGAAGAGAAATAGAAACCAAACAAACAAGAAGAAAGAAAAACAAAAAGAATAAAACAGCAGCATCAGTAACAACAACAAAAATCACCAATAGTGTAACATTGCATTTGGGAGCTTGTCTTTGAGACTGCAAAATAGAATATAAGTTTTCATGATTTTGGAATTAGGGGAATTCCAAGTCTAATTATTTCAGGCAGATTAAATAATAGAACAACTATTCTTGAAATTCTTGTACACAGAATCAAGCATTACACTGGACATCTCGTTAATTAAAATAACAGCAATTAGAATAACACCTGGCAATTTGATTTTTTTTTTTTTGGTTTGAGTTTTTAAAATGTAAGCTTTTTTTTTTTATAAAATTTGCTTTTCCTATATTTAAATACTGTGAGTCTGGGGCAAACTCCTTTCCCCTTTTTGGATGGAATGATGACTGCATGGTCTGAGAAACAAACGTCCACCAGCAGTCACACTTACAAACAAAGGGAGCAGGGACAGGTGTCTGGAAAACGTACAGCCCCACATCTTAGTTAGCCGCGGCAGCTTTGCCCCTCCAGGCCTATCATAGTCTCTATTTCTTCCACATGGAAAGAATTGCATGGCAACACAAATATACATTCGAAATTGCTACTGCTTCAATTTTGAGGTTCAAAATTGATTTTTGGATTCATTCCCACGTATTTTTTTATAGTAATAAATTTTATTTTGTTCTCTGAATTATATTGTTACTAATTACACATATATGTATGACTATATACACACATATGTTACGAATCTATGTATATTATATATGATTATAGCTACATGTAAATAAAGTTTTACTCTATCATTATAAATTAGTATTACTTAATAATATATCTGTCTGTGTGGTGTTTGAATGGGAAGAGCCTCCACAGGCTCATATATTTCTTTTTTTTTTGCCTTATAATATTTTTTATTTTTTTTTTTTATTGGAAAGAAAAAGAAATTTCTGCCTCCTCCCCGCCTCCCATTTCCCTCCCACGCCTCCCTCTCCTCCTCCTCTCCCCCCACTCCTCCCCCTCCCTCTCCAGCCTGAAGAGCAGTCAGGGTTCCCTGTGGAAAGTCCAAAGTCCTCCCCCCTTGATCCTGGTCTAGGAAGGTGAACATCCAAACTGGATAGGCTCCCACAAAGCCAGAACATGAAGTAGGATCAAAACCCGGTGCCATGGTCCTTGGCTTCTCAGCAGCCCTCATTGTCCGCCTATCCATGCTTGTTATTAGAGAGTTTTCATTTTTGTACTTGAAACAGTTTTAGCAGCCTTCTCTCTCTTCACTAAAACACACATCTCATTTTTTCACACATACCTGTAGGCATTTGGAGCCTGTGGAGTCATGGCATCTCTTTTTTTTCTGCCCTTACAGATCTTGTTCAAGTGGAAATGCGTGAGTCCTGTGAACTACAATTCGCACATCCTTTATTCTTGAAAACATCTTCTATTTTGAAATGAACTTTTCTCTCATGTACCAATCTCTTAGAAACACTAAAAAAAATACATAAATAATCTGTATACATTTTCCAAAGTTACCCATACATTAATGTTTCTGTTCATAGGTTTTTACTTTTCTAGATTTCTGATGAATTTAGATATTGAAAACCCCCCCTTAGAAAGAAGAAAAAGTCAGATACAAATGCATGTGAGTAAGTGATGGAATTATCAGATCCCAGTTAGAATGCAATCTTGGGAATAATGCAAACTCTGGTTTCTAATGAGTTTAAGGAATGTACGAAGGTGCTTTTTAAAAGTGCACCTTTATCTTAATCTTCAGTAAATCCTAAACTGAAAGAGAAGGCATATGCATAAGAAGCCCCCTTTTGAGTTGTTGACCAGAGTTGTCCAAAACATATAGCTTATTGTTGTTGCCTCTGGTTATCCCCTAGAGATGGAAGGTAAATCCCTATTGCTGAAGATACTGTGCACTTCAGAAACATGGCCCAGAGGCCCCTGAGCTGGAGATGACCTGATTACCCCTTCCTGAGGACTAGCACTCATGGTACCAGAAGGCACCGTGAAAGCTTCTAAAGGAAGGCGGCAACCAACATTCCTAAAAGCTATAATACCTGTGAACTTCCTAAATAACCAGTATGGCTTGATAACCCCAAGGGTACAGTATCGTTCATACACCTTGGTGGTAACCAGCAGTCTTCTACTTGGACTAAAAATACACTCAACAAGAAGGAAACTATGCTTGGTACTGGAAACCAGGCTAACTACTCAGTGCTAGTGAAAGCATGGTTATTGGAGGAGAATAGACAAGCACTAATAAACTATATCAATATAATCCCTAACAACAATCTATAAACATTTGTCATTGTACCTACAGATAAGTATAGTCTTCACCCCTCATCATGAACATTTCTGTTTGTAACAGACAGAGATCACTACAAAATATCACAATCATTATACAGACCTGTGGAGTCCAGTTCCAAAGGATACATTAAAAAAAAAAAAAGACCACTCTCAGGGAACATTGCTGGAGAAGAGGTTGAAATTTGCAAGAACCAGAGGTTCAGAGAGTTTGCTTTGGAATTGTGTCATCTAGTAACACCAAAAGATACACTCATAAAGTATCATCATATGAGTACCCAATTGTCTACTGAATAAGGACCATACCAATGGACATACCAAAATGCATGGGGAAAAGCCCATAAGACTGTCACTCTACCCAAAGAACTATAGCAACTGAGAAAAAGCTGAGAATGGGAGGAGTGGTCTTCTCCAGGGAAGAGCACAATAACTTGTTGTCCAGTGTGCCAAACAGCCCTGAAACTACACTCATAAGCTATATCATACAGACTGAATCGGCAATAGTTAGCAATATATATGTATATAAGTATATGCATAAAATAGCAGTTAGTGGAAACAAAACGAGTTGTAAATTAGATGGAGAGTGGGGAGGATTTGGAGGAAAATGTAATTATAATATAACATCTAAAATAAAAGTAAAGAAGTAACTTGCAACAAAATTGTCTTGGGGCTAAAAAGATGGCCCAATGGCTTCAAGCACTTGTTGCTCTTGCAGGGGAGCAGGATTAGCTCAGCACCAAAATCACAGCTCACAACTGTCTGTGACTCCAGTTGCAAGTAAGTGATCTGATGCCCTTTTCTGACTTCCTTTGGCACCAGGCACACACATGATACAGGCAAAACACCCCCACACACAATTTTTTAAAAGTCAAAAAACCCATTTTTCTCAAAGTTGTTTTCATTTTAAAACAGGATTAGGTGTTTAGCAGTTGTTCTAAATGAATGTGCAAATTTTTTGAGCTTTCAGAGTTTCAGTTCCAACTATACATATAGAGTCAAAAGATTATGCAGAGTGCTGTTGATGTGGATTTCTCTCTGTATGCTGTGATTACCATCAACGAATAATGCCTTGGCCTCTTAATAGGGCAGAACTTAGGTAGGTGGAGAAAACTAAATGGCATTGTTGGAGGATAGCAGGCTGCTTGTTCATCGCAGCCGCCTAGCTAGCTTAGCCCCAAGATAACCACATTGAAATTGTATTAATTAAATCACTACTTGACCCATTAGCTGTAGCCTCTTATTGGCTATCTTTCACATCTTCATTTAACCTATTTCTATTAATCTTTGTATATCGCCATGTGACAGTGGCTTACCAGCAAGATTTTAACCAGCATCTTTCTCAGGCAGAGGATCCCTGGCATCTTATGATTCTGCTTCCTTTCTCCCAGCATACTGTTTAGTTTTCCCCTCCTAACTAAGTTCTGCCCTATCAACAGTCCAAAAGCAGTTTCTTTATTAACAAATGAAAGCAACACAAAGACAGAAGGACCTCCTACACCATGGCATACTGGGAGAAAGGAGGTAGAGTCAGGGAGAAGCCATGAAGCCGCTCCTGGAGACAGATGTGCTGAAACTTTGCACGACCTTGTGGTGATGCACAGATTAATGGAGATGGGTTAAAATAAGATGTAAGAATTAGCCAATAAGAAGCTAGAGCTAATGGGCCAAACAATGATTTAAATAATACAGTTTCTGTGTGGTTATTTCGGTTCTGGGCAGCCGGGATGAACAA
This sequence comes from Microtus obscurus, assembly GCA_963919715.1. Classification (NCBI taxonomy): domain Eukaryota; kingdom Metazoa; phylum Chordata; class Mammalia; order Rodentia; family Cricetidae; genus Microtus; species Microtus obscurus. Next base: position 2,708,244 of record CAWTZC010001472.1, read on the forward strand.
GTAACTCCTTCCTACATGCTGTCTCAATTTTTTTCTTATGGGAGCCTTTTATGCACATATCTCACAGTATTTCTATAGTATCTCAGGTGATTACTAATACATATTTTTAAAAAATCAGGAATATTATTGACAATAACTATACTTATGATTAATAATGTAGTAATAAATGTTTCTTTAAAATTGTATACATCTGTAAGATTTATGTCATATAGGTAAAAATATGATAGAAAAGCATATATGATTTGCAAAACTATAAGAGGTCTTTCTATATGAGCAAAAGAATAGTGTGTGAAACATGCAATATGTTGAAAGTGTTGATATAATGATCATAAAATAATAGATAATTTTGATTTCTCTTTACATTTTTTGTTTAGGCTTATTTACTTTATTTTATGTATGGGTGTTTTTCCTGCATGTGTATGTACCATATTTATGCCTGGTGTCCACAGAGGTCAGAAGAAGCCATTGAATGCCCTGGAAGTGAAAGTATTGTTTGTGAACCACCGTATATTGCTAGGAACCAAACCCAGGTCCTCTGCAAAACCAAAAAGTACTCTTAACCACTGATTTATCTTTCTGCCCCCTTTATTCATTTCTTTTATTTTTCAATAATTCCAAGCTGTATAAAGTGTTTGCCTTGTTTGTACATTAAAGAACAAACATGTAGAAATATATCGAACTCCTGACAAAAATAAATTGAAGAATAAGATGAATCTGGAGTGAACAGACTATTTCATTAAGTTTATAAGTATTCATTTAGAATTTTATATATTCTTAGAATTCTTGTGGGATGTGTCAAATTTTCAAAAAAAAAGGAATGAAATGTGTTTCCCACAATTAACTGTGTAAGATGTATTTATATATAGCCTAATTGAGAATAAAATAGATAAAATAAAATATTATTACAAGGAACATGAGAAGCTGAGATAAGGAAGTTCTTCTAGTATTGTGATTAAAATACTTTATGAGACTAGCTGATATGACCATCAAAATGCTGACAATAGAAAATCCCCATTGTCTCGGTGTGTGGGTGCACCCCTCGCGGTCCTGAGTTCCTTGCTCGTGCTCTCTCTCCTTCTTCTCCTGATTTGGACCTTGAGATTTCTGTATGGTGCTCCAATGTGGGTCTCTGTCTCTGTCTCCTTTCATCGCCTGATGAAGGTTAATATTCAGGAGGATGCCTATATGTTTTTCTTTGGGTTCTCCTTCTTATTTAGCTTCTCTAAGATCACGTATTAGAGGCTCAATGTCCTTTGTTTATGTCTAGAAACCAAATATGAGTGAGTACATCCCATGTTCCTCTTTTTGGGTCTGGCTTACCTCACTCAGGATAATGTTCTCTATTTCCATCCATTTGCCTGCAAACTTCAAGAAGTCCTTGTTTTTTATTGCTGAGTAGTACTCTAACATGTATATATCCCATACTTTCTTCATCCATTCTTCAATTGAAGGGCATCTAGGTTGTTTCCAGGTTCTGGCTATTACAAACAGTGCTGCTATGAACATAGTAGAGCATATACTTTTGTTGTATGATAAGGGTTTGAAAAAGCCTGGGATAAAACCGTCTTGGGAAAAAACATAGAGACAATGAGGACTACTGAGATCTCTAGAACAATGGCAATGGGTTTTTGATCCTACTGCACGTATTGGCTTTGTGGGAGCCTAGGCAGTTTGGATGCTCACCTTACCAGACCTGGATGGAGGTGGGTGGTCCATGGACTTCCAACAGGGCAGGGAGCCCTGATAGCTCTTTGGGCTGAAGAGGGAGGGGGACTTGACTGGGGGAGGGGAAGGGAAATGTGAGGCTGCGGTGGGAAAGAGACAGAAATCTTAAATAAATAAATAAATATATAAAAAAATGCTGACAATAAGAGGAAAGATGTCTAAATGAATTTACCACATCCAGGAATGTGGGAAGACAGATGTGGATGAAACATTTGAAGAAAGGAGGTAGGTAAATCTGAATCAATTAAAATACATGAAAGCTATTGATAAATTTAAAAAAATATCAATTTTTTGACTTCTTTTTACAGAGTCAATAGAAGGGTAGACCAGAGATTACAACAGTGACCAGAGATAAATTTCAGGTAAGGTAGATCAGAGCAATATGGCAGGTCATTAGCAAAGTTGGGGAGACAATGAATGTGGTTTCAAACAAGTTGGATTTGGTTAACCTTTATATTTGAAACCAGTTCATTAAGCTATCAGTTACATCGATACAGGGCTCAGAAAAAAGGCTTCCATAAGACACAGAAAAAAGTGAGTTGTCTTTGTAAATATGGTGAGCAGAATCACTGCCAGGAGTGTAAAACCACTTCACAGCAAGAACTGGGGTTTACTAATCCCACCATTTAAACTTTAACTTAATGAGAACAAAAACAAAGACAAAAAATGGACCCTTGTATGGACTTTGGGCAAATGAAATTGAGAGTCAAATGTGGTGTTATGGTACTAAGAGTTGCAGGAAGCAGAGAACATTAGGAATATTACTATTGCTGAGTGTCACCAGGAACGACTTAGTAGCATGACCAGTCTATGAACTGAGAATTTCCAGAGTTAGGGGAATGGCAGACTTTTAGAGAGCAGAAGAGTATTGCAATGGATAGTATAAACATTAACCGAGTAAAGTAATAAACTGAAGCCTAACATACATCTTAATCAGCATCACAATTCCTTTCTTAAAACATTAATTGTGCCATTAAAGGTAAAAATTACATTGATCTATTAAAATTGATGCAATCTCTGATGTAGGTGCAATGAATTAGTTCATGCGCAGTTTGGACATTCATACCTTGACATCAGAGGTTACAGAGAATGAAAATGCATACAGTTAAAAATTAAATATCCTTTACAACACTGATTGTGTTGCCAGAGAGAACAGTAATATGACTATGTTCTTATGGTCATCTGAATGTTGACTTGAATTTACCCCATTATTTCTTCCACTTTATACTTAGTTTGTCATTATCTATCAAACAGCACAATGACTTCGTTCTCCTAAGTTAGCAAAAGAATAATATGGCTTTTTTCCTCCTTTTTTCTTAAAGAAATATTATGAAATCCTGGACTGTGGTTACAGTTCATTGAGCAAACGCTTGTCTAGTATAAATGAGGATCTAGGTTCAATTCCCAGTATTGGGACACATTCTTTTTAAATAGCTTTTCACAAAATTAAAAGTTAATGTCTACTTAAAAGAGAACAAAAGCAGTGATCTGGAAAATGACATTCCTGGAGTAAGTTGTTAATAATCTCTATTTCAAAATAGAACAAAATAGCTGTTTTCTGAAAAATTGATTAGAAAGATTGTACTCATAGTTAATAAAATTTCATCAAGTCCAATGTCTGATGCTTCTATAGTACTTTCATTCTCAGAATAAACCCATGTAAAGCGAGTGTAAGACAGCGAACTCAGAATATTAAATCTGCAAGTGTTGTTTTTCACCACAACACAAACACATTTTGAAAAGTAATTCATTATGGCTATGATCAGAATGCTCCACAATGGCTGCTGGGATTTTATTACAAATTCTACACTTTCATACGCACTAATGTTAAAATATCTGATTGCACTCTTAGGGTGTACTTATTATTTTAAATTTATTGTGATCCCAAAGGACATATGTGACTTAATAACATGGGATTGCCATTAGATTTTCCATGGAAGAGCTTTGAAACTGGCAAATCTCTCTTCAAAGGTGAGGGCTGTAAAGAAAGGCCCACCTCCTCCATCATGTTTTTTTCTTCCTCTAGGTATCCAATTTATGTCTTCTCAGTGTGTATGTGTTTAATTTAAGAGATTCCAAGACTTCAGAGTAAGAAATAGCTTCAGACAGTTTTTAAATCAAACCCTTTATTCTATTCATGTGTCATACTACTCTGTGTTATTGCTGTAGGCAGACACTGAGTTCCCATCTAACATGGTTATGAGAATGAGAATGCAGCTTTTTCTTGAATTTGAACTGTTCAGAGTTTGGCTCCTTGTAAGATCGTGATGTATCATTCCCCATTATCTTCCTATCACTGGTTTAAATGCTATCTTTTGGAGTCATGTGGAATAGGATATATTACACCCGATACAATAAACTTGCCCAACTTTGTCTAGACCAACTGGGATACGCAAGTCACAAGGATTAGGCTTATCTATAACTTACTAGCTGTTATATGCTTCAGAAAACACTGGAAGTTGTCTCATCATAATCCCTATAATTCTGCCTTGTAATCAAATTTCATTTTTAATGGGGTGCAGAGATAGCTCAGTAGGTAAAGTGCTTGTGATGTAGGGATGAAAACCCGAATTTATATCCCAGGCACCTACAACAAAAGCCAGAAACAGAGGCACATGTCTATAATCCATGTCTGCAATCATTGGAAACGGGCAGATCGTAGGGTTCAATGAAGAGCCCGTCTTTACAAAGTGATGAGCTCTAGGTTCAGTGAGAGACTTTGTGGAAGAAAAAGAAATATAGAGAACAATCAAGGAAGATATCCAGTCGCTACAGGCACACCCACACCCACACACACACACACACAACACACACAACACACATACACCCCAACATGTACACACATATACATACACATTTTTTTGATTTGAATTCATTTTCCAAACATATAAGCTCAGGACCAAGTGTTAACTTTTGTCATCAGTGCTGTGTGCTGTGTGTGTATGTGTTTTCAGTAATGTTGTAGAGTCGGAGATTTTTTGTCAGACTAATATTAGATAGTTAGGCCAAAGAGCTCCTCTTGAGAAGTAAGGGTATGGATCCAAACTGGGATATATTCTCTTATCTGTTTAGATTTCTTCAGTGAGAAAACACACTGGTCATAGCACCCCAAGCTTGAGACTGAGATCATACTGGATTGTCTGGCTGACTCAGTGCCACCCTTTTCTGGGTGTTGACAGAGGAGTCGTGGAGATTATAAATGAGGCAGGTGAGTTATGATCTCAAACAGTATTTCAGACCTGCCAGCCAGATGGAACAGTGATTGCAACCAGTCCATAAATGAGAGGAAAGGTTGTTTGAGACAATGGCCCCCATAGGAAGTAGTCATATTAAGAGGCATGGCCTTATTGGAGGTAGTGTGTCACTGTGGAGCAGTCTTTGAGGTCTCTTTTATCAAGTTTCACTCAGTGTGACAGTCAGTGGACTACATGTTGCCTTTGCTCCATGCTCTGCCGTGAAGATAATGGACTAAACCTCTGAAACTGTAAGTAACTTCTAATTAAATGTTTCCTTTATAAGTGTTGCTGTGATCGTGGTGTCTTTCTCAGTGAAACCCTAACTGAGACAAGGTATTTGATGTCTTGTTGCTCATCGGTAAGCATAATTCACAACTGGTTCACCCCCACCCTTTCTTTTCTTTCTTCTGGTGCTTACACAGTGCCCTTACAAACCTCTTTGGCTGATTGAGTTTTGTGTTTGCTGCTGAGGTGAGAAAATTGGTTTCTTCCTTCTTAACAGTCCCAAACATTCTTAAAGAGTACCACTGGCTGCACAGACCATGCATGGATTAGCAACAAGAGTTACTCATCTCCTAAGTCCCTTATGATTACTACTTCTACTGCCTGTTTCTATGGTAAAATGTGACTGATATTAACTAAACTGGAACACTTCTGAAAAAATCAAATTTTGAGAAAATGTAGAAGACTTCTTTTAATCTGAAAGTGAAATAAGGTTGTAAAAATGAAGTATATGATAGCAGCAGACTGTTAGTAATTCCAAAATAGGAAAAGCAAGCGTTGTTTTTGCTTATATACCTGCAATACAAGGTGTATCTCTGCACTCATGTTAAGAGAAAAAAAGGACATAACACAAAGACACAAAGCTTCGAACCAAGTTCCCAAAAGGAAACCAGTCCATTGGTGAACAGTGTTTAAATTCGGACAGACTTGGTAAATGCATGACTTTCAGCAGGGTAAATCTTACCATTAGGATATCAATAGGTTTGATATCCTGACTTCTGCTCTTTCTCTTTCATTCTGGTATTTGGGGAAATCCAGCTAGCCAAGGTCTCTGTGTAAATCCCTGAGCACAGAGTGCCCTTGATGCTAAGGACTTGAAAATCTCAGCTCTTTATTTTTCTGACATAACACAGCTCAAGTTCAAGTGTTCTCTCTCCTCCGTGCTTCCCGTTTGCTATTTTGCCCATCTTTCCTATTCCAGATTCCAGTGATGCAGTCCTTCTCTCAGTGTGTTCTTTGTCAACACCTTCCTACAGCCCATCTCCCAGAGTTTACAAACATAAAGATAGGTGAATCCCAAATCCATCTGAATCATCTTTAGCCATCAGTTCTATAAACCACAATGATACCCAGATCATTTCACCTGAAAAATCCAGTAGTCTATCAAATTCTATAACTCTTCAAAAGAAATCTTCTCTCTTTGTTTCAGATCTCAGCTTTGTCTGATATAAATTTACATTTAAGAATTTCCTGTTAATATTTTATAGTAATTACATGTTAGGTGTTTGGAATGTATCATGCTATTGTGAAAGTGCCTCACCTTAAGAAATTTGTATCAAATGAACTTGAAAATGTTTTCAGATGATGAAATTTATCCAGAAAGGCTGTTGTAAAGATGAAATACACTCACTGTGTGCAAAAATCTAGGGCAGCAATTAATATATAAAAGGAATGTGACAGATAAATAAATTTATTAGAAGTTGGCTTAGATATAGAAATTCTAATTTTCTTTTATTCTATAAAATTTTGTACATCTATACAACATATTGCATTCATTTCTATCTCTGAGACCTACCTTCCCCTCTTTCTCCTCTTCTTCCTTTGCTTCCTTCTGTAATCCCTGTCCTCCAAATATCATGCCCCTTTCTTTGTCTCAGTGGTAGTGGCAAATTTTTGCTAAGTAACTTAGATTCAGTTTCAAAAGGAATACAACATTCACATGTTGTATTATGTGTGCTCTCTCTCTTTTAAAAAATATATACCCACTGATTTCAGTTACTGTTGTCCATTGAGACATGGGTGTGGGGTCATCCACTAGAATATGGGGAACCTAACAATGGCAAGGCTCCCAAAGAAAAATGATTCTTCTTACCCCAGTAGACACAAACTGCCAATAGTTCCTCAGGGATGGGGGAAGACTTATGAGCCCTCTTTACATCTGTACTGAGTTTTGTCTAGATTGAATTTTGCAGGTCTTATTTAGATATCAAGAGATAATATCATTTCTTGGTTACATCGGTCATAAAATTTCCAGAAGACAGCATTTTATAGTTTTCGTCTCGATTCTTGGCACCTACATTCTGCCCCATCTTCCTCAATGTTTCCTGAACCTCAGTGGATAGTGACTTGATGAAGACGTTCAGCAAAAGGGTCTTACCATGTAGTTATGATGGGTTATCAAAAGCAATACCAATAACTTGTATTGGAGATCTCTGGGTATACCTGACCAGTAACTTATTGGGAGATATCTTAGTCCTAGCACTGACATTTTTGTTTAGTAACTTAATGTTTTATGATAATAGTATTGCTACCCTTGTAGAGTAACTCCTGTTCAAACAGAACTTGAAATTTTTCTTTTCCACTTGACCACCACTGTATTCTACTTTCAGGCTTTGAGTTGGAAATTTTAAAGTCCCAAAGACTATCATATGTGCAATTATAAGAGACTGAAGCAGTTTTCAGTGATCTGCACTGGGGGCTGGAAATGTTAGTTAACAGAATAGAATAATGGAGCTGGACAAACGAGCTATTGAAGCTCAATATCCTTCTTTATTAATGCAGAGCTTTCTTGTTCCTTGATTTGTGAAAGCAAGTTAGAAGCTACACAGTTTACGTGTTCCTTGTCTCTCCTCATGCTAGGGTTTTCAAAAAGGCCTTTGAATATGTGACTGAAAGCAAAAGACCCAAGTAAGCCGTTGCTGGGATTGGCAAGAGTCAGCACTGTCTCCTTTCAGTTCCTTGTAGACTTAGAGGAAGATTGTCTCCCAGTCAGAGAATCTGAATGTTACTTTCAGAAGATGTCACTGTGAAACCACAGTATAGATCTGCAAAGGATTGGCAAAAATGATCTTCCTAGGGACAAAGATCTCAGGGATGATATTAATGGTTTATTTGATCTACTTTATGACAGAGAAATATTACTAAGGATATGTTGGTCAAAGAAAACATGGAATCATAATAAAAAGCCATGTTTAAAATGAGAGCATATGTTATAAGATCACCTGCTTTGAGTGACTGGTTTAGTCATTGGTCTGTCAATTGGAAACTGTCAGATATTGACAGAAAAGCAGATGTGGATAGATTTGCCTGAATGGCATCATACAGAACAAGAGACAGAACCAACCTTCCTAATTTAAATTACAATAAGATTTCAAGACAACTAAAATCTGCTTTGAAAATGTTGAACTAAAATAATAGCTTATTTCATCATCCTAGTGATATCTCATGTATACAGCTAGTGGGAGCTGATCTCAAGTTACAGGGCTGAAATAAACACTGTAGTTCAAATCCTCTTTTTTTTTTTTATCAAAAAGTGCTTTATGTATACCACATACCCTGCAATTATCCCTGCCTGTTTTTATGACTGGGGACTCAGGATGATTATTTACAATACAAAAGTAAGAGACCAATTACGGCGATGACCACAGAACTACTTCTCACAGTCTTGGGAAAGCTTCTGGAGGAACAGGAGAGGAAGAATGTGAGAAATGATTAAAGAGGCCATGGTGACTAAGGAGGACAAGGATCTCCATTTGAGAAGGAAGTTAGGGTTCTCTGGGAGACTATTGAAAGAGTTCCCACCTTCCTCAAGTAACACAGTCCAATGTGATCAGTAGGGATATGACACAAAGGACTAATTAAGGGGCTCAAAGTAGCTCTTCAAAGTTATAATGAAACAGCTAACCAGCTTTAAATCTATAAATTTATTGGCTTATATGTGTTTTTATATCAGACTGTGTCATAGACGCTTTATGTATGTTCAACCCATCCTCCCAAAGACATGTCCAAAAATATTCAATTAATTCTGTACAATGGCTTAAATGAGATTTAAGTTCAGTATATTTTCTAAAGAAAATTAAAACTTCATCATTGGGAAAAATATCTAGTGAACAGTGGTCATATAATACATTTGAAAGCTATTTTTCAGTTTAGATAAAATTTGGTTAAATGGGAAAACACACCAGCATGGATGACTAACTAGTTATTTTCCTTGAAGGGGCAATTATAAAAGGAATCCCTGACTTATCTGCTACTTACACTTTGATGTGAGGTTTGGTAAGTAGATGCAGCGTGGGTAGCTGGACTGCGCTACTGAGAATCTTGAATGTGACTCATCTCTACTCAAGAGTCTCAAGCAGGGAACTGGAGGAAAATGGGCATTTCTGCGTTTCTACATTATTAATTCTTTAATCAAAGAGGAGCCCACTTGACTTCTAGCATTGAAAGAACTTCTGCTCTGAAGCTATGCATGAGTAGTTAGAGAAATAAAAAAAAATAGAGGAGTAGAAAGATCTGGTGTGTGTGGAGAGAGAAAGGGAGGGGGGGATGGAAAGGCTGAGAGCTAGCAGGGAAGGGGGAGGTGGAGGAGGGAGAGGAAGAGGACAAAAGGTGGATAAAGGACTGAAGAACATTTTTTCACACTGCTTTTTTGCGGGAACTGTAGTAGCTACATAAACAGGACACTCTTCCAAACCCTAGAAGAACAACCAAAGAAACACACACACACACACACACACACACACACACACTCAAACACACATATGCACACACACAATTCTCTCTTCAGTTTTCTCTAGAGTGACTAAATAGAAAGGCTGTTCAATGACACCATTATTACTGACTGGGCATGTTCCCTTTTCAACAAAACTGGTCCTTGGGAAAAGTTTTTAGCCCCCATGGAAAGCAATCACACACAGAAAGTTCTCTTCCTTCACTCACTTGAATGACTAAATAGCTAAGAACCAAATATCGTGGCTAAAGCTATAAATGAATAAATCAAATACTATCTAAGTACACAGAAGAAGATTAAATAGAATAAATACTGCATTTTGATTGTGATTACAATTATATGAGACAAACATCTAAAGTTTATCCTTTCAAAAAGAAATAAAACCCAGCTTTAGACTTCTCCTCAAAATGTTGTTTGCAATTCTTTTTATGAAAATTCTAAGGTAAAAAAAGATTATGTCATCATTCATCAAAAACAACCAGAACACTACTACATAGACCCCTTTGTAAACATGATTTTCCAAACCATATTATAGATTTTGAAAACTATCTCTCTCATGAATTACCTAAATTAATGAGATGCAAAATTACAAGCAATAATATGTCAGGTCAAAGTCCAAACTGAACTTTTAAGTATGTAAAGTTTGCTTGAACTTATGCAGAACTATTAATTGAACCAACATATATTGCTATGAGAAGCACTCCAATATGCTATGCTAATGAAAAATATAAATTTCACCTAATTCCCCTGTTTTTCGTGATGGTAGTTAGGGACTGGATATTGATTATTGATTTATGTTCATCTCTGATAAGAACAAGACTGCTGGAATTTTCATTCAGTGTTGGTCAAATTTAGGGCAGTTTTAGGAATGTTACTTAAACCTTTCCTAGTTTAGTCATTAAAAAGGTCAGGCATGGTGTTATTTGCCTACGAATCCCAGCAATGGTGTGCTTGAGGCAACAGGTTTGTAGGGCATTCCAGGTTCCTTATTTCAAAAAGCCAAGGCAACACCAATAAAAAATAAAAAGCAGAAGGAGAAGGAGGAAAAAGGAGGACAGGTAGGAGGAGGAAGAACAGCACCATAGGTGCTTGATTACGGAATCAAGAGTTAAGAGAAACACATGACAATTGCTATGAAATCAAATTTTCCAGTAAAACCAAATATGCAAATTGAGAAACTGAAAGTAGTCCTAGCATCCATTATTTATCCTGTCCTCAAGCCAACTTGAAGAATAAGAGAGAGGGGAATCCTCATTGTAAATCTTCTAGTCCTCACCAACTCCCTATATTCATGAGGATTAACCTTGCTCAGTGACAATGCACTCTTTTGAGTGCCTTGATTTCATAGTTTGAGTTCTTCAGTTTTAGTTAGATTTTCTGGAAAGTGACAGAATACCTAAAGAGAACAGTTTTCAGGAGGAACAATGAGTTTTGGCTCCCAGTGTCAGAGGTAGGCCTGAAGTGAGGCTGAAAGTCAAAGGTTGGAAAGTGAAAAATGTCTAGCCTAGAATATTAAAAATAGCCACATCTTAATTCTTTTGTTCTATATCTTATTAACTTAACTTAAAGTATTTTGTCTTTTCACTCAGTGTCTTTCTACTTTGTTACTAAGAAGGGATCTGTCTATATGTGGAGGGTTTCATGTAGTTCAGGATAGCCTCTAACTTATCAGCCAAGGATGTCATGAACTTCTGTTTTCCCCCATAATCATCCCTGACAGACTGAGATTCTAGGATTGCACCGGCCATGTGTTATGAGGTTCTGGGATAAATCAGAGCTTCCTACCTGCTATGGACTATTGTACTGACTACATTCCCAGTCCCAGAGAATGATTTCTAACCTTTGTCTTTTTCTCGTTAGGCTTTATGCATGGTAGACACACACTTGCTTTACTATTGATCATTAACTAAGCCCTTCTCTTTATGTTTTCTTTTTCTCCTTTCTCTTCCTTTCTTTTCTTCTACTTTCTTCACTTGTTCCTCTTTTCCTCCCTCCCAGAATCATTCCTTCCCTGCAAAATTTACTTGAATGTTCATATCTATGCTATACTTTTTTCATTCTGGGAAAGATTGGCATCACTTGTAGTTTAATAATGAAGCACCTATGCTTGGGAGTGCTTGGCTGCTGTCAGCTCATTTTCATTAGCCAACTGTAAGTGTGGCATATGGAGAAAGTCTTTGCCCACTTACTACTAGCCCCTTCCTTTAATTATGCATGAATCTATTAATAACAAAGCATAAAACCAAAACTATAAATACAAAATGCATTTAACACTAGATTGCTGAATGCAGATAGGATCCTTGTTTTGGGTGCTTAACTCCAGTGCTTCTGATGAGGTTGAAGTGAAAGGAATAATATAGTCAATTGGTGAATATAAAATCAAGTAATTAAGTAATCTAATGTACAATAATATAAAATTCTATGAAATAATTAAATACAGAGCTACGAGGACTGATGTCAAAAGAGTAATTTTTTTATTAAAAATTTCTGCCTCCTTCCCGCCTCCCTATTCCCTCCCGCTCCCCCATGCCCCAACCCCCTCCCCCTCCCTCTTCAGTCCAAAGAGCAGTCAGGGTTTCCTGCCCTGTGGGAAGTCCAAGGTCCTTTCCCCTCCATCCAGGTCTAGGAAGGTGAGCATCCAAACAGGCTAGGCTCCCACAAAGCCAGTACATGCAGTAGGATCAAAACCCAGTGCCATTGTCCTTGGCTTCTCAGCAGCCCTCATTGTCCGCCATGTTCAGAGAGTCCGGTTTTATCCCATGCTATTACAGTCCCAGTCCAGCTGGCCTTGGTGAGCTCCCGTTAGATCAGCCCCACCTTCTCAGTTGGTGCGTGCACCCCTCGTGGTCCTGACTTCCTTGCTCATGTTCTCCCTCCTTCTGCTCCTCATTTGGACCTTGGGAGCTCAGTCCAGTGCTCCAGTGTGGGTCTCTGTCTCTATCTCCATCCATCACCAGATGAAGGTTCTATGGTGATATGCAAGATATGGCTATAGGATCGGGCCATTTCAGGCTCTGTCACCTCAGCTGCCCAATGACCTAGCTGGGGACATCTCTCTGGACCCCTAGCTGATAAACACCTTTAGTAATGTGGCAGGATACAAGATCAACTCCAAAAAATCAGTTGCCCTCCTATACACTAAGGGTAAGGATTCAGAGAAGGAAATTAGAGAAGCATCACCTTTCACGATAGCCACAAATAGCATAAAATATCTTGGGGGTAACTCTGACCAAGGAAGTGAAAGATCTAATAGACAATAACTTTAAGTCTTTGAAGAAAGAAATTGAAGAGTATACCAGACATTGGAAGGATCTTCCTTGCTCTTGGATAGGGAGGATCAACATAGTAAAAATGGCAATTCCCCCAAAAGCAATCTATAGATTCAATGCAATCCCCATCAAAATCCCATCAAAATTCTTCACAGAACTTGAGAGGACAATAATCAACTTTATATGGAAAAACAAAAAACCCAGGGTAGCCAAAACAATCTTATACAATAGAGGAACATCTGGAGGCATTACCGTCCCTGACTTCAAACTCTATTACAGAGCTACAGTATTGAAAACTGCTTGGTATTGGCATAAAAACCGAGAAGTTGACCAATGGAATCGAATAGAAGACCCGGATTTTAATCCACAAACCTATGAACACCTGATTTTCGATAAAGGAGCTAAAAGTATACAATGGAAGAAAGAGCATCTTCAACAAATGGTGCTGGCATAACTGGATGTCAACCAGTAGAAGAATGAAAATAGATCCATATCTATCACCATGCACAAAACTCAAGTCCAAATGGATCAAAAGAGTAACTTTATAAAAAGTGGTCTTTTAATTAATGTCTAAAATGTAGACACTGCTCCATTGTCATTATAACAAGAGTTACTCATTGAAAGGATGGAAGCAGAGTGTATAACATATAAATTTGTGAGGTAAAACTAATTCTTTTCTTTGAATGAGCTAGAAAGGAGAATGGCAATGTAGCAGTATAACGATAATATTGATGGTTAATATTATCAACCTGGTAGGGTCTAGGACCAGTTAGGAGACAAGCCTGTAAAGAAGCCTGTGATAAATGACATAGATTAGGTTGACCAGGAAGGAATGCTCCACCTCAACTAGGTGTGGCATTATGCCATGGGCTGACATCTTGAACTGAATAAAAAGAAGACAGGCTAAGCATGAGCTTTCTTTCTTGGTTCTTATTTTTTTTTTTTTGCTTCTTGGCTGATGATTATGTGACCAATTGCCTTAGACTGATGCCACTATCACTTTATTACATCGCACCCTCAAATTATAACCCCCAAATATTCCTTATGAATTTATTAATCACATGTTCCATCACAGCAAAGAGACAAGAAATAATATACTAATATAGAGTTTTAAAAGAAGTACAAAAGTCCAATGTGCCCTGTTTTGAAGATCACTCAAGTTGTTTTGTGAAGACTGAATATCAGTTGCTCCAAAATATAAATTTTGAAGAGAGCTTGCTGGCCTTTTGGGTGATTGCATTCCTGAACCAGGCCAGTTCAAGAGCACCAAACAACAAGAGTGGTAAAATAGACTAATTTAAGCTGTTTATGATAGACAACGGAGGTGCATGTGTCAAGGCTGCTACCAAATCTTATCATAGTAGTTTCTATGCTGCTGTATTTTATGTTGATCTGCCAGACAGAAAACTAGAAAGTGTGGTTGTTCATTTTACTCCACAGAATCTATATTTTACATCCTCCTCTGGTGTTACTCTCCTTAAAACAAAACTTTAAGATGCTTCTGGTTTCCAGTGTATTCATTGCAAAGCAAAGGAAGGACTTTGGACCCTTCAAGCAATGTTTGAATATTTCCATGCTATTTTTTTCCTATGACAAATGTAACAATTAGAGTCTTTCTCCCTGTTTTCTGGAGAAAGATCTGGCAGAGCAGTTGAATTCTTCTTTATAAAGATATCACCTAGAATGCCAAGCATGGATTGATTACCAACTGTCTGCTGTATGCTATGATGAACATAAACCACAGTTTCTCACAAGTGAAAGCCTAGATTATACTTGAAATTATGCTTCAATATAAGATTCCAGGTGGCCCTGATAGGCAGCTACCGCTTACTCGTCAGTTGTTTTTATCACAGAATAGAACCACATACATACACAACAATAAGGATGTCTTTTATGCTATTGTAAGCGTATGTCATAGTATTCACAGATTCTCTCTCTCTCTCTCTCTCTCTCTCTCTCTCTCTCCTCTCTCTCTCTCTCTGTGATGTGTGTGTGTGTGTGTGTGGTTTAAATCATATGCATTTTCTAAGGACTAATTTGGATCTTTGATTACAGAAGCCATTTACAGAGAACGTTTGGCTAGATTCCTATGAATACACAATGGCTGCTGATCTTAAAGCATCATTGATTACAGAAAGTTGGAGTTGCCTTCTCAATGATATCTATTCTCCCGAAAGTTTTAAAATTTGACAAGAGCTGCTCTTCTCGTGCTCTGATTTTCTTATATTTTGTATACCACCTGAGTAACTTTAGTAGACCACATGCAACATTTCATTGGTTGCCCATTGTCTTTCCCTCCACTAAGAGTGCACACAGGCCTCCTTGCACTTGATGATACACATATCATCTGGTACATAGTTGGTACCCAACGTTTCTGCACAAGTGCCTTTCCTGATAGATCTCCATTCAGATGAAGTTGAAGGATTAACTCTATATGTAATACTTACGACATATTTCTCTGAGTAAACAACACTTTTATGACATTATATCATCTGAAGAGATGTGGTTCAACACTTATGCTTCAATATTCAAACTGTCTTCCAGCTTCTACTTTTCCCATAGAATAATCTGATTTCTAATCACAGAAAAACAATATTCCACCAACCAAATAAGTATTTTTGTATACTTTTGGAACAATAAGATATAAAGGAGTACCTCAAAATACATCACAACATGTAAAACTGCACACATTTTTTTTTCAATACAGGCATTGTATTGGACAGCTCTGGCCCAGCCTGATCTCAGTGCGACTCTGTAGGGCTGGTTCCAGGTAGTGGACTGGAACTGCACCTGCTGACTGTGTTTCTCTGTTCCCTTTAGTCCAGCATATTCAGAGTATATTCTTACATTTTGCAGATTACTAAATGTCAGTAACCACATTAAACCAAGTTAATGCATTCAGAGACTCTGCTTGATTCATAACTACTCATTTCCATTGAATAAAGTCTGGCAAATAAAAACAATGAGGGAAAATATATTTTTGTTACATTTTAAGGAGAAGTAGGGGAGTCACTATTTTATGATCATCACTACACACAGAAACACTTGTACACTTCTTTTCTGTTGGTTGTTGTTTTATTCCATGATCTTCATAAACTGTACATGTTTCTGTCATGTCACAACTGAACCCTCTCCTGGACTTTAAAACTTCTAAGCAAAGAAGTACTTTTCTATTAAGACACGTGTACCTAATACCAATAATAGTGACATAAATAAACGGAGTTGTGCATTTCAAAAATAGATTCCATTAATATCTGTTTTCTAGTCTTGTAAAATAGAAAAAATACTGTATCAAAGTTAAAAGAAACCATACTGTGTTTAGTGTACCTATGGAGTGTTGTTGTTAAGAACTAACCAGAAGGTGATCTGAAATTAAGTCTTATAATAAAAAAAAAGCACATGAATGCTATCGGATTCATGACTGCCTAATTATTTCTCTTCTTTTGTTTTTTCTTTTTTTTCTTAAGAAAATTTTAATGCAATCTTTTCTCACTTTATATAGCTTTCTCCATCCCCACTCCCAGTAGCCACACTTATTTCCATAGAACCAGGCAGTGAATGTCTTTAATCCTAATGATGCATGCCTTTAATCCCAGCTCTAGAGAGGATTATAGAACGGGAGGAGACAGCTCTCAGGCACAGTCTAGTTCTGAGATTCTTGGAGGCAGGATCGCCATTTCAGAATGAGGTAGAGGTAAGATCCAGTGACTGGCTGTTTTTCTTTTCTGACCTTCAGGTTGAACCCCAGATTCTCTCTCTGAGGTTTTATTAATTGTGCATCAGGAAGGGGTGGAAATTCTCTTGAATTTTGATTTTATATAGAATATTTTACAGATTGACAGAAATATTTGGTGGTATTGTTTATTGGTCTCTCCAGAATTGAAATTTAACTTTGTGCACTATCTAGTTTAGAATCTGTATTAGCCTATTTCTGGTGGTGTAACAACATTTCTGAGTCTATGTGTACATTATTTAAAAAGGAACTCTAGCTCACAGTTTTGAAAACTAAAAGTCCATGATTGGGCAGACTTTGGCTTTAACTTCTGATGAATATGGAATGGTGGATAGCTTCATGTGAAGAACACATGTAAGAGGGGAACATGTGAGACAAGAGGACAGAGATATTTAAGGACTTGATCTATTTTTTTTATTACAAATCACACTCTTGAAAAACTCACTCTGTAAAACCAGCATTAATTCCTTTTGAAGATAGGGATCTCATCACACACATCATCTCTTCTTTAGTTATTGTTCTACAGACATACACATAGACATGCTTACATAAATATAATCTTTGACTTGTTTAGTATTGCTCCTATATGTGTATTGGGGTTTATGTGTGTGTGTGTGGGGGGGGTGATTAGGGATACCCACTTGGAACTGGATAACCCATTTGGGGGCTTGTCCCTGAAAGTTGAAGTTACCCTTTCAGTAGCCATTAATTTTCAGTAGCTCTTGATCTCAGGGCAAGACCATGTGAAAATGTCCCTATCCACATCGACATGTTGACTAGCATTGTCATTACTCAAGTCTGGTTTAGGAAGGTACATTGCTGAGATTACCTTGGTGCAGCTCCCCTGACTGTCTAGAAAACACTATCCTACAGCAGGCAAACTGATCTTCTGGCCCTTACAGTCTTTCCACCTCCTCATCAGGATGATCCCTGAGCCTTATGTGCGGAAGCTGGTAACTCATGGTCAGTTGTTTTCTATATTTTGAACAGCCATGGATTTCTACATAGCATCATCAACAACATTCTGCCATACATTTCTTTCTTCCTTTTATTGTGTTTATGTGGTGACTAGATGACCCTGCGAACTCACTTCCGTCCCACCTCCTTGAAGTGTTAGACACTGTTTCTTTAATTAAAATAAGCAACTCCAGTTTTTGTATATCACACACACACAATGACTTTTAAGATTTATACATCTAATACTAAATTAGTTTTGAAAATAGCTTGTGTAGTGTTTGTCAAGTAAATAATATGTGAGAAGAATATGAATTGACCTTGAGGTTGCAATCTACAACATCCATAGCATACTGATTTTATTATTAGCTGCAGGTTTAGTAATAATAAAGTAAGTACTAAATGACAGATTCTTATATACATTTTATTTTAAGTAATCTGATCTTCAGAGTTTCATGTTGAAATTTCTATTTCTTTTCCTCAAAGGGAAACAGACACAAAAAATAGGAGCTAATGTAAATAAGAAATTAATCACATTTTAGATAGAATATCAAGAGCAATAAGGGGTTATTTTAGTATCCAAATAAATTCCTGTTAATCTAAAATTTAAATTTGTCACATTTTGATTCTTTCAATGTAAGACATGGTATTTTTATTTTAATAATATTCTACTTTCCTATCTATATAACCTTATCTAGATGGATTCACAATCACATTAAAATTGGTTACTGGCACATTCAAACAAATTAACTTAACAGAAATACATGCATAGCAATGGGGGTTGAAGATGATCAAATCTTGATGCTCTAGTGAGTAATTAGGTATGCTTTAAAAGAAGACAGGGTGATGAAGAAATATCTAATCCAATAAAGATAGTCCTAACTGGCTTCAGATCTTAGAAGAAATCATATGGACATGATCTTTAAAAATAGTACATTCCAGTTTTACCTAAGAGCATTTCATTCCAGTCTACTGAATCAGCTAAATAAAGTAACCCAGAGTCCCCAGTGTGAGGCTACTGATCCACAGTGACTTAAACAGAGTAGCAGATCCCTGAACAACTTGCTTCAAACAATCAGTAAGCACACACGGCAGGAGAAGTCCTCTGGGTGCATTGTTTTCTATAATCGCATCAATATCAAGATTTCTTATGTCGAGAATGCCTGTTTAAGACTGTGAATCATGCAAATGTGCATGATAGTTAAAGCATAATGTCACGATTCCTTATATAATAGGTAGGAAAAACGAATCCAAAAACAAGCAAACAAAAAACCATAAAAGGAATGTTTCTGTATTGTCAATTTTTCAAATAAATTTATAAAACAAAAGAAGATAAAGAGAAGAAAAGTATGTTGTATAAATACTGGAACTGAATAATCTTCCTGGCACCATGTTTCTCCTGTTCATATACTTTTCATTTATTTCATAGGTTTTACTTATGTCCAGAAATCATGGAAAAACTACACAGAGGGTGTGTTTTTCTTTTTTATTATCCATGCATCCATCTTAGTGAGGCAACACAATCTAGTTACTTCATGTCAAATTTGCTCTTTGTGTGAAAATCTCGATCTGGGTTCACTATGATTGAACATCATCTGTTGATTCTATGTGGCCAAAGCCTAATTCTTTGAGCAAGGCAAATGAGTGAGAGTACTTGCTTTGCAACAACACAAAATATATCTACTGATGCTTGCCAGAAAGCTGAACCTTAGTGTGAATAAATTTGCTAAATCCTTTCTTACATAGAAATAGTCCATATAAAGACTTAAGATTGTTTGTTGACTGTAAGGCAGATTATTTTTTAATTATGAAAATCTATGAGCTATATTTACTAGATCTTATAATCATCAGCAATTTCCTTAAATGCAATGAAATTTAATTTCCTTATTCTTTAAATGGGAGTAATTTTAAGAATGTGTATCTACTCCATGTAAAGTAGTAGTAAGAGCAGTGTCGTAGCACGAAACACAAAGTAATCATTAATAATCCAAACAACAAAGAATGCTTAGAAGATTATTTAGAAAATTAAGTAAGAAATCACATAAAATACTTAGCATAGGAGGAGACAAGTGCTAGATCACCAATGAAGTGCTCAAATATAAACGAAGTATCAACAAATATTCTCAAAGCTGTTGTGCACTGATGAAGTGACAGAGAGTGGAAAGGAGATCCCACAGCAGGCTGCCACAAACTAAAAGCCAACATAGTTTTGAGTGGAAAGAGATGGGTGTTGTGGTGTTTTCTTTCTAGTTATTGAATTTATTTGTTTCCACTTGTCTACTTTTAAGATTATCTTGTACAAAATTTAGAAAATTCCAAAAGATACAAGGAGAGTTATTGTCTGTTCTTAGCTTTGTATTTTCAGTCAAGCTATAATTACTCTCTTAGTAACTATAAAATATATGTAAAGAGAGTTCAGAATATTGCCCCAAAATCTGGATATTTGTCAGCATAAATACAAAATATTGACATAATTTCATCCAGAAATATCGAGATAAGGAAGCATTTAATGAACATGTAAAGTTTATCTCTTTTATTATTTTCTTTTTAGAGCTTGCAGTGATATCAGATTTAAATGTATTATTCATTGTTGTTGGCTATGAAAATTATATATGCTATAAACATTGAGGATAATCTTTGTAATTTTTCACTGTGATACAGCTAAAGTGTTATTTTTTTAAGATTTAAGTTATCTTAAAACTATATATATACATATATATAAAATATGTATATATTTTTCCTTTTTGACATTTGTATATTTTATTTATTTTTATAGTATGAAATTTAGCAATTTTTATTTCCTTTACTCTTGTTCTCCTCTATGCTCCACTGAAGCCTTCCACTCAACATGTACCCCCTCCTACTTTCATATCTTCTTTTTGTGTTTGATCCATCGATTTTACTTACTGTGCTTTTTCCCCACTATTGGTGGGGATTATTTACTGGAGCATGGGCAACTCACTATGGGTTATAACACTGAAGAAAAAGGCAAATCCTTCCCAACTACCATTGGTTACCAAAGGCCTCTCAGTGAGGGATGGGGTCTTATTACAGGCCCTTTCCTCATCTGCGATGAAATGATTAAGAGCTCGGTCTTGTGTAGAGCTTCTTCAGAGAACAGCAGTGGCAGTAAGTTCATGACTAAAATGAGTATGTCGTGTCAAGAACAGACCATTGTGCTTAATTTCCCCATCATCCCACTCATGGTTACTTTGTCCCTTCTTCCACACAGATCCCTAGAAGAGGGAATGTAGCTATCTTGGGTAGGTCTGAGCACTCCAGCACCATTTGTTATTGGCCAGTTATAGCTTTATGTATTAAACACCACCTACGTTGCTAAAAAGACATTCTGGTGAATCCTGAGGTAACACTTATCTATAAGTATAAGAATGAGTATTTAAAAGGCAATTTGACAACATAACAATTTAGAAAAAAATATAATATTACATTTATTTTTAGGGCCAATGACCTCCAAAACATGGGCTTTTGTTCATTTTTACAGTTCCATCCTCTAGAATATGCCAAAAAATGTAATCATATTGTTGGTTATCATGGTAATAGGCATGCCACTATTGCATTATAGATTACATGCAGTGTAAGGCACCAGTGCTCACAGATAAACACTGGATAAATCAGGAATGTTAATCATGTAGGGTTATCTCCTCAGTAGAGGGCATGAATACCAATTTTCCACCCAGAAAGCAAGGAGTGGATGTTGTTAATAACCTGGTGACCTTTGCTATCTATAGAACCAGATCTCACCCAACTTCCTTTGAATGTTTACCCAGAGTCTCCATCTCTAGACTTTTATCTTTAGTTTTGTTTATCAATCAATAGAACACATAATTAATGGAGATTCCACATGGACTTTATATTCTGCTTGCCTTTTTGCTATGTCTGTCAGAACAATACCAGATTCTAGACCCTTAAGCTCTTAAACCCATCTTCATGGTCACACGTACTTTGCAAAAGAGTTTCAATGTAGCCACACTTTAAGCTTTTTTATACACATGGGATTGAGATAGCTGCTATCAGGAAACCTTTTTTTTTTTCAAAAATTATAGTTCTTAAGTTTGTCTAAAATAAACTCCCTGGTGTCAGACTCCAGAAGTTTAAACCAGCCCAACTAAGAAGGAAATTGAGACAGATTTTTTTGTCTGCTGGCTGTAATGCTTGCCGGAGCTATTAAACATGCTGTCTGGTAAGACAGTGTAAAGTAATGCCCTTAGTATTGTAGCTTATAGAATTCATAACTATATAAGACTATTGATGACTATTCTCCCCCAGCCCTCTGTGTAACATCTTCTGGCACTAACATGATTCTTTTATAGCCTATTGCCAGGTTTCCTGGTGTTTTTGGCAACTTGTACTTAGCATCAAGTGCTGGTTGATAACCAAGAGCAATGACAAATGCTTGTATTGCTTTCAGTGTGTCTGAGGTCACACTGAGCAATGATTCTCAGGAAGATACCACACATCTGTCACTGAGATTTTTGTTTACTTGCCCATATCTTCTAAGGGGACCATAATCTATGGATGGAGCTTAATTATGTTTAAACTTTTCTCTCTTTAGATTATATTTTTAATAACCATATGACATAGTAGGTTTCCAGAGACAGATGCCTCCATTGGAGCCTGAGAAAACTTTACTAGTAGGCCACGACCTTGTGGTGATGCACAGATTAATGGAGATGGGTTAGTTTAGGATATGTACTATTTAGAAATATGCTTAAGCTAGTGGCCAAATGGTATTGTAAAATAATATGGCTTCTGAGTGAATATTTCAGGTCTGGGCAGCTGGGAATGAACGAGTGTCCTCTCCCAACACTCTCCCTGTTTGGACATTCATGTATTTAATATTTCTACCCTTTATTTTTTCATGACTGATTTATTCTACTACCCCCTTCTCTCCCTCTTTGGATTCCATTCTATCATTCTTACCTTTACCAACACTCAATGCTAAGCATACTATTCTAAAAATTTATATAAGGTAGAATATGTGATACTTGTCTTTTTTGACTTGGATTACTTCACTCAGTATAATATTTTCCAGATCTACTCATTATCCTGCAGATTTCATAACTTCATTCCTCTTTATATTTGAATCAAATTCCATTGTGAATATGTACCACATTTCATTATCCATTCATCTGTTGAACAACTCTAGCTGGTTTTCATTTATTAAAGTTCTTTATTACTGTGGTTTTTATAAGATCCTTTGTCATGGATAAATACTTAAACTCTGATCTCATATACTTGCTTCTTGACTACATATCTCTGGAAACTTCTCTTTGCTGTTTCTAAGTGTGCTTGCCCTCATACCCACTTCTGCCTGCCTCTGGTAATCTGTGTCACAGAACACTGCGTCCTACGTGCTGCACTTGCAAGCATTCTGAAGAAGATGGTTTCCTCTTGTCTGCCTAGTGGTCATGTGTAGGAGGAGACAGGAGAATGGGAGAGAAGGCTCAGGGTTATTCATTCCACTTGAGACTCAGAAAGAGTCTCAAGAAGCTTTGCCTTTTCAATTATTCCCACTTCTGTCATTAATAAAATCTGGATTTCTATATTCCCAAATTTGTTAGATACCAGTGCTCTTGAACTACAGTAAATTCTTCTCCATTCATCCTTCTTAGCATAGGACTTCATGCTTCCTATTACCAACTATTTTGAACATGCCTTTCCAAACTCAGACTAAATAGTTCTTCCATAACACAATCTAGCACATTAAGTTCTCTCAGTTTTTAATGATTTCATTTTTAAGGGTGAATCCACATGGAAATACCATTTAATCCCTCTTCTAGTTTTTAGATAGAAACTGTATCATTTGTAAACAAACTTACTATAAAAATATTCTGAACAACCACGACTTCTTATCATTAAACACAGTTCCTTATATCAACTTTGAAAGAAGAATATAATAAGATGTACATTTGTAATAAAAGTAGAAAGCCTAAAACCACTATATAGTCCTACCGCATGATTCTGGGCTCCTGATTTACCTAGAAGGTGTTGGGATGAAGATACAACTGCATAAAATGTAGCGTGTACTTTTTTTGGAAGGGAGATTTTTGATAACAGTTTCTAATTCTTCGCGACAAACAGGTCTGTTTAGATCGTTCACCTGGTCTTGGTTTAGCTTTGGAATATGGTACTTATCTAAAAAAGTGTCCATTTCTTTTACATTTTCCAGTTTTGTGGCAAGATTTTCCAGGCTTTTGTAGTAAGATCTAATGATTCTCTGAATTTCCTCTGTGTCTGTGGTTATGTCCCCCTTTTCATTTCTGATCTTATTAATTTGCATATTCTCTCTCTGCCGATTGATTAGTTTGGATAGGGGTTTATCAATCTTGTTGATTTTCTCCAGGAACCAGCTTTTTGTTTCATTGATTCTTTGGATTGTTTTCTGTGTTTCTGTCTTATTGATTCCCGCCCTCCGTTTGATTATTTCCAGTCTTCTACTCCTCTTAGGAGAGTCTGCTTCTTTTTTTTTCTAGAGCTTTCAGGTGGGCTGTTAAGTCTCCAATGTGTGCTTTCTCTGTTGTCTTAAAGTGGGCACTTAGTGCTATGAACTTTCCTCTTAGGACTGCTTTCATAGTGTCACATAAGTTTGAGTAGGTTGTTTCTTTATTTTCATTGAATTCAAAGAAGACTTTAATTTCTTTCTTTATTTCTTCCTTGATCCATGTGTGGTTCAGTAGTTGACTGTTCAGTTTCCATGAGTTTGTAGGCTTTCTGGGGGTAGCATTGTTGTTGAATTCTAACTTTAATCCATGGTGATCTGATAAGACACAGGTGGTTACTAATATTTTTTGTAACAGTGGATGTTTGCTTTGTTACTGACTATGTGGTCAATTTTCAAGAAGGTTCCATGAGCTGCAGAGAAGAAGGTATATTCTTTCCTATTTGGGTGGAATGTTCTATAGATCTCTGTTTGGTCCATTTGATTCATTACCCCATTAAATATCTTATTTCTCTGTTAGTTTTCTGTCTGATTGACCTGTACATTTGTGAGAGAGTTGTGTTGAATTCTCCTACTATTAGTGTGTGTGGTTTGATGACTGCCTTGAGGTCTAGTAATGTTTCTTTTACATAAGTGGGTGCTTTTATATTAGGGGCATAGATATTCAGGACTGAGACTTCATCCTGATGAATTGTTCCTGTTATGAGTATGAAGTGTCCATCTCGATCTCTTCTGATTGCCAAGAATTAGAAGTTGTTATAAAAAAAACCTCCCTACAAAAAAAAAAAGCCCAGGACCAGACGGTTTCAAGGCAGAATACTACCAGAACTTCCAAGAAGACCTAATACCTATACTCCTTAATATATTTCACAATATAGAAACAGAAGAGTCATTGCCAAATTCCTTTTACGAAGCTACAGTTACCCTGATACCAAAACCACACAAAGACCCAACCAAAAAAGAGAATTACAGGCCTATCTCACTCATGAATATCGATGCAAAAATTTTCAATAAAATACTGGCAAACCGAATCCAAGAACACATTAGAAAAATTATCCATTATGATCAAGTAGGCTTCATCCCAGAGATGCAGGCCTGGTTCAACATACGAAAATCTATCAATGTAATCCATCATATAAATAAACTGAAAGAAAAAAACCATATGATCATTTCATTAGATGCTGAAAAAGCATTCGATAAAATTCAACATCCCTTTATGAGGTCTTGGAGAGATTAGGGATACAAGGGGCATACCTAAATATAGTAAAAGCTATTTACAGCAAACCCGACAGCTAACATCAAACTAAACAGAGAGAAACTCAAAGCCATCCCACTTAAATCAGGAACACGACAAGGCTGTCCACTCTCTCCATACCTCTTCAATATAGTGCTTGAAGTTTTAGCAATAGCAATAAGACAACATAAGGGGATCAAGGGAATTCGAATTGGCAAGGAAGAAGTTAAAGTTTTGTTATTTGCAGATGATATGATAGTGTACATAAGCGACCCCAAAGACTCCACCAAAGAACTCCTACAGCTGATAAATACCTTTAGTAATGTGGCAGGATACAAGATCAACTCCAAAAAATCAGTCGCCCTCCTTTACACAAAGGATATGGAAGCAGAGAGGGAAATCAGAGATGCATCACCTTTCACGATAGCCACAAACTGCATAAAATATCTTGGGGTAACTCTAACCAAGGAAGTGAAAGATCTATTTGATAAGAACTTTAAGGCATTGAAGAAAGAAATTGAAGAGGATACCAGAAAATGGAAGGATCTCCCTTGCTCTTGGTATCCCAGACCCAAAAAGAGGAACATGGGATGTACTCACTCATAATTGGTTTCTAGTCACAAATAATGGTCATTGAGTCTATATTCTGTGATCCTAAAGAAGATAAATAAGAAGGTGAACCCAAAGAAAAACATACAGTTATTATCCTGGATATGGGAAGTAGACAAGATTGCCTGGCAAAATATTGGGAACTTGGGGGTGGGGAGGGACGGGGGTAAGGGGAGATGTGGAGAGAATAGTAAGAAGGGGAGAATGGGGGGAACTTGGGGAAACGGGATGATTGGGAGAAAGGAAGGTTGGATAGAGGAGCAGGGAATCACATAACTTAATTAAGGCAGTCATCTTAGGGTTGGCAAGAGACTTGAACCTAGAGGGGCTCCCAGGTACCCAGGGCGATATCCCCAGTTAGCTCCTTGGGCGGCCGAGGATAGGGAACCTGAAATGACCCTATCCTATAGCCATTCTGATGAATATCTTGCATATCACCATAGAACCTTGATCTGGAGATGGATGGAGATAGAGACAGAGACCCACACTGGAGCATCGGACTGAGCTCCCAAGGTCCCAATGGGGAGCAGAAGGAGGGAGAACATGAGCAAGGAAGTCGGGACAACGAGGGGTGCACCCACCCACTGAGACGGTGGGGCTGATCTAGTAGGAGCTCACCAAGGCCAGCTGGACTGTGACTGAAGAGGCATGAGATAAGACTGGACTCTTTGAACATGGCGGAGAATGAGGGCTGCTGAGAAGCCAGACAATGGCAAGGGGTTTTGATCCTACCTTATGTTCTGGCTTTGTGGGAGCCTAGCCAGTTTGGATGTTCACCTTCCTAGACCTGGATGGAAGGGTAAGGACCTTGGAGTTTCCACAGGGCAGGGAACCCTGACTGCTCTTCGGACTGGAGAGGGAGGGGGAGAGGAGTGGGGGGAGGGGGACAGGAGTGGGAAGAGAGGGAGGGAAATGGGAGGCTGGGAGGTGGGAATTTCTTTTTTTTTCCTTTCAATAAAAAAAAATGTAGCGTGTACACATATGAATTAGACTAAGTGTTGTAAAATCCCGAGACACTTGCTCATGCATCTTCAGTAATGAATAAATCACGTGAGAGCTGAATTTTTAAAAATATATTTTTAATAGAATTTTGCAACAATGGGGGAAAGGGACAAAGTATTTTAACCAGTTATTTTCTGGAAGGAGAAAGTTTAGAGTGATTAAACTCTATCTGTGAATTTTTAATTCATTTGTATTCTTTATGTCTGGTTAATGTTTTCTTGAAGGGACAGAACATAAGAATGTTATCTCTTCTCTAGTGTGTGCCACTTAATTCTTCTTCATTGTGCAGATTTAACCACATTTCAGTCTTGTGTTTTATTTACGTATTGGTCATATATTTTTTATAAAGGAAATTATTTTGAAATTTGAAAACATGCAAAATTCTGCCAATTAATTATTGCAAAATGTGAACTAGCATCATGTCTTGTACACTGTATTCTTTGGTTAACTCACTGGACAATTGCTATCTTTTTGATGAGATTCAAACACACTGAGTATTTATTGCAATTAAATACAAACACAGTTTAGGTATGTCAGCAGACTTGCTGGAAAGCCAAACTATCAATACACACACACACACGTATAAATGAACACACATGTACACACACACACACGCATGTACACACACACATCCACACACAATGTGTGCATGCATACATCCCAGCTAGGTATGCAATTATTACTAATTGTACAAAATAATTATGAGAAGCAGGATACCTATCTTTCAGTACAAAGACTTATTTACTTATCTTATTCTTAGAGCTATAGAAGAAAGTCAAAAGAGGGTGGCAGCTCCTGACAAATGCAGAGTAAACACTATTTACTATTTGAATTAATAATATTTAATTCAAGCTCAAGTTTGTAGAGTCTCAGTATGTGAGCTTTCATTATCCCATTATACTGGATGCTAAGGTTTGATCCTCAGAAGCATGTCTTAATCTAGAAATTGTGGGCCTAAGGAACTCCACAAAAGTCATAATATAATGGTGAGTGGGCGTGGAAGACTCCACTAAGCTGATCTAATGTAGTTTAGCCTTTGGTGCCTGTTTCTTGCTATAGTGTCTCTACTCCTTCCTCTTGTTTCCTCTGTCATTTCCCTAACATTTAAGCTTCCTTTCTTTAGAGACTAGCAAGCCCACCTTGGGAAGACTGGTTGTCATCAAGTACTTTCTCATCTCCAGTCAAATCTGGTTTTCCCATGGCTATTCATTAACCACAGAGCTACCTATTGAGTTTAATTAAAAGACAAATAATTTCTTTCTTTTGAAAACTATTTATGAAAACCAAACAGTGCCTGAATGATTTTTTTTTTCTGCACTGAATGTTATGAGATTTTAGGACTGGGCTTTCATTTCCACCCTTTGATTTACTCTGTAAAATCTTAGTTATATCCCAACATGTAAATTTTATTGGGGCATGACAACATACTTGACAAACAGAACTTAAGAGTTGATGTTTGGCCCATCTTTTCAGCATAGCCAGTTCTCATGTGCTTGAGCAGAACATTGCAGCAATACAAGTGTGGAAGGGAAGAGAGCTCTTCACTTCCTGGCTACTCAGGAAGCAGCGAACAAGATAGGAAGCAGCCAGGAACAGCATGTCTGCAAGGCAGTGACCTCTGTCCTCTAGCTAAATACAATCTCTCAAAATAGCAACAGCACTTGGGGATCTAGGGAACAGGGAACATGTCTTACCCAGTCAATGACAGGAACATATCTCTTGTTAGGTTCTAGTCCTGAGCTCTGTCGTCCTGGTAGAGTTGACTGTAGAAAAGAAGTCGTTTACATGGGAGAAATGGGTCTCAGTGGCAGAGAAAGAACTTCCCCAGCACATCTCGCGTCCTAGGATTGATCCACATCAGTAGGGAACACAAGGGAACAGGGAGAGGCTTCTGGCTTCGTGGCCCCATGGATACTTCATCTGGCTTCATTGTCCCATCCCATCTCTCATGCCCAGCTCCAGGTGGGCATAGGTTCCCACTGCTTTTCCTGCATTCTACTGTAAAATCATGCTTTTCTTGGTGGTTCTACTTGTGTGTTTATTTCTAACTAAATGAGTTTTTATTTGTTAAGTTTCATCTTGTGAAGTGACAGCTTAAATGTTGAAATGACACTGGGTGTAATGGAGAGTGTTCAATATTCAACAACATCTTTTCTTGTTTTCTTTTTTTTTTTTTTCTGGGCACCGAGGCTAGCCACATGCATTAGTTTTCTAGTGCTGCATATAAATCCCACTCTCTTTGCTTTTTCCCTTTTAACTATTACTGGTAACTTGTGTTAAAGGATTTTCCCAGCTGAACTTAGACAATATTTTTCTAAAAATAAGACTGGAATCACATTAACTTGGAGAGGATACTTTGTTATAACCCAACAAAAAAAGCTAAGCATTATTGGCTGTGTTAAATTTATTCCCTTCATAGGGGAGTATTTTTTAGGTTTCTCTCCACAAAGTTATTTTATTTTTTGTCATTATTAATTGAAAAAATGCCTCACATAGCCCACATCTAAGGAATGGGATTTATGCTCTGCTTCTTCTTAGAGCATTCAAGATATGTGTGCATATATATTATATATGTTACAAATTTACTTCAATTTTGACGACTAAGCAGTCTTTTTATTGGTGGATTTAAGAAGAATAGAAGGGAAGGAGATATTATAAAGAGGATTTACTCATCCAGTTGTAAAGGGCCTCAGTATATACTATCAGAGATTAAGAAATAAACAAAACTAAGCAACAACAAACAAAGAAGACTGGAGCTCAGATGCAGGATCTGGTAACTGTTCTTTTATTCTGGGGAGCTAGGGAGTAAATATTTTAGAGGCTTGGTTGGCCTCTGCTGTACTTTGAGGTGGGAACTCTACTATAGGTGACAGAAACACCAGTAGCAACTAGAGCTGGCTTTAGACCACAGTATCAGTGTCTGCTCTCCAGTATTTACTTTGGAGTTAAAAGACAGAAGGTTGGGTTGGAGATTCATTGAGACAAGGTGGTAAACACAGAGGGTATTTTTTTAAAGGGAGCTAAGATTTTAAAGTCATATTGCAATAAATGATAAGTTGGTGTTTAAAGCTGATAAAACAAAACTAATTGATATGCATATGTTATTTAGAAAACTGTGGGCAGTTGATGGCCCTGTATGACTGTCATTGGGTGGGAGACTGAAGTGGAAAGAGTAGGAACTACCCCTTTTCCGCACCAGTTTTTCTCTGAGGGAAGTCCCAAGTAGGACTTTGTTGCTCTAAAAGCCTGATAAAGATTTTTAAACACTATGACATCATATAGATCCGGAGATAGAATTTCCCAGTTAGTAACTGACTAAAATTCATTAATTATCTTAGTTGTTCAAATTTATGTGAACATTGCAGAGTTCATTGTTACAGAAAATATAATATTTCATATTATTTATAAATATACAGGCAGAGCTTTTTAAATGCCAGGGCTCAATTTAAACATCACATCTAAGTATCTGAACAAAATTTTGTTCTGTCTTATTTAAAAAAATAAAAATAAAAAAATTGGTGGGTAATGTCTTGGTCTTAACAAATCCCTGCAAATCTCTTTTAAGTACTAAATAAATACTATTTGACCATGATTTTGTAGAAAAATGAATGTACATATCAGTTTCATCAAGGAAAATGTCCTTTGTCTTTAATATGATGGAAATGTCCAGCTTAGCATTTTCCATAGCTATGCCCAGCCTGAGCTCAGTTATCATATGTACAAGCCGCATTGGAACCTCAGTAATTTAGCATGTCACAATTTGCCCTGGCTGGAAATGACATTCTAGGCCAACACGTTCCGTTTAATAACTTCCCCTTTAAAAACTTACATGCTTATTTTGCATCCACTCTTTTTCATGTAAGACAGTAAAGACAAGGGATTTCAGTATGTCTTTGGTATTGATTGATTTGATTTTGATTTGCTATATTCAGTGAATCATTATTTTCCTTTTTATACAGCCATGTATATTTATTACACAGTTTTCCCAAAGTGATTTTGTTGATTTGGAAGGTATCAGCTGACTTGAATTTAAAAGAAAATGGCAATATATTTCCTAAACCATTATCTTAATAAATTATGGCTGTGCATTAGTGTTTATTGGAGATAATTTATTAATATTGATTAATAATTAAATCAGTGCATCATGAAGCTACCAATGTTTATAGCTATCATTAATTTGTATAAATTCAAATTGCTTTTTTGATGCTCATTTTATGATGAGAAGTAAAATCATAATAAAAGTACTCTTGGGCCCATTCCCTATGGAGCGATACCTTGCTCAGCCTAGATACAGGGGGAGGGTCTTGGTCCTATCTGAAAGTTATGTGGCAGATTTTGCTGAGTCTCCATGGGAGGCCTCACTGTCTGAGGAGTGGATGGGGGTAGGAAAAGAGCAAGTAGGGAAGGGAGAGGGAACTGGAATTGGTATGTAAAATTAAAAAAAAAGGTGCTCTTGGGATCATAGTGCTCTTGGGAACAGAGAATAGTTTCATATTATGATGATACAGTTGTGGTTTTACAAGTGTTCCCATTAGTTGAGAAGATTAATATGTCACTCATTTTAAATTAATTCAAATCAAATTTAATTTAAAAATGAAAGACATTACTTCTTAAGAATAACAACTTAAACTAGCCCTAAGTGTGCCGAATAAAATTTTATCTAATCATTTGAATTAAACATGAATTATTTAAACTACCCTGCCTATCACATTTACAATTTGCTAGTTATCCTTCTAAGCACTTTACATATGCTGTGTTTCTTTTATTTGTCTCAATACCTTATGAACAGGTGCTCTTCTCTCTTCTCTAGTGGGGCTTGTCCAGGAGTATGGTTGGTGTGACAGGTTCAGGATGTGGGGCTTGCCCTGGAGTATGGTGTGTGATGTAGCAGGTGTTACATACTACTCAGCAGACATTCTCCTCTTTCCGCAGTGATGAAATGCTAACAGCCACTTAGTGGTGGGATTTCCTGCCTACTCTGCAATGTTTGGATTTTGTCGGTTTGAGCTTGTGCCCAATCATTGTGAGCTCATCTGTGCCTCTGTCCCATTGTGTCTAGAAAACCCTGATCCCCTCCCCACCCTACCCCCATGACTCTGACAATCTTTCTGTACTCTCTTCTGTATAAATCCTCGATCCTTGAGTGGAGGGCAGTGATAATAGACATCCTGCTTACTGCTCAAACACATCTTCAGGTTTCTTCCTTTAAGACTTACTGTTCCATTTGCCTGGAACACTGGTTTTCAACCTCTCCAAAGGCAAGATCCTTTAATACAGTTCATCATGTTGTGGGGAACCCCAATCATAAATTTATTTTTGTTGCTACTTCACAACTATAATTTTGCTATAGTTATAAATCATAATGTAGATATACGTAAAAGAGTTGTTTGACCCTCAAAGGAGTCACAACTCACAGGTAGAGAACCACTGGCCTAGAACATTCTAACTTTTATATGGACTTGCCCAAATGCAGACCATTTGCAAGTTATCACTTGTGTCTCTTTATGACTTGATCTTGTGACAGGCTCCTATGTAATCTTTGGTTCACACATTGTGACCGTATCTCCATTTAAATCTCCTTGAATGTAGGACAAAGTATTTAATTCTAGGAATCTAGGCTTTCCTATGCTGATAATAGTGCTTGGGTAATGATAATATGATGTGGGATTGCCCTCTGTATGCTTTGAATACAATTGGTTAATAAAGAAACTGCCTTGGCCTGTTGATAGGGGAGAACTTAAGTAGGCGGGGAAAAACTAAATGGCGTGCTGGGAAAAAGGAGGCAGGGTCAGTGAGAAGCCATGTAGACCCCGCTAGAGACAGACACCGGATGTAACTTTGCCTGGTAAGCCATACCCATGTGGCAATACCCAGATTACTAGAGATATGTTAAATTAAGATGTAAGAGTTAGCAAATAAGAAGCTAGAGCTAATGGGCCAAGCAGTGATTTAAATAATAAAGTTTTGGTGTGATTATTTTGGGGCCGAGCAGCTAGGAATCAACAAGCAGTCTCCCTGCAACAATAATATTTAAAAGTATTTGTGAACAGTAGACAAATGAAAGCAATTTCCTTTTAATTAGTACTTGTTGTCTTCTGTAACTGGCCTCCAGTAAAGCAACATGTGTCAAATGTATCTATGTGTATGCATATTTTGGGTGTCTTAAAAGTTTTGCTACCCCAAATTTAATAGAAAATGCTTTTCTTCTGAGAGATTGCATCCACACTAGCTAGATCCCGAAATCAACATGCTTTGTAAGACAAATTTTATCTTTTGCCTCACAAACACAAAAAGATCTGTAGGGGAATAAAACAGAGTCTGTAGCTGATTTTGATGCCCTAGGTAACAGGAGCCAATGAAGTCCTAAAAAGATGATTCTTTTTAGTCCATGCTCCTTTTCTAAAGTAAAATTATTTGAGTGTGGAAAAAAAAAAAACTATTCCCTGCTGCCTGCAGCAATGCTTTACTATGAGGAGAGTCTGTCACATGAATTTCCTTTGCTTGGGGTTCTAAATAGTTATAGAATCCTCCCAGTGCTTTACAACGAATCAGTATGAACTGATTTATTGAATAAGATTACCCTGTGGCTTTTCTTAGAATAAACATAAGAAGTACACTTTGAAATATAAGGTTAATAATAAGGAAAAGGTCCCACCCAATGGTTGTGTAGAAACTGAAACAATCACGAAAGAATTGATTCTTTTTGCAAAATCCTCCATTCAATAGATGCTAAATAAATACTAATTAAACATTCTCCTTCTAAATAAAGGAATAGGATATATTCATACTCTGCTTTATATTTTGCAACAGGTCACACACATGTTGATATCACAGATCATTTCACATATTAAGACACTTGAAGCACATGATAATGTAACATAAATGTAGGCTAGCTTGAGTGTCTTGAATTTCTCATTTACTTTGTCCTTGTGTTAGGTGTTCCTACGTAACCATGGCTGTGTTTGTGTGTTAGATGCTGAAGACTATGAACTTCTTAGTGGTCTGATGGTGAACATAAGTCATAGTAGACTGAATGCTGCTCCTTGCTAGGAAAAGAGTCACTTCCATCTGCCTGTGGAAATCTACCCTTATATTTCACTTTTGCTTTAATACAGCTGGTTGTGCTGCTTGGGGGTAGGGGGCAAGTGTAGTGGGAAAAATCTGTGAACGAGAGGAAATGCTTAAAAGACCAGCTGTTCTTAAAAGTCCTCTGTTGCTAAAGTCTTATTCTAAGCTTTCTCTTCCTAGGCTTCTAAAGTATATGAAAGAAGTGAGCAGAAGAATAGTAGAACACGTGTAACAAGAAAGAAGCAGGATGCTGATGATTTGAAAATTACACAAAAGTCACAGCTCAGGGTTGGGGAAGAGGAAAGAATAGGTAAGTAACTAAAACCAAAGATTCTGATGAAGCATTATGGGAACTCAGTAGTTCATAAGTTAATGTCAAAATGTAACTTAAAATAGAGTTCAAAATGAATTTCCCTGAGTGGGTGGATATTGTTTCTCCCAGAAGATATAGATTACTAATAAAAATGCAGTTCGGGGCACAGGAAACTTTCTTACAAGTTATTGTTCAGAGAGGCCACAGAGGCCTCGAAAACAGCATAGACTATTACCATATGCCTTGGTTATCTGCCATGACTACATGGCAAGACCCAGAAATGTAGAGAATGTTCTGGTGGCAGAGATCTATGGTTAGCTGGAAGGGAAAATTGGGGGTTATATGATTACATTTCTTTGTATTTATTTATGAAAGGTTAAAAATAAAAAAAAAAACTACAAAAGGAAAATGTGTTTAGAGTTTAAAATACACATGGGTATGTGTAGTCTCTAAGGATATTTGTTTTAATGAGACAAGAAACTAAGGAACTATGAATAAACTCCATGAGCATCATTTTTAATGATGGGATTTGAACAAACGTAGAAAAATAAAGGGCCTACATTTAAGAAAATGGATCTATAACATATTGTCATCAGGCATTCAATTCAGAAACTCAATGCTCAAATAATCCTACCTAGAAGAACTTATATTCCAAAACTAATATCATAATGAACTAAATTCGAATTTTATTATTAAATTTCTCAAGGGACAATCAATTTTTGATCATAAACCTAACATATATTGATTTAGAATTGATTCTGTAATTGATCTGTAATTACTTACAGATGCTCCTAATATAAAACAATTATTATACAGATAAATGTAGTTATTTTAAATTACTTATTGGATGTTAGAAAAGTAATTGTTCAGAATCATTTCATTTAAGACAAAATGGTACTGTTATTTTCTGTAACTAATTATGGTTAAGCAGAAAAAATTTTTCTTCAGTCATGGGTTTCTTAACTTATATTCCTTAACAAAATGCAATAAGAATTGATTTGCCATTAGTCACTAGCCCTGGTTGACTGTTACTAGCCCTGGGGAATAGTTGTTATATTACATTTGAAAATAAAATGCTATAAATATTTTAAAGCATCCACATAGATTTACAAAAAGCAATATTATAAAAACTGACTGTCCCAATGATCAGCTCCCTTTGTTGTATCCCCCAGTCATCAGGACTCGACAGTCAGCCCCAACCTGTTAATGAAGATGGCTGGACAGGTATATGGAGTGCTTCCATTCTGGGAGAAAAAAAAAACAACCAGTCTAATAGTGGATCCTAGAATCAAAACAATATCTTTTTTCTTCTACATGTCTGACCAAATCTGAAAAAAGGCAACACCCACTTAATAGCAGCATATTCCGACAGGTCCTAAATGTTCCTGTGCAGCGCCAATTAATGCTGAGCATCTCTTCCTCTGAGTAGATGGTGCTGTAGCCTAGATTCCATAGTTATATAAAACAATTGCTAAAATATTCACCTACAATTTTGACAACCAAAAAGAGGCCCATAGTAAAAAACTTACTATCTAAATCTGGTAGCAGAAATTAGTTTATCTTTCCATAAACATGACATATCCCCCTTTGGATATAATAATATTACAATGCCCATCCCATTTATTATTAGATGAGGTTCTGTGCCTATGTTTTGATAAAATAAATGTTGGCAGAGGCAATGCATATTTTTAAAAACACACCCACTGTATTTTTCCTTTCTTTTTACTTCTGTTGGGTAGGTGTTGATCCCTGATCCTGTTTCAGAATTGCATTTCCTAAAAAAATGTTTAAAAACTTGTTATGTTTACTTAAATATATGACTATAAGATGTTCAGGGTTCAATATAGCCAAGTGCCAACACAGTTAAGCTAAGTATTTCTATTTTTGTGAACCATTGCATTACACCATATTGTTTGTTCCTGTCCTACGAATGTGGGAAGTCACAAGGGCACAGATGAATGCTGTATCTTTACCTGATAGTGACTATTTGTGGCTTATTTGAGGATGTGTACTTTCAAATCCATGTGTTTTACTTCTTCTATATCTTTTTGGGTTTTGATAAAAATGACTCATCCAATGAATATGTCCTGAATACTAAATATGTACCATGTACTTTTTCAGGTTCCAGAAGGTGTGAAAGGACACAACAAGCAATCCTGCCTCATTTGGAACTTCTTAACTATAAATGCCTAGTGTAGAAAGAAGGCTTTGCTGATACCAATGCAATATACTCAACAATCTACTTTAAGAACCCTATAATTAGCTGGGCGGTGGTGGCGCACGCCTTTAATCCCAGCACTCGGGAGGCAGAGGCAGGCGGATCTCTGCGAGTTCGAGGCTAGCCTGGTCTACAAGAGCTAGTTCCAGGACAGGAACCAAAAGCTACAGAGAAACCCTGTCTCAAAAAATCAAAAAAAAAAAGAACCCTATAATTTTGCATTTTCTTAGCAAATCAGGAAAGACCAGTGATGTCTGAGGTCTGCAGATATGAAACATAAAATATGGCAGACATGAAATAATAAAATGCCAAGCTTTATCCTTTAGACCAAACAACCTCTTGGGACAGATTCTTCACAGATGTCTAGAATTTGTATAGCCCTGTAGCTCCCTTTGGCTTGTCCTCTTTCTGGTGTCTCTTCTGACTCCATTCCCTGCTGTAACAAGGTTGGCCAACATTGAATGGGTATAGGTCCACTGACAGTGTTTGGCTTCCTGCCCTCCAACTTTCCTTTCATTCTCATCATTCCTGGTTCAACTAAAGCTAGGCTTTAGCAAGAATGGCTCAAGTACAATTGAAAAAAGCAGGGAAAATTACTCTCTTAATGGTACAACCTTTTGAGTGGTGGAAGGCAGAGGTTGGCAGATAGATAATGGTTCTCCTTTACTGGTTCTGAACACTGTCAGAAGATGCAGTCATCCCTAGGTGGACTATAAAAGGATGATTTCTCAGCAATAATCATTGAGCCACATCTGGTACAAAGCAGTGTCTGTCTCAAGGGTTTACCCACCGGCATCTGTTCCACCTTCATATCCTTTTCCTGATCTCCTTTCATTCTTCGTAGTTATACACTCTCACTAGATAGTATTTAGTCTATTTTCTGGGAACATTGAATTATTATACTTATCAGAATATGACAGTGAGGACGAGAGAGTTGTGAATGACATGATATAAGCGTGGAGAAAGGGTGATCTTGTTTCTAGGTGTGGGTTGCTAGGTGAGCAATGACAAGCGAAATTTGTGTTCTTAGATTTCATTTCAAAATATAACTATAATTAGAGAGATGTGGCTGGATACAATTCGGAAGACAGAAGAATATAAAATGTAAGAATGAATTAACCTTTCACAGATGATCGACAGTGGTAATCAGATGGTGATTCTTAAAGAGAAAGTATGTGGTGGGGCTAAGAAATAACATATTGGAAGATGGATGAAAGATGGAGGTAATCACATATTACCAGGCATGACGGTAAGCCTCTAGTAAGGTAAAACCTCATGACGGGGACAGAGAATGAGGAAGAACCATGTTTGGAAGTGCTTCTTATTTTGTTACACGTGAAGACCCTCCACAGGTAAACAGGACCTTTTTCTGATGTCTCAGTCCAGTAGCTTTGAGGTAGGAATTCATAGCTTCCTTCTTATAAACTGCAAGGACATTCTGTGGTTTCTTCAGTGATTACACCGTGATAGCAATTATCCTGATGATGGAGAGAGCCTTCTCCTCTGTAGGTCAACTGAGGAGGCCCAGCCCAGTGTGTTTAGTTGTGCTTCAAATGCATTCTTGGCATTTTTGCAAATTGGGAAGTTAAATTATTTGTCTCAAGCAATTTGAAATACACCTAAGTTGTTGTCACCTCTGTTGTGAGTGTTGACAAAATTTTCCAGTAGTTAAACCTGAGAGTAACTCTTCTAATTAACTTGCCACTGATCTACTTTCTGTAGAGGCCATGCTCCTCTGTGATAAGATATAGAAAAGGTAACTTTGTCCCAGAATCAGCGAGATGCACTCAAGAAACATAAATAATGTAATAGGAAAGGAATAAGAATCCCAAATAAGGAAGATTAAAGGAAATAAGAGTAAAAATACACGATCAGCCATGTGGCTCAGCAGATAAAGATGTTTGTTGTCAAGGCCGAAGACCTGAGTTCAAGACATAGGATCCACAATATGGAAATAGAAAACCAATCACTGCAAGTTACCCTTTAACTTTCTTCACAAGGGCAAGCACACATCCCTTCCACCTCTTCCTCTCCCCCCCTCTCTCTCACACACACACACAGAGAGAGAGAGACACACACACACACTAAATGGTAATTTATCCATTTCTTTTTATTAGAAGTACTAGAAGTAAGCCATGTTAGTAATTCTTTCAAATATGTTTTCTTAACTGTGGAAAACACTGACATGAATTCCAAGGTGACAGGGAAATGATGTATTTCTATTTGCACAAGTTCCAGGAGACCTGAATTCAGAGGTGAGAATTCCATGTTGAACTAAAACTTATGGAGACATAAAGACCATGTTTCCCATAGGGAACTGGGTCTGCATTAAGCCCTGCAGAGGGTTTGCATGAAATTACCCAGGCTCTTCTTGCTGTGTCCTGGAGGATAAAGGGAAATGAACTGATGGCCTCACAGATGAGACAGGAGGGAGTCTTTTTCTGTTAACTAAGTTCAGTGGAAGCAGGCTTCTAATTTCATGTACCACCAGTTAGCTCATATCCACAAAGAGTGCTGTTAGATATTCTCAATAAGAACGTTAACTACTGAGGGGAGATAGCATGGGTGACTCATTAGAGTAAAGTCATCTGTTTTTCTGCTAAGAATTCATAGCAAATACTTTTAGTAGCATAAATTATGGCCATGATTAATGTGCTAGGGAATTCTCTCATAAAAAGGGCACACCTCTATCCGTGTGTATTTCGATGTGTATGGGAAGGAAAAGAGATTACAATTTTCAAGGTGTATGAAGGGATACTAACCCACTTGAGCATGGTTCTGGCAGGCCTTGCCCTTCTTTCCCATTCCCTCTGCCTTGCTAACAACCGTTAGATTATGTCATTAAAGCTCGTCACCAAAGTCTATTCCCTTATTTGGCCACTTCCTCCTCCTGAGGCTGATTAGTAAAGCCCAGCAATCAAAATTCCCTAATTACCATGCCGAATTAAAATTAAGCAGGGGTTTCCCTTTGTACCTTTATAAACTGCCATTATCCTATTGGTTCCTTCTATCTCTTCTCTACTCACAGATAGTCCTTTGTACCACTCTGGGACAAATACTCCTGCCCCCTTTTCCTTGTTCCCTTCTCCTCCCTTGTCTGTCTCCTGTGTTTGTCTTTAATTCCCTTCCCTCTGGGGTTTTGGGGGTCCTCAAATGATACTTTTCCTTTCAGTGTAAAACATCAATTACAAAAGATCTATGATTTTTATGCCCCTCTTCTAGGTTTTCCTGTTTGAGACCTGTATCTCAGAGGCAAAGATACAATACAGAGTAAATTGTGAGACCTACTTTTTTTCATAATTTCAAAAGGAACAAAGGTTACTGCTAGCATTTATGTAATTGTATTTAATGACTAAAATTATTTAACATGTTTAGAGCACCCTACAGACAGAATCAAAGGACAGAACACTGATTGATATGTTTGTCTACCATAACTAAACTATACACAAGCTGAAAACAGATGTTTTTGCATTAATTGACCAGAAATTTAGAATAGCCATGATTAATATGAAAAAGATTTTCATGGTGAAAATCCAACAAGTAATAACAGAGTGATAATGTGAGTAGATTAAAAATCTTAAAGTAGAATTTGAAACAAAAATTATGATCATTAAAAACCAAAAGCAAGCCAGGCCAGCCTGGTCTACAAGAGCTAGTTTCCAGGACATGCTCCAAAGCTACAGAGAAACCATCTTGAAAAATCAAAAAGAAAAAAAAAAGAAGCAGAATAAAGATGGAAATTAAAAAAAAACTGCCACTAAAATAGAAATGAAGGAACAAGAGGAACAGGATGGACAAATTGGGGCATGGAGAGGGAGAGCAATGGAAGAGATAGAACCATTATGGTGGTAGGGAGAAACCTGGTGCTAGGAACATTCACAGGAATCCACAAGGGTGACACCGGCTAAGATTCCTAGCAATAGTGGAGAGGGTGCCTGAACAGAATGTCTCCTCTAACGAGGTTACCCTAATTGTCATCACAGAACCTCCATCCAATAACTGATGAAAGCAGATGCAGAGATTCACAGCTAAGCACTGGCCTGACCAGTGGAAGAGAGGTGGGAGGGGTTACATGAGCAAGGGGTGCCAAGACCATGGATCATGACAGGAAACCCATAGAGACAGCTGATTCAAGCTCATGGGACCACACAGACTCTGGACCAACAGGTGGGGAGTCTGCACGGGACCTAATTAGGCTCTCTGCAGGCAGGTGACAACTGTGTGATTTTGTCTGTTTGTCTGGCCTCTGGCAGTGGGACCAGGACCTATTTCTGGTACATGAACTGGCTTTTCAGAGCCCCATTACCTGTGGTGGGATGTGTTGCTCAGATTCAAAGCAGTGGTAGGGTGTATGGTAGGGGTGGTGGTGGTGATGGTGCTGGTGCTGGTGGAAGGCCATGGACTCTCTTCAACTTGATGTGCCAGGCTTTGTTGACTCTCCATGGAAGGTCTTTCCCTTTCTGGGAGTGGATGGGGAGTGTGGTGGAGGTGAGGTAGGAGGGAGGGGGAGGAGAGAAGAAAAAAGGAACTGTGGTTGGTGCTTCTGAGGGTCTCACAGGGAGACTACAAAGAGTAGAGGATAGAAGATGTCTTAATAGAACCTTCTACTGCAGAGTGCAAAGAATGAGGAAATCAAATATCCAGAGACTGAGGGAGGAATGTGAAAGGAAATTCCAGAAGGGAAAGAAACGTGGAAAGGAACAGAAGAAATCCTGAGGCAATCATGGTTGAGGATTTTCTAAATGTAACAGTAAGGAAATCAAATTCCCAGCTCAGGACTGTGTGCCTTATCCTGCCTTTAGACAAAAACAGAGGCTCAATGTCCTTTGTTTATGTCTAGAAACCAAATATGAGTGAGTACATCCCATGTTCCTCTTTTTGGGTCTGGCTACCTCACTCAGGATAGTGTTCT
Source organism: Microtus obscurus (assembly GCA_963919715.1). NCBI lineage: Eukaryota > Metazoa > Chordata > Mammalia > Rodentia > Cricetidae > Microtus > Microtus obscurus. The sequence continues at coordinate 2,749,709 of CAWTZC010001472.1, forward strand.
CTATTTCCATCCATTTGCCTGCAAACTTCAAGAAGTCCTTGTTTTTTTATTGCTGAATAGTACTCTAATATGTATATATTCCATACTTTGTTCATCCATTCTTCAATTGAAGGGCATCTAGGTTGTTTCCAGGTTCTGGCTATTACAAACAGTGCTGCTATGAACATAGTAGAGCATATACTTCTGTTGTATGATACGGCCTCTCTTGAGTATATTCCCAAGAGTGGTATTGCTGGATCCAGGGGTAGGTTGATCCCGAATTTCCTGAGAAACCTCCACACTGCTTTCCAAAGTGGTTGCACAAGTTTGCATTCCCACCAGCAATGGATGAGTGTACCCCTTTCTCCACACCCTCTCCAGCAAAGGCTATCATTGGTGTTTTTTATTTTCGCCATTCTGACAGGTGTAAGATGGTATCTTAATGTTGAAACAGATCAGGAAAGATGCAAACCTTATCTCTAGAAAGCATGTCTTCAGAAACCACACACTCAAGAAAAGAGTGTAAAGCAATATTGAAAGTTCTAGGAGAAAATATCACTAACCCAAAGTCATATATCCAGAGAAATCTCTTCAAGAGTAAGGTGGAGCTGAAGACAATCTCAGACAAACCTTAAGGGAGCATGTTATCTTTACTCTTCTCAGTCTATTTGTAAGGCAAGAAGAATTTAATCTGTAGACGCCTGAGACTCTTGTCACCCCGGAAGATAGCCTGTCTTAGTTTGCTTTTTATTGCTATGACAAAACACCATGAAAAAAGCAATTTGTGTAGGGGAAGGGCTACTTTGCTTATATTTTCATATCACAGTCCATTACTGAAGGATGTCAGGGCAGGAACTCCAAGGATGGTCCTAGAGACAGGACCTGATGTAGAGGTTGCAAAAAAGAACTGTTTACTGCCTTGCTCCTCATAGCAGCACAGCCTGCTTTCTTAAAGTGCCCAAGAGCCCCATCCTAGAGGTAACATCTCCCAAAGTGAGCTGGGCTTAATCACATCAATTATCATTCAACAAAATTTTCCACACAGACATACGGGCATATACATCCACACATATTCACGCAGGCCAGGCGGAAGATTTTCCTCAGTTGAGGTTTCCTCTTCTCAAACAACTCCATTTTGTGTTGAGCTGACTTAAAACTAGCAAACACATAACCACAAAGTAGAATATTGTCATCCACATCTCTGAAGATGCTTGCTCTGGAAGTGTGTAGGTCTCTATCCATCCATGACACTTGTTTTTTTTTCCCTATAGGATCAAGTTGTTTGTAGTAGATGATACCAGCAGTATAGCCACTAGAGTGTCATTTTAAAAAATGAAAGTTTTTTATTTTTATTATTCATTATTTTATTTCTAGCATACAAATAATGGGCTCGTTATCATATTTTTATGTATCTAATTATACTTTGAGTTTGTTTACCCAACCCACTTTCCTCATTTATTGTGCTGTGCTCCTCTTTCAGGCTCCAGCACTTTTCTACCTTCCTGCCAAATAACTCTCCCTCAGCTTTCTTGTCATGAGTGCATGTGTGTGCATACATGTGTGTGTGTGATTATGTGAGCTGTGAGCATGTATGTATGTCTGTGTAGGTATGTGTCGCTCTGTGTGTATGTTTCTGTGTGTATCTGTGACTGTGTGACTCTGTGTGTGTGCATGTGTGTCTGTAACTGTGTGAATGTGTGTATGTGAATATCTGTGTGTGTGTGTCTTTCTGTGTGTATGTCTCTGTGTGTCTATAACTCTGCATATGTGTGTGTGTGTGTGTGTTTAGCTGCAGATGGAACCCAATGCCCACCATTTTCACTGTGATTACCGAGTACATTCTCAGCAAGGACTTAATGCTTTGCTATCGAGCCTGTCAGTCTCTGGCTTCTGCTCACACGAACTGTCTTTATCAAGCTTACTCTATCCTCCCCACATCGTGTCCCTGCCTGTGTGCTATACACTATGCAGCTGCTCCACCACAGGTACTTTGCATATGTGTCGCATCTGGTTGGAATACATCTTTCCACCGTCTTCCTCTCTGCTCCTAAATCTCGCTGTTCATATCTCAGACCAGGTGTTACTCAAGTACTTTACTACTTTACATCTTGTTCCGCCCATGAGAGCATTTATCATAATTGTACTCCTATCGTAGTTGTGCAATCCATTTTAATTACCAACTCAGCAAAACCAAAGATAGAATCAGTTTCTTTTTGTTATTTATTCCTTTGGCTCCAGTAATACAGCTGATATTGTTAAATAATTTTGGAAAAATTATAAATAATTCTTTAAAATACAATAATGCATATACTTTAAAAGTGTGACTTTCTTTGTTAAAAAATTAGAATGGTTTCACTTATCTGTATTTTTAATTATAGGTTAGGTAAATGACTGTCAGCATAGCGACATGTCACCACGGTCCCGATTTTCTCTACTCCCTAACTATTGCTTGAACGTCTAATCAGAGAAATCCTAACTGTTGATGAAGCTTTCAGCTCTTTTTAGGTAGAAACTTACTTCTGAGGCTAAAGGGAATTTTTCATTTTATTTTGAGATTACATCAAACTCGGACCAAAGTGGAGTTTTCTAATTCAGCAGCTGATTGATACCTTTAAAGTATTAAAGCCTAGCACATAATCTACTTTCACAGTTACCTTGTTTTACGTTCTATAATTATAATAATAACAATAAGTAATAACAATAATAATAAAAAAAATATTTATGCCTCACACTTAGAGATGGTGCAGGCATTTCTTGAATGCTGCTGTGTACTTTCTGGGATCCAGATCTTAAGTGACAGAAAGGTCAGAGGCTCTCTACCTCATAGGTGGTCAAAAGGCTTTTGGGTAGGTGGTGAAAGATACCTACACACATTGCTTCCTCGCCCTTTTCTTTTCTAGGTCCGAATAACTCCCACTGGTGATGTTTTCCCACCTCTATTCCAAGGCTGAATCTCTTCCAGATTGAGACAGGAAAAGAAAAGATCTAACAAGTTCTGTGTCAGAGACTAATATGTGATACACTAGATTTCATGTAGATGCAGACTATGAAGTCAAAGGGTAGCTCATTGAATAAAAATGGTGATATGTCTCAAATCCTTCTTTGTACATACTTGCTGCCTACCAATTTTATGGCGTTTTAATCAGTTGTGCAGTTTTATATCAGGAAACATGACAGGTGTTAAACGTCTTATGCCTTTTCACAATTAACAAAATGAGGGTATGTAGGACTATTGTGTAGTGTTTGTATTAACTATGAAGAATCTAAGTGTACCTATTTAGAAAAATTTGCACAGTTATGTCCACTTTTACTTTGGAAAATTTGGAGCGAGCAATGAAAGCTATTGCTATGCTTCTTCTTCTTCTTCTTCTTCTTCTTCTTCTTCTTCTTCTTCTTCTTCTTCTTCTTCTTCTTCTTCTTCTTCTTCTTCTTCTTCTTCTTCTTCTTCTTCTTCTTCTTCTTCTTCTTCTTCTTCTTAAAATTCCCGCCTCCTCCCAGCCTCCCATTTCCCTCCCCCTCCTCTCACCCTTCTTCCCCTCCCCCCACTCCTCTCCCCTTCCCTCTCCCGTCCAAAGAGCAATCAGGGTTCCCTGCCCTATGGAAAGTCCAAGGTCCTCCCCCCTCCGTCCATGTCTAGGAAGGTGAACATCCAAACTGGCTAGGCTCCCACAAAGCCAGAACATGAAGTAGGATCAAAACCCCGTGCCATTGTCCTTGGCTTCTCATCAGCCCTCATTGTTCGCCATGTTCAGAGAGTCCGGTTTTATCCCATGCTTGAAAGGTGTGTGATAATAAGCAAATGTCTGCTCTAGTTAGCTAATCGGTGAAATTTGAAGGGAAGTTTTGAAACTTTCCAACTTGCTCATTTATGGTTTATTGCCTCAATTTCCTTGCTTAAGCTGGAGTGCTTTTTTATTTCTTGAGGACGGCATTTGAAAACTAGATGGCTCTTACTCTGTCTTATAACAAGATTTCATTCCTACTAATAGCTATAAACTTGTTTTCAGAGAAGGAACATCAGGGGGCCTACAGAAGCTAGACCAAATGGTGGATTTCCAATCACTTGCATTGACTCATATATCAAGAGGAGCTACTTCTTTGGGGTTAGGTTACAACTTGGTTACTCAGAAACACCATTTTGCCCTCCTGCCAATCCAGGCTTCCAGAATAACTGTTCAGTTTTTAATAGAAACAGAATTATGAAACTTGCAGGTAGCTGGATGGAGTTGAGAACAACTAATTTGAGTGGAATAACCAAAACCTGGAGAGACAAACATTGCAAGTCTCTGCTCCTTTGTAGATGTTAGCTTTAATATTCAGATATGTGGCTTTACTTGGGATAACCATACAGGCTAGAAAATTAGTAATGGGCCATGGGGAAATTTCAAGGTAGAGGAGTTAGACGACAAGAGCATAAAGAATTAAGGATCAAGTGGAACAGGAAGGGTTAAATGGACGAGGGATGAGAGTTTGGGGTAGATATATGGAGGACTAATCAACACTGAAGGTCTTTTCATAAAGTCCAGTCTGGAGAGCAAAGAGCACTCTCAATAAATAGCCTTTTATAGTTGGGGTTCTATTGAAACCTGCTATTCTTCAACTCTAAAATGAGTAATTCATTCATGACATGGGGCTTTTTAATTGTTACCCAGGTGTCTAATAGAAGTATTATTATTTCCATATATGGTAATTTCATTTAAATTCTTTTGATATATATTTATATCCTTTAGGAAGCTTCTGTAGTTAAAGGTTTTCATATGACTTTTTGAGAGTAGGTTTTCTTGTGGGAGCTAGTTCCGGGACAGGCACCAAAGCTACAGAGAAACCCTGTCTCGAAAAACCAAAATAAAAAATAATAAAAAAAATGTAAAGTCATATTTCTCAGAATATTGACTACCAATTGAAAGAGATTGTTAAACATTTAAATGATAACAGTTTTGTAAGTGCTATCAAATGCTTCAAACAAGCATTTAAAGTCAATTTTAATACTGCCTTGATATTTTTCATCAACTATCACAAAGAAAAGTTTCATAAGTTTATTCTTTCAACCGTGATTTTGTGTATTTAATTGAATTTCACAAGCAATTTAAAAGGCCAACATTGAATACTTTCACCATAATATCACAAATAAAATATTTAATATGGCCATGACAATATATTATTTATTAAAATAGAAAATACATGGAGAAAGTTGATACTTAGGATTGACTATATGCACATTAAATACAAATAGGAACTAATTGTACATGGTCTCTAATTGAACCTAAATAAATGGTCATATCTTGAAAACCCATACTCCACAAAATTGGAAAACTTAAAGGAAATGGACATCTTTCTGAATAAATATCATTTACCAAAATCAAGATCAAATAAGCAAATTAAACAGACTTATAACCCACAGAGAAATGACTTTGAACTTGCCTAAAGGTTAAACAATTCTTCTGGGTTCCTGATTCATGAAAGAATCTACCAGACATTCTGCAGGACACAGAAAAAAAGTGACTGGCAAACTGCCAATATGGGGGGAACTGTCTTTGAAGTTTCCTGCTTCATGAAAATTTCTGTTGGACACTATGGGCCTTTAGGCTGAAGATGGATGCCCCAATGGAACAGAAGAACTTTGGGTGACTGTCCAGGCATCGAGATGTGTATGTCAATTCTAGAGTTTTGAATGTTGACTACAATGCACTTTCTGTTTACTTAGGTAATATATCCTTCTGGAGTCTTTGATGAAGTTGAAGAATAGTTATAGTTTCCCTTAGTTAAGATAAAAGACAAAGTAGATATAAATATAGTAACTATATTTATTGTTTGATACCCATCTTGTACATCTAATTTTACTATGCTAAAACCTTCCTTTTTAGTTATACAGAAAAGAGGAGGTGATGTGGGAGTCCCCTCTGTATGCTGTGATTATAATTAATGAATAAAGAAAGCTTTCTTGAGCCTACAGCAAGGCAGAACTTAGATAGTTGAGGAAAACTAAACTGAATGCTGGGAGAAAGGAGGCAGAGTCAGGAGAAAAGCCATGGGACTGCCACCAGAGACAGACTCATGAAACTTTGCTAGTAGGCCACGACCTTGTGGTAATGCATAGATTAATTGGGATGGGTTAAATTAAGATGTAAAAGTTAGTCAATAAGAAGTTAAAGCTAATGGCCAAGCAGTGATTTAAATAATACAGTTTCTGTGTGGTTATTTTGGGTCTGAGCCGTCGGGCAGCTGGGAAACAAACAAGTAGCTATCCTACAACATCTATAGAGTTACAATTTTTAAACATTAGCTACTGTATGGACTGCAAAGAACAGTAAATTTAAAATATCAATAATTTTATTTTAAAATATAACACCATACTGAATAAAAGCATATTAAAAGTATATCTCAAGTGACTTAATTTTAGATCATGTAGGTGAGTGTACATGTGAGCATCCACAGTGTCTTTCTTAAATGCATTTGTAGTGTGTGAGACATACAGTCTTTCTATTCGCTATGTAAGTTATTAATGCTTTCAAACACAGATTGAAATGTTTTAAGGATTACTCCGTTTAGAAAACATCTTAAAATGTAATTGTGTCATTCCTCCTACCCTTTCCTCTCTAATACCTACTATGTATTCCCATCTCTCATAATTATGGATTCTTTTCCTTTAATCATTATAGTTACACACACACACATACACACACACACACACACACGAAATTCATTTAGTGATACTTGTATGCATATGATTTCAGTGCTGACCTCTGAGTATTGGACAACCAGTTAGGGGGCTCATTCCTGGGGCAGACTATTTCTCTCATTCTCAGCATTACTTAGCTGCCTGTAGTTTCTCGTCTGTGAGTTGTGTCCTGTGATATTCGCTACTTCTATGTTAGTATGCTGATTTTTGTCATTTGTTCTGTTTCTTTTGCGGGGGGAACAGCCATAATTATTTGGCCTATTACGAGTGTCTCCTAAAACTTCATAACTGAAGTTACAAAATCTTTTTCCTTTGTTTCTTTTCCCTAAAATGTACACTACACCAAAGATTTTCATTGTGTTTACACTTTATTATATGAGAAGTAATCTAGGGAATTCTTAAACCGAGGAGAATGTGTGTAGGGTGTATATAAGTAGCATGCCATTTGAATGGGGGACTTGAGAATCCCCATGTTGGTACTAGAACCAATTCCCTACAGCTACCAAGAGGTAGCTCCTACCAGAAGTTACATTAGCATTTCTTTGATAAAGGTGGGAGTTAGGGAGCTCTGGCAGTCACCTTGAGGAATCACACAAGCTCAGTGCTGCATGCTTAACTATTCATATGGCACCATCAGTTCTGGGATCATCTGGTCAATAGCTGGAAAATTGTTATATAAACTGCCAAAATTACAAATAAAGTGCCAATTTGGGAGTGTTATTTTATAAAAATGTGTTCCGACCCTCTGGAGACAGTGTGCAATGCGGTGTGGTTCTGGTGCAATTCCTGTGGCCGTGACATTGTTTTTCCATATGAAGGAATGGGAATGAATGACCCACTCAGGGTGTTTCTGCCTGCGTCTCTGTACTCTGCTAGTTTAGATATTCCAGTTCTTAAAGTAGAGAAAAGAATTGCCAGTCTATAGGATCTAATTTGTGCCACCGGCAGCCCCACTGAGTCCCATGCTAAACAAAGCCTAGGGATCTAGAACATACACATCGCCCACCATTGTCTTCCTGCAATGATTCATAACCCGAGGAAAGAATTATCCACTAGAAGACTGGAGGAGCTGTTCCAGACCATGTATGGAGATTGATCAGAGTGATATAACGGAGTATTGCGATGAGCTGCAGAGATTCCTCCTCAGTTGGTTATTTTCCCCAGACACTGTGGGCACCCTCTGAAGTTCCTTGTTTTGTCTTCTCAAGTGCTTCACTGTGTCTGGGATGATTCATTTTTGACATCTATATCTGGGTACAGAGCTATTTACTATCCACACAGGACTGTCTATGTTATGTCTGTTATCTTTTTCTCTCCATCGTGTTTGTTGTATACCCCTGTCTCCTTTTGGGTCAGGTAAGCACTGATGAGCTTTCTAAAATTATACATGGAAATTTGTGAGTGACAATACGTGTTAACTGTATACGGACAGGCAGAGTCACGAGTTGTTAATTCCAAAGCTTGAGGGTTTCTTGGAGCTGACTCAACCCAACTGCCAACATACTTTTGACCTTTTATTCTTGAGTCTAACCTTCTGGAGTCCCAATTCAAACCCGAGGCATGTTATTAAAAACACCATTTCTTTTGATTCTGGAGTTCTATTAGCAAAGAATGCAACACTCTGGCTTTAATGAAATAGTATTGCTAAGACTACACACACATAAACACGAAAAAAAAGGTTATTCTTGTTTTACATGTTTACAAACATGATAGAATCTATTACTTACATTTTTTTCTTGCTAACAAAAAATTAAAGTGATTAATGTTTTATGTTGTTTCCCTATTTCTTAAGCTGATCTTGTTAGCTTCATGAATTCTCAATTTCAACTACTTATTATTTAAATAACAATGAATAGGTTTACATGTTGAGTAAATACATTTGTGAGCAAACTTTACATTTTCACTTTTGTCTACATCATGGATTTTTGTTATATATTTTTATTTATAGACATAATTTCACAAAGCTCACATAGCCCAGGATGGCCCCTGACTTCCTATGTAAGGAACAATTTGAGCTTCTGATGATTCTGCCTCTAATACTTGAGTGTTTGGATTATAGGTGAAGTAAACCTTAAGCTGTAATTGATTTTTTAATATAAAAATCACTACCTATGCAGAACGATCAATTTTCCAGTTTGACAAACACAGGGCATTCTTCAGAGCGAAGTCCCTGTCTCTCAGTCTGCCAGTCCATTGCTTTCCTACGGAACTTTCATATGTGTCCAAACAGTGATCCAGGGTAGTTATGAACACATAAACTGTAAATTAAGTTAAAATATTATGAGGTTTGCGTTGTATAATTTTGTTGTTCTTGTTTTCTTTTCTTATTTGTTAAATTTAATGGTTCTTTCTTGAGTGTGAACTTTATAGATGACAATATGGCCCAAAGAAGACAAAAGTTGGTAGACTCCTATGTGGTCTTAAATAAATTCAAGAAACTGCTTGACCCCAGTTTTTCTGTTTTCTGACTCTAGCCCTCCAAACTTTTCATCTTTCCCTTTTGTTCCACTTTCTTTCAAAACTATCATTTTGAACCTTTTCACTTTTTCTTATGAAATTACATTTTATTTTTACATAAAGACCCCAAAAGGTACTCCACAGAATAAAGAAGGTAATTAGTTTGAAAATATTAGATACTTAATAAAAATAACGTCCATTTTAACATTACAATTCAGACTTTACTTTCATTAATGGAACATTGATCAAGACCTTGATAACTTATAATGTAGATATAAAGCAATGATGGTTTTTTTATTTCTTGCACAAAATGTTCAATAAGACAAAAAGTTTGATCATTTGGGATGATGCTTCAACATTTTTAAAAAATAGTTTGTTACTACATGACAATCAGGAAATTGTCACCAAAGACGATAAATATAAGAATGCTATTGGAGATTGTTATTCAATGAATCCACTTCATCCCATCTCACAAAATAATGTATTTATGGAAGCTCCAATCGCTGTTGCAGTCATGTGTATCACAATGATACTTTGTTTAACAACATATGACAAAAAGACAGTGGTAGCTGGGAGAGTGTGTCTCCTAATGATTCTGTCAACATCCCGATGTATGTAAGCACATTCTACAAGGCATACTAACAACGCTAAAAACGGCCCAAGCATACTTTTTGGAAAATGTATTCCCAGAGCATGGCTGCATTTTCAAAAGGTAGCATAGTTAAAGTTGAATCAGCAGAATGGGTCCTAATCCATCATAATTATGGTTCTCTTAAGGAAAGGGAACTGAAGGACAACATAGAAAACTAAGCACAGAAGTTAAGCAGGAAGGCATCCATCTGCAAGCCTAGCAGAGGGACATCTGAACAAGTCAAATCTGCCACTGCTTTGGTCCCAGAAGTCCTGCCGAAGCATGATGCGAATGCAGTTTTTGGTGTTTCAGGCTCTTGGATTAGACTTTTATTATTGCATTCCCAGCAAACTCACAGGGCCTACGTGTCAAGGAAGGTGAAATTTGGAAAGGATATAGAACTTGTTTCATTTTTTTCCTGTAGGCATTCAGGGCCTGGTGAGATAAACTCTGCTCTTTAAAATACCAACACGCCTTTCAAAGTTCCCTTTGAAAAGGTTATTTCAGATTGTTCATTTCTACCCATACTTTTTGCTCTCTGTCAAAAATTATCTTTTTGTCCCCCAGCTTAGCATTTTCATTTGACTACACAAATAGGATTTATAAAGTGTTCATGCAAATGGAAAAAAACAGATTGTTCAGTATGCCATGAGACAAAAGGAGAGTGTGGGAGGGGAGGGGCCAGGGCAGGAGATGAAGTATAACACAAGCAGGCTGAATCAGCCTCTGTGTCCATCAGAGGGCTCAGGTTCATAGCGCAATGCAGCGGTCTCCACTGTTTGGAGATCCTGGGGCCGTTCAGGTAGGACTCAGGCTGCATTTTACTGGCCACCATTTTTTCACTTCTGTGTGTGATCCAAGATGTTCTTGCTAATTCACATATTTTTTAAGCTACGGAAAAAGTTGAGGTGATTTTTGAAGTTTTATTAATTTAAAAATTATCTCTTAAATTTCATTTTTTCCAGTTTCTCTATGTAAGACATAAAATCATTGAAAAAATAACCATTTCTATCATGAGTATTTCTTGCTCATAATCATGCCATAGAATGTTTCTGTAGATAGATTATAAATGGAATTAGGAGTTATTTTAATCATATGATATCAGATATAATACAAACATATAATACACATTATGGACAATCAATGGATGTCTAATATAAATTATACTTGCTCTCCTATTGATATGATACTTAACATTTTTTAAATCTCATATACAGACATAGAAAGAGAGAGAGAAACTTAAGTTCTCTTTGAAAATCTTTTTCTGAACCCATAATTATCTTTGTAAATATTATTTGTTAGAGTTGGCTGACTTGCTTGTTTTTGTTTCTTTGCTAGAGCCTTGCTATATAACTAAAGAAGGCTTCCTTAACCATCTTGCTTCTGCTCTTGACTATGGGGCTCCATGGGGAAAAAGCACCATATCCAGCTGTATTTTTGTTTTATTAAGACTTTCATTGTTACAAGATTTGTCACTCAGTAGAATAATAAAACCATTTTAGAGACTTGTTAGATCATCTTATATTTGTAACACATATTAACTATGCATATTAGTAGGGCTCACATGCTATTTCCACAAACACATGTAGAGTTTACATTGATTAAATGTACTTCTTCCTTATATAACTTCTCCCTTCCCACACCATTTTAGCCTCTAGAAATTCACTGTACTGAATTTTAGTCAGCTTTTTTTTTCTAAATAAGCATACACATGAAAGAGAACTTGTGATATTTGTCTTTCTGGGTCTGTCTTATTTCATTTACTTTTTAATTAGCCACCAGATGGAACTTAATCTCTTGAGAAACCGCACAATATTGGTCACTGCATGGAAATTAAACGTCCTCTGACCTAGCATGGAGTTGCTTCTGGGGAAGTATTACTTAACAAAATGGAGCAACAGCACAGCAGATGCCGTGGATTTCTAATTGCTGGTTTCAGAAGTTGATATCACCTCACTTTCCCCTAGCTTTGAGTGGACTTCCCAAGGCTGCTTTACCCATGGGTGTGCCTACACTACCGCTTGAAAGAATGTCACATGTCGGCAAAACATGTTAGGCAAGCACTTGATGTTGCTTGCCTAAGCACATCTGGCATCTGCTCATATGTGTGAGCATGCTCCCAACTGCCAGCTTCTGCACCCAGGTGGTCGATACAGATGTGCAACTACTGCACAATCACGGGTTCTTCCTGCAACAGCTTTACACCATGAACAGTTTTCTGTTCTTTTCAAAGCTTCCGAGTCACTTCAAAAGGTCCTCCTGAGCCGGGCGGTGGTGGCGCACGCCTTTAATCCCAGCACTCGGGAGGCAGAGGCAGGCGGATCTCTGGGAGTTCGAGGCCTGCCTGGTCTACAAGAGCTAGTGCCAGGACAGGCACCAAAGCTAACAGAGAAACCCTGTCTCGAAAAAAAAACAACAACAAAAAAACAACAAAAAAAAGGTCCTCCTGTTGTGTTTTCTCTTACGCACAATTCTAAAAATGTCTAATCGTTGTAGGTTACAGGGCTTGAGGGTCAATGTTATTAATGATTTCTTTTCTATTCTGGTAGCATGCAAAGCAACTCCCAGATGCAGGAATGCTAGTCAATAGGGTGATGCTTCTGGTTGGACACCAACTTAATTTCTCCCTGCTTGATGACATAAATAAGTGCTGTCTTCAGGAATAGGGCCTTACCATCAGGTTATAGAGGGTAACCCAAAGCCTTGGCAATATTCTATGATATTTGTGGGGGCAGTTGTGAAAATCCTTTAGCCAATGACTCAGCAAACTGTAATCCATTTTTAGAACTGGAGGTTTTACTTAGTGTCAAAAAGTATCTAGTCGTGGCATGTGTTTGTCATTATACGGTGACTCCATTTTAAATTCCTTTCATATTACATATTTAAAGAAACTTTTGCTATAGCAAGTTTTTACATAGCTTTTAGAATGACCTTCAGTCTTAGAACAGTTGTATTTGATTTTAGCCTTGGTCTCTGGACTATCCATACTCAGGCTCATGATCATCAAAGCAGTGTCAGGTAGGAGTAGGCTTAAGTCAAATCAGATATTTGTTGGTTGCTCCCACAGGTTTTGCGCCACCATTGTACTAGCATGTCTTACAGGAAGGACACCTTTGTCTTCAGCAATAGGACTTTTCTGTCAGTTGGTGGAGAATAACCTATAGTCCTGGCAAAATCCTGAATTGTTTGGGAGTGGCTATGGAGTACATTTAGTCAACAATTTATTTATATTTGTCTCAATCCTGAGACAGGAAGTGTTATTTGGCAGCAAAAGATGGCTAGTTGTAGCTCTGCCTTTCCCATTATTGGGTGATTTCATTTAGATTGCCTTCATATATGTATTATTTTAGGAAGCTCATTAGATTTTCATATTACCCTCCTAATGGCCCTTAATTTTATTTTCTTTCTCACTGACCCTCGTTTGTTCTCCTTCCTTCCTCCCCCATCACTTGATCACCCCCATTCCAGTCTACTCCCCCCACTATATATCTGTAACTTTCTATTCTATTTGCTTTCTCTAAGGAGATCTATCTGCTCCCCAGTACTCCCTTATTCTATATCTAACCTCTGTGATTATATGGATAATAGTTTGATTATCAGTGACTGCTAAAGCTAATATCCACATAGAAGTGAAACATACCATATTTGTTTTCTGGGTCTGAGTAACTTCACTCAGTTTGATTTATTTTCTAATTCCATCGTTTACCCAAGAATTTTATGATTTCATTTTTTTAACAGCTAAGTAAAAGTCAAGTATGTAAATGTACCATATATTCTTTACCTTTTCATCTGTTGAGGGATGTCTAAGTTGTTTCTGATTCCTGGATATTATGAATAGAGCAGCAAGGAGCATAGTTGAGTGTCTCTGTGGTATGATGGTATGTCCTATGGGTATATGCCCAAGAGCGGTAAAGCTGGGTCTTGAGATAAATCTGCTCCCATCTTTCTGAGGAACTTCCACATTGATTTCCATAGGGGCTGCATAATTTCTACCCCCACAAGCAACAAATGAGTGTTCTTCTTATTACACATCCTTGCCAACATGAGCTGTCATTTGTTTTATTGGTCATTTTGTTTGGTGCAAAATGAAATATCAAAGTAGTTTTGATATGTATGTCCTTGATACTTCTCAACCATTTGAATTTTCTCTTTTGTGAATTCTCTGTTTAGATCTGTATCCCATTTTAATTGAGTTATTTTTATTTTTGATATCTAGTTTGTGTGTGTGTTCTTTATATATTTTGAATGTTAGCCCTCTATTTGTTGTGTAGCTGATAAATATATTTTCCCATTCTGTAGGTTTCTTCTTTGATGAAAAGATGCCATCCTTTACCTCACAGAAGTTTCTCAATTTAATGAGGTCCCATTTGTTAATTGTTGACTTTAGTGCCTATGCTAATGGTGTTCTGTTCCAAAATGTTTTTCCTGTACCAACAAATTTAAGACTATTCTCACTTTTTAAAATATAAGATTCTATGTTGGAATTATGTTGAGGTCTTTCATCCATTTTGATTTGAGTTTTGAACAGGGTGATAAGTAGGGATCTATTTGTATCCTTCTACATGCAGGTATCCAGTTTGACCATCATCATTTTTGAAGATACTATCTTTTTCCAGTGTATATTGCTGGCTTTGTTACAAAAAAATCAGAAATTTTGTATTTATGTCTGGATTTTCACTTTCATCCCATTGATCAATGTTTTGTTCCAATATCAGACTTCTTCTAGCACTATAGCTCTATAATATCTTTGAATTTTTTGACTGTGGAGGAGCTAAGTACAGACATTTCATTGTATGTGTTGCTAAGCTAAACCAGCATGTATATTATAAAGGTATCATGACTTCCAATTTTGTGTCTAAGGACATGTTGCTTTCAAAAAGAGGTTCTTCTCTTGTTTCCATAGAGGATGAGAACCTGTGGATTGCCTCCAGACTGGTGTGGTATGATGGAACAAACAGGACCCCCTGAAAGTTTGCCATGAACACCCCTCAAAAAATTACTTCACTTAACTGCTGACTGAGATGAACATAGCACACAGAATACACCATAAAAGACCTGATGAACAGTGACCCAAACAGCAGGAAGCAGTATGGACAGAACTATGTCCATATTCCCAAATATTGTTTGTAAATATTTCTTTACATTTAAAGGGGTATATGCTATAGATATGGATACTTTGCATTTGTATGGATCTTGCTTTATTGATACAAATTTAAGGACAATTTTGTTATACTGTGTTTATATATTTCTGTTATTGATTAAGGTGTTGTGACTGTGTAGTTTATTTAAAAATGTAATGTATAACTAAGAAATATTAGTAATAGATACTCATATGTATCAGTCAAGGTTGTAGTCATGTTAGTTAGATTTTCTAGATGTATAGAGATGTATTTCAGATGAATAGGTATTCTTCAAATCTATCAAAGACCTTCAGAATATGGCATTTAAAAATGTTTTAATATCTTAGGACTTTTCATGACAATGAGACACATCTGCTTCCGGCAGCACCAATTACTTCCAGAGGAAGATGGGCATCAAAGAGGCTTCTTATGGAGTTTGTTAGATGAGCTGGATATACGATTCACAGAGAAATGACTGCTGATCTTGCTTAAAGGTAAGACAATCCTTCAGGGTCCCTGCTTTATGAAAGAGTCTGCGAGACATTCTGCAGGATACAGAAGAAAGTGACTGGCAAACTGCCAATACAGGCAGACTTGTCTTTGAAATTTCCTGCTTCATGGAAAAGTCTGCTGGTTACTATGGGCCTGTAGGCTGAAGATGGATGCCCCAATGGTACAGAAAGCCTTTGGATATTTGTCTAGGCAGTGAGATATCTCTGTCAATTCTAGAGTTTTGAAAGTTGCTTACTGTTGCAGGAGGTCTTTCCGCCCCTCCAACCAATAGCTGCTGAGATACCAGCCCATTGGGGCGTGGTTTCTCTCCATTCATAAAGCCTCTATTTCCTTCTGCTCGCTCTCTCTTGACTTCCTGCTGGTCTGGCGACTAGACTCTTTCTCTAGTTGTGCAGAGAGCTGTTGTCCGAGATCGTGATCTGTAAGTTTTCCCTCTTTAAATAAATACTACCCTAGTAATAGTAATCCCAAACTGGTGTGGCATTGTTCGTGGTTTACACCTTTACCTGGTGCCCGACGAACGTTTGGCTTTTAGGACCCCCCCCCCTCGGCTGCCGGCCGCAAGTTCGGCTTGGTGGGAATGAGCCCTCGCTTCCTCTGCCCGGGCTTGTGCCTTGCGGCCGATCTCTGAGGCCGGACAGGTGGTGATGGCATACACTCGGGAGGCATAGAAAGGCAGATCTCTGTGAGTTCTACCGGACAGGTGGTGGTGCATGCCTTTAATCCCAGCCCTCAGGAAGCAGAGACAGGCGGATTTCGGATTTCGGTGAGTTCGAGGCCAGCTGGATAATAGGTAATATGGCAGTTTTTGTTTCCAACATGACTTTCACTGTTTGGGCTACCAATACAATGGGTCTAATCATGCAAAATTTATATGACTATGAGGATAACTTAATTTACTGGTTACTAGGTTTTAGTATTCTTTTGAATATTCTATCATTTAGGAAGATTATGGTACTCTCAAGAACTCATGCAGGTCAGGAGATTCAGGAGATTCAGGAGATTCAGGATTCAAAAGAGGCAATAATAAACAAAATAATAAAAAGACTTGAAATGCTTGAAAAAATGATTGGAACTGGTGAACAGAGTAATAAGGCACAAGGACAGGATACAAAGCCAATACCAGCTATTAGAACTGGCTTACCCAGGGTTTTAGCGGCATACCCTATACTTAATTCTGACAAAGCGTCAACTTCTAAAGGCTCAAAGGGAGTCAGAGAAGCTAGATGGATGCCAATAGCAATGAATGATCTGAAAGAAATTAAACAGGCTATTGTTACTTTTGGCTTGCAAAATGCATATGTACAGGAAATGATAAGGACTTGGGCTTCTAATGCTAGAGCTACCCCCTATGATTTCCATCAGTTAGTGTCTGCAGTTTTAGATAAGGGGACCTTCCTTGATGTTTGGAATTTATTTCAGAGAAGAATCCAAACATATGGAACAGCAAGGAAGAGCAAAAGGTGTCGAGGTTTCCCAAGATCAAATTCTTGGTGCAGGAGAATATGCTGATCCACAGGTCCAAGCTCTTTATGACGATGAAGTACTGCATCTATGTCACCAAGCAGCTTTAAATGCTTGGAATAGGATACAAGATCCAGCAAAAAGGGTTGAATCATATACCAGAATTAGGCAGGGACAGAGAGAACCCTTTATTGACTTTTCGCAAAGATTAATTAAGGCTCTGGACGTAGGGGTAACAGACCCGGATTCTAGACGAATACTTCTTGAATCTCTAGCATTTGAGAATGCAAACATAGAATGCAAAAAGATAATTGGGCCTTTAAAGTCTAGATCAGCACCTATGGACGAATGGATTCAGCATACGATGAATGTTGAGACATTTAGCTATAATGATGAATCTTGGGTAGGAGAAGCGATTTCCACAGCAATGAGGAGACATCAAACTGCCAGGTGTTTTAATTGTGGAAAATTAGGACATCTGAAAAGGGATTGCAGGCACAGAATTTCTAGAAATAATATCTCCTCTGGGAATGACAAAAATAGGGGACCTAGGCCTTCAGGTACATGTAGGAGATGTGGTAAAGGCCGTCATTGGTCCAACGAATGAAGGTCAACAACAGACAAACAAGGCAACCCGATACCGTCGGGGAAACTCCTTGAGGGGCCTCTCGCAGGCCCCCAAGCCAACAGTGGCCCAGTCATTCCCAGTCACAGTGGAGAACGTGCCTCACCAAGAAATCTAAAAGCTCCAATTTCTGCTGTAAAAAGTAATACTAGTCTAAATGGTGAATTACGTGTGGAGGATGAGTCAAAAAACCCAGTAGGACAGAGTAAACGTAAATGAGTTTAGAAAACATCTTTGCTTTTCTTCATACCTATCATACCTTCCATTGAATATATCTATCATGCCTTTTACTGAATATATATATATATATATATATATATATATATGTCTATATGATTAATGTTTAAGTTTTTTACAATAAACAATGAGTCTTTTCTGAAGTGACATTTGAAGTTTCCAGAAAGAAGATGGGGCCCCACAACAACAACTCTACCTGGTTGATATGACGTCATGATACTGATAGTGCTACTACAAGACCTGTTTTGGGTACCAGCTGCACAAGAAGATCCCAACTTGGTTAGCTGAAATGGTGCACATCTTGTACAACATTCTGGCCAGACCTCCACAAAATACTCAGAGACTATTTGCAATTTTAAAAGACATTGATCTTGAAATTTAACCATCATTTTACTTTCACAGGATCCCCCAGAAAAAACGTCGCCCCCATGACAGCTGGAAGTAATTCTAGAGGATGACGTCCCCTCTCCCAGTAAAGTTTGCCCCTGGGTTTAGGGGTTTAGTGACATCATTTAGGGGTTGGGAGGTTGGGGGAGGAATTTTATAAGCTCAGGGATCATTTAAAAAAAAAAGAGGGTGATGGGATAATAGATTTGCAATTGTGAGTTATAATTTTTAGACAAATATATTGGTATTGATACTTGTATATTGATACAAAGTTAAATTATATTGACTATTGTATGCATGCATGTTTCTACCTCTGTTTAAAATATTTTTTTATGTATTGACATATATTGTATCGATATTTACCATATTGCAATGTATATTTGTACATTGTTTATATTTGGAGGTCATTATCCTCATTTGTTACACAGATGTTTATTGTCTTAGTCTTTAAGTTAGATAGATATTGAGAATTATATAGATTAATAGTCATCTAAGTTTGCCATTTATAATTAGAATAATTAGGTTATTTAGATATATAGAGATTATACTCAGTATAGATAGATGATCTTCAACCTCTTCAAAGAGCTGTAGAAAATGGCCTTTAATCTAACTCAGAGTTTTGTGGTAGTGAGACACAATTGCTCCTGGCAACACCGCTCTATTCCCGAGAGAATGTTGAGCACCAAAGACACTCCACCTGGAGCCTTTCTTTTTGACAGAACTGGCCTTGGGGCAAATAAATGCCCATACCTCAACCACTGACAGAGATACAGAGTGTGCATCAATGGATAAAACAGGACTGTCATATCCTGCCAAGACAGGGTAAGATTGTTTTGAAAAGTTGCTTGCCTTTGAAAATGGTATGTCAGTGATGTTAGGCCTTAGACAAAGTTGGTTGCTTCAACGCTGCAAATGTGACTTTGGGTGATTGCCCAGGTAGCTAGTTGTCCCTGTGATTTGTTGCAGGTTTTGGAAGTTGTTTTACTGATTTCCTAATTACCCAGGTAACATTATTTCCCTTCTCAGATCTTTGATGGGGTTGAAGACTATATAACTATAGTTACTTTTCTCTCATGACTTGGCCAAGTTATTTATTATACAAGTCCTAAGCTAGTTAGAATAGGATATTTGTACTTATTGTATATAATTTCATAGTAGGTTTAGAACTCTCTTACTTAAACAAAAGGGGGAGGTGTTGCAGGAGGTCTTTCCGCCCCTCCAACCAATAGCTGCTGAGATACCAGCCCATTGGGGCGTGGTTTCTCTCCATTCATAAAGCCTCTATTTCCTTCCGCTCGCTCTCTCTTGACTTCCTGCTGGTCTGGCGACTAGACTCTTTCTCTAGTTGTGCAGAGAGCTGTTGTCCGGGATCGTGATCTGTAAGTTTTCCTTCTTTAAATAAATACTACCCTAGTAATAGTAATCCCAAACTGGTGTGGCATTGTTCGTGGTTTACGCCTTTAGCGTACAATGCACTTCCTGTTTACTTAGGTAATATTTATCCTTCGGGAGTCTTTGATGGAGATGAAGAATAGATAGAAAGTGGATATAAATATTGTAATTATAATTCTTACTTGATATCTGTTTTGTTATATGTTATTTTACTGTGTTAAGGTTAAAGCCTTCCTTTTTATTTAAACAGAAAAGGGGAGGTGATATGGGAGTCCCCTCTGTGTGCTATGATTACCTTTAATAAATAAAGAAACTGCCTTGGCCCTTTGATAGGACAGAAAATTAGGTAGGCAGAAAAAACAGAACAGAATGCTGGGAGAAAGAAAGCCGAGTCAGTCAGTTGTCATGATTCTCCAACCTGAGATGGATGTAGGCTAGGTAAGCCACACCTTGTGGTGTTACACAGATTATTAGAAATGGGTTAGATCAATATGTAAGAGCTAGCCAATAAGAGGCTGGAACTAGCCAGGTGGTGGTGGCACACTCCTTTACTCCCAGCACTTGGGAGGCAGAGGCAGGCGGATCTCTGTGAGTTCGAGACCAACATGGTCCACAAGAGCTAGTTCCAGGACAGGCTCCAAAACCATAGAGAAACCCTGTCTCGAAAAACCAAAAAAAAAAAAAAAAAAAAAAAGAAAAAAAAAGAAAAAAAGAAAAAAAAGAGGCTGGAACTAATGGGGCAGGCAGTGTTTAAAAGAATACAGTTTTTGTATAATTATTTCGGGTAAAGCTAGCCAGTGGCAGGGAACTGGGGCTGCGGGAACGCAGCCTGCCGCTCCTCTCACAACAAGGTAGGCAGAGAAAACTGGACTGAATGCTGAGAGAAGGAAGGTGGAGAAAGATATGCCATGGAGCCACCGGAGAGAGATGTGTTGAAATTTTGCTGGTATGCTACGACCTCATGGTGATACACAGATTATTTGAGGTGGGTTAAATTAATGTGTAAGAATTAGCCAATAAGAAGCTAGGGCTAATGGGCCAAGCAATGATTTAATTAATACAAAAGAAAAGAAAGAAAAGAAAAGAAATCAGGCATGGTGGTTCCTCCACAGTTCTTTTATTACTCAGGATTATTTAAGCTGTCCTGTTTTTCTTTTGATATTGTTTTTTATATGAAGCTGAAAAATGTCCTTTCAAGATCTGGGAAGAACTGAGCAGAAATTTTGATGGGATTGCATTGACCCTGTAGATTGCATTTGGCAGAATATCATTTTTAATATGTTAGTCTTACCAATCCATGAGCATGGGAAATTTCTCCATCTTCTGATATATTCTTCAATTTCTTTCTTCATTGTTCTAGTTTTTATTATACAAGTTTTAACTTATTTGGCTAGAATTACCCTAAAATATTTTATATTATTTGAGGCTATTGTGAAGGGTGTTGTTTTTCCGATTTCTTTCTCAGTCCATTTTCCATTTGTATATAGAAGGGCTACAGATTTTTTTGCATTACTTTTGTATCCTGCTACTTTCCTGAAAGTGTTTCCTGGTGGATTTTTGGGATATATATATATATTTTTTCATCTCTACATAAAGATACTTTAACTGCCTTTCTTATTTGTATCTCCTTGATCTCCTTAAATTATTTTATTGTTAAAGCTAAGACTTCAAATCTGTATATAAAATTTTAATAAAATTTCCATTATTAAAACCACTTTAAAATATTTGTGAAAAATTTAAATCCTGAAATTTTGTTTATAATTTGCTTTTCTTAGAAGAACATCTACATACAAATTTGGCATAAGTCTCTCAGTTCCTATCCATGCCCAAACTGTATCATTTTCATAGACATTAGGACATAATAATAACCTAAATGATTCTTGCATTTAGCTTCCTTCAGCAACTAATGGTATGAACTGATAGCTTCTTCTAGTAGTGCTGAAATTATACTCTCATGAATAAATTTCCATGTGGTACTATAGAGTTTCTACTCCCAAAGAAGTAGTTATTGGATTATTTTTCAAGGAAGCTTGGACATCCTCCAGAAGAAACAGCAGTGTGGCTAAAGTGAAGGGTGAAGTTTCTCTTTAGATAGTGTGTTTAGAGAAAACCACCTGCTGCAAGGAGAGTGCATATTTGTTGCTGTTGTTATGTGTTTTTAAAACCAAGAGTCATGTTTTTTGTTTGTATGTTTGTTAGTTTTTATACTTCATCCTAAAATATTTCAGGTTATAAAGGTCAAATTTTAGGTAGATTTACCCCTTGAGAAGGCTCTCATACTATAGAACTTGCTAGAGTTTTCTGGTGACAGATTTCTTGACTCTTTTGTTTTCTGAAATATAAGTTAGATGCTCCTATGGGTAAGTTAGGAGGAGCAGGTCTTCCCCATTGGTAAGGTACTTTAGAAAGGGAGACTCATAGTCTAGACAGAACCTGAACTTCCTTTCTCTGTGCTAACTAGGAAACAGGTGCAGACATTAACTTCTAACTATAATTATCTTGGAAAACAAGGATGTTGGAGATGTAGAGTATTTCTTCAGACTTTAAAGCACTGTTATTTAAGGAAAGTCTAGTGTTTTATTATAGTAAAGTTTACTTAGTAACATGTCAGATAAAAATTATTTGTACCCTTGCGAGTTGTCATATATGTGAAGAAATATAAATTATAAATAACCCATACTGTGAAAAAAGGTATGTCTGGCTTATTATATAAAACAAACGCTAGGGTAATGTGTATTGAACCAGAACCTTGCACAAAATATATTTATTTATATTAAATATAAATTTATATTAAATGCAAATCATTTCTGGGTTAGGGATGAGGGCGTGTGGCCACTTCTTTCAGTTCTGAGACTCATCTAATTGTATCTTTTTCTATTTTTATTTATTTATTTATTTATATCCTTTTTTTTGTCCTACAGGTCCTTTGAATATAAATTTTGTTTTCCAATTTTGTGTTTTTATGGGATTTCTGGGTGTATAAATATTTGAGTCTCTGTGCCTATATCTGTTTCTCATACATTTTCTTGTGATCTTTTCCTTCCATGTGTTTTGTTCTATTCCAATGTGTTCATTTTTGTTATATCATATTATACTCTTCTATATTATATTTATATTATA
The DNA here is from genome assembly GCA_963919715.1 of Microtus obscurus. NCBI lineage: Eukaryota > Metazoa > Chordata > Mammalia > Rodentia > Cricetidae > Microtus > Microtus obscurus. Next base: position 2,772,313 of record CAWTZC010001472.1, read on the forward strand.
TTAATTATGTATTGTAACTCCTTAGCGTTCTATATTTTTTAATGAGGGACAGAAAGGTAGAAGATCTGGATAGTAGGAATTAGGAGGAGTGGGGGTGCATAATCCGACTATATTATATGGGGAATACCTATTTTCAATAAAAGAAAAATTAAAAGCAATTATAAGATGATATCAAATATCAAAATCCAGAAGAAATAAGTGAATAGCTATTAGAGGTGGGAAAAGATCAACTTCATATTATCAATAGAATGAATGCTACCAGATTTTATCAGTGAAATGAATCTTTGTAGAGATTCAGCAAAATAAAAGAAACAATATCTGAAATTTTGAGTTGTGATGAAAGAGATGTTTTGCAAAGAAACAAACATCACAATGGCACTGAACTGATTTGGCAGTACCTGAGTGGAAGAAATCTAAACACCCAACCAACCTCTACACATTGTACAGGAAGCTTAATCTGAAATCTTAATTAATACCCTTCTACAAATAAAAGGGAAACAGTCAGGGACTTTGCGTAACATTTTCTCCTCCAGAGGACATGTCCAGATAGCATAGAGGCTTTAAAAATAGTTGCAGTGAACTGAAGATATCCAAGAAGAAACCCTTAGGATGGCAGCTGACCAGTGGGCCTGGATGTGCTTATCCAAAATCTTCATAAATCTATTGATGCTGTTATACAGATAAATTTAGCCTTTAATCTTTGTCCAACTTAGGATACCAAAAGTCTATATTCAACTCACAGAAAAACTACTATTTAAGTTCTCTTGAGTACCACAAAAGTAAGTGCTATTTTACTTCATATGTGGCCAGATGATAAAATGTTTGTGCAAAACTCTTATGAGCAATCTGTGGGCTTTCCTCACAGGTTATTAACTACTTAAAGTAGCAACTACTTAGCTCAGTTGTCTTCTGTGTTTGAATCAGAAGAAATCAGAAATCAGTCAAAGCGTTCTCAGTGTAACTACTGCAATGAAAAAGTGTACATACTGGGGGCAGCATGCAAAAGTTCAATTTAAAAAAGAAATTTGAACTGGGTGGTGGTGGCACACACCTGTAATCCCAGCACTTGGGAGGCAGAGGTAGGTAGATCTCTGTGAGTTTGAGGCCAACCTGGTTTACAGAGAAAGTTCTAGGACAATCAGAGCTGTTAGATAGAGAAATCTTGTCTTGAAAAACCAAACAAAGAGAAATAAGTTTGCATACTCTTTAAATTCTCCACTTCTAATGAGTTAGGAGGAAATAATTCAACAAATAAGAAAATATTATTTAAAGAAGTTTTATTGTGACATTTAATGTATTTGTTTAGCAAATAATAATTTGATGTTCATTTATTTAGATGTACTCATTGAAATGAATATCTGTCTGGTTTGTTTGTCTGGTTACTTTTTTGTTTGTTGTTCAAGACAGGGTTTCTCTGTGTAGCTTTGGAGTCTGTCCTGGAACTCACTCTGTATAATAGGCTGGCCTCAAACTCACAGAGATCCTCTCACCTCTGCCTCCTGAGTGCTGGGATTAAAGACATTGCCACCACCACCCAATTGTTGAAATAATTATCTTAAATGCAAATAAGTTACTGGATATAGCATATTTATGCATGGAGGTGATAGTCATTATAGCCATTGATGATATAGAAGTATATTTATTAAAAAGTAGAAGTCCCATACACATTTTAAAAAAGTCATAATGTTACACATTCTCATGTATAAACACACACAATATATATATATATATATATATATGATTAATAAATAGCCTCTTCTGTTTATCCACAAGTTCTCTGTCCTCTTGAGAGCATCATCCCCCATAATAACAAGACTGTTTTTGGTCCTTTAACCCTTTACCAAGAAGCTGTTCCTCTATCATACCTATCATAATTTGAATAAAAACCATTACCAGAAGACTTTGCCTGAATTGTTCTGTCCCGTTTTCTCATTCAGGCCATGCTAGATCCCCCAACTTTGCCATTAGTATTTGCTACTAATGTCAGTGCTTCCTGTCTTCCTTATATAGACTGTTTCTACCATTAAGCTATTGCCTGTTACTAGTTTTTAACAAGACTTGGTAATGACAGATGAGGAAAGAACATGATTGAGACATCACACTTCTATGATTCCTGAAACTCGCAATTCCATCTCTTCCACAGGGAAAGCCTGGTGCGGGAGAATTGTCTGTATTCTGTTAATCATATTTTCAATAAACACTGACTGGCCAGTCAGGAAGCATCATAGGTGGGGCAACCAGACAGGAAGTAAAGGTGGGACAATGAGAGCAGGAAAATGCTGGGAAGGAAGAAGTCCATTCCTCCCGAAGTCCTGCCCAGACCACCGAAGAAGCAGGATGTGACCAACCCCACTGAAAAAGGTACTGAGCCATGTGGCTAACATAGATAAGAATAAGGGATAATAAGAAGCCTGAGCTAAAGGGCCATTCAGTTTATAACCTAATGTATACTCTCTCTGATATTTTCTTTGAGGGCTTAATGACTGTGGGAACTTGGCAGGACAAAAACCCCAACAAATAGGACCTCATGTTACTTTCTAGGTTCTTTATTGGGCTCCACTCCTCTATCTATGGATTATTTATAAATGTGTGTAAACAGTCTGATGAAGTTTATATTATTACATTTATTGCACAGAATGCAAGTTTAGAAATATTAAAGTAAGCAAAAAGAGCAAAGCAGAAAGCAAGGAGAATTTGACAAAGCTGTAAAATAGTAATTAAATAGATACACTTAAAAAAAGTTACATTGAAATTTTTTTTTTACAATAGACCCCTTTATGTTAGGGTAAATACTATATTCCTCTTTCTATTATGTTCAGTTTCTCTAATTGAAAAAAAAGAACAGAAATAAACTATTGAAATTCATGGCCTCTTCTTTAGTGATCATTGTTTCAGATATATAAACTAGAGTCTACTTAGTGCTGCTTACTAGGAAGCATATGTGACTCCTTCAAAACACCACAAAGGGTGAGAGCTACACTTCTCTGTGGGGATAGGATTAGAATATTGTTAGAAAGTGTATTGGTTTAGGAAAGTAAGAATAAATGGTTCTTCTCTATGGTTGATGAGATCTCTGATCGCATGTAGTTGGCTAGGCTTATAGTAGTAGGCTTTATTTCCTTCTTACTGAGCACAACTTAAATAAAATTAAACAGCTGTAGGTTTCTTCCAAGATGAATGCCACTATGGCACCATTGGGGCCATCCTTCATGAAGAGTTGTTGTGGTCCATAGTCATTGCAATGGAGTAGGATTGTTGATTGCTTTTCTCACCTGGCAGTGTGTGTAGCACTTCAGGGTAATGAAGAGCCAGTTTTAGGAAAGAGGCTTCCAGGTCAGTTCCAGTTTGATTCTTGTAAGTCTTATATCCTAAGTGTGTGGTTTCTACTGCAATATGGACTTATCTTCAAATTCTGGTAAGCAACCAAAAATAGTAATAATCTATTTTGTTTGGTGACTCCCTTAGACTGCCTTGACTGACAATTCTAAGGTCTATTTTCCATGTCTTGTGCAGGGTTTTTTTTTATTTTTTTTGGTAGTTTATGGATTTTAGGGAGAGCATCATCCCCCATGTAGCAAAACACTACTCTCTCCCTCTCCCCCCCTCCCTGTGTGTTTTCATTTAAAGTAAGCTTAAAAAATAATAAACTCCGTATATTTTTTTCAAGTGTCTGCGTGCTATTTATCTCTCTCCCCCTCTGTATTACTCCTCCCACTGCTACCCCAGTTAAAGTCTCCATCCCATTTTCTCAGATTGTTTAAAATATGATTTGCATAAAGTCCCATGAGAGTCCAATAATTTTCTTAGTCTTAGAAAATAAAATCCTAAATCTTTGTATGGTTTCATTAGACTTTAACGACCCTTTCTGGTCTGGTTTGTGATCTCAGACCTTGTCTGTTTGGAATTTCTATTATCTGATTCCCTAGATTACAATTTCCCCCTTTGCTTTCACATGCTAAGATTGTCTTGTTCATCCATATCCTGTCCCTCTTGCTAGAAACATTCTGTCTGCAAAATTGGAAATCATTCCCTTCATCTTGTCATTAGGCCAGTGTGTAACTTTCCTTGACAGCCATGATAAGGTTCATACCTCTACCCTCATCTTTCCTCACCCCTCTACCCACACAGCCACTTCCTCCCCATCTTATATTGTTTTTCTTTTCTTTTTGAGATGCCTCCAATCCTTTTCTCAGAATGAAAGCTGAATTTCTTTTATTTTCTCCAGTGTTGTGACTCTGTAGTCATATTTCCTAAAACATCATCATTACCTATGCAAATAGAATGGTTTAAGCACTGTGCCAAGCATTTTTTAATTTTTGATTTTAATTTTTGATTATTTTTGATTTTTTTCACAACCATTCCAAAATTTAAAGCCTAAAAATTATCGCATTATCTTGTACAATCCCATATTTTCATGGGGGAGACAGAGGTGAAGGTCAGCCTGGAATTCGCTAAGGTCATATAGCTAGTTGTAAACACACTGGGAGCACCCTTCTTTCTGCTTAAGCTGTCTGTTCCTCAATCTGATTGTTTAAGCTTCTGACTTTCCTGGAAGGAAGATGTCTTGTTATCTGATAAAGAGCAATCTTTGCCATAGGTGAATGGCCAGAGTAGCTCTCCAAAGGAGCAGGCTAATTTTAAGTGCAATTCCCTTTAACAAAACAGTAGCTCTTAACCCACTCTGTACTGAATCTTGGAGCTCCATACATAATTTTGCAGCTGAACTGCATGCCTGTCTGTTTTCTAATAAATCCAGTATAAAGCAAGATATGTTTTAGAGGAAAATCAATCTGTAAAGGGCCTGTTAGGAATAGCAAGTATTGTTTGGTTTAATACTTGCTAGGAATAGCAAGTATTGTTTGGTTTTAGATGGAAGACCCACTGTACTATGTCTTCTATTAATTTTTGAGGTATCATTTTGAATTGAATTTTAAATTCATAGTCATTATGGGATATTTTTACCTTTCTTGTGAGTCTCATTTTTTCTTTTGCTGTATTTAATATTTTAAAGGTAATTATTGTGTTCACCTGAGAGCAGAACATCTCATAGAGTTTTTCTCAGTACTATTTTTATGTTCAGGTAATTAAGTCTAAGGTCTACATGGAAATAAAATCATATTCTAAAACATGTATTCTTCTTACTTATAAATCTATCAATAAATATAGTGTAATTATTTAGAGTGGCCATAACTTAAGCACAAATTTTAAAGATAGATATAAATAAAAGCTTTGAAAATTTCCTCTTTTTTGCAACAGAATATTTTTTTGCCTTTTTATCCTTAGTGATATATTGATAGGCATTTGTCAGGATTCTATTTTTTTAAAAGTTTCACAAGCCAAGCTTGGTGATGCACACCTTTCTTCCTAGCACTTAGGATGCAGAGGCAGGCAAATTTCGGAGTTCAAGTCCACTCTGGTCTCTAGAGTGAGTTCCAGGACAGCCAGGGCTATATAGAGTACCACTGTTTCATACAAGAGATGAACAAACAATAGCAAAGAGTTTCACCAAGAGGTCTTCAGTATTTGCTGGATTAATATACTAGGGTGACCATTGGCTGTGAGCTCTTGGTTTCCATGATGTCTTCATTAGAGATGTTTTAATTCTTACATAGCATTTTATTTAGAAAAGATGCATACTAGGCATACTTAATCACTTTCTTCTTACAGGGCTAAGTACAGACAGGGCACATATGTAACAGTAATTCAGCTGTTGGTGTCAACAAAAGGGAAACGTAGCATTGGTGATTCTTTCAGATGTATTTAGCACACTGTTTGAATATGGTGGACAACTGGAGAATGTTTCTAGATTGATTTGGAAACATATTGTGTGATTCTTTTAACTATGAAAGCAGTGAAGTACCAGTTCTCATCATTACTGGGAAGAGAAAGGAACAAGGAGGTGGAAATGCGATGAGGGTAAGAAATAGCTGTGCTCTTTACAGTGCTTGTCGAATTCTTTAGATATCAAACATTCTAGTGACTCTAAAAGAACGCAGTTTTGGACTGGTATCCAAGGTCAACAGGTGGTTTCTTTTTCTATTGATGCTGAAACAATCCCAGACAATTTCACAGGCCCCCATCCCCCATCCCAGCACTTTTCTGAAAAGTCCTAGTGACCTCACACGAATGGTTACATGGTTAATATTAGAGTTCTTTGGCATTTAGAAGCCAGAGGCAAATTCCTAGAAACCCACAAGGACAATCTGAGAACATTTAAAAAAAGAGATTTGTTGATTTTTTTTTTGTCTCATGTGTGTGTGCGCACACACACACACACTCTCTCTTGCCTCCAAGAATATATGTGTACTGTGTAAGTTCCAGAAGAGAATATTGGATCTACTAGTATTTAAGTTAGAGATGGTTATGAGCTCCCATGTGAGTATCTGGGAACCACACCCAGGTCCTCTTCAAGAGCAGAAAATCTCTTAACCACATAGTCATCTCTCCAGCACCTCCCTGGTCAGTTTTAATGTAAAAGGAACTAAGTATTTAATTGGATCAATTATTAAAACTGAGTCAGCTTAGTTGCCAACTTGATAACACCAGGAATTAACTAAAACCCAAATGGATGGCCACACCAGTGAGAGATTTTTTTCTTAATTGAGTTATTTGAGATGGGAAGACCTGCCTCTAATCCCCTTCTTTAAGCTTGTAGTATCCATCTTTAATCTGGGCCACACCTTCTGCTGGAAACCTACATAAAGGACATGGACAAAGAAAGCTCTTTGCCTGTTTGCTCTCTGTAGTAAGTCCATTCCTTCCCTGACGTGAAAGCCTACTTCTTCAGGATTCCAGCATATACTGAAGACTAGCTGAGATATCCCTCACTCATGGACTGAACAACTACTGCATTCTTGGGCCTTCCATTTGTAGACAATCATTGGTCCAGTGGCTTTTACTCCTGGCTCTGCCCACCACTCCTTTTGTGAGCTTGATCAGTAGCCTTGATGTGAGAAAATGCCTTTCTCTTCATAGCTACAGTATGGTGGGTACCTTGAATTATGTTTTAGGGTTTTTCTTTGCACTGTGTGATTCTTCCTAAGCAATTGCCCAGGGAATGTAAACACTCTCTGGTGCTGCTACAGCTGCGGTGTGACAATTGCCCTCTGAGTCTTTTCCTGTCAGATGGTTTAGTCTGACCCAAGCAGGAAATGCTTTAAAAATAGACCTCTAATGCTGAGAAGGGCTAGGAGACATTTCTGTTTCTCTTTGTATTTTAATCTTTTCCTTTTCCAGCCAGTTTATCAAGTGAATAGAGTTATTAACCTAAATGATAACACGTTATGCTAATATGTGACTCAGTTTCTCTTCTTCATGGTCACACCTTAAATTCCTTGTAAGCTAGGAGGTAGGCTATCAGCAGTACAAGCATGTTAGTGATGAATTACATTGAACCATTGAACAACACATTTTTAAAGTCATTAATGTAGAGATTTCTTAAGAGATGAGGGAGATAACACAATCATTTCTTGGTCTGGGATGACACAATCAACCAGTAGCTATGTGAGTCTTTAAGTTCAGGCATGGGAGGGAGGAAAGGCTATAGCTCCATGGCATCCCTTATGATTAGGGTGGACAGGACTCAACCAAGTGTCACCTGTGTCCCTACCAAGGACCCCAGCACCTGGAAATCAGGCACCTGGTGCAGACCTGCGCAGGCTCTGCGCTTGCTCACTCTTTCTGTGAGCTCATTCTATTCTCTTCTTTCATCGTTCAAAGGCTTTGCTATGTTCCCCTTCTACTGTGCCCTTTTCTCTATTTTAACCTATAGTGTCTACATGCTTCTATCTATCTATCTATCTATCTATCTATCTATCTATCTATCTATCTATCTATCTATCTATCTATCTATCTGTGGTGACCTATGTTCTATTTTATGAATTATTTTTGTTTCTTTCTAAGAGACACTGTTAAGCTAATCTGTTGATGTTGTATTTTCAGTATTATTTTTATTTCATTTTTGTCTTTTAATACATTCTATTTTTTAAAATTATTTATTTATTTATTTGTGTTTAGGGGGTGTTTTTTGTCATGTATGTGCTGGTGACCTTGGAGGCCATAAGAAGGCATCCCATTCCCCAGAACTAGCATTACAGATGATTGTGATCAACCATGTGAGTGAAGAGAATTGAATCTGGATTTACTAGAAGAGCAACAATGCACTTAACCACCGAATCATCTCTTCAGTCCCTTAATACATTCCATTTTTAAAATCCATGCTTAAGATGCTGATGGTGGATACATTTATAGTCTGTTTATTACCTGGTTTCTCTATATTCTATCTTATAGGCAGAGGTGCAAAATGTGTAAATACACACATTGTCCAAATTACTCTATGTATTAATTTCAGTAGCTTGCACACATTTTAAATTAAAATATAACTTTCAGACTCTGAAGTTAGGGTTTAATCACCCACCTTGGATCAGTAAATCAGTAAAAAAACTATTTACTAGAATTTAAGTTTTGAGAAGATTTATCTATTCACATTTTTGCCTCCTTATTTCCCTATATGGTTGCATTGCAGGGTTCTTTATTTGTGAAAAAACTAAAAATATAAGAATTACAAGAATTAATACAGTGTAAGACATAATAGGGCATCACTTTATAATTAGACATTATGACATAAATTGACATTTGAAGGATTTTATTGATCTTTATTGAGCTCTACATTTTTCTCTCCTCCCCTCCTACTCTCCCCTCCTCTCTTCAACCCTCTCCCAAGGTCCCCATGCTTCCAATTTACTCAGGAGATCTTGTCTTTTTTTTACTTTCTACTTCCCATGTAGATTAGATCTATGTAAGTCTCTCTTAGTGTCCGCATTGTTGTTTAAGTTCTCTGGGATTGTGGTTTGTAGGCTGGATAAGGAAAATGTGGCATATTGACACAATGGAGTACTAAACAGCAGAAAAAAATAATGACATCATGAATTTTGCAGGCAAATGGATGGAACTAGAAAAAAATCATTCTGAGTGAGGTAACACAAACACAGAAAGTCAATTATCACATATATTCCCTAATAAGTGGTTTTTTAAACATAAAGCAAAGAAAACCAGCCTGCAATGCAGGGTTCTTAACTAAAATTCTTGGCTATTTACAAAAGGTTTCTGTGGCTAAATTGAACAACATTCCTTTTGGCTCATTTGTAAAAAAATGCCCAGAAATGTGCTTGACATTTGGTATCATTTTTTTAATGATTTGTTTTTATTCTGAAAATAGTGGTACAAAATTCAATTATTTTAGTTGCTTAGACATCTTACCATCTTAAGACAATTTAAACATGGTTGCCTGCAAATTCTTTGAGAGAGTAGAATATATTGTTTATACTTTGCTTATGATCTGTGTGCTTTACCAACTGCAGTTAGTAAACAACTAGTCTAGACGTTTACATTCTACGTGAATATAACCAAACATGAGAAAATGGAAATTATAAATTTTGAGAACTGATTTTCCTTTCCACAGCAGGCTTTTAAAAGAAGCAACTTGTCACTTTGACAACCTGAAGTGGGAACGTCAAATCTACAAAAGACCCTTAAGGTATCATTTTTCTCTTAGTTTCGTCCCTTTACAACCTCCTGAAGCTTTGAGATAGGCATATGCTTATGTGAGGAAAAGTTATACTAGAGCTGGAGAGATACTGCAGCCCCTAAGAAAACTTGCTGCTTTTATAGAGGGCCTGGGCTCAGTTCCCAGCACCTACACTGAAGGCTCACAACTGCCTGTCACTCCAGTTTGAGACAACTGACATCCTCTTCTGGTTTCTGTGCCCACGTACATATATGTAGTGCACATGCGCATATTCAGGAACATACAATTTGTGTGCACACACATTACATAAATAAGTCTTTTACAAACAGTAATACTCTTATCTATGTGTTGGATCCAACCTGACATATTTATTCACGCTTTGGGGGGAGAGTGTGGATTAAGAAAGAAATAGAAGCTGGGCGGTGGTGGCGCACGCCTTTAATCCCAGCACTCGGGAGGCAGAGGCAGGCAGATCTTTGTGAGTTCGAGACCACCCTGGTCTACAAGAGCTAGTTCCAGGACAGGCTCCAAAACCACAGAGAAACCCTGTCTCGAAAAACAAAACAAAACAAAACAAAACAAAACAAAACAAAAAACAAAAAAAAAGAAAGAAAGAAATAGACAAGAGACATCAGAGCCAGTGAAGGCATCCAGTGAATACTGTGATCTGCCTTGTGTTTATATCTCATAGCCTTTATATACGCCAATCTAAAAAGGAGGGGCAAGAAGGCAAAAGACTTCTTTGCCAAGATACAAAGAACAAAGTAATTACCTTCTTAAAATTCAAAACATCAAGTAACCACACCCTAGGTCAAGCCTTCATCACATATCCCTGAAGAAGCAAGAAGAGGTCTGAACACTCTGACCTTTAGTCAAGATGGAATGGATCCACTTCTGTGGACTCCCACATCTAGGAGTATAAGGAGAAATATTTATAGATTGTTGTTAGAGTCTATCCTGGTTTTGTAAATTAGTGGTTGTAGATTCTTCTCCAATGATCATGATTTCATTATCACTTTGTAGCTGGCTAAGTTTCCAGTCCAGGTATGGTAGCCCTCTTTTTGATTAAGTACAATTAGAGAGGTATTAGTTCCCACTGAGGTATGTGTACCATATCTGCACCCATAGGATTATTGTGCAGTGCTGGTTGTTTAATGCGACAATTAATGACAAATAGGTCATAGATTTGAAGAAAAGCAGACAGCAGTATGTGGTAGGGCTTGGAGTGATGTCCACTTTTCTATGGGACTTTGTCTTTGGGCTCTGCCTGATTTGGTAGCTATAAGCTCTAGTTGTTCATTCTGCAATCTATTCCTTATGCAATCCTGTGAAGCTACTGTAAGTTTTGGGTTGCTACTGTCCTGTGAAGTATGTGCAAGTCGACCTCAATATACTTTCTCAGCAGTTTTGAACATCTTGCTGGATCGCTAATGTGTATAATAAGCAATACATTTTTTTTGTTGTTCTTCTTCTTAGCCAGTAGGTTAGTTTGTTACAAGTTATTCTTTCACTTTTAAAATAAAAGTCCGGGAGCCTACATTTGTCCTGGAAAATTAATTATTATGGCAAAAGAATTATGGAAGTCTGAAATAGAAAAGTTTACCTGAAATAAGTTTTCTATGATCACAAACAATATAGCCAAAATTTCAACATAGTACTAGCATAAGGATGGGCACAAGTCAGGGAGCATTATATCTGAAGGCTTGGATATTTTAAAAGGTCTAATTGACTGAAAAAATAATTTCAGGGTTATCACTGGATCTCTAAACCTAATACAATTATATAATAGGAGAAATATCTAAAGACATATAAGTATGCTTGGTCTCGATAAGCATAGTTCTGGGTAGAGTTAGTGATGACATTGAATACGACTGAAAGTACTTAGGGATGTGGAGCAGGAACAGAAGTGATCCGAATTGATTTGAACATCAAAACTTTCCATGAAGATTTTATCTAAATTGAAAAATGAAACTTCCAGTCTTTAGGGCTAGCCAACAAAGCCCAGAATTCTTCCAGAAAGCATCAGAAGACAATATGAAGCGATATTACATGGGTCAGGCCCTGGAGATACAAAAAGCCTTTTTTCCTTAGGAGGAGGGTTAAACATTACAAATAAAAGCAGTGATAAAAATTATATTCCCATTGACTGAGTTACATAAACAATGAGATGTAAGTGCCTTAAATTAAATTGGGAAATGGGAGGCGGCGGTGGGGAAGAGACAGAAATCTTAAATAAATAAATAAATAAACAAACAAATAAATAAAAGAAATGGGGTAAGAACTGACAAAAAAAAAAACTAAAAAAAAAAAAAAAGAATCATTTTTAACCCCTACAAGTTTGTGAATTAAATGTCAGTATCACTTTACAAATGAGGAGGAAGTACAAAGGAGGAAGAGTTTGTTTAGGAGAAGTGGAGAAGGATGAGATGGGACCAAAACTCAGGCATCTGGTTCCAGACACGACACCCCCATAGACTACAGTACACTATTTAAGCTGAAAGTCTTCACCTTTTCCTGAACTTGGGTAGTAGAAATAACCAAAATCACAGTAACCATATATAATTTGCTTATCCTTTTTGGAGGGGGATGTTGCAAATAGAATAATAATGAATTTTAACTTCTTTGTTATATGCATTGTTTAATGAACCAGGATAAGAAACTAGGGATAGTCCTTGATAGAATATAATTTAAGTAATGCAAGCAAAACAGGACGAATTAATATTATAGTGAGATATAAAATACGCAGTCTTTATGCATGTGTATACAAATTAACTTACCATGAACAGAATCATTTTATACCTCAGTCAATTCTTACATAAATATTATAGGCATGAACTTGGTGGAAATTCAAAATATCATTTAATATAATTTGAATGCCTGCTCTGAGTATACTGGTAATTTCAATGAAATTTTAAAGTATACTTTAAAAGTAGTCCAGGCAAAAGAATCTGAGGTCCCTTTTGTTATCTAAGTTAAGTTACCTGTCATGTCTTTGCTATTGTTTCTCTAATTTATGATTCATCAGTGTGACCAATGCTAGCTAGATGGTCCAGGAGTGAAGTGTGATTGCTGGGAAATCACCCAGAGCAGATTCAGTCAGATCTCAGCATCCGGGCAACACTCCTGCTGTAGGAAAATAGCTGTGACTCCAGCTCTGAGAGATTCAACCCCCTCTGCTGGCTTCTGCACCCAAGCACACCTACACCGGCATCACAAAGACAAATAGGTCCGTCAGTAAGATAGTCTTTATGGCAGGGGTGACAGTGCATACCTTCCGTTTCAGAACTGGAGATGTAGAAGCAGGAAGATCTCTAGCAGTTTAGGGCCAGCTTGGTCTATATGGTTAGCCAAGGCTACATAGTAAGATGCGGTGTCAAACAAAACAAAGTGAAAACAACACAAAAAAGATAAACTACAGACACTATGTGTTTGCAGCCATTTCATGCCAGACACTTGGCAAACGCAGGCCACTTTTATGTCTTCAGGATAATAGTAAAAAATTTGAGTTCAACGCCTCAGGTGTTGAAGAATCAATAATTAATTTTACTTCTTCTGATTAATCTGGAAACCACAATAAAATCATCTGAGCAGAAATCAAGCCTTAGATTTACTGTTTTTGAAAGGTTATCAAAATAAAAGCGCTATTTTCCCTCAGTAGGATGATGACAGGTGGCTGCCTCAATTACCTGAAGCTGTGTCTCGACATTTTTGAGGACTTTCTGACACAGCTCTTTAAGGGCTTGCTGGAAAGCCTGTTTTTTCGCCCTTCATCTCTACAGACTTCAAAGGAGTCTGGTATTTCAGAAGACTGTCAGAATGTGCTGATGCATATTTGAGAGAGCACATATTTTTATAGCTCGCCATCGTTGCTACACATTATTATTCCTCTCAGGTTTCCAGCTGTAGAGCCATATAATGCAAACGGAGTCTGTGTGTGGGAAATACCAGGCTCGTCACAGGGCGAAGGGAACCTTCCACTGTCTGTGACTTTTCTCCAGAAGAAATGAAAAGAGGAATCCATCAAATGTTAGCGTTATGAACTGAGACGCTCTGGAATGTTTGTCCAGAGTCCCCGGCCTCAGAGCAAAGGCTCTTACACTGTTGGGCTCCAGGGGAAGACTTGAGCCAAAGTCAATATGAGCAGAAACTCCATCTGATGGGGCTGTGGAAACAGCTGGAAGCACTTAGCAGGAAAACCACCTCAAATTCCTCTCCCAGAAATGCTGACGGCATGGGAGATGTGTGTGCATGTGTGTGTGTGGAGGGCGGGTGGTGCTGTCAGGATCTCTCTTCAGCTGTGGTCAGAAAAAATATTTTCTTTCCCCGAAAACTGTAAATATATGTGTTCAGCCTTGTCATAATAAACATCCAGCCAAGATGTCTTTCCTTTTCTGAAAATTAGCCCATGTTGGGTCCTTTTTGATATATTAATCAGCATTTGGTTTAAGTCAGCTTTCATGCTTTCTTTCAGTTTTTAATATTCACTACCCTTAGGCCTCATTTTCTAAATGAAATTGGATAGCATCCAGACTTCTATTAGGGGCCAGCCTGTCCAATGAATGTTTCATTCTGACAAACTTAGTTGGTAAAATAATAACCATTAATTCTTTGCCTTGTGCATGTTTTCCTCACTGTTCTACATAGCAACTTTTGCAATATGATTGTTAGGAAGAAAAAAATAAATGTCACACAAAACAGCAAGTAGATTTCTGTAGCTTTGTTGACGTATAGTGGCCAGTTGAAAATGATGTGTTTGTAAGTTCTTCAAGAGGATTTGCTAGAGCTGTACATGGTGAGACTTCCGCACACTCGGACAGCACACAAATCATCTCATAGCTTCTCCTTCTGGTGTGGGAAGAAAACCTGAGATCTACATCATGTAATTGCTTTCTCTATCTACTCTGTGGGGAACCCACCACCCAGCTCCCAGATAAATACACGGAGACTTATTCTTACTTATGAAGGCCTGGCCTTAGCTTGACTTATTTCTAGTCAACTTTTCTTAACTTAAATTATCCCATCTGCCTTTTGCCTCTGGGCTTTTTCCTTTCTCTATTCTATATTCTTTTCTTTCCTTCTTACTCAGTGACTGATTGTGCTGACTGGGTGTCTGGTCTCTGGCATCCTCTCTTTTCTCATTCCTTCTTCTTCTTTCTTCTTTTCATTCTCTCTGCCTAGTTGTCCTGCCTATTTCTCTCTCCTACCTAACTATTGGCCATTCAGCCCTTATTTAGAGCGATTAGGTACTTTAAGTAGGCAAAGTAATGCATTTTTACAGAGTTAAACAAACTTAACATAAAAGAGAGCAACACATCTTTACATCATTAAACAAATATTTCACAGCACGAAAGAATGTAACTCATCTTTAACTAATATTCCACAACATTCTTAGTCAACTTCCTACACACAGGATCCTCTGACACTCATTGGTAATCCAAACTGCAGCGTCATACGTAATATTAACTTGAGCTGTAATAAAATTGGAACCTTTTGCCACTTGACCAACATGTCCTAATGAGTCCCTTAAAGCACTATACTACAAAGTTTGCCGTTGTAGAGCTATATTAAGTAATATAGACAATCTGTTTGAGAAATAGATTTTCCACTCTATAGAAAGTAAATTTTGCTCTTGTGATAAAAGCTTTGAAAATTATCACTAGTCTAATGACTGTAGTATAGGTTGAACAAAGAGTGAACCGTGGGAAAACTATGGAAAAAAAAACATTATTTTACATTCAGTATCTGAAAAGTACATAGTGTGATTTTCTACTGGACAAACACAAGCGACACACATATATGTCTAATTACTTTTGTAACAAGTACTGAACCTAGGGTTTAATGAACGACAGGCAGACAGTCTATTACTGAGCTCTGTTTAGGTTTTAATCATTGAGACAATTTATATAATATATATATACATATATATATATAATATTTATTTACTTACTTGTTTGAAATAAGTCTTATTATATCGCCTTGATGATCGTACAGTTCACTTTTTAAACCAGGCTAGCTTCAAATGCATAAAAAGCTGCCTGCTTCCCCCTGCACATTGCTGAGACAGAAGTGTGTATCACCAAACCAAGCTTATACTTCTCAAAAGGTGTGTTTTATGTCTACCTTTGATTAGATAGCTTTTTAATTATTACTGTTTTATAATTCTGTGATAAATTCAGTTTTGGGAGCAAGTCTCAATTCTATATATAGAATAAGTCATCTAAATCTGTGCGATGACTTGTATTATTGAGCACTCTGCTTCCAAAGTGCTACATAACATATTAATGATTATTTTCCCCAAAGAATGGGGAATATTTCATTCATTTATTCACCAATTGTTTCCAAATTACTGGAAATTATTTCATATCCCTAATGTAGCAGTAAACTTAGCAAGTTTCATTCCTTTAAGGAGATTATTATGGTCCATTACAAGTACAGTGTACAGATAAAGAAAAAAATATGAACATCAGGTTTTGCTGATGTCTTCACATAAACAGAAAATGAGGGAAGTGTGAACACAGCACACTGAGTGTGTGGGCTGCTACTTCATAGAAGGTGATCAGGAGAAATCTCTTAGGGAAAGTGATTTATCCATGTAAATGCATCATGCTATAAGAAACCAACTCATGTGTCTAATGTTCAGAAAAATTTTCCAAGAAAAAGGAAAATTTCCCAAGAGTAAAACCTGCTTGGTTTATTCAAGAAAGTCTGAAGTAGTTAGCTGGTGTGGCTGAACACATAGAATGTGCACACAGTACGTGACAATGAGGTTGATGGAATCAGATCTCTAGACAGATGGTAGGTGTCCAGCCCTTGATCTGGGAGGTGAAGGTATGGAAAAGCTTTGAGAAGAAGCATGAATCAGTCTGACAGATATTTGAAAGGATCCCTCTGACCTTGAAATGGATGATCCCATTGGGAGGCATGGTGATAGTGGCTTGCATCAAGGTCACATGAATGAGAAAACAATAAGCTAACAAAAGGTCATATTCTGAACTACCAAGTCCTGAAAATATTTTGAAATAAAATCACTGATTTTTCTAATGGTTTGGGCCTGGGGAAAGAGATAAAATGATGACTAAGAGTTTACTCCAAATGTTTTAGTCTCAGTAACCATAAAACTACCTATATTTTTAAATATATCTATTTTATGGAAAGCTTCAGGAAAAATGGTTTCTTTGGAAATTTTATGGAGATATGCCTCAAGCCTATAGCTAGAATGTCTGTAGGTTTGATTCATGAGGAGTTAAGACGTATAGGTATGGGAGGAAGGCATATAGTAGATAGGCGTCATGATTAATGGTACACGCAGAACTAACTTAAGGTACTGAGCCAAGGAACAAGAAGCAATTGCACAAAAATGGAGAAGTATTGTTAGGCAAGTTTCCAAGAGTAGCTTGATAGATCCTCCAAAGTTGGCTGAAGAATTTTCTTCAAGCTGAATGACAGAGGCTAGGTTAATGACTGGTTCCAAGAGGATTTCACGTCGTGGAATGCAGCTATTCCGACATGTGCAGGATAACACAGTGCTGGCGAACAAGGCTCTCAGTTAGGTAGATGAAAACCTGGACTCTGCCTTTCATTATCTCTATGACCCTGAGCAAGATAGGCAACCTCTCTAAGCCTCGGCTCTTTCATCTTCAAATGAGGGGTCTGAGAATTCGGGGAGGTGAGGACTGCAATGTGCACAACAGAGCGCCTGTTAGAGAATCAATATCAGTAAGTGTGGTCTGCATTAGCACCACCTCCAAGGTACATCTGATCAGAGGGACACTCGATGGGCAGGGTCCCAGGAGTCAGCAGAGAGCAGGGCTCACACAGATCTCCTTTGCCGCTGTGAGAAAGAACAGCTGCTCTCCAGATGGAAGTCAAATGTTTGCAGTTTTTCATGGGTTTTCCTTTGCGAAGTCTACTGAGATGTCACCATAAAAGGCTGCCACACCTCTGTTGGGGAAGTCAAGACTTTCCTCACCTCAGCTGAATTGCTAACAAATTGTATATTTTAAAAATCACCCTAAAGGGATAGGAGTACAATTATCATTTGTAATCAAAGTTTTCCTTGAAGTATACTTTTTGTGTTTAAAATTCAACCAGAATATGAACACAGATTAGCAGATACCATGAAAAAAAAATAGTCAGAATTGTATGGTGAATTGCAATTGTTTTTATTTCGAAAAGTTTCAATGTGACATATTTTATGTTGGGCCTATAGCTATCAAAATGCTTTACAGAGCTAGAACCCAAGCACAAATACATTCATGCTTTAATAGACAATTATATGTGCACAGCAAAATGTCTGAGTGACTCTTTAGCAAATTAGAAAGAGTGGTTATGCTTCAGTGATTTGGGGCTTTTCATGTAATGGCAATTTGAAATTTTTCCATAGTTATTTCTTCTACAAATAAATCCAAACTTACAACCACATTCAGAACTAATCTAAATGATATGCCCTTAAAATCAAGCTTTATTCATAAATAGCAAAGTATTGAGTTAGCAAAAACGATCCACAAGTGACAACTCTCTGAGTAAGGCTATTTTTTTGCCTCACCTATAGAAGGAACAGTTTCAAGGACCTTGTTGTGAAAACACTGGTGAATTCTCCTCATTAAATCTGACTTTTGTTAAACCTTCCTCCACTCGTCCACTTAAAACAGGAACCCAAAGTGATCCCAGATGTGAAGACAAGTGAAGTCAGGATACTAAGAAAATATTTGCGAGCAATGAGCGTTCAACCACTTGGAGTAATTTGAATCATCTTCTTTGTTACTTTATCTCAAATTATAGAATCTGTTTCTTTAAATTTAAGTTACAAAGAAATGTTATATTACCTGACCAAACCAATACATCCATGACTATTCCAATATTCCGAGGAATGTCACTAACTTCCTTGTGTTTCTACAAACTTGCCTCAACTCCACCCACGAATGATCAAATGATACAACCAATCTCTTGGGTTCCATCCAGAAATTTCTAGGTTGAGGAAGCCACCAGAAAGTATATTACTTTAGGTTTTATGGATCCCTGTGCATTTCTGTGAAGCTGTACTAAAAGGTGTTTCTCTTTTTTTTTAATTTTTTTTTCAGTACAGATGTAAGGTTTTTTTTATTTATTAAAGATTTCTGTCTCTTCCCCACCGCCGCCTCCCCCTTCCCCCCCCCCCCCAATCAAATCCCCCTTCCTTGTCCGCCCAAAGAGCAATCAGGGTTCCCTGCCCTGTGGGAAGTCCAAGGACCACCCACCTCCATCCAGGTCTAGTAAGGTGAGCATCCAAACTGCCTAGGCTCCCACAAAGCCAATAGGTGCAGTAGGATCAAAAACCCATTGCCGTTGTTCTTGAGGTTTCAGTAGTCCTCATTGTCTGCTATGTTCAGCGAGACCGGTTTTAACCCAGGCTTTTTCAGACCCAGGCCAGCTGCCCTTGGTGAGTTCCTGACAGAACATCCCCACTGTCTCAGTGTGTGGGTGCACCCCCTCGCGGTCCTGAGTTCCCTGCTCGTGCTCTCTCTCCTTCTGCTCCTGACCTGGACCTTGAGATTTCAGTCCGGTGCTCCAATGTGGGTCTCTGTCTCTGTCTCCTTTCATCGCCTGATGAAGGTTAATATTCAGGAGGATGCCTATATATTTTTATTTGGGTTCTTCTTCTTATTTGGCTTCTCATTTAAGGTTAAAAACCAAGTCCGCTGAATAGACTTGTTACAATAATGTTCCTGAGACCAAATACTGGCAGAAGCAATCTAAATGCGAGGTTTGCTTTTAGAAGATACAGTGCATTGTGGTGGGGCAGTCCCGGTGGCGCAGAGAGCTAAGTCTGCAGTGTGTGAATGGGAAGTGACAGAAAGTCACACATTATTAGAACTGGAAGCCGAAAAGTGGGCCAGAGGTGGGGTTGGGCTTGAACTCTCATAGGCCTGGCTTCAGAGACCCATCCTGTCAGCCTGGTGTCCACAGGTGAAGATGAGACAGCTTCTGAAAACAATAGCCAAGCTTTGGTCTCAGATACATTAGCCTGAGGGGGACAATCCACAACACAAAGTTTAGATGTATGTGATGTATGTCTTATTTCAGAGAGTAGAGATTGTCTGAAAGACTTTCACCTTTTTTTTTTTTTTTTTTTTTTTTTTTTTGAGACAGGTCTTCTCTGTGTTGCTTTAGAGCCTGTCCTGGAACTAGCTCTTGTAGACCAGGCTGACCCCAACTCACAGAGATCTCCCAGCCTTTGCCTCCCGAGTGCTGGGATTAAAGGTATGTGTCACCACCTATCTAGTATTTATATCAAATATGATTGAGCTGTCAGCCATTGCTGTCTGCTGTAAATGGCTGCGTTAACACAAAGGAAGAAATGTTTTAGTGCTGAAATTTACTCAGATTGATTGCTTCTGGCTACCAAGGAAACCTCACATTTAATAAATGGTGAACTTTGTGGAAATTTCCGTTCAGTGTACCTAGAAGATAGCCTACACCCTTGAAACACCGTAAGCAAATGTAATCGGTATTTTCTGCACATACCTTGAACGTAGCACAGTGCTTGAGTTTGCCAATAAGTACTTCATGAAATAATATAGAAGCAGAACTTTCGAGCCCAAGCAAATTATCCTCACAAACTTGGGCAAGTGTCATGGATTCTCATTAAGGCCAACTCTCAGGGTCAAGAGAACCTGGCCTTCGTCATGCCGATGAACCAGCACAGCCGTTTAAAAGGGGAG
Source organism: Microtus obscurus (assembly GCA_963919715.1). Classification (NCBI taxonomy): domain Eukaryota; kingdom Metazoa; phylum Chordata; class Mammalia; order Rodentia; family Cricetidae; genus Microtus; species Microtus obscurus. The sequence goes on from CAWTZC010001472.1 coordinate 2,792,539, forward strand.
CGGAGAACTAGGAAGTTGTTCTCAGAGTATGTAGATCATACCTTGCTTATTTATAGCTGATCTTTAGCTTTAGAGGTTACGAAATGCATGTTCATAATGCCTATTAATTGGCCACATTGTTTATTTATTATTCATCATGCAAGCAATTTTCAGGAATTATTTCAGTATTTATTTGACTGTCTCCAAGACCTCTTACTGCTATAAAACGCAAATATCCCAAATGTCTTAAATTGGACCTTGGCAGAAAACAATAGCAATCACACTATCTTTTATTTCTGGCTTTGGAAGCGAGCTGCACTGTGAGATCTCTCAGAAAAACTTAGCAACACTGACCCTGCCATGAGCAAAACAACCCAGATTCCTTCCTGAAACTACTTAAAATTATTTGGCTAGGAAAGAGAACCACGGGGAAGAGCACAGTTCATGAGGTGAACTGAGCTGAGACACAGGAAGAATTTTTGGAAAGAAAATTGAGTATGTTTCCTGTTTGCACTTAGAATTCTCTATAAATAAGGCCTAGTTAGCATTTGCACTAATTTAAAATATTTATCCTTCAGTGAATGGCATCTGTTATGAATTTCTCTGAAAACATGTGTAAGAATTTTTCTTATTATTTTTTATTTTCTGAAATTAAAATATAGTTATATCATCTTCCTCTTTCTTTTTCTTCCCCTCCCCCATTTCCCCATGTCCCCTTCCTTACTCCTCTCAAGCAGTTGGCCTTTTCTTTGCAAGTATCTCTCTATAAAGATGCATATGTAAAAATATTTCATGTTACATATTTGCATAAATATATTTGCAAACATACCTGTAGGTATAAGGGCAAGTATCAGAATGCAATTAGGAATTGTGCTTGTCTAGGTTAAGTGAAAATAGTACATTCTCTTCTAAGATCCATAGCCTCACCAGCCCTGGGTAATTGCAAGTTTTCTTGTACCAGTCATGAGTTCCTTCCTGTTGAGTCGGTCTTGTATTCAATTTTCTACCTGATACTTTCTGTAAAGATATGTCACCAATGCACCTTTAGAGATACCTTCCCTTACTGGTCATTATTGGGATCTGCAGGTATCATAGCTGGGGAGAATTGTTGACTGCTTCTCTCCTTTGGCAGCCGTCATAGCAACTTCTGGCACTCTGGAAGCTAGACCTCAGGAAGGAGGCTTCTGGGTCAGACCTAGCTTGAACTTTCATAGTCTTCTGCCTGAAGTGTGTAGTATTTTTCAACAATAGGGATTTATTGTCAATGTCTGGAAGCAGTCAACAGCAGTCATCTGTTGTGTTTAGGAGTGTCTTAGATTCTCCTCACCAATAGATCAAAGGAGGTATCCTATGTCTTGTATTGGCATTTTGTTAGAGAGTGTGTTACTTCTATAGGATCATTGTCAGTCCTAATGTGTGTGTGTGTGTGTGTGTGTGTGTGTGTGTGTGTGTATGTATGAATAGGAAGGGAGTTTAAATTAGGAAGGAGTGAGGGAAGTCAATACAGAAGGAGAGAGGAACAAATAAGGACGTTGAAAAAACCTTAAGGAACCATATCATTTTGTTTTTATTCCCCCTTATTTAGCACATTGCTATTACTTATCAAAGACATATACAGAAATGGCAATCCCCTCAGAGGAATGGAGGCATCTCAGCTGAAATCACCTACCTACACCAAGCTTTGACCAACTTGATTGGGATAGACTCATTTGGATGTGTGTTATAGTCAGGGTTATAATCTGAGCAGTGGAGAGACATTGTGCCTTGGACTTGGTCTGTCCTTCGGCATCCTCCAACCATTCCTGTCGGCAGAAAGAAAAGAAGTCTTCAGGAGCCCCCATGTTTTGGTTTATGATTGATGTTTTTGTTGTTGTTGAAAATGCATGGAAAAGGAGGCTGTGGAGAACTGAAGGTAAAATGATGCTGCAAACAGCTCGTCAGCCTACCATGAGGTGTGCAGTTCAACCACATCAGGGCAGGGAGAGCGATCATGGCCACAGATGGTCAACAGGTTACTCCTTCAGGTGTCTGTCCCAGTCTACTCCATCTAGGTTAAGGTAGAGGTCCCTATTCGGCAGTTTGATTTCTCCATCTTACATAAGGATATTTGTAACCAATCTCATAAGGTCCCTGTGAGGTTGAGACACTGTGTCAGATGTCTCATGTGTGTCCCACACAGAGTACCTGTCGTATTACAGCAATTAGCTATGAGTAGCTGATGGTGTTTACGTAGGTCAAGGGCAAAGAGATCTAAAACTTAAGAGTGGTAGAGTTATTTAGCAAGGACACTGTGTCTCTAGTGACTTCAGGCATAATACTTCATACTTACAGAGAGTCTCATCTCTATTTTGTTTCACCCTTCTTGTGCTTCTCCACTGACATATTCTAGATGAGAATAAATACTTTTTTGAGAATACCTAAAGCAAGAATTGAAAAACTATAATAGCATATATGTATCTCTCACTGAAGTATCTGAAGGTGTTTTATTATTGTTAAACCCTTTCCTTGGAAAGTGGTAATTTGTTCAAAAACAGGCTTTTGACTTTCAGGTGTTTGATATCTGTGGCATCCGAAGGAGTTGATGAATTACAGAGATCTCCAAATGCTGTTCCAGGGTATAAGTATAATCCACAAGTACAATAATAGTGATAACTCCCATTAAATGTGTCTAAACCAACTTGTTCTTTGAGTTTCAGAGTAAATATATTCTTTAGTTATTTCCCAAACCAATAGTAATCCTTTTATTCTCCAAGGTAGAAAAAGTTTGACACAGAGAAACTAAGCAATCAATCAAGGATACAAGGAGTTATCAAAGTTAAGACTCAAAACAGAGCAGAGTTCCCCAAGCATAAATTTCCCAGTGCTCCCCAAACAGTGTTCTATGGTCACAGTGTTTCTCCCTGAGTGATGGGTGTTTAGCTAGATGGAGGAAAACCACATTGCCTCCTATATAGCAATAGGCTTACAGTCCTTACTATTGATGATGGGTCCCCTTCCTGTCAGTTATTATAGCTCTGGCCCAGAAAGCTACACAGCTGCATCTGTGACTACGACTGAAAAGACACTGATGCCTGAGGCTGAAACAATTGTTTCACAAAGCAAGACCCTCCTTCCGCTTCCATTACATACATTACTCTCTGCCTAACTCCAATGAGAATAATCTGCTTTGTGGTGGTTCTCATTACTTTCCCGGCTTCTTTTCCTAACTGAAGGAAGATATCCAAGCATCAGCCTTGCAGTTGCGATGGCTAATTATCTAACAGATTTTCTATTCAATCCAATACCAAGGCTGTCATCCTCAAACACAACACCTGAATTTGTGTTTACTCTTCCCCTGGAGATGATTAAAGGAGACATGCTAAATATGTGGACTGTCTACCAAAGCAAATTAGGAGGGAAATGACTACCTGGTGTAATATCCATGGACTCCCCAGGGTGACTTCCCTGGGACTTGTGGTGAATGAGACTTTCACCATTCTAAAAGAGGCTTAGAGAGCACCTGCAGAGATGCTCTTCCAGCTCTGTCAATGTGCATTTTACTGAACAAGATGAAGAGAGAGCAAAGAAATGACAGGACAAACTGTACAATCCTTCCTTCCTTCCTTCCTTCCTTCCTTCCTTCCTTCCTTCCTTTCTTCCTTCCTTCCTTCCTTCCTTCCTAGTTGGTTATGTGCTGTGCAAGCATGAAGGCATGAATTTGAACCCCAGAACACATTTTCATTTAGATTTATTTATTTTATTTGAGATCTCTATCTGCATGTATGACTTTATGCCAGAAGAGGTTATCTTATCCCAGTATAGATGGTCGTAAACCTTTGTGTGGTTGCTGGGAGTTTAACTCAGGACCTCTGGAAGAGCAACCAGTGCTCTAAACCACTGAGCCATCTCTCTGTTCCTTACATCTTCCCTAATATATACTTATCTCTGAGGCCATGGGTGAGTTGAGAGAAGGGCTTATTAAAGAAAATTCCCAGAGATGAAGGAGGATGATTTACTTAGCTCATAGTTTATGTTGATGCTCTTTTATCTGGTTACAAAATAAGTGTAAAAGCTATTTAAATACTCAACTCAGCCAGTGGATTTTAGTGTGGAAGACTGGCGCGACTTATAAAGAGGAATTAGAGGAATAATTTAATAGTGATGAAAACCTCTTGTCACTTAAAAAAAATTCAAAAAGGAAATGTTGCTACATGTCAGTACTTTTTTGACATTTAAAATATGGAGGTAGACAATTTGAGGCATGTTACAATAGGTGATAAAATACTTGAGTTCTAGTTTGTTTGTTTGTTTTCCATCAAATAACCTGTATGATATGGGGCTCTTATCAATACAGTACTACGTGCAAGCATGAGTACTTGAGTTCAGATCCCCAGCACTGACATAAAAAGCCAGATCCAGTGGCAGGCACCTGTAATCCCAGCACTGTGGACGTAAAGACAGGTGGCTGTCAGGGTGGGGTGTCACAGGCCAGCCATCCCAGCTGAATCAGAGAGCATCCGATTCACTGTGAGACCCCTTTTCAGAAAATATATGATAGAAAACTATTGTGAAAAGACATCTAATGTTGACCTTTGGCACCCACATACATGTGCACACACAGGAACAGAAAAGACAAAGCTAGGATAGTAATTGTGAATATTTAATAAGAGACTATAGTCATTAAATATTTAGCAGAGTTAAATAACATGGTGGGTTATGAACAGGTTGTGTTTGATAATCATTTATGGAAACCTGTTGAGTGACATGGCTTTTCATCAAGTAAACTCCTCAGAAGGAATAAGCACAGGAATTCTGCTTGTATATTAACAGGAGAACATATTAATGTTACAATCAGCTGATGGAGAGAAGTCATCTGACCTGTCAGGATGCCAGATGCTAGAGAAAGTGCCTTCAGGAGGCTGTGCAGCACAAACTGAAGGAGCCACTTCAAATATAACTGATGGTGAGCTACTCATCACAGTGAGTATTCAGACCATGCCTACAAGATGCCCGTGAAGATGCAGCAGATAAGAATCCCAGTCATTCTAAGACCCATGCCATATTAAAATTGTTATATTTCCTTCTATACACAAGAAACTGTATGTGTATATATATGGTTCCATTCACATAGAAAGGCCATATGTAAACATTATAGTATATGCAGATATTGAATATAACTAAAAAGAAATTTCTGGCTAAAAGACTGAAGGAAAACACATAATAAAATATATATGTCTTATATGATGTACTAAGATAGTGAATTTATTTTCAAAAATGGAAGGACTATTTGGATGAGATGTGGAAAAAAATTGCTTAGTACAATTCAGGGAAGTCCTTAATTTGAGTAAGTAAACTCACAATGAAAACTTCATTGCAACCCCATTTCTTTAAGATTTATCCAAAGAAACCTGGGGGCTGAGGATACAATTCAGAGGTAGGGCGCTTGTCCGCCCAGCTCTTAGGTCATGGGTGTGGAGTATGTCTCAACAAAGAAAGAAATGAAACCAAGGATTCCATGATGGAGCCAGGGTAGGAAGGGAAAGCAGAGGGGACAGGAAGATTTTAAAACTGAAAGGGGTGGAACAGATACTTCAGTCTTACACTGACTCTTTGGGTCTTTTGTGATCTTCATCTCAAACTCAGCCTTTCTAAAATCTTTTCTGTTTAGGTTTTCTGACTATGCATGAGAAAAACACACAAAAAAAAACGCTATGGCATTCGTAACAGGGGGATTTCTAATGAATTTTTGACATGTTGAAAAGTGATTTCTAGCTTGTCTATCAAATGGAAGAAAGATATTTGGAGAGCAATTTCTCCACACCTTTGAGATAATTATCTGAAGAGTTGCTGTGATTTGTGGTGAATTTTACTTATCCCAATCTCTTGCTTAAGGAACAGTGAAATAAAAAGGCCAAGAATAAAAATAACAAACTAAAATCAGTAGAACCAAATGAAGAGCCTTTCGTGTCATTAGTTACTATTGCAATGAGTGTCCAAATCACGGAAAAATGGTGCTAATTCCAAATCATTAAAATGTATCAGATAAATAACCAGCTGTGGCACTTTCAACACCTCCTTGGAAACCGAACTCTATAGTATAAGGTATCCTTTAATAACCCAGGTGTGCCCTGTTATTTTTAACAGCCCACATAACCCAATGTTGAAATACCAAGAAACTGTGGGCAAGCTCTCTTTTGCGTGCTTGAGTTACAGCTACCAGCTTTAAATCATGTTAGTGAAATGAGGTGTTCCCTCAACTTATTAAAGGACTCCTGATCTCTAACCTGAAACATCATCCTTTCAACCTACGAATCTGTGTTGTTTGTGTTGTTCTTGGAAAACAGAAAACAAAAAGACCTTACTCAGGGGAAAGACTTAGAGAAACAAAATGCCAGAAAACAGAAGGATCGTAATTAGACAACACGAAGGTGTTGTGAACCTATTGTGTTTTGTGAATTTCATGTGCATGCTGAACCGTCCCTTTCTATAAAGCTGTTTTAGCCTGAGATAGCCAGTGATGTAGAAAATGATGTCATTTTCTGCCCCATTGAGTTTGACGTTGTTCAGATAAGAAATAGGAACCTTTCTGTATAGATTTTCTCTAACCGTATGTTCAATTACGTCTCACTGATTGCAGGATTCTTACTCTACCCTATAGGACATAATTTTCAGAAATAATTTATAGCCCTTCCTGAAATCCAAAGGAAAGAATTTCCAGTTCTCAGTATTTACTATATAAGATTAAGTGTGTTTACTTCTCTGGTCAGTTTATTAAGTCGACATTGTTTTTACAATTAGTACATTGATTTTACTTCCTGGGTCAATAGTAGACTGGGCACTTTTGTGGTACTCCTCTGTCAGTTTTACATAAGTGACCCTAAGCAGTATTATCTGAATTTTTCAAAGTATAAAAAGCTTTTATGGCAGGTGGATCTCTGTGAGTTCGAGGCCAGCCTGGTCTACAAGAACTAGTTCCAGGATAGTTTCCAAAGCCACAGAGAAACCCTGTCTCGAAAAACCAAAAAAAAAAAAAAAAAAAAAAGGCAATGAAAGGAGACAGAGACAGAGACAGAGACCCACATTGGAGCACCGGACAGAAATCTCAAGGTCCAAATCAGGAGCAGAAGGAGAGAGAGCATGAGCAAGAAACTCAGGATCGCGAGGGGTGGACCCACACACTGACACAATGGGGATGTTCTATTGGGAAATCACCAAGGCCAGCTGGCCTGGGTCTGAAAAAGCCTGGGATAAAACCGGACTCGCTGAACATAGTGGACAATGAGGACTACTGAGAACTCAAGAACAATGGCAATGGGTTTTTGATCCTACTGCACGTACTGACTTTGTGGGAGCCTAGGCAGTTTGGATGCTCACCTTACTAGACCTGGATGGAGGTGGGTGGTCCTTGGACTTCCCACAGGGCAGGGAACCCTGATTGCTCTTCGGGCTGAAGATGGAGGGGGACTTGACTGGGGGAGGGGGAGGGAAATGGGAGGCGGTGGTGGGGAAGAGACAGAAATCTTTAATAAATAAATAAAAAAAATAAAATAAAATCTCAAAATAAAATAAAATATGCACAATATAAAAAAAAACTTTGATATCTTTTGTACTCATAACAAGGGTTTTTTACCTTTTTCTCCCTGCTTCTCAAAGCCTTGCAAAATGCAGCCTCCCTCCCTCACAACCTGCAGCAAGTTGGCTGGCCATTTCATCCCCTTTCTGCCTTTGATCCGCTCTTCTGAGAGAAGAACTCGCTGTGGAATGCCACCCATCTCAGTTCATTGATCATCAGCTCTGCCTACAAGGTGGATTCATGGCAGGTGTGTGAGGAACATCATACTCAGGTCTTGCCCAGAACAACAGAGTCAGTCAGTGCCTGTGGAGAAAGAGCATGCACACTTCTGGCTTACATGTGTCTAACGAGTAGTTTTGGTGCATGGTGGACATTAAGAAATGAGTTAAGCAATTCAAAGCAACTTGTTGGCAAAAAGGTCTGTGGTTTAGAAATACACTTTCTGATTCTTTTCTGCCACACACATGACAGTATGCGCAGAACATGATAGGATCATAATTCCAAACCCAAAACTCATTCAGCTTTTGAATGGCAAGTTGGCCTAATTTTACATATCAGCCATAATTGGTTCATCATTGCTCCCCATGGAACACATAGAGAAGAATTCAAAGGGTAGTCAGGGTGTGACCATCCAAAATAGTTGATGGCAGCAGGGCGGTGGTGGCGCACGCTTTAATCCCAGCACTTGCAGGGCAGAGGCAGGCGGATCTCTGTGAGTTTGAGGCCAGCCTGGTCACAAGAGCTAGTTCCGGGACAGGCTCCAAAGCTACAGAAAAACCTTATCTTGAAAAACCAAAATAAAGCAACATATTTGGTGGCACAGATGGAGAAGAGGGAAGGTAAAGCATGTTTATTTCGAGTTTCTATTGCTGAAAGAGCCACAGTAACTCTTTTAATGGAAAACATTTTATTGGGTAGTTCATTTTCAGAGATTTATTCCATTGTCATCATGGTGGGACATGGTGGTATACAGGCAGACATGGTGCTGGAGTATGAGCTGAGAGTTCTACATTTTTGATCCACAGGCAACAGGAAGTGAATTAGACACTGGATATGACTTGAGCATATACAAGACCTCAAAGCCTATATCCATAGTGACACATTCTCCAACAAGGCCATACCTTCTAATAGTGCCTTTCCCTATAGCTTATGGGGGGCAATTACATTCAAACCACCATACATACTAAGTACTTTCTTTTAAAATATATTATTATATATTGGTAAGACAAAATGAGTTTCATTTAGGTATCATATGTCATACACACATATATTGTACTTTGATCATATTCAACCCGCATTTTACTCTTTCAAAACTCAATTTCAGAGGTGCTCCTCAGAAATAGATTAATAAACTGAGTCCTGTGTTCAGTTTTGGTCAGAAGGATGGTTAAAACCTGAAAAATCCCAAGGAGGGGGTCAGCAGCCACATTGGAGTGAGGCCTTAAAGCTTACCTGCCTCATTGTAAGCTGCATTACGAACCAGTGAACATGTCTGCAGTGGCCCTGACTGCTTTGGTATTAGCATCTCAATTCAATGGCTTTGATTTCTAAACAAAACACAGCAGCAGAGCTTGGCTGGCCCAATTCACAACCAGTTCCACTCTTTTTGAGCTCTGAGCTCTTAGGAATGCTACTGTCGCATAAGAGAGCCATTTTTTCAAAAAGCTCAAAATAAAACAGAGGCTGCATTTTTCATAAACCAGTGTTGATATGGTCAATTTGATGATGGTCGAATATAGAGGAAGTTCACTGCGTCATGAGAACGTCAGATCCTGATGCTGTTCGCCACATCCCAGTCTCTCTACGGATCCCCATTTCCCTGGGGGAATGAAAATGTGGCCGCACAGGCCTGAAGAAATGCACTATGAAACCTTGGAATTTTGATTTTATTCTCCAGAGTCACAGAAACCAGAAGAATAAACATTAATTCTTTAAAAGTCCCCAAGTCAGTATGGAAGCAAGTGCACAGGACTCATTCATCTCAAATGGCATGGATTTCCATTTAAACCCATGGATTTAAATGGGTTGCCATCCGTGACAGCTACAGTGTACATTAGACTGTGCTCTCGTTGCCCACTCCGCAGCCAATGCCTTCACTTCTGTAACAGTGACTGCCTTTCCTCATTGAATGGAAGGGGTTAAGGGTTGTTATTAGTGACATTACACAAGGCTGGTCTTCTATTTGAAGGGATGCACATCAGGATTTAAAGGTTTCCAACTCACTTCTGAGTTCCATTGTCTTCTGAAGAGTTCCAAAAGGTTTCTTCTGAAATACACAAGCTCAGAGCTGTTCTAATGACCACAGGAATTCCAAACCAGGATCTGCATCATAGAATATACTTGTTTTTCAATGAGCATTTCTTCCGTCTGTTTCTGTTCTGTGAGATGTTGTATGCTTTTCCACATGACCCTGGCAGACAACAGCTTTCCCATTGTTTAGATGGTTCTCCTGAAAACTGTAATAACAACTCAAGAGTCTTTTATAACACCACACAAAATGTGTCTGAGTTGACAGTGTTGATAATTTTTCCAAGTTGAAAATATCTCCTTGAGTAATTTTTTCCCAGCAACAATCTAATATTAAATAATATTTGAATGGGTATAAGTAAATCAGGCACCAGCAATTCTCATGTCTATTGAAGGGGAGGATTTCTGTTTCCATAACCACAATTTCTCTCACTCAGTCAGTCAATTACAGGGTGAAGCCCTCTCTGAAATAAGAGGAAATGCCATTTTGCTGGCCTCAGGCAGAGTGGACTAGGCAATGGTTCAGAAAAGCAGCAGCACACGATGAACTCAAGCAATAGGGTAAAGTGACATGGAGCTAGAAGGAAATGGTGACTTTAATCTTCTGGCTTTGAACTGGCTGGGCTGCCTCCCTTGGTGGCTGACTGGATACAGAGACTCTCTTAAGCACCCCACTACTCAAATAAATGCTGCTTTCATTAAGCAGACTTTGCAAAGCTGTGACCTATTTTGACGGAATTCAAAAAAAAAAATTTGAAGTGCATTTTTTCCATACCAGCCAATAAGCTAGTTTTCTGAAAGACACACCCACAGAGAATCCCTAAAATTTAAAATTAAGAAAATTACATTAATTTCCATATACAAAGAATACAAAGCACATTGTATACGGATACCAATAATATCCACTCTCAAGTGTGCAGATTATTATCTTCCTTTGTCTTTCTTGGTCTATGGCGAACATACACATCTGAAAACCTGTACTATTTGCTATTTGCACAATAAATTCATCATGCCCATGCGTGCACGTGTCTATATATACTATACATGCTTACAATGTGTGTGAATACTTCCATTAATATATTTAGCTGAGTAAATGGTTCCATCTCAAGGACAGGGGTGGGGTTCCCACATCTCGGTTTCCCTTTTGTAGTGGTCAATGCAGCAAGTTTACGAAAGAGTACAGTTCCTGGACAAAGACTGCCACTGTATCTAACTAACTATATGCCTCACGACCCCTGAGCCTGAGTTCTCTCACTTAATATGGGGATAGCTGTTTCAGATTGACAATGATATCGTCTATTCAAAGTGCTTGATTATTAGTCTTTGAGTATTATCATTATTATTAGCCAAAATACATGAAGAAAAAGACTGATCAAGATGCTTTCTAGCTATCATATTATTTAGGATTTTAATGAGTGATCTATCTCATCTATCTATCTATCTATCTATCTATCTATCTATCTATCATCTATCTATCTATCTATCTATCTATCTATCTATCTATCTATCTATCTATCATCTATCTATCTATAAAACCTAGACTATGAAGGGTAAAAAATCCATTTCACAAATAATTAGTAAGAAAGGTATGAAAAGAGAGAACTAAAGAGGGTGTGCAGAGGGGGTGTGGAAGAGGTGGTGCAGAAAATCTGAAGGGACGTGTCCAATGCCACATTACTGGAGGAGGGCAGAGCTGAAGCCTGTGGTACGTGCCATGTCACTACGTCTTTTATTTTTTGTTGTAGTTGTTCCTTTAAGATTTCACATTGAGCATCCTTATCTCACAAAAGCCTCCTGCTGATTTACCCTCTGGTCAATCATCTTGGTGAATATTTCTAGACAGTCTTATCCCCCAGGGAAGAATCCCTGTTTGTTTGTTTCTTTTGTATGTGTTTAAATGACAGCCTTGATTTCTTAATTAGGGATTTTCAAATAGTGCTCATCTCTGACCCTTTTCAAATCTTCTAACTGCCAGAAATTAAAATTATGCCATTTCTGAATCCATGAATGTAGTAGTCCTCTCGGCCCACAACCTCCTGAACATCTGGTTCTATTGCTTATGGTGGGAAAGCTACATGTGTATATGTACACACACATACACATGTATTCGCACACACACATATGCACATACACACACACACACACACACACACACAAGCACATGGTTACTCATTGTTTTCATGATCTCCCACAGAAAAACCTTCAATTAGTGTGTTCATTTCCTGGTATCATGTGGAAGCACTAACGCAGTTTTTGTCTTACCTTTTGGAGTCAGGGGTATTTAAAGCAATGGGAAATTAAATGTGGGTGAATTTCAATACTCCCTGGAACTCCCATTATATTCTATAGTTTCTCCGTTTTATTATTTTTAATTTGCAACTTCATATTCTTTCCTAATATTTTCTAAATCTCCATGCCTCTACCCTGGCAAAAGGTATTTTTGTCGATGCTGGCACTTGGCAAATGGCAGCCCAATGTTGTGTGGTCAACTGACAGCCTCCCAGCACCTCCTGCTTAGAGCTGCCTTTACTTGGGTTTCATGGGAAAAACACAGGGAGTGTCTTTGGCTACAGCTCTGTTCCTGGAGCTCAGTGTTCCAGGTGATTGTGTCTGCACTGCGACTCCATAGTTTCTAAAAGCCTGACTTTTCCTTCTCCCATCTGTTTTTTGAGTGGAAAGAAGGCCTCTGATGGGCCAAGGGAAGTTCCCTTGTCATTTTTGAGCCATTATTCAGGACTTCAGTTGTCTGTATCTAAGACCACCTACAATATCTGCAGCTTGCCCTATGTCTATCTTTTAAGCATAAGTCTCACATAGTGTGCACATTATTAGAACCAAGATTAGAGCAAGGGTAACTGTTTTCTGGGATGCTGAGAGACCCTGGTCATGCAAGATGGGATGCCAAGATGCATGTAGCTTAGGCTTCTCAAGATATACAGCAGAAGGGCATGAGGAGAGAAGGCATAAAAATGTTTAGCAGGAAGAATTCAATTTTTTCTCATTAGCAGAATAAAGTGTTTAGATTAAAAATAAGTAATCATCGAATAATAGAGCCTACAGGAAGATGGAAGAGTTTAAGTTAGTACACAGCATGTGGAAGTGACCTCTAAAAGTACTTTTTCTCTACACTAAGTCAAATGAGGCTCTGCCCCACCTTTTAGAGTCTTTATAGAGAGCTAGCATTACACACATTTAAGAAGTGGCACACATTCAAGTTGGATGGTTAGTACCACAAAAACTTACACACAGATGTCTGGATACTTCCCAATAAAAATAAGACATATGACTTTTTTTCTTAATACTGAAGAAGGATGAGCAAAAATATTGAAAGGCAACGATAAACAGCTGTGACTGAATTGTCCCAAGCTAATTCCACTTTAAGTCAAGGTCATGTGATTTATCGGTGTGGTTTCAATTATATTGTTTTCTAGGGAGCATTATGGGTGTGTCAATGTTAATTTCCAATATTTCATAAAGTTTTCAATTGCTTCTGCTGTAATGAACCACAATCTAGCATTAACTTAATCAGAACCCCACCTAATTTCAGTGGGACTATTCTGTGAGGATAAACTAAATACTCTAACAGAGGATCTTGAAAGGCAATGATGACCTGTGATTGAGAGATGGCTTTTGTTTGCAGAAAAATGTTCTTTCTTTGATCTCTAGATAGCTAAAAAGATTCTTGGCAATCATAGATATATAGATTTACCTACTTAGATAGTATAGAGATGTTTTTACTCTTTCAAACAACATACTGAAATCTGTTTAAAATATATAATGCATGAGACAATCATGCCCAAACAAAAGAAATGAAAGCTAAGCTATCTGACAGTTTCAAATCATTGTGTATAATGCATGGTTGCTTCTGTGAAAAGCTTTATTCATTAAACCTTTTAATTAAAATGAACCCAGAATGACTTTAGGATGGTAGAAAGAGATGTTATTTTTGGAAAACGTGTAGCTTATCTTCAAGTCTTTGGCACAAACTGCATATTTTTAAATAACCTTTACAAAGAATGAGAAAGGAAGGGGAAGTATGAAAACTTTCAAAAAAGGACTTAAGCACAGCATGTTGATGCTTATGTTAGCCATCATTATGTTTGAGGGACTCTGCTTTCTCTACTCTCCAATCCATTTGAATATCTGCATGCCTTGTCAGAGGACTAAACAATAGGACCACACTTCAGTTTCTGTGGTTGGGTGTCTCTGTGCTCCTCTAGTCTGTTCCTGTAACCGAAATCTCCTGTATAGTAGTCTAACCCAGTGGTTCTCAACTTTGCTAATGTTATGACCCTCTAGTACAGTTCCTTATGTTGTGGCGACCCCCAATTGTATACTTATTTTCTTTCCTACTTCTTAACGGTAATTTTGCTTCTGCTAGGAATTATAATGTAAATATCTGATACGTGACCCCTGGGAAAGGGCCATTTGAACCTCAAACGCGTCATGGCCCGCAGGTCAAGAACCACTGATCTAAACGATTATGTTAAAATAACTAAAATCTTTAGGATGATATGTTTTTATTTTCGCAGGAAGTTCCTATCAGGCTATGTTTGATAATCCAGAAGGGATCTTCCCCACTATTTCAGAATTATTTCACTCGTAGAGGAGCATATCTTGTCTGTGCCCTTCTGAAAAATAATCAACAAAGAATATCATTTCCCAAGCTAACAAGTCTTTATTTTCTCACACAAAACAGTACGGAAACACAGTTTCACTAAAATTTAGTTCACTCACTAAATCTTTGGTAATTGTATGAAAATCTGTAAGATGGAAAAATAAATGAGTCCCTATAAAATTTACAATTCTATTGTTTTGACTGCATGCCATGTATTTATTTGTTTTTGATGACTAGCAGGCCTTTGGAAGACAGTGGGCAAACTGTCAACATTTTGCTAGTATTTATGTGTTGAGACTGAAATAAGGAGAGTGATTTACTGTTCTTGGATAGGAGCCTAGTTTTTAAAGAGATTAAATGGACCTTGTTCTAGCTCACATTGAAGCATATAAGAATGCTTAAAAATAAGTGACTATAGGCTCTTTTAAAATAACAAAAAGCAGCATGTATTAAATTGAATAGTACTTTGAGTTATTTCATTCTCTAAGTTTTATTATGAGATACATGTGCCTAAACAAACTATTACTAAGAAAATACTATTTGGTGATTCAAACATAAATCAGCATAGAGTCATGATGGAGGTGTAGCTGATGTCTTAGAGAAACATTTCACAATTCCTTGTTAGTATATTTTTGTGACGTTCTCTTCAAAATACTTAGCAAAGTAGATAAAATATCCAATAGTGATTCTTTTGAGAGAGTGCTATTGGCATAAGGCATAATGAAGCACACATTTTGCTGTTGATGATAAAGGAATCCTTCTTTGTTAGATCATTTTGGCTGGACATTTATGAACAATAATGCTCTGGAGATTTAAATATTTGTTTGGAATCCTATAAAGCACACATCCCTGATTGGTGTAGATAGTCCATTTGGTTTGGAGCTCCTTTGCATCACTTTTGTTTCCTTGTGCCCATCTGAGGGGGCAGAGACAGGCCTGTCATATACCCATTCCTGTCTGCATGGACTTGCTTTCCTTTTGTTAAACTTACCCTGTGGATTAGATATGTGTACGTCGTTGCTAGTGACACTTTGTTAATAGCAGTAAAATAAAGTTGCGAGTATTGTGACACGAATATTTTATTAATTGTCCATTCTGGGCATCAGCCCAAGGTAAAGCCAACAGGATAAATGGCACATTGCCATTGCTTCCAAGAGAAGATTATAGCACTGCTCTTCCCTTCCCAACACTGGCTCAATTCCCATTCTTTAATTGATCTGCAAGAGACTGTCAGTATTATTTTCTTAATTTTCTTGTTGGGGATTGTCTAATGATTTCCCATCTCCCATCTATCTCTATTCACATCCCACCCTCTCCACTATGTTGTTCTGCATTTATATGAATTCTTAGTGTTTCTCTCTTGTTTCCAGCCTCTTAATAGACAATGTAAGTTTAACTCATCCCCAAATGTGTCTTTTCTATTTTATTATATTCTAGGATGTACCCACACAAAAAGGAAGTTAATAGAGAAAATATTAGAGAAACATTATTTAGTACATGCTCTCGTGTAGCTTTGACTAGCTTTAAACCCTCTATGTAACCATGTATAATCTTGAACTTTTGATCCTTCTTCCTCTACCTCCAAAGATCTGGAATTAAGGTGTGGATTCCAATACCTGTGATACAGCCCTGCGGATTGAACCCAGGGAAAGTACTCCGTCACTGTAGTTGCATCTATTTTTTGGGAATAGAGGTTGAGACAGGATTTCTCTGTGTGCCCTGGTTGTCCTGGAACTCACTCTGTAGACCAGGTTGACCTTGAACTCAGAGATCCACTTGCCCCTGCCTCCCAAATCCTAGGATTAAAAGCAGTGCCATCACAGAGTAGCTCTGAGCTATATTATAAGCCCCCCAAAACACACATGTCTTTTGACAAAAGACTCAAACTTCTCATTAGAAGTTTGGAGATAATAAGGGAAACATTATGAGAAAATACTGAGTTTCAAAGTTTTCTGCAAAATGATATCACATAAAGCAATGCAGAGCATCATAATAGTGACCTTAGGCTACAATGAAGTAAGAAACAGCTTATAGTATTTCCCCCCCAAAGAACGTTCATTGCTACATAGAGATTTTCTTTAGAGAAAAACATACTGTTTTTAGCATCCAATTTAAAACTTGTGTTTATTTTATGCCTTTCATATGAGTTGTTTTAGAATTAAAAAAGAAACAGGTCTATGTAAGGGCTTCTGAACATTATTATAACTGATCATAGTGTAAGCACGGCTAGAAAAATTACTTGAAATTAAGTACACAAATATACAAATGGAATTTATACCTGCCCTATTTTAAGTCAATGAAAAGTTTTGTATGTCAAAATATTATTCAGTGATTTCTTATCTTGATTAGCAAAATGTCAAAATGAGCTTATGACACAGAGCCTGCTAAGCCTTGGATCTGATGTACACTATGATTTAAATCTCCACCTGGTACCTATTTATGTGAGTCTGTAATTATAAACTCCTATCAAAAGGAATCTGACAAAAGCATCTAGTTTAATCATTCCAGCAATAATTTCATCTTTGTTTAAAAATGATGCATGTTGGATTAGTTGAAAATTTTCTCAGAACCAAGTGTTTTGAGAAATGACCAGAACAGTAAGTTACATCCTTTTTTTATTGTTTTTATTGAGCTATGTATTTTTCCTCCATTCCTCTCACTTCCTCCCCCTTCCCCTTCTAGCCTCTCATGATCCCCATGCTCCCAACTGATTCCGGATATCTTTTCTTATTCTACTTCCCATGTAGATTAGATCCATGTATGTCTTTCTTAGAGTTCTCTTTGTTGTCTAAATTCTCTTGGGTTGTGGATATTGTAGACTGGTTTTTCTTTGCTTTATGTCTAAAAGCCACTTAAGAGTGGGTACATATTATATTTGTCTTTCTTGGCCTGGGTTACCTCACTCAGTATGGTGTTTTCTACATCCTACAATTCATAAACACCTTCAGTAATGTAGTAGGTTACAAAATTAACTTAATAAAACAACCAGTAGCCCTTCTTTATACAGTTAATAATTGGGCAAGAAAGAAATCAGAGCAACATCACCTTTCACAATAACCAAAAACAACATAAAATATCTTGTAGTAGCTCTAATCAAACAAGTGGAAGACCTGTACAATGAGAGCTTTAAATCTTTAAAGAAAGAAATTGATAAAGACACCAGAAAATGGAAAGATCCCCCATGCTAGTGGGTAGGTAGAATTAGCATAGTAAAATGTCAATCTTACCAAAAACAATAAACAAATTTAATATAATGCCCATCAAAATTCCAGCAAAATTCTTCACAGACCTTGAAAGCATAATACTCAACTACATATGTAAAAGCAAAAATCTCAGGGTAGCCAAAACAATCCTGTACAGTAAAAGAACTTCTGGAAGCATCACAGTCCTTGACTTCAAACAATACTACAGAGCTATAGTAACGAAAACAGCTTCGTATTGGCATAAAACAGACAGGAGGACCAATGTCAATTGTTTAAATATTGACATAAGGAATCTGTTGTCTACAGTGAGAAAAATCTTTACTAGTGAGTCAGTACCAAAAGGTCAACTGTAACTATATCCCTACGTATGTTTTAGTAACAATAAAACAGCAATGAAAGGGGATAATTTTTAACTTCCTGAAATAATTATGTTTGTATTTGAGAACCTTCTATTTTAAATCTTTGTAATCTTTACAAAGTTTGCAAATAATGTTTATAACCCTACAAGTCAACATTGACACCTTGGCTGTATTCATCTCTTAAGTCAGTAAGACTGAGCCAATAAGACATATTTCTAGAATAAATCTCTTTCCAACATCTGTGTATAAAACTAACAGAGCTATCTTATAAAATATTATGTTCAGTTTATAAGAAAATGTAGACATTTCCTAAACCTTATTCAAAGTAACTCATTTGAAAGGCCTATATTATAAAAAAATATTTTCTTCATGGTTCTTACAGTTTCTTTAGGATATTATTGTGAATAACTTGCTGGTTAACAAGTGGGCCAAAAGTTTATTAAACATTATTTTTAAAGCTGTTTGTGACTTTTGAAGTGATTCACCCTATTCAGAATGGTGTTTTTCTGGCATCATAATAGATATTTTGTAAATGGAAACTGCTTTTTGGTTCCTGGCCATGCAGACTCGAATACTAACATAGAAACTGTATTCATTATAACACTGCTCAACCAACAGCTTAGGCATATTCCTACTAGCTTTTCTATCTTAAATTAACTTATTTCTATTAATCTGTGTATTACCATGAGGTTGTGACCTACCAGTAACTTTCCTGCATGCTTATCCTTCAGTAGCTACATAGCATATCCTTTCTCTGCCTACTCTCTCTATATATCTCTGTTCAGATTTCCCACCTGGCTTTACTCTGCAAAGCCATTGGTCACAACATCTTTATTCATTAACCAATAAAAACAACACATATACAGAAGGATTTCCCACATCATATTTTAGCCTACAAAATAGGCAAAGTTAATGACAAGAAATCCTTGAATATTAACTAAATGTCTGCTAAAAAATTAACTAGTCTTGAGTACCAATTTTAAAAAAAGGAGGGTTGCCCCAGTGACAACCTTGTCTTCACTGGCATGTTAGGGTGGAAGGCAGCAAGGAAAGGCATGTGGTCAGAAGAAGTGCATAATCAAGACAGCATATTAGCATTGCTTCTTACACCACTCGAAACCCAAATGAACAAAATTCTGAATATTTAATGCTAAACAAAGACTGTTCAATGTATTTCTGAACTTTATTAGTCTTCTCGAAAAGCTAGAGGTTTTTGTTGTTTTTTTTTAAGTGGATGTATTTTCATTTTTTCTGAACATAATTCATAAGTCAGAAAACAATGAGGAAACCCTGTAGAAATATAACTGGACCTTTGCAAGACATGGAAGATACTATTTTTGCAAAGTGTCCACTTAGTAGATGAAGGACTTTTGTACAGAGGAAAAAGTATAATGATCAAATTATCCATTGTGGTTATTAAATAATTTTTTTATTTAAATGAGAATCAACTTAGAAAATACTGCAGTATAACCCACTATTTAGAGTCCTAAGGGGAAAATGGAATGTCTCCTTGGATGAAATTTAATCCTTTTGTTTGTTTAAAAAATGCCAATATGATGATATCAATGGATGTCTTTTGTTTTTAAGTAGCAGTTGTCAAATTCAAATTTACTTCATCACAAAGGGGAATTTATTGATTCAAGTAGGCCAAGGATACTGAAGTTCTCTGGAGAGCCAGTAGCTTAGCTCAAGTACCAGTTTCTATGAAGATGGAATGTGATACCTTGCCTGTTCCCTCCCTGAACCTCTTCCTCCTCCTCTTCTTTATTTCCTTCTCTAATTCTAATGTGTAGCTGTGAAAAGACATCTTAACCTCACAGGTATCAATTCTTCTGTGTGTGAAAGAATTAGTTAACAAAGGATAGGTTATGTATTAAATATGTGTGACTTTTATAAAAGAACATGTGACACTAACTTTAACTTAGCATCTGCAATAATTTTTTTTGCCCCAGAATTGTACCTAAGACCCATCACTTTCCTTGCAGGGAAGCCATGCACCTTTCCCCACTCAGGTTTACTTCCTGCTCTCATTCTAAAATACAATTCTATCACCTTCACACACCTTTTGCATCATAGGAACTGGTCATGATGGACTTCAGGTACCATAGCTAGGATTTTAATTTATTTTCAAAAGTTGCTTTCTATGACAATGGCATTGGATCAATGCATAGTCCAACTGTTAAAGAGAAATACACCTCATTTCTACATAATTCTACATCAAAGTGAAGGGACATCTGTGAGATAAACAATTTTCAGTGAAGACAGTTCAGCAATTCTCCTAATTACTGTCCAATACATAGATACAAATGATGGCAATTTTTTACCTCTACAAGGCAATTTTGCTTTTTCTCATCATCTCCTTTTAAGTTTTAAGAGGATTTTCATGTTGACTCATGTCTAACGTTTTTGTTGTGCTGTGGTGACAATTTAGTGAAATTACTAACGTGACAGAAATACATGTACGCTTCCCCTGATATCATCCCTGACCAAGAACTCAGACACAGACTGAGAGAGAAGTGGGGGATTAGTAATAGTTTCAAAAGGATTTAGCTGCTACTCATATTATTTTAGAGAAAATGAATTACCAAATTTATTTATTTCAAAGTTTACTTAATTGATGAGGAGTTATTGACAAGCATGTGTGCTACAATCTAGTTTATCTCTTTAGTATTAATGTTTCTTTTACAAAGACGAGAGCTTCATTTTACTTTCAAATGATCTAGTCCAGCATGTTGGCAATGCTGTGGTAGAACAGAGGTGTTCACCTCATGGTGGCCTGGAAACAGAAAGAATTCCTGTTTTATCTGCCCACTCTTGTTGGACACAGCTTCCTAGCCTGTGGTATGGTGCCACCCCTTTTTAGACCCACTCTTCCTTCCTTATTTAATCATCTCTGGAAATACCTCTGTTAGCATACTAGAGATGTGCTTTACTAATCCTAGAAGTGCTTATCAATATAAGGAAATGGACATTCAAGATTATGCATCAGAAATCCATCCTTCATCAGCTTGGCACCTCAAAAATACCATATTTTTTATACTTACAATGCCAATGCCTTAAAAAACTGCTTCTCATGTTGCTAATGATGGCAAATTATTAGCAATAACTCTTAATAATTCTTTATATTTATGTGTTAACATGTTTCCCTACACAGCTTGATTGTTTTTGTCCACCAGGATACAAAACCAGCTAAGGATTTTCTGTGTGGGTTGGTCTTGTGTCTTTAACAAAGGTTATGTGACACAAACTCTCCTGTCTCTTTCCAAGTCTAGACTTTTAAGCTTCCATTCTTTGCCTTTTAAGGCACTAAGGCAATAAGGTCAACACATGAAGGAAAACAGACTTATTTTTTGAAATCATTAAAGTTAAAGTCAAAGTAGAAAGTATGTTGTTGGGACCATCATACAGATTTCAGTACCAGCTAACCCACCATGGGAACTAGGGTAAGAAGATGAACCTTAATGAGATAAACAGAAGAAACCCTCAGCTGAACACAGTCCAAAGTTCTCACCAAGATGTCACGGACATGCCGGGCGGTGGTGGCGCACGCCTTTAATCCCAGCACTTGGGAGGCAGAGGCAGGCGGATCTCTGTGAGTTCGAGGCCAGCCTGGTCTGCAAGAGCTAGTTCCAGGACAGGAACCAAAAACTACGGAGAAACCCTGTCTCGAAAAATCAAAAAAAAATAAAAAAAGATGTCACGGGCAAATGAAGTAATAGTTATGTTTAATGCTACCATGTTTTGATATCATTTATTAAAGGAGAATAGACAAGTATTTCAAGAAGAAAGCAGGTGATTTCATAGGTTAAAGATTATCTTGTTACTCTATCCAGTCCCCTTATACATTCAAGTATTTCAGTCGGGGGAAAGACACGTTTTGTTTTGGGGGAAATGAATCATCAGATTTATTTATTTTGAAGTGTACTTGTGTACTTTTCCGGGAGAGTGATTGAAATAATATTTGTTATAACCTAATTTACCATATTGTGTTAAATTTTCAATCAAGAAGAATCTTATTTTTAGGTTTAGATGATCCAATTGAGTGTGGTGGGAAGGGTGTGGTAAAACAGAGGAGTTTACATTGTGGTGGCCTGGAAAGAGAGGGAATGTTGTGCTCTTTGTCCACCCTTATTGCATCCAGGCTCTGGTGGGAAAACTGAATTTCATTTAAAACCTAAAAATGCTCTAGTAAAGATATGGTTTTTATTTTTTTTCCCTGAAACAAATAAGGGTTCTATTTTTCTGTTCCCTTGTTGTTGTAGAATCTACCCTTGGTTTTACAGAATGAGGGGGACCACTTGGCAATTCTCCAAAGGATAACTATAGACATATGTTTAGGATACAAACTGCAATTTGCTGAACTCTGGATAATTTATTATGCCTTCTCCTACCAGAGTGATTTCTGCCAAAGATTCAAATGTGTTCACTAAATCACTAAGCATAAATGAAAGACCTGGAATAGCCATCTCTTCTTCCTCCACCTCCTCCTTCTTCTTCTCTCTTTCTCTTTAATTAAAAATGATATAATACACCCTCAAATTTATTTCTATTTACATAATATGAACTGAGACAAACTATGTACATTTGAAATTTTGCCTTGCTTTTGCCCTTGTACATTGTGGCATGGGACAAAGTTAGCAAAAACATGTCCGCAGGCTGCCTGTTATTCCATCATTACCTTGCACTGTGCCCCTGTTAGGTAGCCAGTCTTTGACCCCAAGGCATAGATCATGATGGCAGAGCAGGCTGTGCATTTCTGTAATCATTTTAAGCATTATATTTTGTTGGAAGATATTGAGAAATTATATTTAAAAATAGGATACAATAGGTAGAGGCAATTTGCTAAAGGAGGTTCTCTCCTTCCACCATGCAGAGCCTGGAAACCAAATTCTCAATCAGGCTTGGCTGCAAGTGCTTTAACCCACTGGTTCATCCTTGGTCCTAAGTTTATAAATTCTTAAAACACCTAACAATAAATTTAATTAATAAAGTAAATTAGATTTACTTCTAATTTTGTAAGCAGAGACTCTTTGTTCATTTCCCAACCACCCAGATCCATATAATCACACAGAAACTATAAAATTTGCAACACTCTTTGGCCAATAGCTTAGGTGTATTCCTAGTTAGCTCTTACATCTTAAATTAACCCATTTCTATTAACCTGTGTATTACCCTGAGGCTGCGGTCTACCAGTAAGGTTCTAGTGCCTTCCTCTGTCAGCAGCAATACGGTGTCTGCTTTACTCTACCTATTCTCTCTATCTATCATCTATCTATCTATCTATCTATCTATCTATCTATCTATCTATCTATCTCATCTATCTATCATCTATCTATCATCTATCTTCTAGCCTGACTGTATTCTGCCCTGTCATGAGCCAAAACATTCATTCTTTACTAATGAAAGGTAATAAAACATATTCACAGCATAAATATAGGGAATCCATCATCATAGTTTAATTAATATTAAATTATTACAATGGATATACACCTAGCCTCGAAGAAATATGTCTGCCTGAGAACTGCAAAAGAAGCTCCAAAATGCAAAAAAAAATATACAGAATTCCCATATGCAAAAATTGCTCTTAGAAAGAGGTCAACTACTAGCTGAGTATGGTAGCTCTGTAGTGCTAGTACTCAGGAGGCTGAGGCAGGAGAAGCTTGAGCTAGAGGTAAGCCCTGCTATGTATTACATCCATCTTAAAACAAAAGTCAGTAGGGTTGGGAATGTAAGCTGGTGGTTTGCAATGTCAGATCAAAATTCCAAAGGATTATTTTATGTAACAATAAAAATGCCTTATATCTTAAATTATCCTTGAGTAGTCAAAGCCTTTAGAAAGAGCAGACTAAACAAAGACGCACAAATATTAAAATATCTGAGAAATCACATATGGAACTATATAATCTAGTAAAAGGCAATGTGTGAAAAAGAACTGCAAACTTCTTAATGGAATTCAGTGGAAGAAGCAGTGATAGAGAGAATGCAGACCTACAGAGACAAATACAGATGTGGGCAGATGCTAAAGTATGTTCAGTTTACATATCTAAGAAACATGTATGTAAAGGAAGTGCACAGCCATTATGTAAACTGTTAAATGAAGTCAGAGATGTTAGTTGTTGAAGAAAAGCTGTCATTATCTTGTGTTTGTACTTAATGATTAAAAAAAATTCCAGAAGAAATGATTTTACCAACATGAGGGGAAAAAAAACTTACAATGTTAGAAAACAGATACTATTTCTGGAAGGCAATGATTCGGTGTAAAAAAAAAACACACACAGACACACAAAAAAAAAACACAAAAAAGTTTAAACTCATTAGCATTTAGTAAATTGAATGTAAATGAAAGTAGATTTGTTATACAATCTCATTTTACACTTTCAGTTTTTTGGCAATTTTTTATTGATTTTTTTATTGAGTTCTATATTTATCTCACTTTCAAAATTAATGCTTTTAGAGGGAGATACTGTGAGAGCGAAGGTGACCAGAGCCAGAGTATGAGATGGGAAGGATGGTCAGCAAGAAAAAAATATGCGTTCAGACTCCATAATAAGATCTTTTACTATACCTGTTAATTCAAAAACCTAATCAAAATCAAATAATATAATATAGCATGCTTTCTTTTGCCTGCCAAGCAGCTCCCAAATAAGGAGACGAAGTCTTATTATTAGTTATAAAGGCTCAGCTTTGGTTTAGGCTCATCCCACTAGCTCTTATAACTTATGTTAACCTGTTTCTCTTCATCTACATTTGCCTTGGGGCTTTTCACCTTTCATTCTATATGTACTACCTTTCTTGCTTCCTCCATGTCTAACGGGCAGGCAGTTGCCTGACTGGCCCCAGACATCTATCTCTCTTTCTCTCTTTCCTGCTGTCTCTGTTCTCTCTGTCTCTCTTTCTCCCTCACTCTTGCTCTTGTTCTCACACTCCCCCGCCCCAGGCTCTTTCTTCTACTTATTCTCTCTGCCCTCTAGCTCCGCCTATCCTTCTACTGCCTACCTATTGGAATTCTGCTTTTTATTATACCAATCAGGTGCTTTAGGCAGGCAAAGCAGCACATCTTTACATCATTAAGCAAATGCACCATAAACAAGTGTGACAGATATTTACAGTAATAGTCGACAACAATATAAAGTATAAATAACAGATGATGTTGTGTTTTAACATAAGATGGAGCAATGAATACTAATTATCCTTTATGCATAATTTTCATGTAGTCTCATTTTATGCATAAAAGTGAAATCACCTCTCACCAATTACAGTACAGTACCTTATTAGTACTTTGAGAGAAGGTCGTACAATTAGCCCAGGGAAAACTGACAGCTTTATAAAAATGATTCTGCTTTCTAAATATCATCTCTTCCCATCTACTTTAGACTTCAGAAATAATGATGCAATTTAGTTGTCTGTATCTTATTCTTCCATTTTCATTAGTCACTTGCTTTATTCTCATCTTCTTATGATAGATTTAACACATTCTTTAATCATTTATTGTAAATGGTGGTTTTTGTAGAAATTCATTTGATGAATGTGCAGGAGTCATCAACTAAGTTCCTGTGGCTATTTTGGGAAGTAGAAGTGAAAAGGTGAACAGAAGAGACCGAAATTCAAAACTCATTGAATGAGAAGGGAGGTAGAAAATTGTGATTCAAATACAGATTGTTATTTAAAATGTAAAAGACTTTCCTAACCTTAATTTAGTCCAGTGGGACACAGTGTAAGAACGGAAATGGATGTGGAGTGGACATATGTGTCTTTGTAAGACCACATGAATGAAATTAGGGTGAAAGATACATGTTACTGTAGAATATGTGTGTAAGAAGGAAATGCTAAAGCAAAGAGTATTGAAAGGAGAATAATGTGTCAGCACATCATCTGCTGATTTGAAATGTTAAAACAGCCAATCAGACCTCACCAGAGTGACCTCTGGGTGAAGGATGTCACATGATTATGCAGCTAGGACTTCCTGAAGAAAGAGAAAAGGCAAAACATTACCAAAGCAAAATGTGTGTGCTATGTTGAAATTAGCAAGAGGAGGATAGCAGGGAAAATTCTAGAAAGATGGTAAAGAGAGATTGGATAAGAGGGGACTTGAAGTCCAGTTGAGCCCTCTTAGAGAATTGTATATTTGTTTAAATTGAATTTGTGTACATTTTCAATTTTTAGTGTGACTAGATTATTTTTACTGACAAATAAAATCAGAATTGTTCTAAAGGTTTTAAAGGTTTCTATTTTTATCACAGAAGGCACTTTCTATTTTCTGGGTAGAGTTGGGAAATTATATAGGTAGACAAGTGGATGGGTGGATAGACGGGTAGAAGGGCAGATGATAGGCACACAGAAGGTTACCTTATTGTGTTAAATGCCTTCCATATTGTTATTTCAAGCTAGCTGTTGTCAACAACAGGCACTGGGCTTATATCACAAGATGAACTTCATAGTTCATCTTCCAGCCCCATCTAAATATTGTCATACAATGTCAGACTTTCTGGGCCTCGATCTTATTAAATTCTTGGAAATTGGGGTGTTAACTTGTGTGGCCACAGTCTCCCATTTTTTTTTTATTGTGAACTAGTACTTTTCCAATGTCTGTTTTTGTTTCCTGTTTTTTTTAAAGGTTATTGAGACTATACCATCATGTTCAAAGGAGAAATCCTCATTGATTCTGTGTGAGAGTAAGAGAATTTTATGGTTACTTAATTGAACTGTCTTCAAGATTAGTGCAAAAGCAATGGGCACGACTCGTTGAATATTCACAAAGTGAGAAAGTTCCCAATATATACAGATAAAGATAACCAGAGCCTTAGAAGCCATCTCCATCAGACAACCTACCCCCCAAAAGACTTTAATACTTTTTGTTGTACATTTGATGACTTTAATTTTAAAATCTCCAACTCCTTGACTTCTAATTTTATAATCAGAAAAAAATAACTTGAATTGCTTTTGACATTTACATTTTTTAACAGAAACATTTTGATTAAGGAAAGTTACTTCTTGGTGAAAATGTTGAATTCTGTTTGATGTCCTATATTTAGTGGGACTGTGGGAATCGGAGATATGATCAAATGTGAACCAAGCATTTATGACTCCAAGGCTGTAGTGGTGCTGTCAAGTGCTTTGTGAGCACATCACCACTAAAGTGCTTTAATTTACTCATACTATATAATTTGGCCATCCTCTTGGCAGACCTTGTCATTTGAGTTCCGAATACATGAACTAGAGCATGATCCACTCAGGGCTGCTTGGGAAGGTTCTGTGGATTTAGATGCAATGATCTGAAAAGCGAGGACTCTCCATATATGACTCCATCACTACAGCAGTCATAGACTTAGCAGGCATCCTGCTTTTGCTTCTAACAGCAGAACTGTACACTCAGGCGAGTCTTTTAGGTCATAGAAATCGTAATGTGCCTTTTCCAAAATACTTCTCTTTTTACATGTGAAAGTATTGATTATGACACTCCTCCTGGGTCAAGGAAGTGTATTCTGTTGGTGACATCATGAGTCTCTTTGAAATGGTCTGTCAGGTCCCACTGGTTCACAGAAGGATAAAAAGCACAGCACATCCCGCATTTGTCTACTGGCTCTGACTTTGGCTCTCCTTTCCACTCTTATCTTTTGCATGTTGCTCTTGTTTTTCTTCCGACCTACACTCCATGAGCTGGCATCCAGGAGACATAACCAGGCTTGGTGTCACAGTTAAAGGCCTTTCTCTGGTTCCTTAGAGAGAGAAAGTCAGCTATTCTGTCCAGTTGGTGAACTCCCCATCCTGCAGTGTCCACAGGTTTAAAGAAAGCTCTGCGGGAGTGATTCTCTATCCAACAAAAACACAAGTAGAGCATGTGAGCAATTAGCTGGACTCAGTGTGACCCACTGGGTGGGCGTGGGTGTCAGGGCAAAGTAGGAACAACTTGGACTGATCACGCTCTCTGAAAATTTCCCAACTTCCATTTCTAGGGTTTTTCACAGCAGAGGGCATGAGTGTCAACATGGGCTAATGCTATCCACACCACCAAGAGCACAGGCTTCTCAGCTCACTGCCACATAACTCGGGTTTCATTGACTCTAAGTGACCTTGGCTGGTTCCAATGCCAAAGCTGAAATCCAGACGTGAATTCCACTTCTCCAATTTCTTATGCTGCTCTGGTTCTGTACTCCTCCCTTTCTAGACTCTTCCAGATGAATTTAATTCTAGCTCTAGCAAGGGTTTTGGTAAACCAAGTGAACATTAGGGTTCTCAAAAATATGTGGTAATTACATATATCTGCAAAGCACTGCTGCTTTGAGGAATTCTCGCGTCGTCTTACAAACTGTTTGCTATTTGAAGAGCCACAGTAGAAAACACATGAAATCATGGAGACATAGAGTGTTGCCAGGCTCAGCCTTTGTATTGTCAATCCTTTGAAGTAAAAATGTCACTAGGAAAGAGAGTGATTGCAACTTCTAAACCTTATGTTTTCTTGCCTCCAGTACAAAGCTGGAGTGTATCCAATTTTAAATAAGAACTACAAAAAATCCATCAACATAGTCAGAGTCTGATCCTATCACTTGTTTTAAAAGCAGAGGCCTAACTCTCAGATAATGGGAGTATCCCTGCCACTTTCTGCACATGTTCAGAAAATGGTAAGAACTAAATGTTACTCATATCACAACAAGTGTCTGTGTGCTTATTGTTTTCTGGACTTGGGATATGAGAAAACAGACACTAGTTCTAGGAATTTTGTGAATGTATATAAAATTTTATTATGTTTTGTTTTGTATTTAATTATAGAAATCTAGAATGGCATTTATATCATGGAAAATATTCTATTGTAAAGGAATATATTTTAGTTAATCACATGTTTCTAAGTTCATAGTTATTAAATATCCTAGGAGAAAACCCAGATGGCTGAGAATATGTTTACATAAAGTATGCAGTGTTTATGGTGATGGAAAAAAATCAAATATTAAATTTGTATCACCTCCATGTATTAAATACAAAAATATTGGTTTTACTTTGTAACTGATTAAGTATTTCATAAAATTCTTTCATGTGGTGGCACTGTGCCAAAGGACTCGTGACCTCAGCCGTTGTGCATGCTGAGGACTCATTATAATAACTTGTATAGAGATTTAGGCACTGCATCCACTCTGGGAAATGGAAAATGGAGGCTGCATGCTTCCTCAAAGGATTCCTGATTATAAATTACATGAAACATTTAAACAGTGAGTGCCATCCAGCCAGTGTGCTAATGCTAAAGAAAACAAACCACTCAAAGACATCAGTGACATGAAAGAAAATGTCTGACTTTGAAAACAGAATTTATTCTAGCAACAAACAAATCATTGAAGGATCATTATCTTAGATCGGATGTTAAAACAGAGTACCTTGTTGCTGGGCCCTAAAGTCTTCCTCAGGAGAGGGAGTGAGAAGGTGCAGTGTCAATGTCTCAGACACTGGGTCAGGGAGAAGGCCTACACTCGTTTATTTAACAACAGGGAAAAAACTTATAAAGTCTGGGAGCACCCAGGCATTCCAATCCGTTGACATTGTGGAGTAACCCTCATTGTCTTGGCATGATCAGGACGTCTGACAACACCAGACAGACTCCAAATTGGCTCCTGTCAGACTGGTAGTCCTTAACTTTCTACAGTACCTGTCTAGGCTATACATAAAGAATATATGTTTAATTTGATATAGAAATGGGGATACTGAAGATGCTTCTTGTCTTCCAGGAGTGGATTTGGTCTGTGTCCACTCATAGGGGGCTAAGTTGTGAGAGAGGGAAACAAAGCTAGGAAGTCCTATTTACCTTTAAACCAAGCTGCTTATGCAATGACTCACTTCCAGAGAGAGTCTTACACAGGAACTACACTATTTAAACTATTTAAAACTAAGTACCCACAGTAGGTCTCATGTACCAATACTACCACACTGGGAGACAAACTTCAGCATTGGTTTTGGTGTAAGAAAATCATAAAGTTCAGTAAAAGGAGCTAAGTTAAGGGAAAAGGCACTTAGTCTGGTGGAAAACCATGAGAAATAATTCTTTGCCAAGGCACACATGGAGTGCTAGAGTCAATTATGGTACTAATCTTGATTAGCAATAATTGTCCCTCAAAATTAACAGTTGGAAGCATGCATAGGAGGTGACCAAGAGAGTGAGAAGATTTGACTCTATGAGCTATAATGACAGGATGAAGGTCTCATGACAACCCTCCTACTGGATAATTAAGACAAACGTGATGGCTGTCCTTTCGCACTGGGAAGGGAGAGAGATTAGCTCTGCTCTGTATAGGTCCGTAAGTGCTGCTAGTGCCATACAAAACTTCAGAATGATGAACATCGCAGTGGCCAGTAAGTGTCTAACAGT
Organism: Microtus obscurus; assembly: GCA_963919715.1. Lineage (NCBI taxonomy): Eukaryota > Metazoa > Chordata > Mammalia > Rodentia > Cricetidae > Microtus > Microtus obscurus. The sequence goes on from CAWTZC010001472.1 coordinate 2,822,846, forward strand.
AAAAAATAATCTGGAAGTGTCAGAAGTAGCCTCAGAAGGAAGGCTTGTATGCAAGGTAGTATCAGGTTCCTTTAGCGAGGTCACAAAGTCCACCTCTTCCAGAAACAGAACCACACTATCTCCTTAGATGCTCCAAAGTTTTTGTGTCTTCACATTTAGACAAGAAAATAGGCTGGGTGGTGGTGGCACACACCCTTAAATCTCAGTAGTTGGGAGTCAGAGGATTGCAGGACTCAGTGAATTCAAGTTTGAAACCAGCCAGGTCTACAAAGTGAGTCCAGGACAGTCAGGATTGTTACACAGAGAAACCCTGTCTCAAGAAGCAATAATAATGATAATAATAGTAATAATAATAGTTGTGCATCAAATTCTTAGGGCTATTTGTCAATATTTGGTGAGTACTTAATCTACACAATAACTAGGAGATTCTAGACCTCTGTACAGTTAACAAACCAAAAGCTAGGCAATGTATTAATAACCATTCCAGACTCAAATCATACAAGACCTGCATAAGACTAGTCCTGCCAACAATTCATCACAGACAGGGGAGGGGCCACGAGACTCATCCCTTCCACTAGGATTGCTGACAATCTGTGGTTGCTAAGGGTTGAAATATCATTGTCTTCCATCGTGTAGTCACAGATATATTGCCCACGCTCCACTAAATAAACTCCAACCAAAACTGGGACAAGTAGCTCAAAGATCAGTGGGTGATACACGCACACACACACACACACACACACACACACACACACACACACACACACACATGAAACTGCTAGCGGGGATTGCATAGAATGAGAGAGATGTGAGGGGTAGAAAGGAAATGACTGGAAGTCATTTTATGAATGGGTGGAGCTGTCAAACAATAAGAGTTTTGTGAGATGCCATCTAATATGCTGTGTTATTTAAAGAAATTATTCATACAATATATTTTGAACATTTTCACCTTTCAATAATTTCTCCCAGATCTTTCTTACCCAACCAACTTTTTGTGCTGTTTCTAACATTCTCTCTCATTAAAAGAGCAAACAAGCAAGCCCAAAACAAAAGAAACACACTTGCACACACACAAACCCACAAAAATAGAAATAAAACAAACAAGCAAAAGACAAGAACAAAAATGTACAAACAAAACAAAATGAGACAGTAAGCCTACAAACATGCCACTGAGTTTATTTTGTGTGGGACAATTATTCCTGGGCTAGGGACCTTCCTTGAAGTGTGGTGAATATACTCAGTGAAACTCCGTTGGAGGAAACTGATTTTTCCTTCCCCAGCAAGTACTAATTGTGGGTAACGTTATGGTTAGGGGTAGTAGCCCATCTCTGCTTTCCCCTCTCAATGCTGGGACACCATCTGGCTTGAACCTACGCATATACTGTATGTGCTGCCATAGTCTTTTGAGTTCATATGACATCAGTCTTGTGTCAGCAAGACACTGTTTAGAGTCATCAATCACCTCTGATTCTTACGGTCTTTCTGCCTCCTCTTCTACATAGACCCCTAAACCTTCAGGGGAGGGCTTTGGTAAAGATGTCCCATTTAGATCTGAGTGCTGCAAAGTCTCTTACTTTGCACATTGAGAAGGTTACCTAATGAATGGTGCTCTGATCTACAGGTATAGCAATATGTCGTAAGGAGTCATTTTGTTACTATGCTGGTTTAGATTAATAATAGTAGTGGGTCCTCCCCAAGGGCTAAAATCTCTGTAGTCTCATTTCTTGGTCACTTCTTCAGTGTCAAGTATGGGTTCAATCCTGTATAATCAGAAAGCAGTTTGTTGCTCCCATAACATTTGTGGCAGTATTGTGCTAATATATTTTACAGGCTAGTCACTATTTTAGGTCACAGGGTTTGCAGCAGAGAGATATTAATGATTGAGTTTCTCTTCTGTAGCTTGCAGAGTAATTCCCAGTATCATAAATGTTTGTTATTCAGGGTGAAGCTTCTAGTAAAGAATGAAATAAAATTTAAAGCATATATCAATCAATGGTTGAGGAATCATCACAAGCAAAGAAGATACTAAAGATAATGGATTGGGGAAAGTACAACTTTCTGAATGAAAGTGAACTGGTAAGTTATAGAATATATAGCAGGGTGGCCAAAAACAGATACTATAGAGTTGTAGGAGAAACCAAAGTCCCCAGCAGCCACCAAAGGTTAAGTTATGTAAAGTTAATAAAATTCTGTAGATCACCAGGAATTGGTCTGCTACATAAATGTCAAAAATGGCTTGCATTTATCTTTGAAAAACCAAGAGTTTTTTTTTTTTTCAGCAATTCAGACTGAGTTTTGTTAAGAGGTAAGAAACAAAGATGTGGACGCAACTCAACTACAAATGTGGTGAGAGGTTTATCTACTTTTTATCAGAAACTTGTTCCGACAAATCAGAAGTAGTTTAAGAAAGGATAATGCACAGATTCCAGCTGGGAGACAGGAAAGGGTAATTAGGAGAATAATATTTTATATTAGAAAAAAACATCTGGAGTGGCTGACTGATCATGAGACTTTGGGAGAAGAGGGAATATTCAATGGATCGGTGATAGATAAAATCATTGCTGACTTCACATGTATTTTGCTAGAGAAATCATGGTACATTTTATACAGATTGGTACATAGGAACCATAATCTGGAACTAGATGTGCCCTCATCTGGAACATCTGCATTTTTAGACCTGTAGATTGATCTTAGAATATAAAAGCAGACCAGGATGAAATATAGATGTAAATATATATTTGGCATCTCATAAAGATCATTTCCTATCTCTGCTACTTTCATCAGTCTACATGAGAGTCATTTTTTCTGGCTTACATTCCATTCTTAGCCCCTTGTTTGTGTTTTGGGTTTCATGAACCATGAGAATATTATCAGTAATGTTTTGTGCAGACAGGTTTGTTTCTCTTTTTCCCCTGACTCAGTCTCTCTGTTCATGTGTCTTTAGTGGACTGTTATCCTTCAGCACCAGGTCAATTTCTCTCTTTCTAAAGTATGTTACAAAAGTTTGATGATGGAAATTCCCCCAGTGTTGCTTTTATATGGCATGATTTTATTTTACCCCTGATCTTGAAATGTCACTTTCTGGGTTTACAATTCTAGTTGAAAGATGATTCTTCAAAGCCACCCTTAGATAGTACTTCAGTGTTTTCCAGTTTCTGTTCCTGCTGGCAGTGAAAGACCAACTGCTATTCTGAGTGTTCTTTTTTTTGTAGGTAATCTTGTTTTCCCACTAGCTGAGGTTAAGACTTTAACTTTCAGTGCCATTACGCCTAGAAACAAATTTCTTTTCATCTGTTTTTGGCTTTCTACCTCTGCCTGTGGAATATCAATTTTTTCCCATGCTAAATCTTCAAATAATATTTGTCAGTAGTTAACATCCTCTACAGGTTAGGTATACTTATAAAGTAAGAAAGCTCAGTATCATCTTGTAGTTTTCTACATTTTTATTGCATGTATATCCATTACCAGTAGCATAATTTCTTCATGGACATCTTTCTTCTTGTTTGTTGTTTGAAATTTCCATTCAGGTTTTAATTATAATAATTAAAGTGACATATTGTAAGGACATAAAGTGCAAAGAATCTGGGTTAAGAGACTTTTCAAGCATTGAATCTATACTTATTATCTAAGGCATGTTATCAATGAAATGATAAAAATAGCTTTGGGATATTTTATGATTATTATGTATTAAGATGATACTGCTTATATATTGTGTTAAAATACACCAAAATTATGTCTTCCTATTTATTTGTGTTTTTTTAGTGTGACTAAAAGTTAAACTGTGTTTATGGCTTTTATGTCATATGCAACTTAAAGCATGTTAGCTTTACGTAGTACTTGTAGGTTTCCTGGATTGATTGCTCTACATTGAGAATAATGCCATTAAATATGAACATATCTCATAAACTTACAGAGGTAAATCATAAATGCATTCTGCAAACAGACTCTATAGTTCTTCCATCAGAATTTGCTTTTGTAGGAGATGGATTTGCTTTTGTTTCTATTTACAAATATCAACATTCTATAAATAGAAGTTTTTGTCTCACCTACCAGTTTCCAAATAACCATGGAGAGGCTTAATATTAATTAAAAACTGTTTGGCCTACTAGCTCAGGATTATTATTAACTATATTTTACCATGAGCCTTATGGCGTGTTACTTTACATCTTGCTTCCAAGGCAACTGCTGGCATCTCCCTGAATCTGTCCTTCTTTCTGTTTGGCTAGTGGACAAATCAATTTCTTTATTAACCAATAGTAATAAGACATATTCACAGCATACAGAGGCACATCCCACATCAACATTCCCCTTAAAATGCCTGGTAATGTAGATATGCTTACATCAGGGATTGAAAAAAGACACACAGTGTTGATTAACCTTCATTCAGAAAAAAAAAACACTACTGTATTAGAACTTCTAAGGTATTGAATAGTATGTACGAACATATATGACTTTTAAATTAAGGATCCTTTCCATATATTACACATGTGAACTAAAAATACATTTCACACTAAATTATTGGATACCTGAGGCTGGTGACAGCAGGAGGGGAGTCTGTGGAAAGGCTCATTACTGTCTGCTAAATTCCAATTAAGTGACAGCAAGAAGCTCTGTTTAGCTGCTACTGCATATTAGCATAACTGCAAATGACAAAAATGCAGTGCACATTTAAAGAGCTATAAGATAGGAGTTTGGAAGTTTCCACCATAAATAAATACTGAAATTCTGAGAGAGTTTAATTTGTACATGTTATGCAATATGTGAATGTACCAAGACATTACTTGGTATTCCATTAATATGTATAGTTTGTGGTGTTTCAACTAAAGAAATTTCAACAGTTGAAAAAAAAGTGTTAAAAGGAAGGAAGATCTCTATTGTAGGTAGGCTTCTCCTCTGCATACTGTGAATACCATTGGTTAATAAAGAATGGCAAAAGAGTAGAGCTTGGTGGGGAAAACTAAATTGAATGTTGGGAGAAAGAAGGTAGAGTCACAGACAAGCCATGTAGCCCCACCAGTGACAGATATGGGAAATTTACCCTTTAAACCACAGCTTGGTGGAGATATACAGTTAGTGGAGATGGGCTCCTTTAAGATGTAAGAGTTAGCCAGAAATATGCTTAAGCTATTGGCCAAACAGTATTGCAAATAATATAGTTTCTGTGTGGTTATTTCGGGTCTGAGCTGCTGGGCAGTCAGGAAATGAACGAGTAGCCTACTATAACAGATCTCATGTTAAGCATAAAAGCATTTAAAAATTGTTTAATCAATGTGATAATTTTGAATTATAATAATGAATTCATTATATGTATGCTATATATGCATAATTATGTAGATTGCAAATGCTAGAACCTGAGTTTGATCCACAGTACCCATGTGAAAAACTAAGGAATGGTGTCACACATTTGTAATCCCAGCACTGGGGAGGCAGGTCCCTCCGATGACTAAAACTATATGCAGTTTGACACAGATTAAAATTTTGCCATCTTACAAACTTGCATCGTGAATATTATGTTAGATTGCCCTAAGTAAAATGTATATCACCTTTAATTTTATGCAATTGGTGTTGTTGATAGAAATTGTCCATTCTTCCTCAGATGGTCTAGGTTGTGAGGCTAAGGGTAAAATAACAAATAAAAGGTGTCTTGATAGTGTAAACCTTACAGGGGAATATAAAATGAAGAAAAATAGTGAATGTCAAAAGAGAGTAAAGGGGTAAGGGAAGTAAGAAGCACCCATGTTCAAGCCCTGTGTGTAATACGGATATCCCTGAGTCCTTGTGGGAACCAGGGGGTCTTGCAAAGCATGAGTCGCCCCATCATCAATTCATCTCATTTACCTTACCGCCAAGAAGACAGACTGCTTCTTGGTCAGTTTATAAGTGTTTGGTCATTCTTGAGTAAAGCTGAATGCCATACTTGAAAATATGTTTGATTTTTTTACTTAGTTTAAATTTTTGAAACTTACATTTCAGCAGCAACAGTATCACCGTTCTGACTGAGCTGTAGCAGAATGAGAAAGATCTTGGTTTGAAGGAACATTTCACAGACATAACCAATAGACTTTTCAGAGCAGGAAGGGACAAGAACTCACTCACGCGAGGAAGCAAAACTAGCAGTTCAATTTCCATCTAGTGACCTACTCTGTAAGGGACTGGAAAATCAATTATTTAATCAGAAAACTTAATTACATTTAAGTCAGTTTCTCTTCCAAAAGCCCAGAGAACTACACTGGTTGTAGATTCTAAAATGATGGTTATATTATGATGTCCTACCAGCCTATAAAATGAGATGGTGCATTGAGGATTTTATGATAAATTAAACTAGTGCACATTAGTTATTACATGTGTACATAGATCAGGAGATGGAGCTATATATAGACATACAGACACCTTTACATTTTAATAAAACTTCAGGATTCTTATCTACAATTATACTTTACAGACCAGCCTTTAGTAACATCTGTGAAGTTAAATGGCTTCTGGTGCTTTAGCTTCTGTTATAATTTATGTAAATATATGTGAAGTAACACACTGAGGTCTCTCAAATCAAGTTACTCTAGTGTTTCAGTGCCATGATAGTAATTTTTGTGGAGCTGTGCTTTTGTAAGATCATTTTTCACACGTCTTCTGCATCATGCACTCACATCTATGCAAACTTTACCCATCTTTCGTTTACATTTTCTATTTCACTCCTCTTAATTTACATAGCTCAAATATGACCCTTTGCTTTTCAACTCTTCAATTACAAATAAGATAACACTTGCTGAGATTTAATATTATATGATGCAATTATCTTTAAGAACTTGTTTGCAACTACTATTTTTCCTATAATTGTAAGCCTGCGTTCAAGATGGGTGCCTTGCGTCTTGTTTCTGAACATACATGAGAAGTACATTTTATATTTCTAACTCTGTTTATGAAAGGACATACAGAGATGAGATGGACATGCATTTGATATTTAATTATAAATATTATTTGTAGAATGTCTACAGGGCCTTTGTCAATTTATCATCACTCTGATGCTACACATTTTTCTACATTTTAATTGATTCAAAGGGCAAGAAGAGTGAAAATAGAAAAGTGTCCATTTTTTCTTCTACTGCTTTTGAAGAGCAAACCCTGCTGTTGATGATGCGAAGCTTCAGGATATTTACATAACTTACTAGAGCTTTGATCTTGACCAAGGTCCATTTTTAATAAGAATCAGCTACCTCTGGACTAGAGATTTATGTTTCACTTTTCCATTCCACTAGGGGACAATGTATAGGCTTGTATACTTTGTAGTCTTATACCTAATTTTAAAGGCGTAAACCACGAACAATGCCACACCAGTTTGGGATTACTATTACTAGGGTAGTATTTATTTAAAGAGGGAAAACTTACAGATCACGATCCCGGACAACAGCTCTCTGCACAACTAGAGAAAGAGTCTAGTCGCCACACCAGCAGGAAGTCAAGAGCAAGCGAGCGGAAGGAAATAGAGGCTTTATGAATGGAGAGAAACCACGCCCCAATGGGCTGGTATCTCAGCAGCTATTGGTTGGAGGGGCGGAAAGACCTCCTGCAACATAATTTCTATTCCACTGATAATCACAGTTGTCAACATTCATTAACTTACTCAACAATGTATTAGCCTCCAACTTTGTACACAGAAGCATTTTAAGAACCAAGAATGTTTGCACAAGATAAACTCCTATCTTATGAAGAATATTGTGTAGTATAGAAGGAAAGAAAGAAATATGAAAATGATAATGAATGGTGAGAGTACTCCTTGCTCTAATGGAGCACCATCCTAGGTACAGGAAGAAAAAGACTTGTGAATTTGGACTGGAGAGAACGCTGTGGAGGTGTGTGGGCTGTCCACTCTAGCCAGTCAGAGCCAGGTTAAGTAATGGGCTGTCATATGGAAATAAATTTTAAATATATTCTGCCCCACTGGGAAACCACTGGAGGTCTAGATAATGGGGAAAATAAATATTTATGTATTCATTTGGATTCTCACATCTGTGAAAAAATGAATCTTAATTATAATGTCAAATTACATCATTCCAACACATGAAAAGAAAGATATCATCTAAATTAAATTTCACTTAATATTTGAATGGACTAAATACCAAACAGTTACATACAAAAGTGCACACATGTACATACAGCAAGAATTCCCAAGTGGACCGTATGCCCTGTTTGGATTTCTCTAACCAGGAATCGGACAATATATTTGACTTGCACAAATACAATTGCAAGAGGACTCTTCCAGGAGCTTGATCAACATCTCACACTTGTTTAGTAGCAGAAGTGACGCAGTCAGATATTCATGAGTCTTTCTCTACTGCCATCTCCTAGGGAGCTTTGATGTGACCTTCATTCATCTCGAAGAAATGAAAGTAAAATACAACACAAATAGCAATCAAAGTCTTTTATATATATTTGGCATCTATAGCTGGGAATTTGGAAGCATTTATTAAATCAATGAATCCTGTCATCTAAATATGAAAAGAAAATTATCAGTTATGTAAATATTTCAAAGATATTTAATAACATGCCAGAAAAATCTAATATCATAAAAATAAACATGCAAATTTATGTAAACCCTGAGTACCTAATAATCATCAGCATAAGCAGGGGAGCACCCAGCATAATGTTTGATAAATAATATAATTTTAATTAAACAAAAGCAGAAAATTTAATGACTTTTGCATTTATGAGAAATAACAAGTAAAATCATAAAAGAGTATTATTGTTTGTTGCCCTTTACTTATTGAAAAAATATTACAATATTTTAATCCTGACATGTTGTAGGAGGCCAATTGTTTGTTTCTGGCTGCTTAGACTCCCAAAATAAGCACACAAAAACTATATAATTCAAATCACTTCTTGGCCCATAAGCTCTAGCTTCTTATTTGCTAACTCTTACATCTTAATTTAACCCATCTCCATTAATCTGTGCATCACCACACTATCATGTCCAACCAGCAAAGTTTCAGCACCTCTGTCTCCAGAGATGGCTCCATGGCTTCTCTCTGATCTGACACCTTTTTCCCAGCACACAGCTGGCCATCACCTGGAATAATCCAAACCCACTGACTTACCTGTATTGTGGGTTATGTATTAGCTTGTTTTGACTTTTCATAAACATTGTACTATTCATTGTTGATACAAGGCATTGTCCTAGCCTCATGTATTACATTTATTATACCTCAGTCTCAGCCTAGCCTTACCCATAAAGGTTCATACCGACAATGTTTGGGGCTGAAAAGTTTTGTTCTTTGTGATGTTTGTTGCAGTTTCAAATTCAGAAATAAAGGCAACAGATGAAACTAAGAATCCAAATTCCTCCTATTTTATATTCAGAATATGAGCTTTCACATCCTAAAACAAGGATGCTTCCCAAAGTAATTCAGATTGGAGCTTTTGTTTCATTATGAAGAAACAGCATTTTTTTTCTATGAATGAAATAGGGAACCAAGAACAATGCACAGCTAAGGGCTATGCATTTCTCTGTGGAGAGCAGAGCACAGAGACTGCTGGTCACAAATCACACAGGGTTTTGCATTCGCCTCTTCCTATTGATGATGAAATGGATGAAGATGTTGAGGATTTCCAATCCAATATAGTTTGCTATAGTGTGCATTGTCCTAAAGGCACTGTGAAGAGACAATGGAGACACAGACCTGAGTAATAAGAGAGTACTGTGAGAAAAATAGCCATGCTTGGGGAGAAAAGACTCACAGACTTTTCCATTTGTTTGTTTGTTTGCATTTGTTTCTGTTTTTTGAGATGGGGTTTCTCTGTGCAGCTTTGGAGCCTATCCTGAAACTCACTGTGTAGACTATGCTGTCCTTGAATTAACTTAGATCTGCCTGATTCTGTCTCCCAAGTGACGGGATTAAAGGTATGTGCCACCACTGACCTGCTGATTCTCAGACTTTTAACTGGGTCTGTGTTATAAAATGAGTCTTGCTGTCTTCTACAGTGGATGGCATGAAGTGATTTATCATTATTACACTCACAACACAGCAACTGACAAGTAGAGTTTTAAATTTTAGTTTTGAGATTATAATATAGTTAGAATAACTATCCTTTCCTTTCCTCCTTCCAAGTCTCCCATACTCCCCTCCCTATGTTCCTTCAAATTCACCACCTCTTTCATAACTGATATTGCATGCATGTATATGTGTATATACGCACATATTCCTAACTATAACCATATCATCTTACTTGTATGACTATACCATTTGGCTGACTGACACTGGACAACCAATCGGTGAACTCCATGAAAAAGACGACTTCTCCCATTCCCAACTTTCCTTAATTGCCTATAATTCTTTATGTTAGGAATGAGGCCTTGTGAGCTTTGCCTTCTTTACTTGGGTGTACTCATTTGTATTTTGCTTGTTCTGCTTGCATTTGAGAAGTCATCTTGGTGAGACTTTATGTTTGTAGCTTTTGACGTTACTAGGAAACAAACTCCCAGGTCCTCTGGAGCTTACATTCTTTCTGCTCTCTCTTCTGCAGTCTTCCCTAAAGCTTAGGTGTGGAAATGTTTAGTGGTAGAACCTATTGGGACTTGGTTCAGCAACTCTGCACTTTGGTTGGTTGTTGTTTTCTGCAGTGGTATCTATCTGTTGCAAAGAGGACTTTTCTTGAGGAGGGGTGAAGACTAAGTTTATCTGTGGGTATAAGGACAAATGTTAATAAATTATAATTAGGGATTATGCTGGTCTAATAAATTAGTGTTGGCAGAACCTCTTCCAATAACCATGGCTTCCCTAGCATTGGGTACTTAGCTAGGTTTCCAGTACTCGGCATGGTTTCCCACTTGTTGAGCAGTTCTTAAGTCTGATTAGAGAGCCATGAAATAGTGACATGATATATGCGCCACTGGTTTACTCTTAAGGTTACCATGCCATGCTGGTCACTAAATCTGAAATCAGGTTTTTTTTTTATTAATTACTGCCTACAAATTAGTTACTAAGGTAGTTTCTGCTAATCTACTCTAAGTTCAGAATTATCCCTCTCACCTCTTCAGGTGTTGGGACTTGAACCCAGGTCCTGAACATGCCAGATTTGTGTCCTACCATGAGTTTCTTCTTCTAGTCACATTTTAACTTCAGCTGTGGTAAAGAACACGGTGGCAGAGAAGTATTTTACCATGTATTATATTTGCTTCTTCTGTGGAACACTTGTTTAATGATGTAAAGATGTCTTCCTTTATGTTGCATTTGTTTAACTCTGTGAAACTGTGTTCCTTCACCTGTCTAAAACACCTGATGGTCTAATAAAGAGCTGAATGGCCAAAAAAAAGAAATATGTTTAATTAAAAATGCCTACAGAATAATGTGGTTTAATATTTTCTAACTAGTACCAAGTGAGTTCACCATTAGCCTAAGACATTATGAGGAGATCATTCTTCATTTTTGAGTTAGGTTCTAATTGCATCTAGGATATTTGAGTACATGAAGTCATTCCATTTATCTCTCTTGGGTTATGTGGTCAAGTGCACAAATTTCGGTTTGCTTTGTTGTTTTTATTTGGGCAAAAAGAAGAAGAAATGAGGTCAAACACTATTTTAGTAGAGGTTCACTCGTGTAAGTAAATATAAAGAGAAAGAGAAAACCAATGCTGGTGAATGCGAGGGATAGCTCCTTCAAATTCCAGAACAGAGTGCTTGACAGTGTGAGGAAGTTTTCAGCTTAAAGACTTTCTGTTTGGGAGCCACAGGGGCAATCTTGGCAGCTCGATGTGATATGTGAGGCTGGCACATCTCAGCCTTAGGGTCTTGGCTTTCTTCCTGCCTGTGTGCACAGCTACAAAACAGAATATTGGTCAGAACCTCCAAGGGAACTTGGGTCATTGTAAGTCAGAGACAGATCCATCCTCTGCCGACAAGACTCTTCTGGAAGAGAAGATGAAGGTGGAGAAGAAGCTGAGGGAGACCATGAAAAAATACAATCCAGCTTTGTATTGTTGAATCTACATCAAGTTGGTGGAGGCGGCCAAGCTATATATGACATCCAGAAGTTCTGCAGCTACTCACTGGTGGTTGTAGACATCACAGAGAAGGCAACCCAGAGTGTTGCAAAGGAGAAGAGCAGCAGCAACCTTCACCTGAAGAGCATAGTCGGCTCGGGTTTACTGATGTCCATATTTAGGCGGTGTTCACCAAACATAGCTGCTCAGGCTCCACCCCATCAGGTCCACATTTGACCTTTACGAACACAAGGCTTCCTTCCATGTCTCTGTGGCGGGAAAATAACTGGGCACTGTAGCACTAGTTAGTAAGGTGGGCTACAAGCAGCATGGGAATGTCCTGGGACCAACACTGATAGGGGTGCTGAAGGAAGCAGAATTGCCTCCCTTGGGGCTTTGGATTTTGTAGGTTACTTGTTAGAACTTGAAAGGTAGGCTTGTAATTACTCATCTGTGAACACATATGACCCTCACACAGCTTTGTTGGAAACCCTAAGGAAGTTAAGAAGAATGTTAAGTTTCTTGTATACAGTGTCAGAGTGTCTGGGACCCAGGTCACTGAATTTTCTGAGAAATTGCCATACTGATTTCCAGAGTGGTTGTACAAGTTTGGATTCCTACCAGCAATGGAAGAGTATTCCCCTTACTTCACATCCATCCTGCATAAGCAATCATTCTTGTTTTTGGTCTTAGCCATTCTTGCAGGTGTAAGATGGTATCTCAGAGTCATTTTCATTTGCATTTACCTGATGGCTAAGGATGTTGAACATTCCCTTAAGCCGTTTGAAATTCTTCTGTTGAGAATTCTCTGTTTAGGTCTGTACCCCATTTTTTAATTGGATTATTTGACATTTTGATGTCTAATTTCTTGAGTTCTTTATATATTTTGGAGATCATTACTCTCTCTGATGTGGGGTTAATAAAGATCTTTTCCCATTCAGTAGGTTGTCTTTTTGTCATATTGACTGTGTCCATTGCTTTACAGTTTCAGTAGGTCCCATTTATTAATTGTTGCTCTCAGTGTCTGTGCTACTAGTATTATATTTAGGAAGTGGTCTCCTGCACCCATGCATTGAAGGCTACTTCCCATTTTCTCTTCTATCTAGTTCAGTGTGGTCAGATTTATATTGAAGCCTTTAATCCATTTGGACTTGAGTTTTGTGCATGGGGATATTTGCATTCTTCTACATGTTGGCATCCAGTTATGCTAGACCCATTTGTTGAAGATGGTTTCTTTTTTTCCATTTTATAATTCAAACTTCTTTGTCAAAATTCAGGTGTTTGTAGTGTGTGAATTGATATCTGTGTCTTCAATTCTATTCTATTAGTGAACCTGTCTGTTTTTATACCAATACCAAGCTGTTTTCATTTCTGTAGCTCTATAATATAGCTTGATGTCAGAGCTGGCGATGCCTCTGGAAGTTCCTTTATTATGCATGATTCTTTTGTCTATCCTCAATTTTTTGTTTTTCCATATGAAGTTTAGTATTGTTCTTTCAAGGTCTGTGAAGAATTATATTGAGATTTTGATGGTGATTGCATTGAATCTGCAGATTGCTTTTGGTAGGATTGACATTTTCATTATGCTGATCCTATCTATACAGGAGCGAGGGAGATCTTTCCATTTTCTAAATATCTTCTTCAATTTCTTTCTTCAAAGATACTCTGGTTTCTCTATAGATCATGCACATCTTTTGCCTTTCACTGATCCCTCATATTGTTAAGTTCACTTTTAATCGCTGGAAAAATTTTAATTTATTTTAATACAATTTGTTTTCATTGGTTTTTTAACTATCCTTCCCATTTAGTTTTCGCTTATTTTGTAACATATTAAAATCTCTTTCTTTCTTCAAAATGTTTCTACTTTAAGATCCTTGAAACAAATCTTTTATATAAAATTTTAAAGTGCATCCATAATTTGTCTCCTGTTTGTCTACGTGTTTGGATACTTTTTGTTTAAATTATTATGATGTAAGTGATTCTTCCTATACTTCAGTTCACTATCATGAAAAATAAAGGCTTATACACATCTAATGTTGGGCATGTGAACAATTTTTTTTTCTAGTTTTGGGAACCCTAGGGCTTTTTTTTTTTTACTATGTATAAAGGATATGCAATTACATATATAATATTTTGAGAAAAATTCTAACCTTAAATATTTGGCCAATTTATTATTTTCTGCATGAAAGCGAAGTGGGTGTATGTGTGTGTGTGTGTGTGTGTATGTCTAAAATATTTAATGATAGAAATTTACTTAGAGTGTAGAATTATGTCATGCCATGAGAATCGTTAGAAAATTAAATTCCTTTTCCTTTCAAAAATGTGTAGGGGGAACAGACATTTTTTGTCATCTTGATGTTTGTTAAAAACCAACCAAGTATTTAGAAAATGAAGGAACAACATAGTTTTACTATTGGCATGTAGCTGATGGCTAATTCTATATGAATGAGCAACACCCCTCCAAAGGGGGCTGGGTTTAGGTTCAGTGCTGACTGTGTGTGTGTCTATTTGACTTGCATGGGAAAACTGTGTGTATTTTCTAGCATGATGCATTCCTCACCTCTTCATATGCTACCATAACCTCCCAGTGAACCAGCAAACACAGAACATGTTAAGTAGAGTTGTTTTTCTAAGGCACTGCGTGAACAAAACGCCACAAAGCAGGACCTGACAGTGAAGGCAAAGACTTACTGTTTCCTCTTGTCTCCTTTGATCAGTTGTTTGTCCTTCTGGTTTTCAATAGCTTACCTGCAAAAGACTTTGATCTCCCTCAGTAAGTTATTTTTTATGGAGTCTTAAGACCAAGGAAGATGCCTTCAAGGCCTATCACAGGCCGAGAAGTCTCAAGAAAGGAAAAATCTAGACTTGCCTTTATCAAATCCATTTGTTATGTCTTGATATTCTCTACCTTTGACACCAGGACTACATATAAAAGCTTGCTTGAAACTTTATTTTAACAACCAAAATGTATTAAGGAGCCAAGTAATGAATAAACTTTAGCCTTTCAAATTCCATCCTTCTTATACAATACATATAATACATAAATACAAATAAAAACGCTGCATATACTTATTTTATCTTTCAGATTTTATAACATTTCTATATTCATTACTTTTTAAAATAGTGTGCTGGAGGACAGATACAGTCCTCTCTTTTATGGGTGACATGTGTACAGGAATTCTGATCCCCTTCCTGGGTCAGTTCCACACAATCAACTCCACTATCTCTCCTCCTCTTGTAACAGACCTAGGCAGACAGCTACCGTTAATTCATCCAGTTTTGGATTTGCTCATCAAAAAAGCAATTTCAGCAGTTATGTAGCATATCCAAATCCAGAGTGCATCAACTACTCATCTAGACTTACAGCAATTACATGAATCAAGGAATTTACTCCTAACAGATCTTTGCATTGGATGTAGCCACGATTAAGGGGCTTTCATTTAATCCTTGCCTTTTGCTTCTGTGCAAACCAGGTGAGTATGCTCCGCAGCTCACTGAAAGCTGGGGGCTGTCGTGCAGTCATGGTGCTATTTTTCTGTTTCCACTTTCCTCTCATATGTGGTTCTTACCAAAAGTTATGCAAACAAGTTGTCCTGTTCTCTGTTAATATTATAACCACAAACTGGGGGCTGGAGAGACATGTGGTGAAGAATTCTTGCCATGCGGAGGCAAGAGAGAGGACCAGAGTTCTGATTTTAGCATCCATATAATGATCCTGTCATCTTACAAACTCTTGTAACTCCAGTACCAAGGAATCTGACACTCTTTTTGGATTCTTTTGTGTACATCCCATATGCACATGTAAGCTTATCTCACACAGACATATACATATACACAAAACATATACAAAGACAATAAAATTTAACAAGTATTTTAAAATAATGAAATTTTATGAATTATTTTATCCTGTGGTATATGTCTTCAAAAGAGGTTTCTTTTATTTTTTGTGGAAATTTGAACCTTTATGTATAGGTTTCTCAAAAGTAAGTGTCATATAATGATGTGGTGTCAGCTACAAAAAAACCATAATAGAGGAAAACAGATAGATGGAGAGATTGTTGCTCTTAAAAATCGTCAATTCATCCAACTAATGTCTGAAAGTACTCTAGCTATCTTGAGCATAATAAACATGGCTCAGGCAGGTCTTTCTCCTCTCTCCCACTCAATCTGCCTTGCTAAAAACTATAAGATTGCATTCCTAAAGCTAGCCACCAAGGTCTGTTCCCTTATTTCACCAACTAATAATGTGGGTGTCCCCTCTGTGTGCTGTGCTTAACATTAACAAATAAAGAAACTGCAGTGGCCTGTTGACAGGGCAGAATTTAGGTAGGTGGGGAAAACTGCAGTGAATGTTGGGAGAAGGCAGAGAGAGAGAGAGAGAGAGAGAGAGAGAGAGAGAGAGAGAGAGAGAGAGAGAGAGAAGCCATGGATTTGCGGCCAGAGGTAGACGTGCTGAAACTTTGCTGGTAGGCCACGACCTCATGGTAATACACAGATTAATAGAAATGGGTTAAATTAAGATGAAAGAGTTAGCCAATAAGAAGCTAGAGCTAATGGGCCAAGCAGTGTTTTAATTACCACAGTTTCTGTATGGTTGTTTTGGGTCTAAGCTAGCAGGGTGGCCAAGAAGAACAAGCGACTCTCTCCTTCAACAAATTTTGGGCTGGGTGGCCAGGAACAAACAAATGGCCTCTTCCAAAAACCTAAGGTCCAATTATTCAAGTATTAAAGTCCAGTGATCAAAATCCCCCTTTGGCTGCCCTAATTAATATGCCCAACCAAAATTAAACATCTCATTCTATAACATGGCTTCCCCTTTTACCTTTATAAACTGACATTTTCCTATAGGTCATGTTTATAGGCCTCTACCCAGAAGCAGTTCTTTATTTCCTGGGACAAATAGCACATCCCTGCTTTCTTTTGTCCCCTTTCTCCTTTCTCTAATTTGTTTCTCCTTTCTCCTTCAGCCTTTGTCTCCAGTCTTCGTCTCTGATTCCCACCCTTTGTTCTTCAGGGGCAAATAAATCTCCTTTGTGCTGAGAACTTGGTCTTGTGCTGATACCAGCCCCTTAGTCTCTTAATAGGTTTAAGAAATTTACTATACTACTTGCCACTGCCCAAAAAAGGCATTTAACTTTGGGCCTAGTACAAGACCAAGTCCTCAAAGGATTCATGGGTGGCATTTAGACTATGAAACAGCTGTTTAGATACCAGGAGGCCACATGAATAACCAAACCACAATTAAAGAAGAACATCTTTTAATTAAACTAATTATAGCGTTAAAGTTCAAAAGATCATATTTGTCATTTTTATACCTTAAACCCTGTTATCATGAACTCATGACTCCAAAAGACAAATTGAAATTTAGATGAACTCAAGAAACCATAAACAACAGGCAGTGAAACATTCTTGCCATCCAGAAGCCTGGCACCATTCCAGAGCATTGTGGCTACTGAAACACAAGAAAAAGAGCTGTAAATATATATATATTCAGGTGTGCATTTCTAATGTGCAATTTTTTTAAAAAGCTGTGGAATTTATGTTGCTTTCTTTAGCTCAAGGGGAGATGGTTATATATTTGCGAATGAAAACATAACAAGCAGTTATAAGTTTGATGTTTCTTTAAAGTTGTGTAAGAATCAAATAATAACCATATCAGAAATTCATAAAGGAATGTGCACCGAGTATAAGAGAGGCAAGAAAGAGGCATCGTGATTCCTCTGACAGACAGTTTTGGCTTCACAGGGAAGACACTGTTGGTGTCTAATTGAAGAAATGTACAAGATGGGAAACTCGGAAAACAAAAGAGCCACGAAAAAAGAACTGAGGGAGGAAGGAGAGAGGTCAGGTCAAGGACATGGGGAGGACTGGGCAGAGACCATCAAAGGGGAAGGGGAGGGTAATGAGGGTGGAAAGAAGGGCTTGCCAGGAAGTGAGTTTCCTTTCCCAACATTCATTTTGGGATGGGTTCTATGTTCTTAGTCTAGGTGTGCCTGTACAAAAAGTCAATGGTCTAGCAAAATCTGTATTCACCAGAATGCTAGGCAGAGTATACCATGTTAAATGAGAAAACTAAGACAAATCAATTGTCATTTCCTCATTGCCTACTCTGGACAACCATTAAACTAGATAATGATTGTTAATGTGCTTCAATAACACAATGCTATGAAATAAATATTATTTCTTTGGTTTGAGGAAGCTGAATCTTTAAATATAATGGAAATTCTTCCACATTTTCTTATATAATTGGTAGCTTAACAAGAAATTGTCCGCATAGACTAACTCTGGAAGCAGCAAAAGTAATTAGCCATGTAAATTACCTTTCACTGGCCTTCACTGCTCAATGGCTTGGTTCCCAATGGTTACTATAAAAAACTGTTAAACTAAGTGAGCAGGACAGAGTGTGAATAGGCAGGGAAGGGGGGCAGATTTTATTTCACTGTGATCCACTTCAGTTGAGGCAAAAATGGGTTGGGTGGTCTCTAGAAAACCCACATATTTGAAAGAGATAAACACATATTCTTCTGAAATCCATGGTCCATCCAAAGGTGTGACTGACTTCTAACTTACTGAAAAAGATTCCCTTTACTGAACCTATTTATTGGTTGATTGATGAGTACAGTATCTACTTAACCTATCCCAAAGATCTCCTTGCATGAGTGCGTAGTAATTTTAGGTACCACTCTTGCCTCTCAGCTTAAAGAAAAAGAGCACTGTAGACCCAAGCCAAATCCAGGAACACACAACCTGACTCATTCCAGTCTGAATGATTTTGCCATGTACAGCTTTCATGCATAAGTTTTGCCATAGCTGTGTCTCAGAGATTATGATAGTTTGAATGAGATGTCTTCCATAGTCTCAGCCATTTGAATACTTGCTCTTCTACTGATGACAGTGCTTGGGAAGACTTAGTAGGTGTAGCCTTGCTGGTGGAAATGTGTCCCTGGAGGAAGGCTTTGAAATTGCAGCGTCAAATGCCTTTCCCAGTGATTTTCTTCTGCTTTTTGTTTGAGACTCTAGCTATGAGCCTTCATCTTTTCAGCTTCTAGCTCAAATGCCTTGACACACTCTGGAATCATAAACTTGAAATTTACCCTTCCTTCTATAAGAGGCCTTGGCTATCATCACAGCAATAGAAAAGCAGCTAAACAGGGATTTGCTGCTTTCCTTTGCCCACCTGACTGAATATGAACATAGAAGAACCTCCTAACTGAGGAAGCAATCTCCCATCTACCAGCCAACACATTCAGATGTAAGGACAATAATGCACATCTTGCTGGAAATTAGCTCTGATGTTTTATATATGATCATTCATTTGTGCCAGAAAATAAAAGAGAAAATATGGACAGGTGTAAGCCCTATCAGTTATAAACTCTGACATGTGGCTGTCATGGAAATATATTAATTATATATTTGTATTAGATTTGCTTAATATTTTTAAAGCTATTAAAATTTTTTATAGAATCCTTAAAATACAGTATGTATGAGCACCTAAGTATTATGCATATTCTAAATGTGTTGCAGGGACAACTTTTAGTTAAATTTATATGTAATTTTGAATATTATGTTAAGTCGCAAAAGATATGCTGTTCTCAAGAGCAAGGAGTAAGTAGTAGTGGTAAGAGTAAGTTTAGTTATTAATTGTGATAAAATGGTTTAATTATATATATGATGAAATACATGAATTAACAATTAAAGACACAGTTATATTCATAACTGTGATGATATTTGTAATGAACTTTTCAATAATAAATCTTCTTGGTTATAGAAAAATCATGAGAGTTTCATTGAAGAAGTTGTTTTAATCAGTTATATGGTTTGTGTTTTAGAAAATAATGAAAATCTACAGTAGGATTTCTAATGGGTTTTAGCTTATCCAAATAAATTATTATAAAATGGAGGTCACTGTATCAAATCATTTTAAACTCTTCTTCCAGAGAAGGAGGTCAATTTATTTTTTAAAAATCTTAACTGTGAAAGATGTCTTGAAATATAGAATGCCGTGTCTGTCATCCTGCCATTATATACACTAAACTATAAACCCAGGTTCTGACAGAATGATTAATGGATTTATATCAACCCTCAGGGAAGTTGTGGCAAAAGGCTACAGGTGTCTTTAGTTTGACATACAAAGAATAATTAATCTCAACTTTCATGGTTTATTCTGAACCTGAGAACATTAGAGGATAGCATGTTCAGATAGTTCAAAGAACATATATGAGGATAGCATGGTCCAGATAGTCAAGGAACATATATGTTCCAATGTGGAAAATAAAACTCCCAAAGTCCCTATTCCAAGTTGCAGCAAAACCAGACTAATTATTAAGGAAACAATAAATGTAGTTCATCTAAACAGTGTGTGATATGCTTAAGTTTCCTTTGTTCATAAGGAACAATCTGAGAAACATGTGAAAGAGGTGGGAATCATTTGATTCTATGCTAATTTTTCAATCTTACCAATTTATTTTGGTTTTGTTTAGAGTGTAAAGGTTTTTGCAGTTTATATCTAGAGATTTTTCTGTGTTGATAACAGAATACTAAATCTATAGCTCTAATGCATATAATAACATAGCTTATTATTTCTTATCCTTGCTAAACATAAGGGAATAAAACTTTGATGGCTGCAAGAAGAGAAATTACTAGGGGATTCTTTATGAAAATGTCTTTCTCTTCATCGAATAATATTCAATTCTTCATTTATTGAAGCAAGTTGTGGTGGTGTGGAGTTCTTCTCAGCTCCAATTTCTTTATTTAGGTATATTGCTATCTCCATCTATCACCAAGGAGTCTTTCTTGTTTCCAGGAATATTATTCTCTCCAAAACCAGCCTGTCAATTGTAAATTTCTCAGTAAAGCTTGTACCAACAAACTTAGCAAGTACACAGTGGCTGTCTATCATGTAAAATACTAAATGGGCGATTTTATCTGGTAAACTACTTTTGAGGCAGAAGATCATGCCGGAGTAGAAACGAGAACGACCATCACTGGTATAGATTGTCAAGAGGGCTAGTACAGACAGGGGGAAAGTAAAGTCACATCTTTACTCGTCATTTCTCCTGCCCCATTTTGCCCTGCAAAGGCCAGAGTGCAGCTGGAGGACCAAGCAATTCTTTCTCACATCACTTCTTGTGCACATGAGGAAGTGCATCAAAAGCCCTGAGCCTGAAAGATTTGTGTGACTTTTTCTATAACACACATAGCTTAATGCACCTGTTTCAGGCACTAATATAAATACTAAATCATTAAGATGACTGGATAAATCTTTCCTAAAAGAAGATAATATATATGTTACACACACATACACACAATACACATGAATAAAATGTGTTATAACTAATGGATGTACCTATAGCAGACAACAGAAACACTCTGTTTGGAGTACTGGCTTGGGAAAGGTCAAATAAGAGCATAATCCTGAAGGACCTGTTTTTGACGGTAAACAGAAACAGGAACAGGGAAATCTCCCTTAAAAGCATATTTTAATTATGATAGCATCAGCTGTTGCCTATATTTTTACTTTTACTCTTACTAATACATCTCATTTTGAACCATTACTTTAACTGTCTTTCAGTGATATACAATTCAGCAAGCATACAAAAGTTATTTAATAAATATCAAAATAAATAATCAATCTACAAAAAAATATGTGGGACTAGGTTTGGTAGTGCATGCTTATGATCCTAGAATTTGGGAGGAAGAGACAGGAGAATTACTAGAAGTTTGAGGTTAGTTAGCCTTGTCTACACAATGAATTCCAGGACAGATCGGGTGATTAAATTAGTTATTAAAAAAGTATAATCTTGTGCTGATTAGTAACTTTTTGTCAACTTTACATAAGCTAGGGTCTAGAAAGAAAGAACTTTAACTGAGACAGAGATGCGATTAAATTGGTCTGTAGTCAAGTGTGTGAGACATTTTCTTGTTTAATGATTGACGTAGGAGGGCCCAGTTCACTATGGGCTGCGGCATCCTCAGGAACATGGTCCTGGCTTGTATAAGGAGACCTAAGGAGATGTGGGTAGAGAGGCATTAAGAGTCACCCCTGCAGTGTCTTTTCTTCACTTCCTGCCTGTAGGTTCCTGTCTTGATTTCCTCCCATATTATAGACTGAATTGAAAACAGAAATAAGACCATTCCTCCTCTAATTGCTTTTGACCATTGTGTTTTATCACAGTAATAGAGAGACAACTAAGACACCTATAAAACACTTAAAAACCTTTTTAAATATTTAAATAAATATTTTTAAATGTCTATTGATTTATATAAAAAGAATTGTAAATTTTAGCTAAAGATTAAACATAAATTACTTGCTCTTAATGTGGAAAGTTAAATTCACATTCCATTTTACATTTTAAGTATGTGAAATATATTATATATTGAGTTTTTCTTTGCTTCTGCCTTTGAAAGTAACGTTTTCTCTAGATCCAAATGATATATACTGAACATAGTTTACAGTTTTAAAATGATAAGAATATATTCAAATTTATAAATGCACACAAGTATATTAGAACATTTAGGTTAATTCATTGGATTATGTTACTTAATTTTTGTTATGATGGGGACAGAACCCAGGGTCTTTCACGTGACAGGAAATTGCTCTACAACTGAGCTAAAACTCCAGTCCCCTGTAAGCTGATTATTAATATCAATTGCCTGGTAATATTAATGAACTAGTACAACATGCATGGATTAGACAATCTCATCAGGTGAGGTTTTGTGTGTGCAAGCATGTTTTATTTACAATTCATAATGATTATCTATGGAATTTGCATCTTGTTAACTACTACTTATTCCAGTAAAAATGTGGCTGCATAATGAAATGTGGATTGTGTATGAGAGTTTTCACTCTGGTGCAGTGTCTTCTCGGGTATGGCAATCATTCTTTAAAAAACATTCCAGGAACGATTTTGTATTATTCATTTATGCCAAAACAGAAAGTGCCTCTAAAGGTATGACGCATAAACAATACATATTCTCATTTCATGTCGTTTCTTTTATTTTTAGCATTGTTTATCTTGCCTCCCATGCAAATGAGATGGCAGATCTGAGTCACCAGTGCAGACAGGAGCCGCTTCTTCTCTTCCTGTTGTTAAATCCAAGTCCGTTCTGCTTCCCAGACACAATTAAGTTTTCAAAAATTATGAGCTGTTTGAAATTTATTTTGAATTATTTAATAGTTTTGGTTGGGAAGTCTTCGTGTGGAGGGGTAAGAGAAAAAGGAAGAGAGGGGGAAAGAAAGGTAGCGGAGAGATGGCAAATAGATACGTAGATAGATAGATAGATAGATAGATAGATAGATAGATAGATAGATAGATAGATATATAGACAGACAGATAAATGTTAGCTAGATACACAGATGATAGATAGATAGATACATACATACATAAATAGACATATGGAAAGACAGATAGATAGATAGATACATACATACATACATATATACATACATACATACATACATACATACAAAATGAAAGACAAGTTCCTGTATTTTAAGGTTGTAATTTGCTAGAATGTGAACAATTTTGATTAAAAAAAATTATTGTTTGGATACTCCATATCATTTTCCATTTAACTATAAACTTAAAGCCCCTAGTAATATTTAATAGAACATTACATTCCCCAGAAACCTGTCATCTATTCCTGATGGGGAAAGAGGTGCAGATCTCCACCTATTCCTATTTTCCTCCTAATCCACTCCCCACTCTCACTCCCATCTCTGTGGCAAACTATCTCCTGTGACGCCCCGCCCTCCATGATCCCATTTCCAGTAGATCCCACAGTTTTCCTCCAAGCTTTCTTGCCAACACTCTCCGCTTACTCCAGCCTCCAATCCAGCAGGCTCTCTGCCCAAATTCCTAGGAGACTAAGAAAATCCTGGAGGGATCATTCTGCTTTTCTCCATTCTGTGAACTGCATCAGTTACCCTCTTAGCTTAATCCCATTCCTAATTGTCAGCCCTAATACCTAGAACACTAAGTAGCCACATTTAGCTGAATGCCAGAAAAATTCTCTACAAGACAACACAGAACCACTACTCCCTCCTAAGAAACAAAGAGGGCAACAGAAGCCAAAGAATAAAATGCCCAACCAACAAAGCTAATATCAGACATCATCACCTAAAATAACAGCCTTCTAGAATCTAGATGACTAAATACCAGTGCAAAATGCAATTAGTATCAGCTAGCACAATATGTTTCCACGAGAGCCTAAAGATGCTACCACAGTAGGCTCCGAAAATTACAACATAGTTAAAAGAAAAACCTTAAAATAGTCTTTGCACCTATCTTAAGATCCTCTATAACTGGGTGGCGGTGGCACATGCCTTTAATCCCAGCACTCGGGAGGCAGAGGCAGGCGGATCTCTGTGAGTTCGAGGCCAGCCTGGTCTACAAGAACTAGTTCCAGGACAGGAACCAAAAGCTACGGAGAAACCCTGTCTCTAAAATCAAAAAAAAAAAAAAAAAAAAAAGATCCTCTATAATACCCTTAAAGAGGAAATTAATAATTAATAAACCCCTTAAAGAAATCTATGGCCTCAGCTAAGAACGTAAGCAATAGTGGAGAGGGTAACTGCCATCATAGTACGTTCCTCAGGTAAATGATGGAAGCAGATACAAGATCCAAGCTAAGCACTGGACTGAGATCTTGGAGTCCAGTTGAAGAGAGGCAGGAACGATAATATGAGCAAAGGGGTTAAGACCATGAAGGGGACACCCACAGAAACAGCTGACCTGAACTAGTGGGAGCTCACTGACTCTGGAATGACAGCCGGGGAGACTGCATAGACCTGAACTAGGCCCTCCAATTGTCAGTGACAATTGTTGGCGTGGGTATTGGAAGAAAAGAAATAAAACAGTTCAAGACCCGATAGTAGAATTAGAATCAATAAAGAAAACCCAAACTGAGGGAAAAATGGAACTGAAAACTTTAGGAATTTAAACAGTAATCTCAGAATCAAACCTCACCAAGAGAATACAAGAAATAGATTAAAGACATCTCAGGCATGTAAGACACAGTAGAAAAAGTGGTTACCTCAGTCAAAAATAATTGTAAAATCTAAAATATATTATCATAAAATATACAAGAAATGTGGGGAACTAGGGGAAGATAAAAATCTAAAATAATGAGAATAGAGAAAGTGTTCCCAATCAGGCAAAGGCACAGAAAATATTTTCAACAAAATCATGAAATAAAATTTCCCTAACATAAAGAAGGCAATGGCTATCAAGGTGTAGGAAGCACACAGAATACCAAATAAACTAGAGCAGGAAGCAAATTCCCATGGGTAAATAATAATCGAAAAACTAAATTACAGAATGCAGAAAGAATATTAAAAGTTGTAAGAGAAAAGACCAATTAACAAATAAAGGCAGACCTATTAGAATAACACCTGAGTCCTCATTAGAGATTCTGAAAGCCAGAGAACCTGGGCAGATTTTCCAAAGTCTCTAAGAACCACAAATACCTGCCCATATGACTGTACCCCAAAAAACTTTCAACAACCATAAGACATTTCAGGATATAACCAAATTTAAGCAATGTCTATCTAGAAATCTAGCCCTGTAGAAGTAACTAGAAGGAAAACTGAAACTTAAACAGATTAATAACACCCAAGAAAACATAAGAAGTGAATAATCCCAGGCAAGCAAATCAAAATGGGACACACACACACACACACACACACACACACACACACACACACACACACACACTGTAATAAGAAAATAACAGGCATCAACAAATAGGGCACATTGATACCTCCTCTCAACATCAGTGGTCTCAATTACCCAATAAAAAGTCACAGACTAACAAAATGAAATTGACAGCAGAATTCATCTTTGTGTTGCATTGAAGAAACATATCTTAACATCAAAGATAGGCATCAACTCAAGGTAAAAGGGTGGAAAAAGATATTTCAAACAAGTGACTCTAAGAAGCAAGTTGGTATAGTGTTTTCAATCACTTAAAATATAGATTTCAAACCAATATTAATCAGAAGCGAATGGAAAAAGTCCTCATCAAAGGAAAAATCCACTAAGAGAACATTGCTATTCAAAAAAAAAATTTTTTTCTTTTTATATGCCACTTGCCAAACTGAAATTAGGATCAGATAGTAAAATAAAAATAGTAATTAAAAGTTTACCAAAAAAAGCCCAGAAATGTTTGATTTTCTTGTATTTATTCAGACTTCCTTTGGGTCCGAGTATATGGTCAACTTTGGAGAAAATTCTGCGAGGTGCTGAGAAGAAGGTATATTTTTTTGTGTTTGGATAAAATGTTCTGTAGATAGCTGCTAGGTCCATTTTGTTTATAAGATTAGTTTGCTCTAGCAGTTTTCTGTTTAGTATTTGTCTGGATGATCTGTGCATTGGTGATAGTTTAATATTGAAATCTCCTTCTGCCAGTGTGTACAGGTCAATATGAGACTTAAGGTGAAAGAGTGTTTCTTTTATGAACTTGAATGCCCTAGTTTTTGGTGCATAGATGTTAAAACTTACAAACTACAAATTCAATAGAGGTCTAGTCAGTCCAGTTTTACCATCTTTGGGCATAACACAAATGATGTATCAGCCTACCATTGAGACTCTTGCTCAACCATGTTCGCTGATATTTTATGACAATAGCCAGAAATTTGAAATAGCGGAGGTAAGCCTCAACAGAATAATGAATAAACAATATACATTTACCTGATGATATTACATAGCAATACCATCAATCAATCTACATATCAAAACCCTACATATCAATAGATTAATTTAAATATCAAGAAATTTAAACAAAGCTACATTTCTAAACAGAATTTTCAAAAAAGGAAACTCAAATGGCTGAGAAACAAAGAAATAGCCTGAATCCTTATCCATCAGTGAAACTTCAGACACCAACCCAACTACAAACCCTTTGATATACAATGATATCCAGCCTGCAAGATGCTATTGCAATGGTGGTACAAAGCTTGTCAGAGTAACTAGCCAATATCTAATTTGCCTGAAGCCCCCCAAATGAGATGAAAGCCATACCAGACACTATTTGGGTGATGGAGAACCTGAGACAAGATAGCCCAGAGATCTAGGGTTAAACCTAATGCTACTATTATACCAAACAAACAAACACAATCATAAATTGTATAAATAAAATAATTCCTGACAACATTCTATTATATCCATAAATCAGTGCCTTGGTCAGACACCATAAGAAAGGCTTATTCTTGAAGAAAATGAAAGCAAGTACAGATGTTCATAGCCAGACATTATGCAGAGAGCGAGAGAACTTGAAACACTCACCCCTAAACAGGATTCCTCCATTGAATATCTTGACTCAGGAAATTCTGTAGAAGAGGAGATGAAAAGAGTGTGAGAGCAAGTTCGGATGAGTGACACCAATAAAAACAGACCCTCTAAACCCCAATGGTCAACACACATTTGAACTCACAGAGTCCAAGGCAGCATACCCAGAACCTGCTCAGGTCCATACCAGATGGTGTCATAGAGTTAGTTGTAAGTTGGAGTAGACCCATGCCACCACCATTCCTATTCAGAAGCTATCTCCACTAAACAACCACTTGCAAATGAAAATTTATTTTTTTCCAAGGGAGTCTTTCTTTGGAAACAAACTACTATCAAGGGGAGGCCAGATGCCCAGCAGTAGACAGCTAAAAGTAAACAAAATAAGGCAGGGTTGTGGTGCCGCATGCATTTAATCCCAGCACTCGGGAGACAGAGGCAGGCAGATAGTTCAAAGCCAGCCTGGTCTACAAGAGCTAGTTCCAGGACAGGCTCCAAAGCTACAGAGAAACCTCAAAAAACAAAACACAAGAAAAAAAAAAACAAGAAAAAACAAAAACAAAAACAAACAAAAAACAAAATCAGGGGCTGGAGAGATGGCTCAGTGGTTAAGAGCACTGACGGCTTTTCAGCACACAGGTTCAACTCTCAGCACCCACCACGGCAGCTCACAGTTGTCTGGAATTTCAGTTCCAGGAGAATTGACACCTTCATACCAATGCACATAAACTGAAGTTAAATAAAATAAATTTAAAAAGAAAAGAAAATGAACTCAAAGGGGTCTTTGGGTTTCCTCATCCTGTAATGTTCAGTCAGGGCTTTTAAAATTTATCTTTATATATACATATATTTAAATAAATATCAATATTATATATATTTATATGGATATTAATTTTTCTTTTTCTACCATATGTATATTCCTAGTGTATATATTATGGTTTCTAATTTAGTTTTTATAGGATTTCTGAGTGCATGAGCAAGTGGATCTCTGTTTCTTATGCCTTTTCTTGGGTTCTTTTCTTTCTGTACTTTTTCCACTAGTCCAATGTATTAGTTTTTATTTTAATTTGTTACTATCCCCTAGGGATAGATAGGAGGTGGATCCAGGTTAAAAGGGAGGTGGAGAGGAACTAGGAGAAGTATATATAGAGAAAACAGCTATTAGGATTTATTATGTGATAAATAAAAGCTATTTTTTAATAAAAGAAAAATGCAATAGGAGTATCTTAATACAATGTACAATAAAGCATACTAATGCTTGATGCTCATATTTTATAATGCATTTAAAAATTGGTGACAAAATAATAAAAACTGATACTTTGGTGTTAAAAAAACCATTTAATTCCTGAATATTTTTAACTGTACTTTTAAGGTAGTGAGAAGCATATTAGAAATCAATTATGATAAAAAAAATTGACTATTAAGAGTGTTTAAAATAGAGGGACTCTGTACAGGCAAGTTCTGATTTAAATGGAAGTTGCTATCCTTCTCATGCACATTGTCACTCTATATTACACCATCTGGATTGCCTAAGCTACAACCAAGTAGGAATGTGGCTCAGTGCCATGAATTACTCCTTAAAAACCCCTCGAACTGTATGAGAGTTTTGTGACAACTGATCAATGCATTCTTAGATTATCACAGTGTCACTGCCTTATGTTTCTCATAGTGCTATGACTCTTGTCTGGAGTTAAATGACAAGCTAAGTATAATTAGGTGTATACAATGATGAAAGGTGTCATGGTGATCCAGAACTGGAAGATACATTTTTTTTAAAAAAAAATAGATTTTTCAAAACAATGATGTGAAGAGAGAACATGTAGCCATCCTGCCAGTCTTTTTCTGATCTGATTATTTTCTTTTCAAAGCATATACATCAAAAGTAGTATCTTTCTGTATGCCTCAGGCAGGTTGTGAAAGTCTTACATACATGATATTTTTGTGTTTTAGAATACCCTAAATTTGTAAATATTTTGGCTGAGAAGCAACCCTAAATATCAACAGGTCAATCTAATAAAAATACAGAAGTGAAAGCTGACAAAGCTGATTTAATGAGATGGAGTAACTTTCTAGAAAATTTCTAGTGGATCACTGAGAGGTCAAATGATTTGTAACAACATATGTGTCATTTGCTTCATAACCATAAAAGTGATATGAAAACTGTTTGAGGTGTTGTTAATGTTTTTCTATTAAGTTTCCCACTTTCAAGAAGGTAAAGGCCATTGTACAGTTTTGGCTTGTCAAAAATCAGGGGTCCATACGTATGTGGATTAATGCCAGAGACTTCAATTGGATTCCATTGCTCCATCTGTCTGTTTTTGTGCCATTACAAAGCTTTTTCCATAACTATAACTCTACAATAGAGCTGAATATTAGGAATGGTGATGCCTCCATAAATTCCTTTATTGTACAGGATTGTTATTGCTTTCTTGTTTTGTTTGTCTGTTTGTTTGTTTGTTTTTTCATGTGAGATTGAGTATTTTTTCTTTTGAGGTCTGTGAAAAATTGTCTTGAGATTTTGATGGGGATTACATTGAATTTGTAGATTACTTTTGTAAGATTGCCATTTTTATTATGTTGATCCTACCTATCCAAGAGCATGGGAGGTCTTTCCTTCTTTCCTTTTTCCGATATCTTCTCAATTTCTTTCTTTAGAGACTTAAAGTTCTTGTTATACAGGTCTTTCTCTTGTTTGGCCAGTTACTCCAAGAAATTTGTGGCTATTGTGAGGGTGAGGTTTCTCTGCTTTCTCAGCTGTTTATCAATTGTATATAGGAGGATTACTGATTTTTTAGTTAATTTTATACCCCGCCAAATTACTGAAGGTGTTTATCAGCTGTAGGAGTTACTGCTCAGCTGTAAAAATCAATGACATAATAAAATCTGCAGGCAAATTGATAGAACTAAAAGAAAAAAAATCATCTTGAGTGAGGTAATCCAGACCCAGAAAGACAAACACGGTATGTACTCACTCATAAATGGATACTAGATATAAAGCAAAGGATAACCAGGCTACAATCCGCAGCCACAGAGAAAGTAAGTAGCAAAAAGGACTCTAAGAGGGACACAAGAGTTGCCCTGAGAAGGAGAACTAAAGGAGATCTCCTGGGTAAACCGGGGGTAGGGAGCAGTAGAGGGGAGGGTATAGGGAATGAGACCATGAGGGAATGAGGGATGAGGTTGGAGAAGGGATGGAGAGGGAGAGCAATGAAAGAGATGCCTTGATATGGGGAGCCATTGTAGGGTTAGGGAGATACTTCGTATAAGAGAAATTCTCAGAAATCCTCAAGGATAGCCCCAGCTATAAGACTCTTAGCAATAGTAGAGAGGTTGCCTGACCTGGTCTTCTCATGTAATCAAATTGGTGACTACCAAAAGAACCTTCATTCAGTAACTGATGGAAGCAGAATTAGAAATTCACAGTCAAGCACCAGGCAGAGCTCCAGGAGTCCAGCTGAAGAGATGAGGATGAATTATATGAGCAAGGGACTTCATGGTCATAATGGGAAATTCCACAGAGACAGATAAACCGAGCTCTCGGGAGCTCATGGACTCTAGATTGACAGTTGGGGAGCCTGTGTGGGACCAAACTAGGCTCTCTGCCTGTGGGAGACAGTCCTGTGGCTTGGAATGCTTGTGGGGACCCCATTAATGGGACGAGAATCTACTCTTGGTGCATGAGCTGGCTTTTTGAGTCCATTCCCCATGATGAGATGCCTTCCTCAGTCTTGATGAAGTGGGAAGGGGCTTGATCCTGCCTCAACATGATGTGATAGGCTTTATTGACTCCCCATGGGAGGTCTTACCCTGTCTAAGGCATGGATGGGAGAGATGAGGTGGGGAAGTGAGAGAAGGGGAGGGAGGGGGAACTGAGGTTTCAGATGAAGAAATATTCTTTCTCTTACTTTTTCCTACATATGCAAATCCATTTTTCATTGTTCCTTCTTTAAATAATTTATTTCATAATATTTACATATCCCCACAAATGATTGTTTCTAAGTCACTTCAAGTTTCTCATGTTGTCTGCCAGTCCGGACTGATTTTCCCATGCTTCCTCATTGGGGAAATGATGCCATTCTCACAGGTTGCCTCCCACAAGCTTGCCCCATGCCTTGCCTAATTCTATTGAGGTTTCCTTTCTCCAAAAGAATAATCTCTATGATGAGACACAAGGTGCCTTGTTTTATCTTTTAGTTGCTCAGCATCTGAGACAGCACTGTTTGAAAAGCTGCTATTTTGTAAT
This sequence comes from Microtus obscurus, assembly GCA_963919715.1. Classification (NCBI taxonomy): domain Eukaryota; kingdom Metazoa; phylum Chordata; class Mammalia; order Rodentia; family Cricetidae; genus Microtus; species Microtus obscurus. The sequence continues at coordinate 2,854,343 of CAWTZC010001472.1, forward strand.
AAAGAGAATTAACAATGAAAAATTGCTTTCATATATTTACCTAAGAATTTTTTCTTACCTGAGAAATAATAATATTCACATCTAATCTTGATATTGAATGACAGAAATTATTTTGTATTTGATACTCAAATGATTTCTTAAATATGGACATCACTCTTAAAATAGTATCTGCATAATTTTGAAATATATATGGATTCAATATTAGGACCAGGCTTTTCAGTTAATTAGTTAGTGTTGCCTTTTCTGCTGAATATTTTTTGAAAGTGAACTTTCCAATAAAGTCCAACAGCCTAGCGGAAAGATAATTTGGTTAATGTGAAGGAAGATTTTTTTCTCATATCATTTGGCTTCCGAAAAGAATATGCCTCAACTTTAGACTGGTTTGTTGAGAAAGCCCCATACCAAGCTAAACATTCATAAATTCAAATACATTCACTTAGCACTTGTGGACTTGATTTGCCTCGTTAAATCCGCTTTGCTATTGACTTTCCTTGGGAACTATGTATTTCGAACTAAATATTTTGTTATAATTTGTGACAATTTTGTACATTATGGTTTTGGAGGAGATGTGAGAACCTGACATATTGCTAATTTCTGACTTTACCTGGAGATTGGTTTATCCTTCTTAGCACCATGGATCACTGAAAAAAGCAAGAATTACTGCTTTATGTGATTTGAGTGAGTTTCCCCCTCTGAAGGACCCAAACCCATCATGCTGATAGTGTCCTATACTAAATCTTTATTCATGATGCCCCCTTAGGAACCTCAGGGGTGACTGGCTGCCATCTGTGAAACTGGCTTGACAGGAGATGAATAAACACTCTGAACAGCTCTGCCTTGCTTCCCATTACCACATCTTAAGTTTCTGTGTTTTATCTTGATGACCCAGCTAGACAGGTTATTAGAAGTCTCCATGAGTTGTAGGCCTAAAACACATCAATCCAGGTGATCTTAAAACGTGCAAATAACACTTGGAAAATATGGTCCCGAAATAACACCTTAAAAACAAGTAATTGCGAGAGAAGAAATCTGAAAATATTAAGTAGGAGCCAACAATTCTTATATCATTTGTATCATCATTGTTCAGGAATATTGCTTACAGTGAAACATGTGTGACAAATTTACATGTGTCCATATTCTGTCTTCCCTGTGGTGGCATCACATGCATGCACATGAATTGTTTCAACATCACAGTTATTCTCGAAAATGTTCTAATTTTCCCAAACTACCACGGTATACTTATTTATCTCTATGCATTTGGCTAGTTTATATACTTCATTTGGATATAATCACACCAAATTTATTCTTTTGTTTAATGGTTTATTACACTTAACACAATGTCTTCAAGTTTCATGCATATGTCAGAATACCCTTAGTTTTAAGGGTAAATGGTGTTTTGTATTATACACATATTTGGTTTGTAATTATTTTAACTATAATCTAAACACACATAAAAATAAGTATTTAATAATAGCATTATATATAATTTTGGCAGATTAAAAAGATATAATTGCACATCCATGAAGGCATACATAAAAATAATACAAAGTATCAATATTTTGAAATTTCACACAGACAATTTTAATACACCTATTTATTTATTTTCTGTTTATGCATATCTGTGAATCCTTGAATGTACATGGATGGATGAGTACCATATCCTCTGTAAAGGTCAAAAGGTAGCTTGTGAGACTCGTACTCTCTTACCATGTGGGCTCTGGAAACACATAGGTGTAAGCAGTCTTGCTTCAAATATCTTCATACACCTAATCCTTCTACAGAGGATTTTTTAAGTTCATATAAGCATTGAGAGTTATTAATAATTTACTGCTTGGATAACAAAACTGGTGGCATGATTTGAATGAATTAGGAAAATCACTTTGTTCTCGGAGTCTCATGTTCTCATTTTAAAAATTAAGTGATTAGGACTCGGGCCAGGGAAGCAAATAGCCTAATAGCAGGCCTTCTCCTCTACTATGCCATGTCTAATTCCCTAGTCTTATCCTCAGCTCTGTAGCACACTACCTGAGGCAAATCTCCCCCTTCTCTCTGCTCTCATCTCACAGAACTTTTCCAACCTTCCTCCCTCCTTATCTTGTTATCCCAGTCCCCAAATCCACCAGACTTACTGGTGACACAGCAGCCAAGCTTGACAGAGAAGCATGAGGCCAGCAAAGCAGGTAGGCTAGCTTCAGATCTTTGGTTTCCCTCCTCTGCTCAATATCTAATCCCCCAGTATCACTCTAACTCTGTAGCAGACCACTTGTTGTGGCCTCTCTTCACTTCTTCCCTCATTCCCAGGAAACTATGAAAATCCTGGTGGAGTGACCTGCTTTCTTCCCTCCTATGAATCTCCACAGCCTCTTACTTCCAATCCATCCTCATTCCAAAGTATCAGCTCCCAATACATATAAAAACATTTTACTGAGAACCCACAGTGGCTACATAGAGTAGGATTCTAGAAGAATTTCCTAATAGGAAACGCACAGCCACCATACCCTCATAAGAACCAGAGAGGACAACAGAAACTGAGAAACAAAATACTCACTTGACAAAGACAAGACCAGACATCAGCACCTAGAACTGTAATTTTCCTAAACCCAGTTGCCTAGGTACCAGTCTAAAAACAACCAATAACAAAGAAGACAGAAGTCTTCACTAGAGCTCGACAACCCTACCATAGTAGCTCGAGAATTGCAAAGCTTCTGAAACACATGTCAAAGACCTTAAAATCAGTCTTTATGGATATGAACAATGTCTTTAAAGAAGAAAGGAAGACATCCCTTAAAGAAATCTATAAGAACACAAACAGAACAAAATGAATAAAAAAAGTTCAAGTTCTGCCGGGCGATGGTGGCACATGCCTTTAATCCCAGCACTCGGGAGGCAGAGGCAGGCAGATCTCGGTGAGTTCAAGACCAGCCTGGTCTACAGAGCTAGTTCCAGGACAGGCTCCAAAGCCACAGAGAAACCCTGTCTCAAAAAACAAAACAAAACAAACAAACAAACAAAAGAGTTCAAGTTCTGAAAGTGCAAATACATTTAATCAAAAAAGAAACCCACTGAGGAAAATCTGGAAATGACAAATTTAGGAACAAAAACATGAATCTCAGAGGCAAGTGTCACCAACAGAATACAAGATATGGAAAAGAGAATCCCAGGCATGAAAAACACTATGGAAGAAATGGATATTGCAGTAAAAAAAAGTTGAATCTAAACAACAACAACAAACAGTAAAAAAAACCTGGCAAAAAAACATCCAGGTTACATAGGACACCATGAAAAAGAAAACAACAACAACAACAACAAAAATCTAAGAATACAAATGGAGGACAAGAAATCAAGGTCAATAGCAAAGAAAATTTTATGAACAAAATCATAAAAATTTCCTAACCTAAAGAAGGAGATGGCCTATCAGGAGACAAGAAGCATACAAAGCACCAAATAGATTAGACAATGAAACAAATTCTCCTCAGCATATAATAATCAAAACATTAACCAAACAAAACTAAATAAGACTATTAAAAACAGCAAGGTAAAAAGACCAAATAATTCATAAATGCAGATCCATTAGAATCACATGACTTCTAAGGGAGATGCTAAAACTCAAAGGGTGTGGATAGATGTGCTGCAGACTCTAAGAGATCATAGATGACTGACCAGCATACTACACCTAGCAAAACTTTCAATTACAATAAATGGAGAAAATAATACTCTCCATGATAAAATCAAAACTTAGCAATATCTATCCACAAATCCAGCCTTACAGAGGCACTAGGAAAAAAAAAAAAAACTAAAGAAGCACCCAAGGAAACACAAGAAACAAATGATCCCAGGTAAGCAAATAAAAAGAGAGGAACACACAACTCACACACACACACAACACACCATCCTCATCATCAACATCATCATCATCATCACCACCATAACAACAAAATAAAAGTAATCAACAAACAGAACAAACTGATATTTTAACATCAATGCTCTCAATTCTTCAATAAAAAGGCACAGAGTAAAACAATGGTTGTGAAACAGGATTCATCCTTCTGTTTCTTCCAAGAAACACACTTTTATAGCAAAGAGACATCACCTCTGGGTAAAATGATGGAAAAACTGAGAAAATGGAGCTAGGAAGAAGGCTGGGATAGCTTTTTAATAACTGACAAGTAAGCTTCAAACCAAAACTAATTAGAAGAAAATTGAATGGGAAAATCCTCATCAAAGGAAAAGTCAACCAAGAGAACGTTGCTATTCTTTGTTTCAATTTTTTTAATTGTTTTTATTGAACAATATACTTTTATCTGCTCCCCCTCCTCTTCTGCCCTCTCCCGTGGTCTCCAGGACCCCAATTTTCTCAGAAGAGTTTGTATTTTTCTAATTCCCATGATGATTAGATCCATGTATGTCTCTCTTAGGGTCCTCATTGTTGTCTAGGTTCTCTGGGATTGTGATTTGTAGGCTGGTTTTTTTTGCTATATGTCTAATGAGTGAGTACATATGATACTTGTCTTTCTAGGTCTGGATTGCCTCACTCAATATGATGTTTTCTAGATCTATCCATTTACCTGCAAATTTCAAGATGTCATTTTTTTCTGCTGTGTAGTACTTCATTGTGTAAATGTACCACATTTTCCTTATCCATTCTTCAGTCGAGGGGCATTTAGGTTGTTTCCAGGTCCTGGCTATGAGAAACAATGCTGCTATGAACATAGTTGAGCACATGTCCTTGTGGTACAATTGAGCATCCTTTGGGTATGTACTTAAAAGTGATATTGCTGGGTCTTGAGGTTGGTTGCTCCCAAAGTGGCTGTACCAGTTTGCACTCCCACCAGCAATGCAGAAATGTTCCTTTTACCCCACAACCTCTCCAGCATAATTTGTCATCAGTGATTTTGATCTTGGTCATCCTTATAGGTGTAAGATGGAACCTCAGAGTTGTTTTGATTTGCATTTCTCTAATGGATAAGGATGTTGAACATTTCCTTAAGTGTCTTTAAGCCATTTTATATTTCTCTGTTGAGAGTTCTCTGTTTAGGTCTTTACCCTGTTTTTATTGGATTATTTGTTCTTTTGATGGCCAACTTATTGAGTTATTTGTATGTTTTGGAGATCAGCCCTCTGTCTGATGTGGGGTTGGTGAAAGACCTTTGCAACATAAAACCAAATACTACTGTTATAAAACACAAACAAAAAGCATAGCAATAAGAAAAAAATCCAGTAACAACCTGCAATACACTTAGATCAGTGCCTTGATCAGGCATCATCAAAGAAGCTTCCTCCTGCAGCAGCTGGGAACAAACACAGAGGCCTACAGCCAGTATATGCAGAGGAGAAACCTTAGACCACTTAGCACTTAATGAGATGTCTTCGTGAAATCCCTCCACTCGAGTCTCAGAGAATTCTGAAGAAGAAGAGGCAGAAAGAATGTAAGAGCCACAGGGCATGAAGGATATGAGGAAACAAGGCTTTCTGAATCAATGTGATGGAAGCACATAGGAACTCATTGAGACTGAGACAGCATGCACAGGCCTGCACAGGTCTACATCAGTCGGGTTCTTACAGCTGACAAGAGGACATATGCCCCATCTTAGTTCAGAAGCTATGAGGACATATGCCCCAACTTAGTTCAGAAGCTATCTCCATTCTGGAACCACTTGCAAACAAAACTTTAATTTCCTCTAAGGGGGTCTCACTAGGGAAACAAACTACTGACAAGGGTAAGCTGCATGCGAAGAAATAAATGCTTAAGAGAAGATGAACTCTACATCTTTGGAGGGCGCCTTGTCTCATAATGTTCTGTTGGGACTCTTCCTTTTTAAAGGTTATTTTTTCATTTTTATGTTAATTTTATTTATATACTTTTTCTTTTCTCTTTTTGCCTACAAATTCTTTGTAGATATATTATGTCTTCCAATTTACTGCTTTTATAGGATTCTGGAGTGTGCAAGTGAATCTCTGTTTCATGTGCGTTTTCCTAGGCTCTTTTCCTTTTGTTTGTTTTGTCCAATTATGATGTGCTAGTTTTGGGTTTATCTTATTAAAATCTATTTTATTATATTATAACTTATTTCATTATTATCTCATAGTAGAAATCTCTTTGTTTTCTAATGAGAGACTGATGGGTGTAGAAGGAACTGCTGGCTGCGTTCCTGCTGTCCTGGCCGCATGGCTAGCTTATGCCCCAAAATAACAATACACAAACTGTATTCATTGAAACACTGCTTGGCCCATTATATCTAGCCTCTTCTTGGCTAACTCTCATATCTTGATTAACCTATTTCTAATAATCTGTGTAGCACCATGAGGTGGTGGCTTACCGGGAAAGATTCAGCATGTCTGACCTGGTGGCTGGCTCTATGACATCTGACCTCACTTCCCTTCTTCCCAGCATTCTATTCTGTCTACTCCACCCACCTATGTTCTGAACTATCAGGCCAAGCAACAGATAGACATATGACCCTCCCACATCAGATGGGGTGGACCTGGATGGGAAGGGAGGTGGGAAGGAGCTGGCAGGAAAGGAGGGAGGAGAATTGATAGTCAGTATACATGACTTGAGGAAAATAATCTATTTACATTAAAAGAAAACTAGGCATCTAATTGGCTTATGTCTTAGTACTTGGAGCTTTTCTCCTTAATTGCCGTTATGGCTCAAAGAAAGCCCAGGACCAGGTGGGCTTAAACACTGTTGCACTATCTTTATTACCTGAACTTTGAGCTGTTAGATTAATGGAGGCCTTTTTTAAGGTGTATATTTGAACATCTGGATAATCTTTAAACCTAAAAACCACAATATACCATAAACATGTCACAATAAAAAAAAATGGTTATTTCTGGAGAGAGAATCTAGTAGGCAAATGTGTATTCTGTCCAATCACAAGAACCTAATTTTCAATTCTCAACATCTGTGTAGTAGCTGGGCATGGTCATGCATTCCTTCTGTTTGTTTTGTCCAAATGTGCATGCAGACAGGGAGATCCCTGAAACTCAATGGGCAGCTAGTCTAGAGAGAGCTGTTAGCTTCAGATTCCATTCTAGGTGCCACCTCTAGAGAATAAGCCGGGCAGCTATAGAGGAGGACACCTTGGCCATTGCAGCCATGAACTTGAGTACATGCAGATACATACACCACTTCCCTTCCCATACAATATCCTCAAATGAGGTGGTAATAAAACTTAGAAAAAGTCAGTCAGATGGAGTTACTAAAAATGACAGGTGCAAAACAACTACTTCAACATTTGATGTAAACGATGAATAGAAGCCACCTTAATTGATGTTTTCCTTGTGTTGCCTGTCATGCAGTTCTCCACTAGACACTAGATATGATACTGAGAAGAACACAAGGGCTTTGTGACTCATGAAAAAGGAGAAAATACCTCTCTGTTGAAATCTCTACTGAGATTTCAAGGTATTTTCACAAAACAATGAAATTTTATTTCCCTATCTGAAGACATGTTTATAAAAATATCAGAACTCTGTGGGTGCTGTTTGTTTTTTGGTTGCCTCCCACAAGACAAAGTCTCCTTCATCCCACACTGAGTTTGGACTCGCTGTGTAGCTGCAATGACCTGGAACTTATCATCACCCAGTCTCCAATTCGTAAGTGCTATGACTGCAGGTTTATGCAATCAGGCCCAGTTATACAGTGCTGTGATCACACCCAGGCCTCACACATGTCAAGTCATGACTTCAACAATGGAACTATACTCCCAACTCCCCAAGAACACAGAAATTAGCATACAATTGCATAGATGTACAAATAAAAAAAACGAGTGCTTGCTATAGTTTTTACATGGAAAATTGTCAGTAATGAATAATGCAGCAATTATCAATGTAAAACCATTTTTAACAACTGTATTTATAGTATCAAAACATGTGTTTGGGTTTATAGGGTCTGGTTTAGTATAGAGTCATAGTAAGGGATTGATAATAATGCTTTAATTCCAACTATTTTCCCCAAAGACACAGTTTATTGGTGAAGAATCTGGAGCTCAGACGTGTTTAAATTTGTGTCCAATATTCTGTAATATCTGAGAACAGACACATGCCTACAAGATGTCTTTCCTCTGCTGCAGAAATACACTATCAAAAGACACCTGTGCACTCAGAGTTTCCCATGACTACCTCCTCTGTTGGATAGCACAGAGCATAGAGCTTGAACTCTCTGTATAGCTACTTTGTTTGTTTGTTTTGTTTTTCTGAGACAGGGTTTCTCTGTAGCTTTGAAGCCTGTCCTGGAACTAGCTCTTGTAGACCAGGTTGGCCTTGAACTCACATAGATCCGCCTGCCTCTGTCTCCCTAGTGCTGGGATTAAAGGTGTGGGTCACCACCACCTGGTTTGTACAGATATCTTCAGAGTTAACCTTCCTCAGGATTTCAATGAAAGATAGTTTTTACATGTAAACATAGCACTTCATATCTTTAATGTGGCTTATTATACTATTTATTGTTATGCACAACATAAACAAATATTCACAGGCAACATAAATTTATGATATCAACTATGCAAAGTCAGAGAAGGTAAAGTGGTTGCAAGCGTGTTGAAAGCTGGTGGGGAAAGGCGATTAATCAAGGCTGCATTTGCTGTTACCCTTGGTTACTTTTCAATTTCATTTCAGTTTTCTGATATCTCCCCAAATACGGATTTTCTGTCATGGATTTGAAAACTCCTAAGTGAGCCAATAAAAAAATGTAAAACATTGTCATCATGTTGAATGTATGGATTTTCAAATTGTTATTGTTTATATAACTTTAACTTTATCATAGGTCATTTGGTAGGAAGTGCCCAGAAATTGGGGATATGCTAAATGAACTTTCTTACATCATGGTTGTTATGATATGGGTAGGAAGGATTCCCCCAATTATTTGCTTTTGAAAATTTGCTCTTCAGATAGGGAAACCAATCCCTGGGGCTACGGGGTGGTGATCAAGGTAGCTTGTGAGGGCTCAGACTTCATTAAGAATTTAATCCATTAATGAATTCCAAGTTTGATGTGGTATTTGGAGGTGGTGGAAATGGGATCAGGATGAGAATGCAGGTTCCTGGATATTTGCCTTCGAAGGATTCATTGGCCCTGGTCTTTCCTCTTATACTCTGCCTCCTGTTCACCATGAAGTAGGTTAACTTTGCTCCTCCACCCAGCTTTCCTTTCCTTTCCTACATCCTGCAGAGGCAAAGGTGCTGCAGTGGACCCCACCAGTACCAACTGGAACCCCTAAAGCTCTACACCTAGCCCACCATTCTCTTTACAGCCCTTTCTTTCAGATATTTGTCAGGGATAAAAGCAAAACAATAAAACTCATTCACACAGTGCAGATATTTTTAAAATGCAAGGCATACTTCCTAAAACACCGATGGGAAGCATTTGAACCATGATCCAAGTATTCTCTGCCTTGCATTGAGAGAGCTGGAGAACCTTGGCTATGAGGAAGCTCGTTTTCATATACGTTGAAAAGCATCTAGCATAGATTTGCTATAGTCAATGCAATCTTCACAGCAAGTTTATGAATTAGTAGCTTAAACTGATGGATAATGAGCTGCTGACAGACATGTTTTCTAAATTGACGCTTGAGGATGGTGCAGCCAAAGGACTTGGCATGAGACAGCAGAGGAAATGGAGACTGAGCTTGCAGAGTCTGAGTTAAGGCAGAAAATCAAACTTTTTAATAGTCACTGTGGAGTCATATCTTATAAACTTGGAAAAAGTAATGTGTGTAACCATTAGAAAAACTACACATTTTCCCTCCATTTGTAAAAAGATGGGTTTTCCCCTCTATTGGCATATCTTGAGAAAATCAGTGTCATTTATGTGTTCTTGGTGTTCCTTCTTAAATTGAGTCATTGAGCCCTGAGATATTAAAACCGATCAAGTACAAAGAAAAAGAAAAACTTAAAATATATACGATAAGTAAATAGGAATAAGGACATTTTTAATTTTAAATTGTTTCAGGTTTTCAGGGTTTATATTCTTTCTTTCCTTCTTTCAGGAGTTTTACGAGAAAGGGTTTCTCTGTAGGTTTGGAGCCTGTCCTGGAACTAGCTCTTGTAGACCAGGCTGGCCTCAAATTCACAGAGATCCGCCTGCCTCTGCCTCCCGAAGTGCTGGGATTAAAGGCGTGTGCCACCACCGCCCGGCTTATTTTTCATTTTTACTTGAAGTTGAATAGTGATGAGAGTTGTCTAGTTTATAGATAAAACAACCTTGCCTAAATTTCAGTATGTTTTCCAAAGACAGTATTTTAGACAAATTTTTGCACGCGCATACTACATTTCAATTTGCTTTTTATTTAGTGATTGACAGTCTCTGCTATTGGGTCTTTAGTGACTCTGGACCGCAGATTATGATCAGGTAATGTAGTATTAAAGCCTTCACTCAGGAATGGGGTGGACTTCTTAACTTTTAGTCAGAGTTTTGGCAGCCCTGAATGTGAGAGTCCTTTTTCCCATAGACACCCATGCTTTGTAGCAAAGGTCACGATAGAACCCCTAGACATTAAATCAGCACAAGAAACCCCAGGTCAGTACCTGTTGCCAATTCTAAGTTTTCTATTTTCAAGAGTTCATGTAGACTGGTATAAAAGTCCTCATTTTTGTTTTATTGCTTTCTGTGCAAATATATAACCTAGCCAGGTTTGTGCATCTCCTGGACCTTGTGAGTTGAAACTGTGTTTATATGCAGTGGGATGTATTTCCCTTTATGACACTGCTTTCAGATTATTTTGAATGTACTGTTCATCAGCAAGCAAACAGATAAAAACTCTCACTAGTAGCCAGACTGCTTAATGGAAACTAAAATATCTAACAACAACCTAAGGCTAAATTGAGTAATAGAAACTAAGTCTAGCATCATATTAAACTGATTTAAACTGCGAAGCCGGTATCTCTAGTGCACAATTTAGATTCACAAAGACATAAACTGCACATATTCAGTCCCATAACACCCAGCTGTGACTATTCACACCTAAATATCCTGCCCAGGGAAATGATGTGTCGTCCAAGAAAGTACTGATTGATGACCTTTGCCTGCACGCAGCACTTGAATTCATCCCTGGGAAGACTCAGGCCTGAAGTTTTATGATATTGTTCAAATTGATGTTTCATTAAAATTTAAATGTCAACTTAGATTTTGTAAAAGTCAGAGCTGTTTATGAAGAGGCCATATTTTGCAGAAATCTTGAAAAGTTATGCAAGTGATATTTTGCTAGAGTTTGACTGATTCTGGAAAATAAAATTCAGATACAAAATTGAAAAAGTAAATTTAATAAGTGTAGGCCTTCTATCTACATAGCTATGAAATTTAAGAAGAAATGGCAGGGACATTATTTTTAAATCTTGTAAAGTAGAAAAGCAGAGGGGGCACTAAAAATGTTCATTGAGTATTGGATTTCATTTCAGGCACTTAGGAGGGAAAGTGGGGGCCAAGCAGGCAGCATTTGTCTTTCACAAAACTTCTATGTTTAGTGGGAAGACAGAAAGATACAAAGGAATTAGATAATACAGTGCCATGTACTCATAAATACCATGCAGAAACCAGCTGAGGACTCTAGATCAAACATACGACCAGGCAGAGTGGGCATGCACATGAGGTAGAGTGGTAGAAAACCTGACTATAATAAACCTATGAGAGAGCAGAAGACCACAGCAGAGTGAGATGTGAACCCTTGAACAGGGCTTCAGCAGCTGACAAAGTCGGGGTCCTCACATGATAGCTCTAGGAGCTGTTATCTCCTGAGAACATCTGTAGGCAATATTTCAACCTTGCTGTGAAGGATAGGAGAGTGTATGATGTTTCAGCATCACCAAGTCTGTGTATGAAAGGCAATGTTAGAATGGCCATGTAGTGATGTGGGAAGTACTTCTGTATATGTGTTGCTTTTTTTGGTTGATGAATTAAGCTGTTTTAGCCAATAGCTTAGCAGAGTAAACTCAGGTGGGAAATCTGAACAGAAATAAAAAGAGAGAGAGAGTAGGTGGAGTCAAGCAGATGCCATGAAGCGGCTGAAGAAGAAAGATGTTGGATCCTTACTGGTAGGCCACATCCTTGCTGTCATACATAGATTAATAGGAATATGCCTAAGCTATTGGCCAAAGAGTGTTGTAATTAATATGTTTCTGTGTAATTATTTGGGTTTGGGCAGCCAGGAAATGAACAAGCAGTCTCCTTCTTTAAGGTAGTGTTGTAGGGGAAGGAGCCACTTGTTTAGCTGCGAAATAAACACAGAGAAACTGAATTAATTAAATTACTGCTTGGCTCATTAGCTGTAGCCTCTTATTGGCTAACTCTCATATCTTGATTTAACCCATTTTTATTAATCTGTGTATCGCAAAATGGCAGTAGCTTACCAGGTAAAATTTCTAGCATCCATATCCGGCGGCTCCATGGCAGTTCTCTCTTGCTCTGCTTTCTTCCTCCCAGCATTCAGTTCTGTCTTCCCCGCCTACCTAAGTCTGCCCTATCAACTAGGCTAACACAGTTTCTTTTTTCATTAACCAATTAAAGCAACACACAAACAGAAGAAAATCCTACACCAAGGTAGTCCTTTAGCTGTTAAATAAAGGGGCTAAAATGATGTTAGCTAGTGAAAAGTAGCATTTCCTCTGAAAATCTGTGAAGGATTGGTCCCAACGCCCTACACAGAAGCCCAGGTTTATAGATGCATAAGTCTTTTATATAAAACTGTAGCATTTTCATGCAACGTGCTCAAATCCTCTTATTAGTTGTCATCTACTAATTGTTCATGATGGTTAGCATAATGTAAATTTGATGTAACTAGTATAGTTTAAAGACTAACTATATAAAAGTGGTCTATAGTGTTCAGGACTGACCCAGTTCAACTTTAATATCTTATATCTATCGTAGGCTGATTGTGTAAAGGTAGAGCATGCAGATACAAAGAACCATCTATAAGCAACTTAATAATCCCTTAATAATCTTTTGACACATATTTAGATTATGGGCATACATAGCATGCTTTTTATATGTTGTATAGTATGGTCTCATAAGTTACCACCCTTAGAACAAATCTCTCCCTCCAATTAGCCCTGCCACAGCCATCTTGCCTTGGTTGCTGATCTTTCATTGAAGTTCCCCACAAACTGTGGCCTGAGAGGTCAATGGCACCAAGCCTTTGTCATCCCACTGAGTCTATATGTGGAGAGGGTTGATGACTCATGGGGAAACTTTGGCTAGAGAATGGGAGCTAGCGATGTTTCACCTCTTCTAACCTTAGTCCAATGTTTTCAAAAAAAATGTTTTTTATTACAAAAAGGAACAGTGAGTAAGACATTGTACCCTATGTGCTGAGATGAAACACCAAAAGTCACCTGTAGTAGAGGATACGTGAAATCACAAGCAAATACTGGACCCACAGAGACAGAGGGACTGGGAGCAAAGAAACGAAGAGAAGGAGAACCATCTTTAATCCAGGAGGAGGGAAGCCTGGAATCTGGCAAACAGGAGGTGAATGTTTTTCTGTCATGGCGAGAGAGTCAGTGAGTAAAATGATGGATGAAGCCCTGGCCATAGAAGAAGATCATCTGCCAGAAGAAAAAAACTGAAGAGATTGAAAGGTTTCTTTTCTTTTTTTTATTGGAAAAAAAAGAAAATTCTGCCTCCTCCCCGCCTCCCATTTTCCTCCCACTCCTCCCTCTCCTCCCCCCTCCCCCCACTCCTCCCCCTCCCTCTCCAGCCTGAAGAGCAGTCAGGGTTCCCTGCCCTGTGGAACGTCCAAAGTCCTCCCACCTCAATCCTGGTCTAGGAAGGTGAACATCCAAACTGGGTAGGCTCCGGCAAAGCCAGAACATGAGGTAGGATCAAAACCCGGTGCCATTGTCCTTGGCTTCTCAGCAGCCCTCATTGTCCACCAAATTCAGAGAGTCCGGTTTTATCCCATGCTTTTTCAGTCACAGTCCAGCTGGCCTTGGTGAGCTCCCAATGGATCAGCCCCATTGTCTCCGTGGGTGGGTGCACCCCTTGTGGTCCTGACTTCTTTGCTCATATTCTCCCTCCTTCTGCTCCTCATTGGGACATTGGGAGCTCAGTCCAGTGCTCCAGTGTGGGTCTCTGTCTCTATCTCCATCCATCGCCAGATGAAGTTTCTATGGTGATATGCAAGATATTCATCAGTATGGCTTATAGGATAGGGTCATTTCAGGTTCCCTATCCTCAGCTGCCCCAGGAACTAACTGGGGACATAGCCCTGGATACCTGGGAGCCCCTCTAGGTCCAAGTTTCTTGCCAACCCTAAGATGGCTCCCTTAATTAAGATGTATGCTTCTCTGCTCCCCTAACCAACCTTCCTTTATCCCAATCATTCCGTTTCCCCAAGTTCCCCCCACCCTTCCCTTCTCACATTTCTCTCCCCTTCTCCCTTTACCCCCCTCCCGCCACACCCCCAAGATCCCAATTTTTTGCCCGGCAATCTAGTCTACTTCCCATAACCAGGAGGATAGCTATATGTTTTTCTTTGGGTTCACCTTCTTATTTAGTTTTTTTAGGATATCAAATTATAGACTCACTGACCTTTATTTATCTCTAGAAACCAATTATGAGTGAGAACAGCCCATGTTCATCCTTTTGGGTCTGGGTTACCTCACTCAGGATAGTGTTTTCTATTTCCATCCTTTTGCATGCAAAATTCACGAACCTGATAGAAGAGAAAGTGGGAAGTACCCTACAACAGATGCGCACAGGCAATCGCTTCCTAGGTATAACCCCAGCAGCACAGTCATTAAGGGAAACATTGAATAAATGGGACCTACTGAAACTGAGAAGCTTCTGTAAAGCAAAAGACACTGTCACTAAGACAAAAAGGCAACCCACTGACTGGGAGAAGATCTTCACCAACCCCGCAACAGACAAAGGTCTGATCTCCAAAATATATAAAGAACTCAAGATACTAGACTTTAAAATGCTAATTAACCCAATTAAAAAATGGGGCACTGATCTGAAGAGAGAATTCTCAACAGAAGAAGTTCAAATGGCCAAAAGGCACTTAAGGTCATGCTTAGCCTCCTTAGCGATCAGGGAAATGTAAATCAAAACAACATTGAGATATCATCTTACACCTGCCAGAATGGCTAAAATCAAAAACACCAATGATAGCCTTTGCTGGAGAGGCTGTGGAGAAAGGGGTACCCTCATCCATTGCTGGTGGGAATGCAAACTTGTGCAACCACTTTGGAAAGCAGTGTGGCGGTTTCTCAGGAAATTTGGGATCAACCTACCCATGGACCCAGCAATGCCACTCTTGGGAATATACCCACGAGATGCCCGATCATATGACAAGGACATTTGTTCAACTATGTTCATAGCAGCATTATTTGTAATAGCCAGAACCTGGAAACAACCTAGATGCCCTGCAATGGAAGAATGGATGAAGAAAGTGTGGAATATATACACATTAGAACACTACTCAGCGATAAAAAACAATGACTTCACGAATTTTGATAGAAAGGTTTCTTATGAGGAACTGGTCTAATAGGATGGGAGAATCATTGCTTCTGATTGAATTATATATTTTTTTCATAAAAATAAAATGTAGATAATTATAAAATACTTTAATGTTTAGATAAAAATTAGGAACTTACATACTATCTTATGCTATATGCAATACCCAACTGTGTAGTATCTTTAGATCTATAGTTACATAATATATATTATATACAATATATATGTTACTTACAGTTCAGTCAATTTTATATTGACTTTTTATGAGGACATATAGTTATTTTCTTACATTGCTCTAACTTTTATTTTTATTGCATGTATATTTGTGTTGTTTATTTAATAATACTTAGCTTTAGGTATCTGTAGTCCATATTCTACCCTAAAAGTTTGAAAATACTCTTTATATTTTCTACATGTTATTTATTGATATTTAATAAAGAAAGAAAAACTCTTCACAGCAAATACTCATTTTTTTCTGTTTAAGAACCCTGAAAATGTTTTCACTCAGGGAATACTGGGCCAATAAAATTAAGAATAGCATAAATTGCTAGATTATATATCATTGAAGAAGTTTGGAGGTAATAATTTGTTTGTTAATGTGCACTTCAGAAAGATAGGACTTATTTTAAAATTTGAAACATCAGGGGCAAATGAGATGACTCAACAGGCAAAGGCACCTGCCTCCACACCCCATTGCTCATGCACATACCTCACAAACATTCAACACAAACAAACATACAAGTACAAATGAATAAACTGAAATTTAAATATCAGAAACAAGTTGGGGCTTTAAATCAGTGGTAGAGCTCTTGCCTAGCAAGCTAAAGCACTCAGTTCAGTTCCGTCTTCAAGTGGAAGTAGGAGGAGGAGGCAATGGAAGAGGAGGAGGAAGAAGAAGAAAGATCCCATCTCTTCTGCCAGCATTGGAATGTATGTTTCTGGTAATTTAGTTTTTTTCTGTTTTCCTTCCTTAAATGACTGATGCCCAGG
The DNA here is from genome assembly GCA_963919715.1 of Microtus obscurus. Taxonomy (NCBI): domain Eukaryota; kingdom Metazoa; phylum Chordata; class Mammalia; order Rodentia; family Cricetidae; genus Microtus; species Microtus obscurus. The sequence goes on from CAWTZC010001472.1 coordinate 2,870,783, forward strand.
GCCATCATATATCAGGGTGGTTTTCAAAACTTTATTAGCTGAACTCTTTTTTTTTTTTTTGAGATGTATGATGTTGAATTGCTTTCTGTTGGGTCACCATGCTATTTATACAGTTTTCATTATGTTTTGTTTGTTTAATTTTATTCAAATTTAGAAAGTGTGGCCAGTCAGACAACAATTGTGAAAGCACAAATTAGTTTTTGAGTTCAATTTTAGCTTAGTTTTCATTCGTATCTACATCAAAATTTGTGCTACACTCTTTCATGAATCTGAACTACCAAGTGTGCAACAGGAAGCATTTCAGCTTAACTCTAACATGCTCCATAAGAGAGTAATTTCCACATTTTGCTAGGTGCTTGGGAAGAATTGATCTGACTTGCTACCAACCGTGAACATATCTGGAATGATGCTATTTGAGTAAGTATATAAAGTAATCAATGAAGGCAATGAATGGCTACAATTTCAACAACAGTAAACAGCAGTGGTCATATGGGTCAAGTAGTGAGTTAGACCCACAGTAATGGTCATCCTTAGACTTGGGTTCACTTCCCCTTACCAAACAATTTTTGGTTTAGGTTGAAAATTGACAACAGCAAATTTCCTCCTCAATTTCCAGTTTTAGCATGGATTCTTTTCATCTTATGTTGAGAGCAGGAAGTCAAATGTCTGACAGACCTGAATCAATGTGAGGAGTTATAACGAAGTAAACGTTTATGAAGTAAAACCCTCTCTTGTGGAATTTTAGAAATAGAAGATAGGAACCACATAACTTGTGTAAGCTGTCACTCTCTCACAGTTTCAAAGACTAATCTAAAACAGAAATTAAAGCTGCCAATCGTTTTAGAACACAATGGCTGATACACTCATTGATAAGGTACATGCCCTCATCCTGTAAATTAAGAGCCCTGGGCGAATTCTAACCCCGAAGGCGGAAACATTTGTCAACTAAGGGGGGAAAAAGGAGAAGGCTTTCAGTTTAGGGAATGGAGAGGATAGTGAGTCACCCAAAGCCAGACCTGCTGGATGAAGAAGGATGAGCTGTCTGTGGGCTATTTGGTTCTTTCAGCTTTGCAGATTGCTCCAGACATACCGAGTTTATAAAACAATAGGTTGCTTCATCAGGAGAAAACAGCTGCAAAGATTACTCAAAAGGTGGATATTGTAGAGCTCAATAAAAATCAAAAAAGAGGTGGATATTATCCTTCATTGTTTAAGACATTCAACCATTACCTAAATGGAAATGTCTTCTCAGTCAATGGCAAATTATGGAAAAATTGCCATTCCACAGAATTCTCTGCAGTAAGAGTCTACTGAGTTTTATATAACTATGCTTAAAGCTTAAATTATATTAATTTGAGAACATGAGCAAACTTTGAATCAAATATTTCATTGGCTATCAGAAACCCAGTGAATAAAATACATTACAATTAATTTTGATGTGGGAGTGTCATATATCAATCTGTTGATTTCATTGGTTAAAATAAAGAAACTGCCTGAGCTCATTGATAGGCCAACCCTTACGTGGGTGGAGTAAACAGAACAGGATTCTGGGAGAAGGAAGCTGAGTCAGAAGGAGTCGCCATGATGCCCGCATTCCAGACAGACACAGGCTAGAATCTCCCCGGTAAGCACACCTTGGGGTGCTGCACAGATTATCAGAAATGGGCTAGTCCAGGTGCAAGAGCTAGCCAATAAGAGGCTGGAACTAATGGGCCAGGCAGTGTTTAAAAGTATACAGTTTCCGTGTAATTATTTTGGGGCATAAGCTAAGCCATGCGGGCGGCCGGGTGCGGGGGAACACAGCCAGCCGCTCTTCTTACTACATAATTTACTCATTTTAATATCTCCTTTAAACCTAAAACATTTGGTGTTTCAAAGTAATACAATTACACATACACTACTGCAGACATACCACACTTGCCTCCTAAAATCTTTCCAAGGAAACTTGAGATTAATATCTTATACTGACATTGAAAATTAATGTTAGTTCACATCTATGTCTGTTCCCTGATATAAATAATACTAGAGGTATTTAAGTAATACCTCTAATAAAAGATAAAATAACATAAAGGAAAATAATATCAAGTGTATAACACAGACTAATTGCAGCAGCCGTAGAGAAAAAAAAATACGCTCTAGATTTAGATAATGACATTTCGAGGAGAATTGCGGAGCTCTCCCACACACATCCTTTAGTGGTAGAAAATGTTTACCCCTACTCTATCCTTCTCTTACTCCGCTTCTCTCCTATCCCTTATCTTCCTTTTTCCTCTTAATTTACTTTGTTTGTTATATGAAGGGCTGAAAACCCAGTTATAGATTTCTACTTTTTCCTTTCCTCTTCCCAGCCAGTGTTCTACCCTCACACAGGCCACTTTCCCACAAGGACAGCATCCAGGTCTGTAGTCACACAGCTGAACCCTGGTTTCTCTCAAAGCCCCAGTAAGGGTCTTTCCTCACTAAGCACTGGCCTCTTTCTTCCTCTGGGACTAATGGAAGCCACTGGATCGCATCTTCTGAGGCTGATGGTGGAATCTTCACTTGATGCCAACAAAATTAATGTCTTTTTTTTGGTTTGTTTTGTTTTGTTTTTGTTTTTAGAGACAGGGTTTCTCTGTGGCTTTGGAGCCTGTCCTGGAACTAGCTCTGTAGACCAGGCTGGTCTCGAACTCACAGAGATCCGCCTGCCTCTGCCTCCCGAGTGCTGGGATTAAAGGCGTGTGCCACCACCGCCCGGCTAAAAATTAATGTCTTAAGAGCAGTACCTGCTAGAAAATGAGGAGATGGAAATATCCTGGAGACCGAGTCTGTTGTCACGCATTACTTTTCAAACCAAACATACCAGGCTAATTCATGTCTCCATAGTAAACATGGTGTTCCAAGAATGTGGTGATACTTTTTATTTATTTATTTATTTATTTTGGTTTTTCGAGACAGGGTTTCTCTGTGGTTTTGGAGCCTGTCCTGGAACTAGCTCTTGTAGACCAGGCTGGTATCGAACTCACAAAGATCCGTCTGCCTCTGCCTCCCGAGTGCTGGGATTAAAGGCGTGCGCCACCACCGCCTGGCTTGTGGTGATACTTATAAGTTCATTGATTAATTCAGAGACCACACGAAAAATGTAATCACATCTATTCTAAAGATTTCATCCTTATTTCCTTGGTTAAGCTTAATCTGTGGAACCACATAGGCTAGGCACAGAGTAAGGGTATTGGCAGGGGATAGATAGATCTCCTTAGGGAAGGGAAATAGAATAGATAGTCATGGATATACAGGAAAGGCTAAAACAGGAGGATCAAGGGAGAAGAAAGAGAAAAAGGGAGAGTGAGAAAGGGTATTCATGGAGAAAGCTAAAATTAAGGGCCATTTGAGGGGTACTGTGGAAAATTAATAGTAAGAGGCTTCCATATATATATATATATATGGGGAGGCATAGTCCCAACTGGATGTCTCTTGCATTATGAGAAATGAATTTCATCTAACTGAGTTGTTGACCAAAGGAGCCCATGGGAATCTCTAAACAAAAGACTATAGTTTGCTTTCCACAAGTGAACAGGCAGGCCATATTGCCGAAGACAGCGTCTACATAATTTCTTGAACATGGAGAGGCTGAGCTCTTGCCTACGTAAAGCCTTCACTCTTATGGGCTAGAATCCCTGGTATAGAAAGGTACTCTGCATGCCATCAAAGGGAAAATGGAAACCACAACCCAACCACAAACCTTTGATCTACAATGGTATCCTGCATGCAAGATATGCTAATGCAATCGTGGTGCAAATCTCATGGGAATAACTAACCAACATCTAATTTGTCTTAGGGCCCACTTCATGAAATGTAAACCATACCCAACAACGATTGGGTAAACAAGAACATGATACTAGATAGTTGAGGGAACAAGGGTAAAATCAAATACTACCAGTCTTAAAAACTGCAGTGAAAAGTGACTGCTAATTATGTTCTGGTATACTCATAGACTAGTGCTTCACTCGGCCATCATCAGAGAGGCGTCCTCGTACAACAGATAGGAAAAAAATACAGAAACCCACAGCTAAACAATGTGCAGAGATTAAGAGACCTTGAAAAACTCAGCCATAAATGAGATATCTCCATCATATCCTGGCCCTCAGAGTTCCAAGGAGGTAGAAATAGGGTAAGAACCAAAGAGGACTAAAGACACCAAGAAAACACGGTCCACTAATTCAACATGATCAAAGCTCATATGAACTCATAGAGACCGAAGCAGCATGGACAAGGACTTCACGGGTCTGTACTAGGTCTTCTGTATGTCTATTATGGCTTCCAGTCGAGTGTTTTTATGGCATTCCTGAGTGTGTGAACAAGTGGGTCTCTGAGCCTTGTGCCTTTGCTTTGGCTCTTTTCCTTCTATTTGTTTTTTTTTTAACTCAATCCCAATGTGTATTTCTTTTGTGTTATTATATTTTAATTATTATTCCTTAGAAGCCTGTTTGTTTTTTAATGAGAGTCAGGAAGGGAGTGGATCCAGATGGGTAGGAATATGAAGAGAAGCTGGGAGAAGTAGAGGGAGGGAATCTGTGACTAGGTTATAATATGTGAGGAAAAAAAATCTATTTTCAATAAAAGGTAGAAAAGGTTAATCCAGAAATAGCTCGCAGAACAGACTGAACAGGGTAGCCTTCCCTTCCACCATATTCATGAATATTGTCTGGCAGTTTTCAGGTAGGACCCAAATCGAGGTACTCACATCTGTCTGTATGTAGAAAGCAGAATCCTTTAGGAAGAAAATTCTTGAATTCTGTTAGATGAGCATTAGAAATCATTGGAGTAGATTATTTGTAAAAGATAGATAAATAGATAGATAGATAGATAGATAGATAGATATGATAGATAGATAGATAGATAGATAGATAGATAGATGATAGATAGATAGATCAAAAATTACTGAATTCAATAGAAGCCTCAGAGATGACTTAAAACACAATTCAGAAAATTCTTAAGATTCCCCACCGGTGACATTTCTTAAGCAGCTCTACAGAGGACAGAGAAGATGTAGAATCATTAGTACTAAGTTACTTGTGAGAATATATTTAAAGTATTTTGGAGGGACAAGAAAAAGCCTCCAAATAGAGAGGACATGACCAACTGGAACAGACTGAGTTGAATCTGCTAATTAAGTTCTCTTCTCTTCTCTCTTCTGGGAAGGGTGGCTTCAAAAATATGTCATCACCGTTATTATTGTCATGAACTATAGCTAATATTTCCTGAAGGTCATGAAAAACTCAGGGTGATCTCACACACACACACACACATAAAAACACAGACACATATACTCACATACAGACACACACACACACACACACAAAAATACAATGTGGTGACAGCCATAAGTGTAGAACTGATAAAGGAGTAATTTAAAAAAAATAAATTAAGAAAAGTAATTAAAAGATTGAAATTCCTATTTTTTGAAAAAGCTACAGCATTTCATTTGCAAGAAGATATTAGCAAAACAAGAAACAGAAAATATAAATCAAATATTGAAAATATATCTGAAACATGGGAAAATCATTGTTACAATTTTAATATAAGGCAAAACAGACTTCAAAGTGAAACCTTAATCAGATACAATAAAAATAATTGAAACTATTCAAATAGACACTATATCAAAGAGCTACAACAGCTACAATATATAAGCACTTACCAATGTGGCTTCAAATATGATTCACTTGGTCAGGAATAAGCATGGAGAATCCTTATTCCTTAAGAGTTAGCCAAGTGACTTATTTTCATATAGCTGAAAATTCTTACACAATGCCTACCCAATAAGAAAAATACAAAACATAAAAATAACAAAGTATGAATTGTCTAAAAATTAGCTTTACTGAGAAAAATGGACATGGCTTTTAAACTCAGAACCTAAAATTCTCTTGAAAAAGCATCTAAGAAAAGCCTAGGAAAAGTAATGTAATATATTATTGAATGCAACAATCTAGCCTTATGACATGAGGTCGATTTCTTCACAAACCAGTCTGTACCTTCAAGGTGATTACATTGACAAATTTAGCAATTTTGGAAGAACTTAACAAACTCATCCTAAGATATACATTGAAGAATAGTGTTTTTGGATTGAGAAATCATTTCTATTGTCTAAAAGAAAAAGTGGGTGGGAGTCTAAAAAATAAAAACAAAGAAGCTGTATCTACTAGACATATTAAACAGCCTCAGCAATCAAAACAACATCAGACTGCTGGTGAAACAAAACAAATTAATAGATTGACAAATATATATTCAATACAGAAAAATACTAACTAGTAAAGACCCTAGAAAATATGGAATTGATAGGATCTTTCTCTACAAAGAGTTCTTCCTGATCTGGCTTGAAGAAAAGTCTGAAAATTGAAATGTTGACAGAGCTTAGAGTGTTGGCCTGGCAGTTAGGAGTGCTTACTGATCTTCCGGAGAACCTGTATTCACAGAGCCCATACCTGGTGCTCACAACTCCCTGAACTGCAGCTTCTGAGGATCCATCAACCTTTCCTGGTCTCAATGGATACCCACTCACATGTGCATATACCCAGATACGTATTCATAAATAAAAACAAATCTTAAAAAAACTGACAATGTTACTTTGAAACATTTATATTTTCCCCGTCTTGGTATATTCATTCTAACATTGTACAGCTCTTTTTGATTAAAATTAATTTTTAAATTCTTTGACAGGTTCATACATGCATATAAGAAAATGCAATTTTTTTTATCCTTTTGCTATCTGTGAAATCACTCCTTCTTCTATCCCAAGACCCTTCTTTTGACAAGCCTTCTCCTATTCTGATGCGTGTGTGTGTGTGTGTGTGTGTGTGTGTGTGTGTGTGTGTGAGAGAGAGAGAGAGAGAGAGAGAGAGAGAGAGAGAGAGAGAGGTAGAGAGAGGAAAAGAGAGAGAGGGAGACCTTCCTTATTTGGATGGGGTGTTCATTATTATGTTAGGCAGTGCTAGGCCTTAGTCTATCCGCACGTGATTATAAAATCACTCATTTTTCCAAAGGAAGGAGCCAGATGTTTGCTTTATGTTTCCTTTCCGATGAGAACCTCGGATGCTTAAGTGTGCCTGGGTGTTCATGTTACAATGCTGTAAACACTGAACACTGAAGTAAGCATTTTCCTACGATGTTGGTCATTTTGGCTGGTCTTTCCAGACACCTAGAAAAAAAGGAGCATGTTTGCTTAGTGATTTTACTCTGTTTTCATGGATATCAGCTGTCATTCGTTCCCCCAGGCCTGCTGATTTCCACATTAGCACGTGTTTCTAGATCTTCAGACCGTTCAGCACATACATGTTTTCTACCACTGACATCCTGAACAACACTGTGGGAAATAAAAGGCATCCCACTTGTCTGCTTCGGATTCTGGGATGTCTGGCAGCTTTTAATGAAAATGCTTCTGAGGTCCTCGGGGCAGCACACTAGATGTGTGATCTAAATTAAATCCATAACTTTTAACTGAGGTGATTGTGTGATTCATAAAAAGAGATTAAAAGGACTATTTAGTAAACTGAAATTGGCTTTCATTGGGAATGACTACACAAGTCACAATCTATAGTACAGAACTCTTTGAAGGTTGTCATAAGTGAAAGGAAGTGAGAAATAGACATGGGATGAAATTTATGAGTCATCTTGATAAATAAATCTTTTAATTAGTTAAAAAATGGGAATCCAGTTTATAGTGAATTAAACTACATATTTTAGCCAATTTCAAAGTTCAACTCTTAACTTGGGAGTCATTGTTGAATAGTCTTTACTATATCTATCTATATCTATCTATCATCTATCTATCATCTATCTATCTATCTTTCATCTATCTATCTATCTATCTATCTATCTATCTATCTATCTATCTATCTATCTATCTATCTATCTATCTATCTATCTATCTATCTATCATCTATCTATCTATCTATCTATCTATCTATCTATCTATCTATCTATCTATCTATCTATCTATCTATCTATCATCTATGTGTCTGTGTCTGTGTCTGTTTGAACACATACTCTATATGTGTGGTTGCCTACAGAGACCAGAGAAGTTGTTGGATCCCCTAAAACTGGACCGGCATTACAGACAATTTGGAGACATGGATATGGGTTCTAGAAACTGAAGTTGGGTCCTCGGGAAGAACAGCAAGGGACCTTAATCATTGAGTCTTTTCTCCATCCATAATTTCCCCTTTTCTTTTAATTAAAAGACTTAGCTAAATTGTATGCAAGGTGTGGTATGCTTTAAAAAAGTTTTCATCTCAAAACATCTGTATCTGTTTCCTACCTTCCCCTGGAACCCAAGGGGCATAATAAATTTTAATATACTGAAACTTGAGATTCTTAAAGCAGGAGAGCAGACCAAGGTGTGTCACCTTACCCAGAAAGCACATTATTTTTGGAGGTAAAAAAGAAAAATGTTCTGTTGCTGTAATCATATTTAAATTCCCTTCCTTTCCAAGTGTTCCTGTGGGCCACATGATGAAGCATGCATCTTGACTTGAGACCACATCACCTTTTCTGGAGTCTCTGTAGCCTGGATGTTAGAACAACTTGATCCTGCTTCTCATCACTTTTGATGGGTGTCTGGGAGGAGGTTGTCTATACTTTCTCTTCTTGTGAGTCAAATAGTTGAGGCTCCATTCCTGAAGAATGGTAATCTGATGGTTATGCTTGCATAGACGAGGTCTTCAGTCATCTAAAAGCAATATTGGCTTTGCTTCTCTGAAAAGTGATAGGAAACTCTACTGTCATGCTGTTGAAGCACATCCTCATCTCAAAAATTGTCCAAGAGGAAGGATGCACTTCTAGATTCTGAAAGGAATCTCAAGATACTTATAGACTGCCATAAAAGCCTTGTTTAGGCTCAGAGATAAAGAACTTCAATGAAAAGATGTGTAAAAATATTCAAAGACACCCCTGGCTGCCCGATCTTTCATTGGCCACCTCTTGGTCTTGGCTGAAGATAATGTCCATTCTTCTAGAAGCTCCAAAACGAGAGAGACAGGCTCTTTATTCCAGGACATGTACAAAGAACTGTGTAATCCAACCCCAGAGAACCTAGACAACAGCATGGACTCTAAGAGGGACATATATGGATCTAATCTACATGGGAAATAGAAAAAAGACAAGCTCTCCTCCATAAATTGGGAGCATGGGGATCATGGGAGAGGGTTGAAGGGGAGGGGAAAGAAAGGGAGGGGAGCAGAGAAAAATGTATAGCTCAATAAAATCAATAAAAAAAAGAACTGTGTAATTACTAAAATTGAGAGGTTGAGGCTAAGTGTCCTATGGCTCCGATGACCATACGGGGGAGTTTGGCAGGCTCTCAGAGGGAGACAAGAGAGTCTATTCACTGAGGAGACATGTCACATTGTATCCATCAACAACTTCAAGAGGAAAAGTGGAACTTCTGTTACAATGGTTTCTCAGCACATACATGACATCAAGGGGCTGCTGTATGGTTACAGATGGCTTTGGTTTGATTCCTATGAGTAACCATGCAATTCTTCCTTCATTTTCCCTTGAAACCAGAACATGGAGTTTCATACGGTTAAAATATGTACTATCCTAGGAGTCTGACTCATTTTTTTGAAACTGGCTTTAAGTTTCTAGAAATATAGAATCAAAAATATAGTGCAAACCTTGGGTTCAATTTAAAAATAACTAGCAGCTTTTTTTTATTAAAAGGAGTGTTAATGATTGCTATATATCCTTTGTCCATATCTGCCAAGCAGAAAAATAGAATATATTTTATGCTTCTTCAAATCTAAAACAGTGTAGAGACGAAGTTTTAAGCTGCTATAACATCCCCTATGGTGTATCCCAGGCACCCCTAGCTGTCATTCTCAGGTGACTAGCCTAATTTCATTAATCCATTTGTTTGCATTACATTTTGGTTATAGGAGAGAAATATGTTCATACTCTGCAAGCTGGGTTTTAAAATGTCCATGATTGTTGTTAAATCTGAAGCAATAAATGGTGGGGCTTTAACATAGTCCAGCTGTTAGTTTCCCTGTTACATAAACATACCAAGATATCTTGTTACATTTTTCTAGCTACAGGAAGAAAAATTGCGTTTTGCTCCTAGGGTCTGGAGCTATAAATTATAAGAAAGGGTTTAATTTGAAGAGCAAGATGATCTTCATGGATAGGAATTATTTCCCTCTGAAGAACATTTTTCACAAGAACAGTGAAATAGTCCTGAGGGTGTATAAGCTTACCTTGGCATTTACAGAATGATTAGAGTTTTAACTCTCAAAAATATTTGCTTTTGCAAATAAAAGTATGAAGGCTCTGACAAGGGTATGGAAATTGGGTTACTATGTCCACTACTCTGTCAACAGAGCTCCATCACTCCAGTAATGAATTGCAACCAAGGTCTTCAGGAGTCTCTACATGGCCAGGACCCTACCTGGCTTTCTGACACCCTTACCGTTTTTCTCATTTGGCATCTCCAAGATGTCAGGATACACTAAAAATGATACAAGATAGATATGATAAGTGAGTAGACACTTAAACTGTAAATTAAGTTTAAAATTAAGGAAGTATGAATCTAATAGCAACCAAGGACACTGTACAGCATGGCTATTCCAAGGCAATTCTGTTTCAAACCCATCTCCTCTCTAGCTTAGTTTTCCAGACAATGCTTGGGGGTTGGATTTGGCAAGCATTATGGTTGCCTCAGTAGGTGCTGACAATATTTTAATATTAACCCATGCTTTTAAGTATTAATATTTTGTCATATAATCTGATAGTCTGAGTAGCATTATACAATATAAACTAGTACACCCATTTTATAAATATTTGGGCTAAGCTACAGTTTATACAGTGTTATAAATGTAATCAAGCTTCTTTTAAAAATTCTTTACTTATGCATGTATTTCATGTTTATGGGCATTTGGTCTGCATGTATGCACAACAGAAGAGGACATTAGACCTCATGGCATTACAGGTACAAACAGTTGTGAGCCTTTGTGTGAGTGCTGGGAATTGAACTCAGGACCTCTGGAAGAGTATCCAGTGTTCTTAAAGCTGAGCCGTCTCTCTGGCCTTATCATCAAGCTTTTAAGCAGATGCCCAGTTTACTATGACAAACCCCTGAATGCTGTACAGCTTGTTTTTTCACATTTCCTTCATCTTGCAGACTTAAATATTTTGCATCTATATGAGACTGAGATTCCATAGTAAACTGTTGTAGTTTGCCCATTTTTAAGATAATTGTTAAATAGGTTTTATCATTGCTTCTAATACTAAAGTTGTGGAAGAAGAAGTTGATTCCTTCAGCAAGACTTGGAGCATGAGAACATAAACCGATTAGTCTTGGTGATGATCCACTTCTCAGTGCGAAAAGCCATGGGTGAGCACAGGCTGGTGCCATAGACTGAGGTGAACCATGACCAGGTAATAGCTTTGGGAACAATAAATTAAGAGTGAGTAGGTGGTAGTAGAAGATGGTGTTGATGAAGACATACGTAACATTTTAAGGGGGATAGGAGGAGTGTGCAACTTAAAGCTCAGGACATCCTGGAGCTTCATGTAGCCTTAACCTCAGTCAGATATTGTCGGGAATGTTCTGTATTTCTCATATTGCATACGTCTTTTCAAATAGTAGTTTCTGAAGTTAAAGAGGTGATTCTTTTCAATGGCATATTCTGAAATCTGGCATTTCTTTTCTTTCAGCCAAAAAACTTCTATTAAGCAGAACTGTATTTCCTGAGCGACACAGTCATTATTCCTCATGAAGTACCTAAGTGTCATCTAATTTACTGGGAGCTACGCTTTTAGCAGTGTGGTTGGTTGCTATTTCATGTGCATGTTGCTTAGCACTGGGAATGGATATAAAAATATGTCATTAAGAATATTAATGCAACTTGAGTTTTCATTATCTGATCTCTTCATTAGAAAGTAATCATTAATAAGAGGACAAAGCCTCTTAAAATAGAAGATTTTTTTTTCTGTTTTTTTGTTTACTTGTTTTATTGTTTAAAATGACATTCACTCATTGGTTAAATAATTCTTTGCAGGCTTAATTTTTTTATCTAAGTATCAAGGGAATTTTTACTTTATTTATAGAATGAACTTTAGTATACATTCTATTATTGAGTTTAAGTTTTTCATATATGTAAAAAAAAAGGGCTACCAAGACCCCCAAATGTATTAAAGAACCTTTTCCAGATGTCAGCAACATGGGCTGGGTAGAGCGCTCAGCAGTTAGGAACACTTGCCGCTCTTGCTGTAGACTGGGGTCTGATTCCCAACTCCCACAGAGCAGCTCACAAATACCTGTAACTCTAGTCCAAGGGATCTGATGCCTTCCTCTGACCTCCTTGATCATTGGATATACATGTGATACAGAGACATGCATGCAATCAAAACACTTATACACATAAAAGTAAATAAAAACACTAGTAACTTCATTTAAGACTTCAGTTTATGATGTTGCTGATTTAATTTAAGGGATTCTGATGTAGCTAAAGTACATCATTTGTAGAGACCTGTGGATAATTTGGGAGAAAGGAAGGACCAAATGGTGGTGACTGCTGTACTGCCATATTGAATGAACTTGCATGAGAGGTTAAATAAACTCTCTGTATAAACTCTGCCCTTTGCTAGGTTGCCACTCCCTTTCATAAAACACTGAGTAGCTCTGATTAATATTGTGTGTTATTATTATCATGTTGAAAATATTGTGTACATCATATAGTAATGTAATATATATTATGCTATATACCATATGTAGCTAGAATATGCTATACACTTATGTATATATATAACATATAAATTAACATTGCAGCTATTCTAATTTTACTTTTTTGAGTGATACATTAAATACATATATTGCCGCTACCACACTCATACACACTTATGTGTATATGCATGGGTGTCTTCTTATAGGCAACTTTCGTTTTAAATAGTACCACAGAACTACAGAAGTGACTAAATAGAGTGAAACTATGAAAAGTAAGATTCATAGCCAAAGGGAAAATTAGAATTATAATCAATAAAATGTTCACTAAAATGTTAAAAATCTGACACCATGGTTGACTCTGTCTTGGTGCCCTCCACCTATAACTACTTGCCTTTATATAAGAAAGGAGGAATATGTTGGGAGCCGTTTCCCCCCCTAAAGATTGTTACAGAAACCATCACCTTGGGGAGCCTGCAGGGAACCCCAAACCCATAATTATGTTAAGAATAGTCCTATTGGCAAAACCTGCCCCACACCCAATTAGCTATTCGCTAATTGCTAACGAACCTAATCTGATAGCGGAACTGCCTTAAATTCCAGCTATCCAGGGAACTAGGTGTGGCAACTCCTGACTTCTTGGCCTACCTGACCGGATGTAGGTTACGTGACTGGGACCACGCGGCCAGATTCCATGCTCCTGTGCCCTGCTCCCCAAGCCCTCATTCTGGGGGTATATAAGTTGTTACCCTGTCCCTAATAAACGGAGGCTTTGACAAAAAAAAAAAAAAAAAAAAAAAAAAAAAGAAACCAATGGAAACATATAAAGCTAAATGTACTCTTTTCTAAGTATATTTCAACAACAGTGCAGTTTTCTTTCTCATTTTCTGTTCATTTGTTCATCATTAAATAAAAGTATATTATTTTGGAAAAAAAAATCTCAATAAAAGTATATGAGAGATAAAGGAGGAAAAACTTGAAAAATCAATATTCATGTAACTATTCATATAACTTAAAGGCTATAAACATAGAGCTAAAGTGTTTTGTTTCTTTTTAGTACAAACTTTTCAAGAAGGTTATTATAATAGTGCTGACCTTTAAACTGTATAGCATCAGATATACCTATGAACGTTTCTGTCATTTCTTCAGTATTTTTATTACTAATTGAGAATGTCGTACAATGTATTTTGATCATATGCATTCCTACAACTCAATCTTCTTCCAGTTCCTCTCCCACCTCTGCATCTCCCTTCCATTCTACTCAAAGTTTCTCCTTCTCTCCGTCCCTTTCTCCATCCCTCCCTCCCTCCCTCTCTCCCTCCCTCTGGTTATCATCCCTGCATCCTCCCTTACCTTCCTTCCTTACCATCAAGTTTAGTTTGTATTAGCTGAAACTATGAAATTATTTTATAAATTATTTTAAGATTTATTTTGCTTTATGTTTGCATACGTTTGCCAGACAGCATGTTTCTCTATGTGTGATGGTGCCTGGGAAGGCCACAGGATGGTGTTGGATCTTCCGGAAATGAAGTTATTGTCAGAAGTGAGTTGCCATGTATAAGTACTGAACTCTAGACCTCAAGAAGAGCCATGGGTAGTCTTAAACACTGAGGCATCTCTCTAGCTGATGGAGGAGGGAAATGATGTCTATATGTTACTTTCATTGGTTAATAAAGAAACTGCCTTGGACTTTGATAGGACAGAAAATTAGGTAGGCGGAGAAAACAGAACAGAATGCTGGGAGAAAGATGCCAAGTCAGGCAGTCGCCATGCCATGACTCTGCTCTCTGAGATGGATGCCCCTTAGACTTGTCCCAGGAAGCCACACTCAAGTGGCAATACGGATATTAGAAATGGGTTAGATTAATATGTAAGAGCTAGCCAATAAGAGGTTATAATTAATGGGCCAGGGAGTGTTTAAAAGAATACAGTTTCAGTGTAATTATTCCGGGTAAAGCTAGCCAGGTGGCGGGACGCAGCCCACTGCTCTTATTACTACATCTAGCCACAAGCTGTAACATTTCTAAGTGTGGACATGTTTTTGGAACTTTATCCTTTATACACCCAGCATTATTGATTTCTCTGAAATGACTTTTTTTATTCTTTGTGTATACAGCTACTCTCTTTGATTATGTAAATAACTTAACAAATTTACTTTCATGAAATCTCTCTGGCTTTCCGTCTTATTTCTTTCTGATGGTGGTCATATGAGCATTCCTTGTTTGTTTTTTGAGACAGAGACTTACCCTGTAGCCCAGACTGGCCTAGAACTTGTTTTGTAAGCCAGGCTGGTTTTAAACTTATGGACACTTGGTGCCCCAGACTTCTGAGTCCTGGAATTACTGCCATGCAGCATCACATCGATTCATTTTACTTTTATTCATTTGAATTTTTAGTGCAGCCTTATCATGTTTCATGTGTGTGCTGTGGTTCAGTCTTTCCTAGTGGGCTTATCTTTTCCTTTATTGCAAATTGTCACTTGAGGTTTCCTGAAGGACAATAAGGCAAAGCCACTGTGCTGTCTGTGAAGAGACTGAACAACCACCATACAGTGACCAATCACTGGCAGACAGTGAAGGTGGTCGAATCAGTCCATGGCCATGATGTGCAGCTGTCTGCTGTTTACACAGTGATGTGTAGATAAGAGTAAGCAGTTAGGTTGATTCCTTATACTTCTTACAATATGACAGCTGTAACTGAAATTTGAAAGTGTTATTGATAAACATATATTACTCAATCACAGTAGTTGAAATTTGTGACCATGAGAACTTTCTGAAGGATGGAATTCTTGTAAATTATTTATTTTTTTTTGCAAAACTATTCAGATAATACTGCCATAATGTCAAATATTTAAATATAATGAAATTTGGAGTAAATTATCTTTGGCAGGAATGCTTATAAATTAATTTGGCTGCTTCTTTTGTGTCATATGGAGAGTGTCCAGACCATTAAAATCAACACATAATTAACTGAGGCATAGCATGAAAAAACAGACAGATTTACATGTTTAAAAATATCTAGACTACATAAAATTTTGAGCTATAAAATTTTAAAAATGTCTTCATTGAATTTGTTTTATATGAGAATAATGTATATAAATAGATTGCAGGTGTATTTTAGGGTTTCTATTGCTGTGAAGAGACACCATGACCACAGTAACACTTAAAAAGGAAAACATTTAATTGGGACTGGCTTACAGTTCAGAAGTTTAGTTCATTATCATCATGGCAGAAAGCATGATGGCATGCAGGCGGACATGGTGTTGACCAAGAAACCAAGAGGTCTACTTCTGCATCAAAAGGCAGCAGGGAGAGTAACACTGGATCTTGTTTGAGCTTCTGAGATCTCAGAGCCTGTCTCCAGGGACAAACTCCCTCCATCAATACCATACCTACTCTAAAAAACCACACCTCTTGATAGTGCCCCCCTGTATAAGCCTGTAGGGGCCATCTTTATTTAAACCTGCATAAGTGTTAGAAAAAAATTGTTCTAATACTTTATAGTTTGTTACTAGGAGGGCATGGAATTACTTTCGTGAAATAGATACTGAGACAGTACTAGGACTGGGAACAGAATTATAGATTCTCAGGAGCCAAGGACTGTCACCATAGATAAAGGGAGAGAAAGAAGTCATTAAGAAACAATGATGGCTTCAGGTTTTGCTGACTTTCAGAAACCTGGGAACATGTATTATCCTATGATACCATGCCAGCAGTGTTTTCAATGCTTTGAACAATATAAAAACAATTAGATTATCTGAAGAAGTTACATAGATCATCAGCCTTGCCTATTCATCAATGCTGTTGACTTACAAGCTGGTAGTAAAAAGAAAATCTAGCTGACAACATCTGCCCACCCCTTTTAACCTTATTTCTCTAGTGCGCATGGCATTCTCTGAGCAATATGAGCATCTCTTTCACTTAAGTTATGAAGTTAATTCTAAATGCTGCTGGAAAATATATAGTTTAAGATCTTGGATTGTAAAGACATATTCTCTTATATTGTTCTTTATATTTATATTCTTATATTTATTCTTTAATATTTTAGACATTTAGACTCATCCTCAAATTCTGTTATTTTCATTTTGGAGAGAAGATCTGTCATAGTTAAATAAACAAATTGAGGCTTTCCACCTTCCCACATTACAGCTTCGGAGAATCAAAAATGTGTTGTACATATTCCTAGCTTATTTTAGTCTGTTTGTCATCAGCAATCATGTGTTTCTAATATTGTGAGCCTCATAAATGTCATTGTGCCTCTTGCATTTGTCTCATAGAGTATGCTTGCCAACTGTTGTCTGTAGAGGGAAGCCTTCAAAATGCCAATCTGGGTGGGCACAGTTAAAACACAGAGAACTTCTAATGGTATAAGACAAACCAGAAAATGCAGAATTTAAAGAATAGAATGCATATTTGGCAATACTAGAATGACATTTAAAATAAAAGGTATCTTTGTGGCTCTGAAAGTCACAATGTATTATTTTTGAAATCAAACAGATCATTGTCCACTGTCACCTTCCTAGCCTGGGTGATGGTGCTTTAACAATGTATTCAGATATGCTCATCTTGGCATGAATGTGTCTGCCATGTGACGTGGCAGAAGGATAAGACTTTTTTGCCAACAAAATAATAAAATGATATGAGAACATGTCTGCGGACATATGGTGCAGCAGATTGAAAAAGGAGAGGCCCAAGTTCCAGTTCTGACTCCACCTTCCATTCGCCTGATTGACAGCAGGGGAATAAAAGGAACATACCAGCCTTCAGATCCTTTCTCAACTGGATGATAGCAATTCCATCCAATGAAGGGTTTTGGCATGAAAGACAAAGAGGGAAAATAAATGAAACTGTATACATATCTATAGCATTATATAGGCCTAAGGCTATGGCATTGTTATAATCCAGAATACACCATTTTTACATTGTAAAACATAAAATTTACCATAGTCTTCAAGCCTCTCAAACTCTCCCAAATGCCCTTTTGTTGACAGAGTCAAAATAAAAGAAATTTACAACAAGATGGGTATCGTGGTATATGCCTGCTGTCCTAACTACTTCAAAGACTGAGGTGGAAGTTCATTTGAAGCTTAGAGTTTAAGAGTAGGCTTGGGGTTGTGTTCTGGGGGGGGGGGGCATAGTAAGATCTCTTCTCAAGAAAACAAGCAGCAAAGTCAACAGGAGCAGATACAGGACATTTAAAAGGATGTGGGGTCATGTCTTTAATTATGTAAACAGGTTAGACATCATTTTAGTGACAACAAGAAGTTAAAGTATATAAAACTATGATTAATAATATGAGCTCTATCAGAAAAAGTTGATGGCGTGCAAGGAGAGATGGGAAATATAAAACAGACATTTTTAAGAACTACGAAGAAGAAATAATAAGGATCTCCATAGCAGGAATAAAAATGATTCTTAGGTTTTTCTAAGGAGACTGGAATATATTACAATAGAAAACAACAAAAGACAAACAATAATACAATAAATGAGAAACATAGGTGACTAAAACTTGTGATGTTTGTAAAAGGAGCTTAAAGAAGAGAAAATGAGAAATAAAGCAGAGATCTAACATGAGCAATAAAACTCAAGAGTTTCTCCAAAATCAACCTTGGACACAAATCAACTGATCCAGGAAGTTCAGAGAATACTAGGCAGGAAATATGCCAAATGTTATCTGGGCATACTATATTCAAATAACAATACATCAAAAAAAGTGGCGAAAGTCCTGATAGAGGGCAGAGGACGTAAAAATAGCTCTCTACATGTGGGGAAAGATAATATTTATTTTCTATTTTTGCAGAAACCACGAGGCACAAAGAGACTGAAGAATAATGTCTAAAGAATTATTAGGAACAAAGCACCAACCTAAAATTCTTGCTCCTTCAACAGTGAAAGCAAAATAAAGACTTTTTCTGGGAAACACAAACTTACCATGTTTGTTGGTCTGTATTGCAAGAGGTGTTAAAAAAAAAATCCTTACAGCAAAGAAAGGTTGCATTGGTCAGAAACTCGTGTCTACATAAAAAAAGGAAACACATTACGTTGAAAGAAGAGGGTTTGTATGGAAATTTTTATTTTCAGACTTTTATTTTAAAACAGCAATTTGTTAAAAACAGGAATACCATCAGTTTATTAAATTATGTTTGATGAGAAAAGAGAGTTAGGATTGCTTTATTACTGCTAAATGTTCCCACTCACCATGTCCCAAAATAGCATATTTAAAAACAGACCTGGCTTAGTCGTAAATGTACATTCCCAAACCTAGGACAACTATTGTTTTTAAAAGTACAGCAATGTGATTGCTGTGCTAGAAAGGAGAAGAAATATGCAGGTGTGCAATAACCAGTTAAAAACAGAAAGAACAGATGGTAGTGGAAGATAAAACAGAAACAAAGAACAGGAGCAACAAATAGGAAACGTACAGCAGACATTAAATAATCTCTGCTGATAATCACCATGAATGTCAAACATCTGGCTTAATGTGGTACCACTTGCCTGTAATGATCCCAACTGCTCAGAAGACAAAGTGGGAAGATTATGAGTTTGAGACCAGTTTAAACTAAATAGTAAGACTTTATGTAAATAAATGAATTTGTGAGTGTCAGTGGTCTGAATTCATCAGTTAGAAGACAGAGACTATCAAAGCATATTAAATAATTTTACTTCATATAAAAGAAACTCAATAAGAATATAAAACATATAAAAAGTAAAAGTAAGGGTATATCAGGCTTACATTAATAAAGTTAAAAATTTATAGCATGGAAATATTATACAGCTCATGCTTCCCAACAAAGACAGTTGTCAGGTATAAAGGGGAACATACTCATAAAGTAGCCAGTCCTGCAAAAAAGATACAACAAAATTAGATATCCATACATCTAAAAACAAAGTATTGAATATATGGTGCAAACACTTTAAGGGACAATAGATACAACCTCAGTTTTAGTTGAAGATTCCGAAAGGCTTCTCTGTCAGAAATAAATAGACATATCAGAGGAAAAAGCATCAATGGTACAGTTCAATGATTCAGTTGAATTAATATTGAGTGTAACCAACAGTGAAATGAATATGATTGACATCAACAGAACACTTTATCCAATTATAGACATCTTTTTTGTAGCAAACATTCACAAAGACAGAGCACATTATGGAACCGCATGCGTGTCTCAGAAAATTTAAAATAATAAAATCTGTGTCTTTCTTCAACCACAATAGAATTAAACCAGTGGTGAATAACAGAAGGAGCTAAATGAATTTCAAAGTACTTGCATGTTAGACAACACATGTCTAAATAACATCACTGAAAAAAATTTAAGAAAACTTTAAAAGTGTATCAAACTGAATGAAAATCGTAACACAGCTCATCAAATTTCAGGGTGCTCAGCACAGATGGTACCTGAAATTTATGTGACTGAATGCTCATATTAAAAAAGAGGAGACATATTTAAAATCAGTCACATACGTTTCACTTTAGAGAACCAAAAAAGAGCAAATTATAGTAAATAGAAAGAAGAGAAATAACAAAAGTTAGAACAAAATCAATGAAAGTAAAATGGATGATTGACAAACATGAAATGAAACAAAAATCTGAGGATTTGAAATGATTAAAAAATGGTGAGTGACTCATTGGGCTAATTATTTTAGAATGAGAAAAGGATAAAATATCTAATATGAAAGAGGTATACATGTTGTAGTCATTGAAGGAATAATAGATACTATTAAAAGACTAAAAACTTGCCTATATATTAGATAACTTAGATCAAATGACAAAATTCCATGAAAGGCGTAATCAACCAAACTCACACAAGAATGAAAGAACTAAACAGGCCTGGGCCAATAAAGTAAGTTGATTCAATAATTAATGATCTTCTAAAACAGAAAACACAAGATTCAGGTAGATTTTCTGCTGAATTCCACCAAATATATAAAAAATGAATCATCCCAAGCCACTATAATTTCTTTCAGAGCAAAGAAACAAAAGAAATGCATTATAACTAAGTCCAGGATTACACCAATGCCAACTCAACACAAAAGTCTAAGAAAAGAGTGTTGCTCATGAACATAAATGCACATGTGCTAAACTAAGTGTCATCAAGTCAAATTTTAAAGTGTATAAAAATAGTTAGGCAATATATATGAAACATGCTTTAATGTTTGAAAATTGATTAATAGAATAGCTAAGGGGGGTCTAAGGTAAATTAGAAAAATATGAACATGTTAGTGGATGAAGGACAAGCATTTAAAAAATTTCCATCTGTAATAAAATTCCATGTAAATTTGGAATGAAGTCAGTATCGACAACCTGATAAGGAACATCTACCAAAATACCTCATTGTGCTTAATAATGACAAACTGGATGTCACCTCTTTAGAAAGAGTCAGCATAGGCAGAGATGGCTTCTCTTGCCATATCTTTACCTATTAGAAGTGCTTGATGATTCAAATAATGCATGGAAATACAATATATTTTGACTGTCACATCAAACTACAGTAACTGCCTTCAGTCAGCAAAGGGCTTGCTACTCAAGCACAAGGACCCTCATGACAGAGCCAGGCATCATGGCCCACACTAATAATCTGAGAACTGGGAAGACAGAGACAGGTGGATCCCTGGGAGTTGTAGTCAGCCATCCTTACCTAGTCGGTGAACTCCAGGCCCACTGGATTTCAAAGAGCAAACAAAAAACAACAGAACAACAAAAAACCTGAGCTAGGTGGCTCCTGAAGAGTGACACCCAAGTGTGCCCCCCCCACACTTAAGCACACACAATAAACTATGTCTTTATTCTCAGATGAATCTGATAATCTATGCTGAAAATCTAAGATAAAGTAAATCATAATAAATGATTTATAGCAAAACATTAACGATTAACGTTAAGAGATAAGTCTGATTCTTGTGTTTGCTAGAAATGAAGAAGCAGAAGTTGAGGATGAAGACACAACACTCTTTCACTGGGATTCTTCCAAAAGTAAATATTTATATTTATAAAATTAAACAAATCTACAATGAGGAAAATTAGAAAATTTTGATGAAGAAAATAAAAAAAACTAAGAAAGTGGGAAAATATCACATGCTAATAGAGAGGGAAACATCAGTATGTCACTTTCTCTCAATAGTATCTGAAATAGTCAGTAAAATTCTACTCAGAATTCCAGCAAATTATGTCGCGGAGACTGAGAAATTTACTCTGAAGTTTGCAAAGAAAGAGGAAAGACCAGGGGCAGCCATCATGATATTGCAAAGAGAAATCTAGCAGACATTTTCTGACTGAAAGTACTGTTATTAAAACTGCAGTCATCAAAACACAGCAGTGTTGGAGAAAGACAGGTCAAAACTGCAGCAGAAAAGAGATCCCAGAAACAGACATATCTGTACTCAAATGATATTTGCAAAGGAGTAATGGAAAGGTCCAATGAAAGAATGATTTTCAGGTGCTGGGACATGATGAAAAACATGTCTCTCTCTCTCTCTCTCTCTCTCTCTCTCTCTCTCTCACACACACACACACACACACACACACACACACACACACATGCTGGGGAATATATGCATGCTACAGCCATACATTAAACACTTGTCTGGGTTCCCATGTGTGATGGGACTATAATGAGAAGCAGCAGATAAAACACTAATGACTTCCAATAAAACACCTGGGCGATGACTGTGTACCATCAGTTGAAGACTCTTTTCAGCTGAAGAAAAAAAGAGACGAAGTATAAGTTAAATATTGTACAGATATTACATTATATAGGGGCTGGAGAGATGACTCGGCAATGAAGAGCTCATACTGCAATTGTGAGGACCCAGTACCCGAGGCAGACAGCTAGCAACCACCTGTGACTCTAGTTCCAGGGAATCCTATGCCCCTCAGCTTCTATGGGCACTGACAAAAATGCCACAGAGAAGCGCACATACCCCCACTCAGATGTACGTGTACATGTACACAAAATTAAAAGCAATAAAAGAAGAATTGCTGAGAGCCGTGGATGAGAAGAAAGGACGCAATAGTGTCGACTGTGTGATAAAACAGCATCTGTGCAATGTTTGAAGACTGGACAGAACAGCAGTTACATTTGAAACAGAACGAATGTGGTGCAGACTGGGAGGCAAACACTGGCAGAAAACAATAGAAGCCAAGTTAAGATGCTAACTGCAGGTCTTCCTGGTTTGTGTTTTCCTTGGTGGGAAGGTGGAAGCCCCGCAGCCGCTTTGAATGAGTCAAGACTCAACATTTAGCTTTCTGCATGGCAACTAGTACAGATAAGTAAATGCTCTAACCTTCTAAAATTAGATTGCAGACTTCTGTAGCTCTCCATTGTCTCCAGTCTTGTGCTTATTAAACATTTTTGTGTGGATCAGATTTCCATCAAAATCTAATATTCATTCATTAATTAGTATTAGCAATCTTGCCATCATTTGTGTTGTTGGTATGGATGGTAACAGGGGAAAGATATTTATAGACAAGCCCGGGGTTTGTAAGTGATTTTCCCAGCAGCAGCTCCTCATGCCCGGGAGTAGCAAGGATGACCTCTGTTGCCTAGCAACACACTTAATCACAGACAACCTGAGAGTCAACAGAATTGGAGGATTCAGAAGTTGAAAATGGAAAGTACGATCATTATTTGTCTACATGGAGATTTATACTGGTTTTCTATAAATTGTGAAAATACTGACCTTGCAAGTATATTTTTCATGTTTATAACCCCATTAACAGAGTAGAAGTCGTGTATCAATAAAACTTGGGTGTACCAATCACTTCTGTTCACAGGCAGGAGCTCCTATAGCAACCTGATTCTGTGGCACAGGCTCCGGCAAATGGTCATGAATAATCATCTCAAAGCACTTTAGGGAATAAATCTTCAGGCCTTCTACCATGCAGTTCTATTATGTTGGAAGCACTCTGATCACCTGTAGCTGAAAGCCTTTGTTCCAGCTGCCTCTCAATCCTATCAGTTAGTTGGTTTGGTGGTACAGAGTGTTGGTTGCTTAAAATAGGGACAGGGAATGAGAAACCGTATTTGCTATCCCCTTTACCGCACATGTGATTTTTTTTTCCTGTAGCTGTTAATAAGTCAGGAAGCAAAGAACACAGATATGAAGTCATGTAACTCATCGTCTTTCATAGAAGTTGTGATTTCAATAAAGTAGTTAAAGAGAAATTCTCTTGAATCAATAGATCCCAACTTATTTTATTGTGGCATTTAAATGAAATTGGATTTTTTTTATGAAATCCTAATAGTCAAAGTCTCATTTTCTCCCTCACTCAACATTTACCTATCCACCACTCTCACCAGTCTTTCTCTCATACACCTGTGTTATTTTCATTCTCACCTTTCCTATTATATTTTTACCATAATCACTATATTAACAATGTTTCCCCACCTTGTTGTCTTCTCTTCATGTTATGTTCTCCCTTGATTCTGTTTTAAGTGTGTGTTTAGAGAGCATGTAACCATTATGCCATGTGTTTGCTCTGTGTCTTTTGCAAAATGATTCTGAATCTTCTAGCATCCTTTATTTTATAACATATAGTAAAAAACATGTTCTTATGAAAGAGAGGTGAGGTTCAATACACAGCCTGATGGCTCTGCAGATCTTTGCAATGCCAAGTTTTCACAGCACTGTGAATTCACAACTATGCAGAGTTGTACTTGAAAGAAAGCCTGTAACTCTGTGAAATATATGGTTTCAGTTAAAAATCTGTGGTTGTCTTGCTATTGGGTTTGAAAGATCAACTTAACAGTTATTTGAAATCTAGTCACAACCTTCTTTGCCCCCCAAAGTGTGTGTGTGTGTGTGTGTGTGTGTGTGTGTGTGTGTGTGTGTGTGTAAGCCACAGGATAGGTATCATCTTCAGGAAGGCCATCCACATTTGTTGAGATAAAGTCTCTCATTGGCCACGATCTCACCAATTAGGCCAGAGTGGCTAGTGAGTGAGCCTCAGGATCCTAAGCATACTGCCATGCCCAACATTTTTATATAGATTCAGGAACTTAAACTCAGGAACTCCGAATTCCAAGCAAGCACTGAATAAAATGGCCACCAGTCCCAGTTCTCAGCACTGCGGTCTAAGAAGAAATAAATAAAGCATATGAATGGGGTATGAACAAATTTGCCACTTGGCCAAAATAATCAAAATATCTGTGGATTTTTCATTTATCACATTCTACAGGTGTTTCAGATTTCAAACACTAAAACAAATATTTTAGCCCTGCTCTTAAGAGAGGTTTGTGACTATCTAAATTTGCACTATGAAGGGTTTCGGTTCAGCCTTGTAAGACTCATTGTGTGACCACAAGCAATTCATTTGCCACTTGGAGTCTACTGTGGTTAGAATGTGGTTTGTTCCCTAAGAGTCATGTGTTAGAGCCTTGGTCAGTGATGAATTTGAGCCTGTGGAACCTTTAAGAGACCAGGTTGAGTGGGAGATGGTTAGGTCACTGGTTACCCTGTCAGAAAAGGATCAAAGTCGTTTATGTAGAAATCAGTTCATCTCGCTTTTTTCCCATCTCTCTCCTGAAGAGGTAGTTTCTCTCTCTTCTCCTATCCTCTCTCTCTCTCTCTTTCTCTCTCTCTCTTCCCCTTTCCCTTCCTCTCCATAACCCACTAAATGAATATCCAAACTCAAAAAAAGAAAATGAAATCAGTTCAGCTCCTAGGAGAATGTTATCACAGACAAAGCCTGAAGCCTTTTTCTCTTTCTGGCTCCCTGGCTCACACACACACACTACAGTGCCATCTTCTATGAGGTCCTTTCCAAATAGAAAACAAAGGAAGTTTCCTATTTATTTATGGACCTACAGTCTCAAAAATGATGTGCTAAACACAACTCTTTTCTCTATAGTAACTCATCCTCAGCTATTTTGTAATAGCAATGGAAAATAGATTAACATGTCATTTATTTTTATGTGTACATAGGGATTAATAATATCATATGTACTTCACAGCTGACCAATGTTGTGGGAGGCTGTTAGTTCATTCCCAGCTGCTCAGACCTGAAATAATCACACAGAAACTGTATTATTTAAATCACTGCTTGACCAATCACTTAAGCATATTGGCTAGCTAGCTCTTATAACTTTGGCTAACCCATTTCTATTAATCTGTGTATTGCCACATGGCTGTGACTTACCAGCAAAGTTCCATCTGCGTCTGTCTCCAGTGGGACTACATGGCTTCTCCCCGACTCCACCTTCTTTCTCCCAGTATTCAGTTTAGTTTTCCCTGCCTAGCTCTATTCTGCCCTATAACAAGCCAAAATAGCTTCTTCATTTATTAATCAATAAAAGCAACACATATACAAAAGGACTTCCCATACCAGATGAAGAAATAATGTTGATAACCAATAGTATATTTAAAATTGTTATTTTAAGAATATTTGCAAAATCAAGGTAGTTTCACAAGTCAGATCCAAATATTTTCTGTATGAGTGCATTTTATTGCATATTTTAAAAATATTTTATCACTAATTATCTAGTCTTATTTCTTTTGTTTCAAGTCTATAAAGATTATTTGTGTTCATGATGACTTTTGTGTAGCCTTGAGATTATGAATTTTCTGGGTCTCATCTACCATCAAAAACACAAACCTATCTTACCTGTGTCTCAAATACATTTTTCTCATACTTTTCTGTAATTCATTGACGATAAGAAGACATTTATGTTTATCACAAATCTGTGAAAACTTCTAGTAGAATGCAAAGGTTTGAATTTTGTCACTTCATGGCTACAGATAAAAAACTGTTTGAGTAGAATTAGAATTATTTTAACCTACAGTGTATATCTTATGTTCATATACTATTTGTTTCTTAATTGATGATTGTCTTTTAGTCCTCTGTTAAATAGTCCTAAAGTTATCCAAGTACATAGAAAATTATTAAACATTTATTCTTTGTGTGTGTTGTTTGTGGATTGTGTGTGTGCATACATGTGTTTGTGGGAGCATGGTCACACATTCATGTATGTACATAGGTTGATGTCAGGCGCCTTCTATAACTCATCACCTTATTTTGTGATATTGGATTACTCATCAATTCAGCAAGACTACATGAACAGCATTCTGGAATTTTCGATAGGTGCTGGGATCTAAAGTGGTCTTCATTTGAACAATAAGCACAGCTTAACTGAGCCACCTTTCAAATTCCAGTATTTATCCTTTTCTGTTTTGTTTTGTTCATTTGTTTCTTTTCCTTTGATAGAGGATTTCTCTGTATAGTAGCTCTGGCCTTCTGGAACTCTCTTTGTAGAACAGGCTGACCTCAAACTCACAGAGTTCCAGCTGCCTCTGCCTTCCAAGTACTGAAATTAAAACCATTGCCTGGTTTCCAACATTTATTCTTATATTGCTATTCCTTACACAGTAACTTCTGGTGAACTGAGATTAATAATTTTTCTTGTTAATTTTCTAACCCATGACATACAATATATAACAATACAGATAAGGTATATTTAACTAATACTGCTTCTTGCGTCCTTAAGCATTAATATGGCTTGTCACATAGAAGGATAAGAATATATTTTTAGCCGGGCGATGGTGGCGCACGCCTTTAATCCCAGCACTTGGGAGGCAGAGGCAGGCAGATCTCTGTGAGTTCGAGACCAGCCTGGTCTACAGAGCTAGTTCCAGGACAGGCTCAAAAGCCACAGAGAAACCCTGTCTCGAAAAACCAAAAAAAAAAAAAAAAAAACCAAAAAAAAACAAAAACAAAAAAAGAATATATTTTTTCATCCTTGAGTACAAATACCTCATACCTGAGGAAAGACTGAAACTGACACTGTATGTCACAGAGACAACAGTCTGCTTGGCTTCTCTGTCATTGCCAGTGTTGGTATTTGGCTGAACTAGGAAGCTGTTTTCCGGGAACCAGTTCTCTACCCTAGAAGGCTGCAAGTTAACGGAAAAGCATGTCCAGCGTCACAGTGAGCGACTGGGACTTTGCAGCTGAAACTGAAGTTAAAATAGAGAGAGCTGCGTGAGTTAGCAAACAGTGAGTGAGAAGAGGAAGGTCTGTCTATACTTAAAGAATTCTCAAGATGTGGGGCAGAGGAAGAAACAACTTCCCACACAGGAAATAAATCCTAAGTGGAACAAGATGCTTCCTCCCCTGAAATGCTGCCATTGACTTACAGGCAGCAGAAGTAAGGGCATAGATTCCCAGTGTCTGTTTCTTTGGGCACTGGAGGAAAGAAAGCTCTGTCTTCTTGCTTTTATCCCAACCTTTGTGTTGAAAGCATTTTTCACTAACAACACAGAGGACATTGAATTACTATTTATTTCCTCTAGGTGCTTCCAACACTACACAGGAAAGTCACATCATCTAAAGAATATGTTCACAAAGCAAGTTTAAACTAAGGGAAACAACGTGTGATTTTTAACTGATACTTTCTTCATTAAGAAACATATACATTCCCAATCTTAATGTTTGGTCCAAGCTGACCTAACTAAGCATGTCACTGATTCCTAGGAACTTGTGGACTAATAGATGGAGATGAACACATAGAAATAGCAGAGCCACAAATAGAGCAAGTTCCATGGTGAGAATTAATCCAAGTAAGCTCTATGCATCTTTGCACCTATGTTGATTTTATCATGAGTTCCCTATAGGTACAGAAATAGAAGGTCTACCAGTTTCACACTTAACAATTAGTAGTTGACATGGAACAAAGACACAGGAAGGTTAGCAGGATGCTTCCGTGGCAATCTGAAACAATTAACAATTAGGCCTAAAATAAGATAATCTAGGACACAGAAGGAAAAGGACTTTAATCTGAAAACAGAACCACAGATGTAATTAAGACAAAGTGCTGTAATTTTTTACTTATTAGAGATTATTATGAATTAAATTGTTCTACTTACTACTCAAAACTACTCTGTCTTGGGGTAGGAAATGAAGTAGGGATTTTAGGTGGTGATTGAGGTCATTTTGTGGCCTCTGATCCCTTGTGATTAGTGTCTATTTGAGAACAGGTTATGACTCAGCTGCATAGAATAAAGAAAGACCATGTGAAGATGTGGGCAAAGTGGACATCAGGTAGCCTGTGACAAGCTGAACAATAGCTTCTGTAGTTTGATCCACCAGTCGGTAAGACAAAAGTTCTAAAGAATACTCCAGCAGTCTCATCAACATGAGGATTCCACTAATAGAAATGCTAACACAGAAGTGGGGATCTTTTTCTTTTTTCTTTTATTTACTTATTTATTAAAGATTTCTGTCTCTTCCCCACCGCCATCTCCCCTTCCTTCCCCCTCCCCCGATCAAATCCCCCTCCCTCATCAGCCCAAAGAGCAATCAGGGTTCCCTGCCCTGTGGGAAGTCCAAGGACCACCCACCTCTATCCAGGCTAAGTAAGGAGAGCATCCAAACTGCCTAGGCTCCCACAAAGCCAATAGGTGCAGTAGGATCAAAAACCCATTGCCATTGTTCTTGAGGTCTCAGTAGTCCTCATTGTCCGCTATGTTCAGCGAGGCCGGTTTTAACCCAGGCTTTTTCAGACCCAGGCCAACTGGCCTTGGTGAGTTCCCCGACATAACATCCCCACTGTATCAGTGTGTGGGTGTACTCCCTCGCGGTCCTGAGCTCCCTGCTCGTGCTCTCTCTCCTTCCGCTCCTGACTTGGACCTTGAGATTTCAGTCCGGTGCTCCAATGTGGGTCTCTGTCTCTGTCTCCTTTCATCGCCTGATGAAGGTTGATATTCAGGAGGATGCCTATATGTTTTTCTTTGGGTTCTCCTTCTTACTTGGCTTCTCTAAGAACCCGAATTATAGGCTCAATGACCTTTATTTATGGCTAGAAACCAAATATGAGTGAGTATATCCCATGTTCCTCTTTTTGGGTATGGCTGACCTCACTCAGGATAGTGTTTTCAATTTCCATCCATTTGCCTGCAAACTTCAAGAAGTCCTTGTTTTTTACTGCTGAGTAGTACTCTAATATGTATATATTCCATAGTTTCTTCATCCATTCTTCAATTGAAGGGCATCTAGGTTGTTTCCATGTTCTGGCTATTACAAACAATGCTGCTGTCAGAATGGCTAAAATCAAAAACACCAATGATAGCCTTTGCTGGAGAGGTTGTGGAGAAAGGGGTACACTCATCCATTGCTGGTGGGAATGCAAACTTGTGCAACCACTCTGGAAAGCAGTGTGGAGGTTTCTCAGGAAATTCGGGATCAACCTACCCATGAAACCAGCAATACCACTCTTGGGAATATACCCAAGAAGGCCGTATCATACAACAAAAGTATATGCTCTACTATGTTCACAGCAGCATTGTTTGTAATAGCCAGAAGTGGGGATCTTATGGGGTTCCAAGATGAGACGCAGAGCTACAGGCAACTAAGGGAAGCTGAGAGTCAGGGAAACAGTCTTCCTCAGAATCAAGGTTCTAATCTGGCTATTCAATGTCAAGTGATCAGTCTCTAAATCATAACTCCCATATGTATGCATGTATATTTGTAACATTGTAAGTTCTAACAATTTATGCTATTTTATGACAACTTGACACAATCCAGACTATCTGAGCGGAAGAGATTCCAAGTGAGAAAATGCTTCCATAAGATCAGGATGAAGGAAATAATGGAGGGGGTTTTCTTAATCAGTGATTGTTAGGGGTGGAGCCATTCTTAGGCTAGTAGTCCTGGGTTCTTTAAGGAAGTAGGCTAAGCAAGCCATGACAAACAAGCCAGTAAGTAGTACCCCTCTATGTCCTCTGCATCAGCTACTGCCTCCAGGATCCCGTCCGGCTTGAGCTCCTGCCCTGGCTTCCCTCAGTGAAAGACTGTTTTCTGGAAATGTAAGTGAAATAAATTATGTCTTCCCTGGAGTTGTTTGAATTAAAATGGCCCCCAGTAGGCTCATATATTTGAATATCTAGTCTGTTGTTGGTGGACTGTTTAGGGGATTAGGGGGTGTGGTCTAATTGGAGTAGTTGTGACCTTGTTGGGGCTGTGTCACTGCTGGTGGGCTTTGAGGTTTCAAAAACCACGCCAGAGTCTGCCTCTCTCTCTCTCTCTCTCTCTCTCTCTCTCTCTCTCTCCATGCCTGCTGCCCGTGAATGAGGAGGTAAAGCTCTCAGCTTTTTGAGCAGCATGCCTGTCTGAGAGCTGCCTTACTCCCTTATGATAATAATGAACCAACCCTCTGAAACTGTAAGCAAGTCCAACGAAACATTTTCTTTCATAAGAGTTGCTTTGGTCATGGTGTCTCCGCAGAAATAGAGTAGTAACTAAGACACCCCCCCCCAGTTGCATTTTGTCACGTTTTTATCAAAGCATTAGAAACCATAGCTGACAATATATATGAATATATATGTATATACATAAAATAAATAGAGGCCACAAATTTTAGAGGAAATGGGGGGTGTGGTATATTGAAAGGGCTGAAGGGAGGAAAGGGAAAGGGGAAATGATGTAATTTTATTTCAAAAATCAAAGAAATTTAAAAATAAGTACAAAAGCAATTTATTTGCCTTATGAATAAGAGGATTTTCTTCAATAATTCCCAGTTTTAAGGAGCGTTTAATCAGCAGACATAGGATTAAAGAAATGCATACTTCTAGAGACAAAATAGATTTGACTTCTGCATTTTTCCTGCTTTTACTCGAGGATAAAACTTGTGTGTTCTAGCTGTTTTTTTGCAAGAATCACAAGTGGGCACTGACTACAATAGTGAGACAACCATGTCTGGCTTGTTGCAGGCTCTAGACAAAGTATTCAAGGAATACATATAATGCATTGAAATAAAGACAACCATGGGGCAGATGAGTTATTCTTTGCTTCACTCTGTTCCAGTGTTGATGTGACTGTTCTTCTGCATTCTGAGAAAGTTCTCCTTTTGTTTGTCCAAGCCTGTTCTTGTAATAGTACGAGAGACATGGAAAGACAATCTCAGATAGCATCAGGGTCTCAGCAGACTAGACATCCATCTGAGATCCTGCCCGCAGCTATATATTTTTGTTCATGGTTGTTCCAGCCTTGCATAATATTTCCACTGTTAACAGAGTTAGATTATTAAAGACCCTTGGTCAGAGAGTTAGGTGCTATTGTTTAGAAAGTGTCTGGTGGCATGAAGATATCAAATAAAATCAAAATGGTCTATCAGACCACCAGGGACTGCAGAGACTGAATTGTTTGCCTCTGGGAAAATTTTTACCTCAGTCACTGCCATGGTACTCAGTTCCCTAGATTTGTGCCATCTTTGTGTCATAGTTCAATTCTTTTCTTCCTACTTCAAGACTTGTCTGTGGATGCTGAGAGGAGAGAAACAGTGAGATCGTGCAGGCCTACCACACTATCCACATGGACATGGGGGATGATGTGTTCAAGGAGAAGAAATAAGAAACAAGTGATGCCAGACAAATCCCTGGACTCTCTTGAGATATGGTTGTGTCTGTTTCATCTCAGAATAAATTCCAAAGATAATAATATATTCACTCTACTTGGTACCAGTTAGGAATCAGTTAGATATGATTGTCTCTCCCTGTTTCTCCTCCCTCTCATCTCTATTCCAGTTATAATTTGAGTTTGAAAGGCTCCCACAGGCTCTTGTGTTTGAACATTTGGTCTCAAAATGGTCCTATTATTTAGAGAGTATGTGGAGCCTTAGAGTCTCACTAAGTTTATAAAGCATGTTTGAGGGCAGGCCATGCCTAGCAGTGGATAGAAAATAAACTCAATCGTATTCTTGGGGGTAAGGTATGTCAAGTTGTCTCATAGTGCTCTGTCTGACCTTTCTTCTTCAAAAACAGAAACAATAAACCTTATAAGACTCTGGCTAAGTAATTTTCTCCAGAAGGCCACAAATCCTAATAGTGCCACTCCTTATAGGTCATGCATTCAAACACATGTGTTTATGGGGTGATTCCTATTCTAACCACCAAACTATCCTCTTTATTTACTGTAATAGATTTATTATTTATCTAAATTAAAATAATATAAATGACTATAGATGCTGAATTGTACTCATTTATTTATATTCATGAAATTGTATTTATTATATGATGAGTACCATGAATGACTACAGAGTCCCATCTTTTGTAGTAAAAGGGGTGACGGGCCGCTTCCTGCCACCCGACTGCCCGCACTGCTTGGCCCATTATATCTAGCCTCTTCTCGGCTAACTCTCGCACCTGGATTAGCCCATTTCTTATATTCTGTGTAGCACCCCAAGGTGCGCTTACCGGGAAGATTCTAGCCTACGTTGTCCATACTGGGTTGGAGCTGAATCGCGTCTGACTCTGAGAGGAGCTGCATGATTTCTGACCTCAGTTCCTCTTCCTCCCAGCATTTTGTTCTGTTTACTCCACCCAACTATCTTTTAACCTATCAGGGCCAAGCAGTTTCTTTATTGCTTAACAAATGAAATCAACAGAATGATATATGACACTCCCACATCAATCTTTGGCTCTGTCTGAGAGGGAGGATAGTCCAGTAAGATAGAAGATAGCTATTAAAACCAATGTGAGCTCAGGCCACAAAACAGGGAAGGTTTAATATTATTTCAGTTTGAAGAAGTGGGCTCTAAGCAATACTTCAAAGACAGGATAATTTCAAGTGACAGAACACTAAGGTATCTTTCAATATGTGACAAAGAATCAAGTAACATTCCTACATTAAAATAATGTTCATTGGTTATGCTTATTAAAATGAGATCCCCATCTAAGTTTTATATTATGTAGAAAAAACTAATATCCATGTTATTAAAATAAGTATCTATAATGAAATTTGCTTAATGATGTATAAAATGTATTTATTTTCTTGATTTCTTAGAAATAATCATTATAATATCTTAGTTCAGAAAAAAATTAACCTTATGCTTAGGCCAAGAAATAGTTTATACTCGGGAGGCAGAGACAGGCGGATCTCTGTGAGTTCGAGACCAGCCTGGTCTACAAGAGCTAGTTCCAGGACAGGCTCCAAAACCACAGAGAAACCCTGTCTCGAAAAACAAAAAAAAAAACAAAAAAAACAAAAAAAAGAAATAGTTTATAAATTAAAAATAACAAATACATTTTAAGTGCAATGCATGGAGGAATTATCTACAATAATTTGTTAATAAATCTTATGTACTGTAAATTAATGTGTGTATATATGTCATGTATATATTATATGGGAATAACTTGAATGACTTTCAGGTTGAAGTTGAACAATGGCTAGTTATGAATGAAAAGTCCAAGAATCTAGTAGTTCCTCAGTCCCACAAGACTGAGTGTCTCAGCTGGTCTTCTGTATATGCTGGAGTGCAAAAGAAGTGGACTCCAAAGCCAGTGAAGGAATGGATATTGCTGGAAAGGCAAGGCAAGGCAAGCAGGTGAAGAATGAACACACACATTTCTTTCTTCCATTGTTCTTAAATAGGCTGCCAGCAGAAGGTGTGACCCATATAAAGATATGTCTTTCAGTCTCACAATCTAAATTTAAGGCCTGTGTCACCCAACCTAAAGATCCAGATTGCAGGTGTGCCCTCCATTTCTTGATTGTACTTCATTCTAGATATTGTCAAGTTGTCAACCAAGAGCAGAGAAAAATATAGAGCTCAATAAAAAAAATCAATAAAAAAAAGAATAGCTATCACACAGGTTTTCACAAAGACCTCTCTGTCATATAAATTTCTTCTATTGTTTATCTAAAGCACTTGGTAAAATTAAATGGAAACATTGCTTCAAATATAAACTAAATAAATATTCTGACAATATGAAAGAGCTCATTTATGAATTTTAAAAACAAGGATTACATTATATATCATATTATTATATTATATTATATGCAATAACAATCAAAGTAAAAGAGACTATGATTTTGAAAGGAAGCAAGGAAGGAGTACATATGAGGGTATGAAAAGAGAAAGGATAGAAGAATGTTGTATTTATATCATAATTTCAAAATAAACATTTAAAAGCAATTATACTTTTGAGCTAGATTATATCAGATGCACTTTAAAAACTGGTCTAATGTATTACTTTAGGTTATTTACTATTATGTACACTTTACCTCTTTTTTATTTATTATGTGTGTGTGCATGTATGCGTATGTGAGTGTGTAGACACCCAAATGTGACAGCCCTGTGTATCAAAAAACAACTGGGACTTCTGTCACTTGATAGGATATAAGGATTAAACTCAGTTCCTTAGGCCCTAGTAAAAGTAAATTTACCTGCTGAATCATCTCAATAGCCAGAGAATTTTACTTTAGAAACAAGAATTTCACAGTTGTTTTCTGTAAAATTTGAGAAATACTTAACTTTACTATGGTCTTCATATTAACTACCAAAGTAGGCTCATCTAGTACAAGAATGAACAAAAATCACATCTAAAAGTTTGTCTTCAAATAAAACTTAACATACAAAAAATAATAGGTAAAAAACTATTTTATCTGTTTTTTTGCAATGTGTGGTAGATAGCCTATCGACTTCTGTTCTTCATTTTCAATATTTGTGCTTTACTGAAAATTGTGTTGTTTTAACAATGTATAAGGAACCACTTTAATATGCCAACTTGCAAATGGGAAGGGGTACATAGTTGTAATATCTTAGGGGTTAGATGTATAAAGACTATACACACCCACAGCCATTGAGAGGGATGGAACAGAGGATAGGAAGGCAAGCCAGGCAAGGAGGAAAAGGGCAACCAGAGAAAGGAGGCAGAGTGAGCAACAACTTGTTCCTCCAACAGCTCAGAGTCAGAATACAAGATCCAGTAAGGCAAAGGGTGCATTTGAGGTAGCATCCGATGCACTGATGGAAATGCTTTTTATGTGCCTCATTCAGAGATTTGGAATTTATCATGCAAATAGTAAGAAGTCATTAAAGTATGAAGTGTCATGGCTTGTGGTTCTGAGTATGTAAGAATGGCATGAGAAGGTAGGACATTAAGAAAGAAAGTCATTAGGAGACATTCACCTAAAACTGCAAACTAGGATGTGTCTGAACTGTGAAAGTGAAGTAGGAATGGATATAGGTGGCAGGTCTTCATCACTGGCTGGTCAATCATATGAAAAAGCAGGTCAAGGCCATTGCTGGTGACCCAGAGGAAGGTGTCCTAGTATCTGAGCAGAGTATGGTGTTATCAACTGAAATGAAGACATCAAGAAAAAGTGTTTGTGTGTCATATGAGATATTGGTCTTCAAAATAGAAGTTCTCTTTTGAAGTTTTTGATCTGCATTACCTTTAGGATCTCTGAGTAGAGTGTCAAGACAGGAAATTGCATGTAGTTCTTAATGGTATTTATGAGGAGCTGAGGTTAGAGCATCCATGAGTATCACCTCTTAGAAGAAAAGTAGCAAGAACTCCACTAATAATTAAAGCTTCTATAAGAGGAAAGCAACAGAGAGTACCATCTAACTGTTAAATCTATAAAATATAACAATGGTCATTCTTCAAAGAGTTCCCCAATGTTGCAAAAGTGGAACTTTTTCTTAAAGTAACCAAAATCTGTTTAGTTGGATTCAAGGCTCATTGGGTAGGAGGGAACTCAAGCATGATACTATAAATAATAACCAATTACTCATAGTCTGAGATATCACAGACCATATAAAGAAACCACTAAGTTTTCCTAAATCGACATAGTTTCTAGCTGCATTTTAAATACTTTCTCTTATTCATACTCAGAGCTCTCACCCCTCATCAAAGATATTTCTTTGAATGGCAGGTGGAATCTATTACAGAGATCCACAACTGATCAAAATAGCTGAACCATGGGGAGTCTAACTCCAATCAGCATGTCTGCAACCAAACCTCTATACCTAAGATTTAGGGAATATCATGGAAGAGGGAAAGAAAGATTGTAAGATGTAGAACATCAGGATGCCTGCTCCAAGACAGTGTCTTCTAGATATGATGGAGAATTGGTACCTATGAACTCTACATTATAGCTACCCTAACAAGACTGCATAATGATCAAATATTTAACAGGGTATGGTAAAATTTTAATGAGGAAGAGATGAAATTCAAAGGGGAGAACCACTGGAGGGAGAACTACAGTAACCAATGATTACTAAGTGAAGGAGAATCAATTATTTTTAGGGAAAAGACCACTGATAGGTTATCCAAGTCCAAGTAGTTAGCCCTAAATACATGTACATACAAGCAACCTATATATCTATATTTATAGATAGATAGATAGATAGATAGATAGATAGATAGATAGATAGAAGATAGATAGATAGAAGATAGATAGATTGATAGATAGATAGATAGATAGATAGATCGATAGATAGATAGACAGATACAAAAAATAATTTTAGAAGAGTAGGTCATGAACTCAAGAGGGAATAGTAGGAGAAAGGAAGAACTAAAGAAGAAGAGAAGTAAGGAATGATGTAACACAGTGTACTTATCTATCAAATGCTCAGAGAATTTGAAAAATATATCATGATACCTTTTATTGAAAAAAGATGTAAAGACAAGAAGTAAAGATAGAAAGAGACTCATGCTCTCATTTGCTTTCTGTTGCTGTGATAAGAATGAGAAAATCAATTGGGAGAGCAAAGGGTTTACATCATGAATTGAAATCAGTGCAGAAACTCAAGGTATGAACCCAGGGCAGGAACTGAAGTGAGGCCATGGAGGATTTCTGTCGGATGGCTTGGTTTCCATGCCTCGATTATCTCATTTTCTTATACCATCCAGGACAACTTTCTCAGTGACGGCATCGCCTACAGTGGTCTAGGCTCTCCCACATCAGAAGTAAATCTAGAAAATCCCTACCAGCTGGAATGTGGATATTGTGATGGAGGCAGTCCCTCACTTGAGTATCCCTCCTCTCACATCATTCTAGCTTGTGTCACAGTGACGAAACCTAACCGTTGCATCTCAAAAGACACTAAACACTAACAGTACTATAGTAATCCAATGCAGTTGGTAATTGCCAAAATGCAATGCTGTAAATGTCCTTTGTATTTATACCTTATCTAATGTAATTTCCAATGCCTTATGAGATCATTAGTCTATAATGACGTTATAGTTATGAGATAATCATCAACTTTATGTAAGATAAGACAAGGAAATGAAAGACCCTTCATGGGCTTAAGCAAGGATCCTAGGGAAGAATGGATTATAAGTATGTTCAATTTTTGTGGTGTGTGTGTGTGTGTGTAGGTGGAGATAGGAGTTTGAATAACATTAGATGTCTTCTGCAATCTCTCTCTTCCTTATTTTTTTGAGAAAGGATCTCTCACTGAACTGGAGTTCAGCAATTTGGCTATATTGGCTGACTAGTGACCTTCAGATATCTACCTATGTCTAACTCTCCAGCACTGATACATGGCTACATGCAGATTTTTATATGGATGCAAGGCTCCAAGCTCAAGTCCTTGTTCTTGTGTGGCAAGCATTTTACTAAAAGTGCCTTTCTAGACCAATTTCCAACCTTTCTACATTGTTAAAAGATGTTATTTACAAATGATTTGGGTCATATTCATAATGACTATGGATGGCAAGTTGCCTTCTGAAGATACTTGGACAGTCTGGAAAGCATGGTCTTAGTGAGAAAAGATAAGTTGACTTGAATGCCCAAAAAGAGGATTAAACAATAATTGGAATTCAAATGCAGACAGAAAAGAAAGAGTTCAAATGGAAGAAAGAGTGGAGAGGCCTTTAGGTAATAAAAATTTAAAGTGGACACTGAGAAAATGGAGTTTGGCTAATCATGTCTAGAAGACAGTGCTTAGCAAATATCTATCTTTTCCTCTACATTTCCTGAGCATTCCTGCACCTACAAGTGTTCATCTGAGCTGAAGAGGTGCATCTCAGCAAGGAGAAAAAAGTTCAAAGTAGTAATTTTCTGGATGCTCCCATTTCTAACCGAAAAATTTCTAGACCATATGTGTCAATGGTTGAGTGATATTGAGTGGAGCTGTCCTGGGTTACTAGAGTACATTAAAAAGAGAAAACAAGCTCTATTGTATTAAACTCCTGAGATTTGGAATGTGTTTATTACAGGGGCACTGAAGAACTATTAGCATTAATAGGCCAGCAATCATTGAAGGTCGTTTCCAGGGTTACAGGTCTGGGCATGCAGGACTAAGGTGTGTGACTGAATGTCTTTGCTATGACTATTCACAGAAGCTGGAAAATGTATGCTTGGGTATTATTACCGGAAAGGGAGAATCTAGAACAGGAGAAGGTAACATAAGAAGCTCCTTTCAGATAGAAAAGCAGGTATTTGTGTGGAATATAGAGTATTCTGAAG
Source organism: Microtus obscurus (assembly GCA_963919715.1). Lineage (NCBI taxonomy): Eukaryota > Metazoa > Chordata > Mammalia > Rodentia > Cricetidae > Microtus > Microtus obscurus. The sequence continues at coordinate 2,909,661 of CAWTZC010001472.1, forward strand.
AATGGAAGATATAGTCAGAGAATGAAATGCTTGGTATATCATTTGCATAATTGGTTATTTCCTGGTAAGGTTTATATGCATGGACTTCATTCTTTTTTTATTACTTACATGAATCACCTATAAGCCATACTTAAGTCTAAATAATATATTGATGAAGGCCATTATGAAGCATTAGTTTAGCTACTTCTTTTTTAGCATACTGCATTTATTTAGAAAAATAAATATGTCCTATAGGCATTTTGATGGAGTCCTTCCTACACCAGGGCAGATAGAAGTGAACACTGTGAATCTGTGCACTTTCAACATGATATGTTAAATAAAAAAGATCTATATCTATCTATCTATCTATCTATCTATCTATCTATCTATCTATCTATCTATCTATATACTTAAGTACATTAATTATATAGTTATAATTCTAATAATTAGAAAAATTATAATAATAAGGGAAAGTAATGCATATTTAAAATATATATTAAAGTTATATCTTATTTTTAAGAAAGATTAGATTTAGGTAACTGACTTAGGCTCAGGACAGAGTTGAATTAAACAAGGAGTACTGCTATACCAACAGTAGAGAAACACGGCATCCTGAACAACAGTTTGTACTTCATAATGCTTGTGATCATTGCAATCAAATATATTTGCCAATGCTCTTATATAAATATTCCAGGATTATATATCTTGCATCTATCCTGGCTTCGAGGTGTAACTCCCCAAAAGGGGTCTGAGCAGGGTTTTCACAGTCTTTGCTTCACCTATATAAACGTCTCAAGACAGTAGGGAGAATTTACTGGATAACAGATGCCTCCTCTTCTCCTTCACTAGCTGCAAAGAAGTTTATCCCAAGAAAAGGTGTGGAACCCATTACTAGGCTCCTGTCATTAATCTATTGCCAAAAGGTGTTAATAAAGAACTACTTACAGTGTGTTGAGGTCTAGAGTGATTGCGGCAATTCCTGTCACATTTCTGAAGGCAAATGATGTCTCCAGGGAAGTTTTGGAGAGGGGCGGTCATGGAAACCAGATCTTTTCATCCAACTAGCCCAGACTATCAGCCCTATGTGTGAAGGGCACACTATTCCAGATCACAAAGATAAATTTTAAAAAAAGGAGGAAAGATGTTGAATCTCTTTTGCTCCAGGAAAGCACAAATTGGAAGTTTCCACGGGTCTTGGATAAAATTTCTGGTTCTTTAATCAGTTATAAACAAACAGTCATTCTGTAACTAACTTAGCTTTTCAAGTATATTTATTTTTCTGTCAATTTGAGAAAGGTATTTAAAGTTATTTAACTTTTCATAGACCCAGTGATGTGAAGTCACAAGAGAAAAAGGAAAAACATTTTAGAAATAAACAGAAAGAAATTGTAGTTTCATGCATGTGGAATAAAAAGAACTCTACCTGCCCTTTACTTAATCATTTCCATGATGTTTTTCAGACTTAATCAGAAGTAATAGAAGACAAAGTATCCTATTATTAAAGCTTCTAGAGCCTGAACTCTTTCTATAATTGCCATGATGAGTCAAAGTTGGTTGTCCTGTACCTAGTTAGAGCTATTTCATGTCCTTTGCAGTTGTTTGTATTCAAACTTTTAACATCACAACATGACATGGTGCCAGAGATTACACTAGATAACTACACAGTTCAGTGACAGAAGAAAAAAAAAGAAAAAAAAAACTCTCCAAAGCTCCCAAGGTCCAAATGAGGAGCAGAAGGAGGGAGAACATGAGCAAGGAAGTCAGGACCACGATTGGTGCACCCACCCACGGAGACAGTGGGGCTGATCTATTGGGAGCTCACCAAAAACAGCTGGACTGGGATTGAAAAAGCATGGAATAAAACTGAACTCTCTGAACATGGTGGACAATGAGGGCTGATGAGAAGCCAAGGACAATGGCACTGGGTTTTGATCCTACTGTATGTACTGGCTTTGTGGGAGCCTAGCCTGTTTGGATGCTTACTGTCCTAGACCTGCATGGAGGGGGGAGGACTTTGGAATTTTCACAGGGCAGAAAACCCTGACTGCTCTTTGGACTAGGGAGGGAGGGGGTGAGAAGTTGGGGGGAGAGGAGGGGGAAGAGGGGGAGGAAAATGAGAGGCGGGGAGGAGGTGGAAATTTTTTCAATTAAAAAAAAAACCTCTCATTTCTTAAGCTCAGATTTTTGTTTTTAATTTTGTATTTGGCCATATTCTTAACTATTCCCCACTTCAAGTGAGCATAGGGTCAAAGCTTGGATATTCCTGAAGGAAATAAAACCTGCTCCTGTGGTGGAAACAGCCATGTTCCAACTTTAAGTTAGGATAAGAAACATGAGAATTCATTGACATCAAAATAAAGGAGTTCCTTTCCTTGCACACACCCACTTATATAGTGCTTTATTCATTTTAAAGTTTAGTTCTCTTCTCACAGTGTAGCATAGATACCATCAGGAAACTTCTTGAGGGTCCTTTTGCAGACCCCCAAGCCAAATGTGGTCCAATCAATCCCAGTCACTCAGGACGACACGTCTCACCAGGAAAATTAAAAAATCCAGAGCCTTCTGTAAAAGACCACACAATTATGGATGATGGTATAAACATGGAGGATAAGTAAAAAATTCCAATAGAAAATAGGAAACGTATATTCTGGCAGACTTCTATAAGTGATCAAAGACCAAAGCTACGAGTGTGTATAAATGGCATTGAAGAGGCCAATCTGGATGCCAAGACTCTGGAGTAATGATCCTCACGTCCCCAATCTCTTCAAAAGGCAGATGTTCAATTAGTAGGAATTGGAATCCTATGATAAGTGAAACAAAGCATGAGATAGATGGAATGGATAAGGACAGAGAGGAAATCTGAGGGTATATGTGGCTAATTATTGTAGTGAATTTATGCTGTTATGACCTGCTACAACAATGGAATACCCAGATTAACATTCCTGCAGTCCCAGAAATGCATAATTCTGGGAATAATATTATAAGCTACTATATACAAAGGTCACCAGCCATTCAGGCTGTACAAGAACACAAAGCAACTAGCAAACTTTTGGAGGTACCAACAGCCCTACTTTTAAAATTATTAACTGAGAAACCAATATGGGTTAAACAGTGGCCATTAACAGAAAACAAACTGCAGTCTTTAGAACAGCTGGTACAGGAGCAACTAGATACTCACCATATTGAATAATCAAACAGCCCTTGGTATTCTCCTGTATTTGTTGTTAAAAAGAAATCTGGTAAATGGATAATGGTGACAGATCTAAGAGCTATCAGCAAGGTAATTCAACCTATGGGAACTCTACAATCTGGAATTCCTCTGCCTTCTCTATTACCAAAAAGATGGTTTCTTATAGTTGTTGATTTAAAAGATTATATCTTCACTATACCTTTACATGAAAAGGACAGAGAAAATTCTGCCTTTATAGTGTATACTTATAATAATTCTTAGTCTACTAGAAGATACCTATATCCTCCCACAGGGAATTCTCAATAGCCCTACCTATGCCAATTTTTTTTTGTAAGCCAGACATTGGAAATAATACATAAAAAATTTCCTAAATCTATAATTTACCATTACATGGATGACATTTTGCTATCTGATCCAAACAGGGATACTTTAGAAAGAATGTTTGAGAAGTAAAGAAAGTTTAAGGTCCAAATCAGGAGCAGAAGGAAAGAGAGCACGAGCAAGGAACTCAGGACCGCGAGGGGTGCACCCACACACTGAGACAATGGGGATGTTCTATCGGGAACTCACCAAGGCCAGCTGGCTTGGATCTGAAAAAAGCCCGGAATAAAACCAGTCTCGCTGAACATAGCGGACAATGAGGACTACTGAGAACTCAAGAACAATGGCAATGGGTTTTTGATCCTACTGCACTAACTGGCTTTGTGGGAGCTTAGGCAGTTTGGATGCTCACCTTACTAGACCTGGATGGAGGTGGGTGGTCCTTGGACTTCCCACAGGACAGGGAACCCTGATTGCTCTTTGGGCTGACGAGGGAGGGGGACTCGATTGGGGGAGGGGGATGGAAATGGGAGGCGGCAGTGAGGAAGAGACGGAAATCTTTAATATATAAATAAATAAATAAATTTAAAATAAATAAATAAAAATAAAAAAAGAAAGTTTTGCCAAAATGGGGATTACAAATTGTTCCTGAAAAAATAGAGAGATGATATTCTGTCAATTACCTAGGTTATAAATTAGGTTTACAGAAAATTAGAACACAAAAGGCACAAATTAGGAGAGACCAATTGCAGATTCTGAATGACTTTCAAAGATTGTTAGGAGACATTTTCAGTCTACAACCAGCTATTGGGATAACACCTGATCTAATAGCTCATTTAAACAAAACCTTACATGGTAACAAAGACTTAAGTAGTCCCAGAGAATTAACTGCTGAAGTGGAAAGGGGATTGATTGTTGTTAAAGATAAATTACAGGAGGCACATATGGATAGGGTGAACTCAAATCATAATTGCAATTTAGTTATATTGCCTTCCAGAATTCCCCTATAGGAATTTCAATGCAAAAGGAAGATATTATCCCAGAATGGATATTTTTACCCCATAAACCAAATAAAAATTGAAAGACTTATGTGGGAAAAGTCTCTGAATTAATTATAAAAGAAAAATTGATACTTTGTCAATTAGTAGATAAGACCCAGCAGAGATTATAGTGCCTTTTACTACTGATGACATTAACAAATTATGGGAAGACAATGAACCCTGGCAAAGAACTTGGGATCATTTTTTAGGAGAAATAGATAACAATTATCCCAAAAGTGATAGAATTATCATTATAAAAAGAACTACTTGGATCCTTTCCCACATTGTATGGGACACACCAGTAACTGGAGCCCATACATTCTATACTAATGCAAATAAATCAGGAAGGCAGGTTACAAATCAGAAGATTTAAGTAAGGTGGAACAAAGCCCTTATAATTCTGTCCAAAAGGTAGAATTATATGCTATTCTCGTGGTGTTAGGGGATTTTAAAAAACCTCTCAATATAGTTTCTGATTCACAATATATAGAAAGAGTTGTCTTGCATATTGAAAGTGCTGAATTTATACCAGTGATACAGAATCGACTTCATTATTCATACAGGAATAAGCTTTGCCCTATATACATAACACACATCTGATCCCATACAGGTCTGCCAGATCATCTAGCACACGGTAATACAGAAATTGATCAATTACTGATTGGAAGTGTGTTGAAGGTCTCAGAATAACATAAGAAACATCATGTAAATAGCCAAGGCTTAATAAAAGAGTTTTCTATTACATGGCAACAAGCTAGGAGGTAATAAAGGATATCCTACTTGTTCTTTCTATAATCAAACACTGCTACCTCCAGGGACTAACCCAATGTGTAGTCAAAGGAATGAAATCTGACAGATGGATGTGTTCCACTTTGCAGAATTTAGAAAATTAAAATATATACACAACACCATTGAAACTTATTCAGGTTTTCAATGAACAACACTTTGAGCTTAGAAAATGCTAATTTAGTAATCACACATTTATTAGTAGTTATGACCATCTTGGGTATACCTGCACAAATAAAGACAAACAATGGTCCAGAATTTGTCCCTAAGAAAATGAAACAGTTTTTTTTATTATAATACAAAGCATATTATAGGTATACCACACAACCCTATAGATCAGGCAGTTATAGAAAGATCAAATCAAACTATAAAGGATATATTAAACAAACAGAAAGGGATAGAAAATACCCCCAGAAATAGATTACATAATGCTTTATTAACCTTGAATTTTCTTAACACTAATGAGAAAGGGACACAACAGCAGCAGAGAGACATTGGATAATAGAAAAGTGTTCTGAATTAAATCAGCCAGTGTATTTCAAGGATGTGTTGTCTTCACAATGGAAGACAGGAGTGTGCTACACTGAGGAAGGGGATTTGCTCTTGTTTCAACATGAGAAGAAAAGTTATGGATACCATCAAAATTAATAAAGGTTTGGTTTGAAAAAGAGAAATCCCTTGAGAAAGAGAAATGAGAGCTTATCCACAGAGGTGATAACCAATCAGGTGCTAAGGGAACCTCATAAGGGTTGGGGCAGGGTTCTGGTTTTGTCTTTGCAGGAAAATATTCATCTTCAAAAAGTCAAGAGACCCTGGACATCTAGATGCCTAAAGAGGAAAAGATAATTATCCAGATAGGATCACTAAGCAAAGAGAATTATGAGTTGTGAGGACATGTCATCTGAGGGCAAGAATCTCTGAATACTAAATAGAATTATAGTCATGATTCACTTTAAAAAATCAAAGCTGGTTTTGGAGTTGGACAATGGCTCCGTCCTTGTCTAAATCCAAGCATGTTCTTAAAAGAAAACTTCAGAGTTTCTGTCTTATGCCAGGAGCCATCTGGTATAGGACAGAAAGAATAAAGAATTTAGAAAAGTTTTACTTTTCTTCATACCTATTTTTGTCTCTATTGTACCTTTCATTGAATATGTCTGTGTAAATATTGTTTAAGTTTTCCACAATGAACAATGAATTTTCCTGCAGCAATCTTTGAAGTTTCCAGGAATAAAATGGGGCCCCACAACAACAATTCTATCTGGTTGATATGACATCATGATGTTGAAAGTGCTACTATAAGACCTGTTTGGGTCCTAGCTTCTCAAGATGGATCCAACTTGATTAGATGAAATGGTGCACTTATTTTACAATGTTTTGACAAGAACTCCAAATAGGAACCTGAAAAAAAAACAACCTTACCAAACACTCAGAGACTACTTGCAATTAAACCAGACAGTAATCTTGGAATTTAACTATCATTTTACTTACACAGGATCCCATAGAAAGAACATCACCCCCAAGACAGCTGAAAGTAATTCTAGAAGACTATGTCTCCTCTCCCAACAAATTTGTCCTCAGGGCTAGGGACATAATATAGGGGTTGATTATAATTTATATAGGGTTGGGGTTTGAGGGCAAAAATCATGTAAGCTCGGGGATCTCTTTGGAAAAAAAGAGGAATTTGAAGGAGATAATAGATTAGTGTGAGCTTCCTCACACTAATAATAATAGTGAGTAATGGAGTGAATATTTGTGATCTATTATTTATAGGCAATTTCCATTGGTATAGATTCTTGTAAATTGATACAAACCTAAATTATATTGAATATGTATATCTAAGCAAAATTATTTTGTCATATTATATGCATGCATGTTTCTATCTCTGCTTAAGACATTTTGTATATTGAAACAATTTTAGCATATATTTATCACATTGCAATATATATCTCTACCTCTGATAAAGATACTTATACATTGTTTACATTTTGAAGTCATTGTCCTCATTTGTTGCAGAGTTGTTTAAAGATTGTTTAATATTCTAATATGAAGTCTTAGTCTTTAAGTTATATAGGTATTAAGAATTGTAGGTCAATAGTCATTCATGTTTGCCATATTTATAGTTAATTTAATCAAGTTCTTTAGATACAAAGAGATTGTATTCTGCATAGGTAGGTAATCTTCAGCCACTTCAAAGAGCTATAGAATATGGCATTTAAATAACTAAGGGTTCTGTTGAAGTGAGACACGATTGTTCCTGGCAATACCGATCTATTCCCGAGAGTATGTTGAGCAGCAAAGACACTCCACTTGGAGCTTGTTTTCTTCTTGGCAAAACTGGCCTTTGGGCAAGGAATTACCCATGCATCAACCACTGACAAAATGCATGATGTCTGGACAAAACAAGCAGGATACAAGAAAAAAGACTGTCAAGTCTTGCCAAGGTAGGGTAAGACATTTTTGAAAAATTTTCTGCCTCTGAAAATGGTTTATTAGTTATAGTAGGCCTTAGCCAAAGTTGGTTGCTCCAATGTTGCAAAATGAGACTTTGGGTAATTGCCCAAGTAGCCAGTTGTCTCTGTCATTTGATGTACATTTTGGAAGTTGCTTGATTGCACTTCCTGCTTACTCAAGCAATATTATCTCCAGTCTCAGTTTTCAATGGGGTTGAAGACTAGGTACATGTACTTACTTTCCTCTCATGAGTTGGCCAAGTTATTTATAATACAAGACTTAAACTGGTTAGGTTAGAATAATTATTGAAATATTTATCACATGTTTCTTGCTTGATATTGTTTATGCTGTTGAATTTTAATTTTTATACCCGATATTTCTTCTTAATGTATATAATTTTGCATTAGGCTTAAAACTTTCTTATTTAAGCAAAAGGGGGAGGTGCAGTAGAAATTCCTACAGCCTTTAAGTTACCAGCCCATTTGGGCATGACCTCTTATACTATAAATACCAATGTAAAGTGGGCAACTGGCTTCTTTCTTCTGGCTGTGGGGTTTTGCTTGCTGTTCCCTGTTCAAGCAGAAGACTGTAATCTGTGAGTCTACCCCTAAATAAATAACCCTCTATTATAATCAATTCTGAACTAGTGTGGGATTTCTTTTAAGTGTCCATTTTCAGAGACACAGTGGTTCTCCAGCTGGAGAGACAAGTCCTCTCTTAAGAGCACTGGCTGTTCTTGCAGCAGACCTAGTTGCAGCTCCCAGCAACCACTTGGTAGCTCACAACTGCCTGCAACTTCATTTCCAGAGGATGTGACAACTTCTGGTTTTCTAAGGTATTAGACATATACACACACGCAGGCAAGCACTTGTAAAATTAAAAGAGGTAAAATTCTTAAAAGAAGAAAAAAAGAGGTCCAATGAGTCTTTGTAAAATAAAAAAAAAACTTATTGGACATTTAGCCAAACATAATTTTTGTGTGTAAAGTACAGGAAAGAAAATTAGATAAGTCATTAATGTTTGGTACAATGTCAACTATCAAATAAAAAAGAGGTGTTTGCTGAAGAACCCCATTCCAATGAAACCTTAAAGTTTCTCAGGGGGGAAGGCAAGCCTGTTGGAGGAGATCCCTCTTATCAGTTCCTGACTGACCAGCTAGCTTAGCCCTGAAATAACCACACAGAAACTCTGTTAATGAAATCACTGCTGGCCCACTAGCTCTAACTTCTTATTGGCTAACTCTTACATTTGAGTTTAACCCATTTCTATTAATCTGTACATCATCACAAGGTCGTGGTCTACCAGCAAAGTTTTGGTTCTTCTGACTCTGGTGGTTTCATGGCGTCTCCCTCTGACCCTGTCTTCTTCCCAGAATTCTGTTTAGTTTTCCTCACCTACCTTAGTTCTGCCCTATCAACAAGCCACTGCAGTTTCTTTATTCACCAGTGGTATTCACAGCATTCAGAGGGAAATCCCACATCACAAGCCTGACTCAGTACCAAATATAACGATGTCATGGTGAATGTATACATCTTCTGCCCTCATTTTGAAGTTATCCTAACTACATATGTGATGACTTGAGCTAATTTTGTTTCCAAGTGGGTTTAAAAATTTTACTATATATATATATATATATATATATATATATATATATATATATATCCTTAAACCCCGGAATTTGTGGTGCTGTTGCATTACAGCTCGCATATGCTCAATGGGCTTTTTGTTTTGTCATCAGTTATAGAATGGTCACATTTCCCTGGAGAAATTAGCTAAATTTTCTAGTTTTAGTTTTGAATATGAAATGTAAACATCAATAAAGTTTCCAAAGAAAGAAAGTATATGAATTTATGTCAATTAGTTGAGTAGTTATTAAAGAGATTTTTAAATGATTCCAAAATTATGAACACAAGTTCTCAGTGCTTTAATTATTTTATTAATTTAAATGAGAGAAAATGACAACAGATTTTACAGGTCTAGAGTATGACATCTCCAAATGTTCTGCACTAATTTATGTATCTGTCACCTAATCACTTAGCTATCTGGAGAGTGTGTATTTTATTTGGCCTCATCCCTAGTGACCATTTAATTCCTATTTTATAGTCTTCACTGGCTGAGATTCTGGTTCTCTTTTTGAACTCAGCATCATAAAGGAAAACTGGCACTTTTTATCTGAACTTTCAGCCCTAGCATCTGAAAATCCCCTGAGAGGAGAAACCTAATTAGATAGGTCCCCTGTGGCCCAAGTAGCTGTCAGCCCTGGAGCCTCTTCCTGGTGAGGTGCTGCATAAAAGGGGTCAGAGATCCCAGCACAGCTGGGCTTCCCGCATGTCCAGACCCCCTACCAAGAGAGAGCTGATGGAAGCATGTCATGGAGATTTTCCAGGATGTCAGGGTCATGTAAGTGAGACAGATCACATAGCACCTGTGACAGTGTTGGTATTTCATATTAAAATAAGCAACTCTTAATTTCTTCCTTTTCAGTAAGGAAGAGAATAATGAAGCAATTGTTCACCCTTTTATAAACAGCAGATGTCAATATCGTTGTAAATTACATGTCTTTGTTTTATCTGTAGTGAATGTACTGACTCAGTACATATATGCCAAGGAAACTAGAAGTTAGAATTTTTTTTTCCTCTAGATTTAAATACGATCTAGGAAAGGGAAAATTGGGAACCATCACCCTAAAGTTCTAAAGAACTGTAAATAGCCAGACAATATTGTTTTTCAAATATATTCTATTTCTGAGAACTTCTATTTTCTCTGGTGTTTATGTGAAGAATACACATGCATTTACATCTGTTACACAGCTAAGCTGAGGCATAGTAATTCTATTTTATAAAAATTTAGGTAAAGAAATGATGACTTCTGTAATAGGCGTCTCTACAAAGTAGAGGTTTGGAAAGGGCCCCAGGAACGCAGAAGAGGCATGGCAGAACAGAACAAAAGCACAAGAACAGTATTTGGCTGGTAAAACAGTGTTTCTTTTGGTCTGTCCTAACTCATCAAGCAGCCTCTACTTCCTAAGCTTGTTGGTGGTTTGCTTGCGGTTGACTGAATTTAAGATCTGCCATTACAAATAACAAATCATTTATAGAGTGTAGTTTCTAAACTACTAAAAGAAATAAGACTGTCCCAAAACTGGATAAGATTTCTAGGCTGTAGCTTAGAAATGATTTCTTTATCTAAGTTACTATGAAATACAGTCCCAGAAAATAGTAGCCCACTTAGGAACAAAATATAATTGATTTTTATAATACTTTTGGAAAAATTCAGTGAACAATACTAAAAAATATAAATCTTATATTTGCTCCAAATGATACAACTGAGTAAAATATTAGTATAGCAAGTTCAAGTCTTCACAGTTAAAGGATCAGTCAGAAATTCAATGGAGTTGAAATGTTTTGAAGGTGACACCTATATCCATGCACAAATAATCTATTAACAAGTTCATTAGTGAAAAGAAGAATGAATGCCAGATGGTATTAGAAATAAAATACTCAAATGGCCTCCTATAAAACCCAGGATTAACACTGATATCTGCACAGGCATTTATTTTGTTGAGAAAAGAAACATTATCCAGGCATTTTGATTCCTGGTAAGCATATGAAAACTGTGGACTATTTGTTGAGAGGGACCACCTATGGCAAACCTAACAAATACACAGGGAGTGAGATCCAAAATAAATCTTAAAATTTCTTTCTCCTTTTATGTTTTCATAGGCTTTGAAAGAGAAGATAAAGGTGTGTTGCAGAATATGTCAAACTTTAAACTAGATGCACTTCTACAGAGAATACCAAGCAATGGCTTCTGCTAAAACATGTAAGCAGCATAAAAGCAAACTGAGAAATGAACTAGCCGTTTTATCTTGAGCTAAAATAGTTTCTTATATACCCAATAAACTTACAAATTCTTCAAAGCATTAATAAAATTGCCTAAAAGAGCTGATACTGAGGGTATTGAAAAGAAATGATAAGAAATATATGGTATCCTGATAATGACTAAGCATTTCAAGCAGTCACCAAGTGTTAAAATAGGAGTGGCACGGCTGTGTCCTCCCCGCACCCGGCCACCCGCATGGCTTAGCTTATGCCCCGAAATAATTACACGGAAACTGTAATCTTTTAAACACTGCCTGGCCCATTAGTTCCAGCCTCTTATTGGCTAGCTCTTGCACCTGGACTAGCCCATTTCTGATAATCTGTATAGCACCCCAAGGTGTGCTTACCGGGGAGATTCTAGCCTGCCTCTGTCTGGACTGGGAATATCATGGCGACTCCTGACTCAGTTTCTCTTTCCCAGCATCCTGTTCTGTCTACTCCGCCTACCTAATTTTCTGTCCTATGAGAGCCAAGGCAGTTTCTTTATTAGTTAACCAATGAAAGCAACAGATAAGATACAAGACTCACCTCCAGCAACCAAGCCTTCTGTTAGTAATGTCTCCAAATGTTAGTGCTGCAGAGAAATTTAATCTTTCCTGTTTGCTTTTCCAAAACTCTGCAATAAATTCCAGTCTGCACCAGGACAAAATAGGTGACTTTTATGGAAGAGAATTATGCCAAGAGACCACTAATCTTCTCAGAAAATTAAGACATGAAATTCCAAGTATGTATTTATTTTTGTCAGAAAAATTCTAGTGTAACTTCCAACTAAACACATTTATTTTGTTCTCTCCTATCTTTATTTTTATAACTGTTTCTTGATCATGCATAGAGGACAGATGTTAAGAAGATTATAGGCTTCTTGTGCTGAGAAAAAATGAAAAGTAACTATATCATTCTTACTGTAGAAAAACCCAGAAAACAAATCCCACTTTTTGTCACATTCCCAAGAATGTATATGTTCACCTAGCTCAGCAAAATGCATGTTTGCTGTAACTTTAGCATAATTGTCTTACTTTGAATGTCCAAAGACTAGAAAGAAATTGAAATGCTTGCCAATAATAAAGCAAAATTTTGTGGTTATTGTACAGTGATGTTCTCTAGAGCAACAAGAAAAATTTAAATGGGTGTGAGTCCAGTCTAAATAGAGTTTGGACCATATGATCTCATTGGGGTGCAGTCCAATGTAAAAGAAAAACTTATCAATAATAATGCATCACTGTAATAACAAACCTGAGTGACTGGCAGTAACAAGAACAGGAAGACAAGGAAAGTCATTGGATTATACCATGAATATTGCATGGTTCAATTTTTTTAATCTTGATGAAGGAAACATTAATATACATGTACACAAAAATATATTTAGTGCAATTGAAAATATTCTGGGTGTAATATATTTAAATGCCATTGAGTTTATTTTATGTTGTTAATCTATTCTTGGGTGTGGGACCTGGCCTTAAGAGTCATTTGTATATGCATTGAGACTCGGTTGGAGAAAACGAATTTTCCATTTGTGAGTATTGGGAGATAATTTTTGAGCTAGGGATAAGGGTTTGTGTCCACTTCTCTTCTCAGAGCTGGGACTCCATCTGGCTTAGACACGCATTCAGGCCATGTTCATGCTGTAACAGTCTCTGAGTGCATAGGTACACTGGTTCTGCTGTGTTGAACAGGCTAGCTTATTTCCTTGCGGTCCTCTGTTGTGATACCCCACTTGTTTGTTCCCAACTCCTCAGCCCAAAAATAACCACACAAAACTATATCAATTAAATTACTGCTTGGCCTATTAGCTTTAGCTTCTTATCAGCTAGCTTATACATATTAATTTAACCCATTTCCTTTAATCTGTATATTGCCATGAGGCTGTGGCTTACCAGGTGAAGTTCCGGTAAGTATCTCTGGTGAGGCTACATGGCTTCTCCTAAATCTGCTTTCTTTTTCCCAGCATTCAGTTTAGTTTTCTCTGCTTACTTATATTCTGCCTTGCATAGGCCTAAGACAGTTTCTTTATTAACCAATGGTATTCACAGCATGCAGAAAGGAATCCCACATCAGTTCTCCAAACTTCTGGGTCTCACAATCTAAGAAAACCTGACTCCATGTCTTTCTTTTCCCTAACCTTGCTCTCACTCTAGATGAGATCATCCATACCTGTGGCTTTCATGGATCTAAATATTGATGGCTGCTATTTGGTGTCTACAGGCATTATCCATTCACTGAGATCTTGAGTTGTATGTACAACTATCTTTCTGAGATCTTTACCTAAACATAGTATTAATGCCATAGCTTTCAAAGTGGTCACTAGACAGCCATCTGCCTGGTCCCCCAAATCTCTTTTCTCAGTGGTCCCAGTGAGACCAAGATGTTATGCTTTATTCCAGTTTTTTTCTTTTTAAGATGTTTTTCTTTTATTTTGTTTAAGATTTATTTTAATTTTTATTTGTGTGTGGTTTTGTGCATGCCTGTGTGTGTGCGTGCACACGTGTGCACATGAGCATGCATGCCTGCAGGTGAGAAAAAAAGCCATCTGATTATGTGTATCTGGAGCTGTAGGCAGTTGTGAGCCGCCAGATATGGTTGCTAGAAACAAGTTCAGGTCCTGTGTAAGAACAGCAAATGGCCTTAAAGACAGACTCATTTCTCCCGTCCTTGAATCATCTTATTCTGTTGCACTAAAACAAACCACTGGCAAATAGAGCGACATCTTTACCAAAGCAGGGATAAGCAATGAAATCTCAGATTATCACCTCCCACACTGCCATACTGTGATCTTTGAGATTCTAAAGCCTTCCTTCCTTGCGTTATTCTCACCTTTTCATTATTTTAAAGTCTGGGGAGGTTTTCTTGCATATTTACTTAAAACTCATTATTAAAAAATAAAAGCCTAACCATGTTATTATTGAAAATGCATTATCTGATCTCTAGGTTTAACTTCACTATTCTCCATACTATTCATGAATGTGCATCCACACTGGCCTTCAACTTGTTCTCTACTGTATCTAATCTCTATTTTGACTAGTCTTACCTTGTTTAACTCACAAAACTTACTATTTATGACTATGTTTGAATTTGTTTCCTTCAAAGATACTTCCTCTCATAGCATAGTCCCATTGTGCTCTTCTGTCAGTTTATCCCTTTAAAGTCTCTTCATGATAATTGCTACCTTAGGTTGATGTTTCATTTTTTTTTTACTTTTCTATTTATTGTCTGTATCACCATAGTTACCATAGCTCTCCTGAAAAAAGCAATTTTAAAGCTTTGTTCCCTGTATATTATTTACTATACTATATACATAATTTCCCAGGAATTTAAAATAGTCTGTATGAGCAAGTGATCAGAAGTGATAGTTTGTAAATTATTTAAAAACTATATATTATGATAAGAAACACAAAATATGATATATGAAAACTATAAAATATGAAATGTGTGTTCATTCAAAAACATTTCATGTGTGAGAGAATCTTTAAAGTATTTGCTAAATAATTAGAATACTCATGGATAGTATTGTTAACTACACAGATAGACCACCATCAATGATTATAAGACTGCCATCATGACCAAACAATTAAAGACACTTGCAGAACCCTCTAGATAAGAGATTCATCTAAGATGTTTCACGACTTTTCTTTTTATACTTTACAATTGCCTAAGTACATTGAATCTAACATGGATTTATATACCAAATTATCTTCATATTTTTATTTTCAAAGCTTTAATTTTAGTTTTCATGAAAATATCTTCAGCATGGTGTTCATATTTCTTTGGCTTAATATGATATAAACTAACATATATAATAAACTGCAAATGATGTCATCATTAATGTATCTGAGTGGATTCAAATGCCTCTTCTGACTTCTAGAGACAGGAAGGCAAAGTGGATGAACCAATGTATCTAGCTTCTTCAGCTCCTTCAAACTGTACTTCACCCACTTAAGGATAGTCCAGACTTTTTCTTTTTCTTTCTTTCTCTCTCTCTCTCTCTCTCTCTCTCTCTCTCTCTCTCTCTCTCTCTCCCTCCCTCTCAGCAACAAACTTGATTAAAGTTTACTAATTTGGGATGCTTATATATTTCCTTTATTTATTAACAAACAAAATATAAATATTATTTGGTCACACTCAAAAGACTCTTAAGTGATTTTATATTACTAGATGAAGAGGCATTTTTTCTTTTTTGTTTATTCTTCTTTTATATAATATGTCCTGACCACAGCCTTCCCTCCCTCCACTTCTCCCAGTTCCCCCTTCACCTCTCCTCTCCCTCAAATCCACTGTTCCTCTGTTTCCTTTCAGAAAAGAGCAGGCCTCACAGCAATGCCAACTCTGAACATGGCCTAATAAGGTGCAATAATATTAGGCGCAAACCCTTATATCAAGGCTAAATGAAACAACCCAATAGGAGGGAAAGGGTCCCAAGAGCAGGCAAAAGAATCAGAGACACCCTTTCTTCCATTATTAGGGATCTCACATGTTTTTATAAAATCAATTTATGAAATTTAAAGCATTGCAAATATCACATATTTTATTCAATTTTTACATTTTTCTAGACCCTCAAAAGATACATGAGTCATTAAATTTAGTAGCAAAATCAAGAATGATGGTGAAATATTAACAAATATATCTAGCATTAACCTGTATTTGTGAAAGACTTACAGAGGTATCTTCTATAGCCTCTATATTTATTTTATACTAATGTTGTGTGCTGAAACACATAAATATTTGAAACAACAATTTCTATAAATTTCTCTCTCTCCATCTATGTTCATATCTATATAGAGATAGATAGATCACTTAGAATTGATTATAAAAATAATTTTTGATAGATTGGAAATTAAAATACTGTTCATTGTATCATGTACTGACACTTTACACAGCAGATTCTTTGCTCAAATAATTGAGTGGAACACAATATATTATTTTATGCATTTTAATATAAAATTAAGAATTGTATACTACTGATTCACTGCTCTCAGCCTTCACAGAGGTGAAGAATGCTGGAGGCTTGCTCTGGAGTAGGCATTGGCTACTTTAGGGACTACGCTGGCTCATTTGAACCATTATTTGGACTGTTAGAGTTTCTCTATATCATTAAGAAGTCTCAGAGTCATTGTTACCATTTGCTTGTACAGTGGTCTAGTGTTCTTAATTCCCTTCAGAAACCTTTCCTTTGTACTAGTGGCTTGATAACAGGTGCAAAGGGGATAGCATTTATTCTCTCTCATTTTTTTCATATGATTTCCTTATGCTTAATTGTCACAAGATCTTAATTTAAAGTGAGAAATATTAGCACAGTTATTATAGAAATTACTACAGAAGTTCCATTAGAAACTTAGAATTGCCATATGATCCAGCAATTAAAACACGAAGTATCTATCTGAAGGCAATAAGAAAAGGGAGTGAGATAAATATGTTGAAGAGACAAATTTTTATGTTCATCACAACTACTCAAAGTGCTATTTCTAATTACCATTAGTTAGCATTACCAAATATTATTCTAAATAGCCAAGAAGAGGAAACCCCATAAGGATCTGACAAACAGAAGAAGCAACTATGGCATAAATGCTCAGCAGAATACTATTCATCCATAAAAAAAGATGAATTACTGTCACCTCAATATTCATGGACTTAGAAATCACATTTAGTAGAGTAAATTGGCAACTGGCCAATCAGAATTTATTTAAAATATAATTGACAGAGTACAGTCGATTGTCCTACACCACAGGACATCCTGACCCTCTGGCCCTTACAGACTTTCTGTCTCCCTTTCTGTAATGTTTCCCAGAGTCTTAGGATACAGGGTCAATATGTCTAGTGGAGCAGGGTACCCCATGGTCATTTATTCTCAAGAATGACCAGTTTTGAATCTCTCTTATCATCTCCATCTGCTTTCAAAAGAAGTTTCTTTGATGAGAGGTGACAGTTATACTTGTCAGTGGTTATAAACATACTTATTTAAAATATAGTTAGTGATTATATTGAATTAGAAAAGCAGTAGTAGTTGATTCTCCTCTGTGGTGTATGACTTCTCCAGCCACAAGTAGTTGGCTATGTCTGCAATACCAGGCTAGAATTCCCTTCTATTGAATGGACCGTAAAGCCCATTTAGATAGCTTTGGTTACCACAAAGATAAAAGTGCCAGTATTTCATTCACCCTTGAGAATATCCTACTTGGCCAATAATTGCGATGGTTCATTGTCTTTACAGATGGGCACAACAATTTGCTGCCTTTTCACACTTGGCATCTTGCATAACACTGTCCAATACTATGAGAACTGGTCTTCAGGGACAAGGTTTCCAGGTCAGACTCAGTTCAATTCCTCTAAGTTCTAGCCCAGAGTACACTTTGTCCTCAGCAACAGGTTTTGTCCCCAAGTTCTGGAAGATAACCAAAGACAACAGCAATGGCCTATATTCGTGTGGTAATGCTTGGATTCCCTGACCAACAATTCAAAAGATTTATCCTGCCTGAAACTGAGATATTGTTAGATAGTATATGGCTTTTGGAGTAAGGCTTATAATCCCAAATGACAGAACATTATTTATAGTGTACCTATATATCTATATCTGTATTTATATCTATCTATCTAATCTATCATTCATCTATCTATATAATCTATTGATGTTTACATATGAACACATATGTATATAATATATTTTAAATAAGTTTATAAAATGATTGTTTTCCTGTAGCTTTTTCAAACATTCTTGATATCATTTACCTCTCCTTTCTCATGATGACCTTTCCTGTATTTCCCGAGTTAAAGATTCCCCCCATTTTCTCCATTTCATGAGATGCATGTGTATAATAAAACTTAAGTGTCATATGTACTCATATCACACATAATATTGCACCCCCAAAATACACAGCTTTCATGTTTTTGAGTTTCAGCTAAAAATTAGCAAGAAAAGCAAAGGAGATGGCTCATGATGAAAGTGCTTATCATACAAGCCTGATGAACTGAGTTCGTTTTCTGGAACCTACATAAAACCTTGATGAGGTGGTATCTATATGTAATTCTAGCACTACTTTAATGAGATGAGAAATGAACACAGATCTAGAAAATCATGCATCATATAACCTGAATTGTGGCAGAAAGAAGACAGACCATTCCTCAACAAGGTAAAGACAAGAACTGACTCCTCAAATTTGACCTCTGATCTCCACAAATATAGCACGGCTGTATGCATGTTATATATGCATGCTCACTCATAAACATAATCTAAAATATTTTTAAATGAACAATAAATGAAATGAAAGACTGGAGAGGTTAAAAGAACTTGTTGCTTGTTCAGAAGTCCAGAGTTCAGTTCCTAGCCCTCATGCCAGTTAACTTGCCTAACTTGAGTTTCAAGGCAACACATGACCTCTCTGAACTTTGTGGTTACCTGATCATACATGACACACACAAACACAGACTCATACAAATAAAAATAAACCTCATTGAAACTAAAATAAAGGGATCACAATTCACAGGTCGAGAAGCACTGCCTTCAAGAATTAAAATTACCTGTACAGCTATCAAATCTATTTGTCATGCTTAAATCCTTACCACATGAATCATTACTTGAGATAGTATATTTGCACATTTTAAATTGTATTCAGATAAAAATTTTCTCATGTCTTTTTAGTTGATAAGCCAAATATAATATGACATGCACTCTTCAAAGAATGAATGTAACCAAATAAAGTCAGATTCAGGAGCTAGGCATCCCAACATTTTGCTACAGTAAGATTGTATTAACACATTGGAAGAAAAATTATTTCCTTTGCCTCAATACTGAGTTTATCTTAAAACTGGAATTTAGACCATTTATTACCGGGAGTCTAGCTTCATGCAACATTTATTTTTATTGATTTTTATTGAGCGCTACGTTTTTCTCTGCTCCCCTCCCTACTTTTCCCCTCCCCTTCAACCCTCTCCCAAGGTCCGCATGCTCCCAATTTACTCAGGAGATCTTGTCTTTTTCTACTTCCCATGTAAATTAGATCTATGTATGCCTCTCTTAGGGTTTATTTTTCTTTCTACAGTATTAACAAGTACATGAAAAATTAAATAGTAGAAAAACTAAATATTTTGAGGTCACAACATCTAGAGGAGGTCACCTTCAATCTATTCTGACCATGTTAACTTATGTATTCTTCCAAAGTGTGTGCTCTGCTCTAAAAAATTTCAACTTTATTTCGTATTAGGATGAGAAATCTTAAATTAATTCTTGAGTTGTCGACATGCCTAAGCAGGTAAAGCTGTTTGCAGTCAAACCTGGCAACACCCCAGGATTCTCATGGTAGAAGGAGAGAACTGAGCCTGCTAGTTTGTGTACTGTTGTAATAGGGAGCGGCGCAGCTGTGTCCCTGTACCCGGCCGCCCGCATGGCCCAGCTTATGCCCCGAAATAATTACACAGAAACTGTATTCATTTAATCACTGCCTGGCCCATTATTGGCTAGCTCTTACATATCGACCTAACCCATTTCTGATAATCTGTGTAGCACCCCAAGGTGTGCTTACCGGGGAGATTCTAGCCTGCCTCTCTCTCTGGTAGGAAAATCATGGCGACTCCTCACTCAGCTTCTCTCTCCCAGAATCCCGTTCTGTTTACTCCACCCACCTAAGGGTTGGCCTATCAATGGGCTTAGGCAGTTTCTTTATTAATAAGAAGTCACTCCCACATCAGTGTACCCTGCATGTGTCTCTTTCTCCCAAATAAAGTATACATGTATTAAGCATTTTACTCTATTAAAAATAAAAATGAATAAATTGATATTTGAGAAATCAAACCATGTAATCCCATTACAAACATCTTGTATCACACCACAATATGATTTTATAGGTTTCTTTCTCTATTTACATCTTAGTTTGTGATACTACAAGCAAAGTGGAAACTTATGTCAATAATGTGTTTGTTTCTCAATGCACTAGAGGCTACAAGTCCAAGACCAGAGTGCCATGAAGTAAAGTTCATGGTGCAGGTGATTTTCCCAGATTGTAGACAGCCATCAAATCCTTAGGAGGCTGAGGAGAGAAAGAATTCATGCTCTTTTCTGACCATATTTGCAGATCATTAATACAACCACGTGGGCTCTGCCCTCACCTGTAATTAACTCCTCAAAGCCCCATTTTTAAATAAAATCACCCGAGGATTATAGTTTCAACACCAAATTTGGAGAGTCACAGATATTCATTCTGTAGAATTATGTAGTCACTATGGGAAATCTAGTGCTTATAATTTCTAAAAATATGCTTATCCGTATTTTAACCACAAGCTTATACATAAAATAAAGAGTAAGGCTATAATAAGACAGCATAATCAAACTATTTTCAGTTGATTTTTAATGGGCCTTTATGTTCAAGCCTTGTTTCTATTTTGGAAATGCATATAAGACCTCTCATTTACTCAGGATACTTTGTCTTGCAAGTTTAAAAATCAGGTATTTGCCTATGTGTCTGCAATGTACATGCCAAAAAGTGCATTACTAGACTGTTAGATGACCACAAACATCTCACCTCACATTCAAATTGCTTGTTAGTCTCTACCCCTGTATCCAGTTCCCATTCTCCACTCTTAAATGCTCTTTTGATTTAGTAGTAGAAAACATAATCAAACTCATTCCTATATGCTTTCTATTTCTGTTAGTTTCATGGTATGACTCTTCCTAACCATTTTATGGAACTCTTTTCTCCAATATTTGCTTGTGTAATTAGTTTAATTTTTTAAATAGAATTAAGTAAAAGATTCATGTCAACATTATTCAAGTAATAAAGACAAAAATGTAACCCAGTAAACAACAGGGCTGTATACACTTAAAATAACCTAGTATATTCAGTGGTGGTGGCACCACTTGATAATCCCAGCATTTAGGAGGCAAAGGCATTTATATCTCTTAATTCAAGGCCAGCCTGGTCTACAGAGTGAGTTCCAGGATAGCCAAGGCTATGCAGAGAAACCATGTCTTGGAAAATCAAAATAAGGAAAATTTTAAAAAAGAAAGAAAGAAAAAAGAAATGATGAAAACCCTGTTAATGTATGAGCTTTGAGGATATGATCTTAAATGAAATAAAACAAACAGGTAATAATGTAAAAACAGAGATGGTCTGGTTTTGCTCATGAGGTGTGGAAAACAATAACACTTAGAGAAGCTATAGAAAGGAGTTTCCCAGGAACTGGGCAGGAAGCAGAATTTACTCCATGTACAAGCTGAGCAAGTCCTGGAGATCTTTTTCACATGAATATACTTAATGCCATCAAAATCCAAACTGAAAGGATAGTTGCTACCATCCACTCTAAGTACACTGTTTTAAAGCCACAACAAATACAAATAAATAAAAAGGAAGGTGATTTTTCTTCTGTTCCTTTAAAGAAGTTGTTTCCTGTTACTTTTGTGTTAGAACGATGACTAACATTCCCCGAACATTAACTGAATATTTGGAGAAGCCTTTGAGCAGCATCTGCAACAAGAGTTCCACCGTGATGGATTTCAGAAGACGGAGTGAAGCCAAGAGAATTTGAAAAGATCTGCACTCAGTGTGACCTCTACTCGCTGGAGTTCAGATTCCAGGGCTCAAAGGGCAGTCCAGTTTCCTACTTAGGAGACATCAATTGAAGCATGAGATTTTACTTAGCTTAAAGGCAACTCCCTCTACAAATTCTTTCTCCGTAGTGCAGCTCAGAGGAAGTGGCCCTCTGCCAACCAGGATACTTTCTTTCCATGAGACAATTGTGTATGTGCTTGAAACGGGGGACAGTTGATTAGCTTGAAACTTATCTCTGAACTTTAGTTACCTTAGTCCACAATACTCCTGACAATATGAAAACAAACAAATGGAGACTGAGTTTTATTTGCTGTAAAACAGGAATAAGACAAACAGCTTTATCTACAATCTATAAGTCATGTTAAAGCTTTCTTTGCAATACCAAATAGGCTGCCTTGACGAATACTTGAGTTCTTTCTGACATTTATTATGAAGGTCATGATCCGGCGTCCTCGCTAGACTTCTAATTAAGACTCTTAGATGTTGGGGGAAAAAGAAGGGGAAAGGTCCATTAAAACATGCCAGTGTATTTGCCTACCTTTACTCCAGTGCTGTAATTAGTTCACAAAGTATTTCTTCAGTATTTCTTGTTCTTGTTCTTCCTTTGCAAAATTGAATTTGCATTTTTACAATTTCTCTTTTGAAGTCCACTTTGCATGAAAGGATTTTGAGTCCATCCGTTAATTTTTAATTATTTTTTGTAATTAATGTAGAGAATAATGGAATTTAATGTAATATTTAAATAAATATATCCTCGTACCCAGATCTTACTCACGTTCTTCCAACTTACAATTCACTGCCCCTCTCTGCTCCTCATCCTGTTTCTCCCAAATAGTCTCCCTGTGCTATATTATTATGTAGGTGTGTACATATACGTACTAATATTATACAAATATGATACAGACATGTATATGATAATACCTGCAATATTTGAGTTTAAAAAATAAAGTTGTTAGTACAATCATTATCATAAACAGTTCTCATCAACAGCTTCAGGAGTCTGGTATAAAATTGAGATTTTTTTCCAATTTTAAAAAAAATTGAGATTCATAACTTTTAAGATTAGATTTATTTATTTTTCAGAAACTATAATACCAGAGTTAGGAAAAATAATCCTTCCAATAATCCCAGAACCTTCTGTTTCCACTAAGAACTTTCTATTTACAATGATCTCCAGTTACTATTTTATTTTAAGAAATAGGATTCATTGAGGTAGAATTTTTGTGATTAGAAATTGAGGAAGCACAGTATTTTTATTTGTTGTTAAAAACTAATACTTTCAAAACACAGTATTTCTTAACAGTTTGGGGTTTTTAGAAAAATAAATGCAATATAAACTTTTCAAACTCAGCAATCTTTATAATCATCTCTTCTATGAAAATGTAAATTTTTGATGGCCACCTCTGTGTTCTGGGTGTAGCATTCTGTAGTTGAAGAGTAGCTGCAGCTATAACATGTAGGTAAATTTAATGAGATGTCTTCTCCCTTCTTGGGTTGGTTAATAGATCTACATTTTGCATTAACTTTATATAATACTAAAATGCAACTCAAAACTACTCTAAAATACTATTATACACCCGTCAGAATGGCTAAGATCAAAACTACTGATGATAGCTTATGCTGGAGAGGATGTGGAGTAAGAGGAGCATTCCTTCATTTTTGGTGGGAGTGCAAACTTGTACAGTCACTTTGAAAACCAATATAGCGGTTTCTCAGAAAATTGGTAATCAGTTTGCCCCTTGACCCAGACATGTCACTCTTAAGCATATACCCAAAGGATGCTAAATCACACCACAAGAACATTTGCTCAACTATGTTAATAGCAGAATTATTCATAATAGCCAGAATATGGAAACAACCTAGAATCCCCTCAACCAAAGAACGGATAAAGAAAATGTGCTACATTTACACAACAGAATATTAATCTGCTGTTAAAAAACAGTGACATCAGGAAATTTGCAGGCAAATGGATGGTGAAGGGATGGAGAGGGAGAGCAATGCAAGAAATATCTTGATAGAGGGATCATTACAGGCTTAAGAAAAATCATGGTAATAGTGAAATTCCCGGGAATCCACAAGGATGACTCCAGTTAAGACTTTTAGCAATAGTGCAGAGGTCATCTCCTGTAATCAGATTGTAACCCTAATTACAATCATAGAACCTTCATCTAGTAACTGATGGAAGCTAATGAAGAGATCCACAAACAAACATTGAACCAAGCTCCAGGAGACCAGCTGAAGAGAGGGAGGAGTGTGGGGTCAAGATCAGGATGTGGAAACCTCAGAGACTGTTGGCCTGAGTTAGTGGTAGCTCATGGACTCTGGACTGACAGCTGGAGAGCCTTTATAACACTGAACTCTGCCATCTAAATATGAGTGATAGTTATGTGGCTTGGTCTGTTTGTGGGACCCCTGACAGTAGAACCAAGACTTATCCCCGGTGTATGAGTTAGCTTTGGGGGGCCTATTATAAAGGGTGAGAAACTTTACTCAGCTTTGATTCAGAGGGGAGCTGAATCAAGGATTTGAGGGAGGGACTTGGTCCTGCTTCAACTTTATGTGCCAGGCTTCATTGACTCCCCATGGAAGGCCTTACCCTTCCTGAGGAGTGGATGGGGTCAGGGAGGAAGTACTGAGGGTGTGGGAAGAGGGGAAGGCTAGAAAACTGTAGTTGATATGTAAAATGGATAAACAAATTAACAATAATATTTTCTGTAGAAATTGTTGTGGAAATCTCAACACATATGAAAATGCAAAGGACCTAAAATACTTAGAATTTTTAAAATTAATTTATTTGTTAAATTAGATTCTTACTCTAATTTCTATTCTAATAAAATAGATTCTTCTTTCATATGATACATTCAGACTACAGTTTCTCCTCCCTTCACTCTTCCCAGCTAACAGCCCACATCACCTCTCCCCTAGATCAACTTCTACTCTATTTTTTTTTTTCAGAAAACAAGCAGGCCTCCAAAAGATCACAGCCAAACAGGACAAAAAAAGATTTAAGAAGACAAAAAAAAAAAAAAAACCCTCACACTGAGGTTGGACGAGGAAACCCAAGAGGAGGAAAAGAGTCCCAGGAGTTGGCAAATGACTCAGAGATATACAGTTCACACTTTTATGAGTCCCACAAAAACACCAAGCTATCAGACATAATATATACACAGAGAACCTGGTGCAGAATCATACCTGCCGTGGACTTGCCTCTAGTCTCTGTGAGCCTATATGAACCCTATGCAATAGATTCAGCAGGCCTTCTATTCTTCTGGTGCCCTCCATTCTCTCTGATTCCTACAATCTTCCTGACACCTCTTCCAGGGGTTCCTTGAACTATGAAAGGAAGGACCTGATGAATACCCCCAATTTAGACTCCCTCTCTCAGCATAATGTCTGGCTATGAGGTATATCAAATATGAAGGAATTGATTACCAGATTTCATAAAAAGATCATGGAGACATTGGAATTGCAATTGCAAGAGTGTAAGAGTTACATAAAAACAGATACATCAGTGGCCGAGGGTAGAAGATTTATTGCTATCCAAGAAACGAGATGAGGTAACTGGATAAGCATCTAATTAAAAACAGTAGAAAATCTTGAACTCTATCTTGTGCTATATATAAAAGTTAATTTGAAATCTATTACAGTCCTTTATATAAGCCTTTGTGAAGATGTTCAACAGCCTCAGCAATTAGAGGACTACTAATTAAAATCTAAATGAGATACCATTTCACACTCACAATAAAGGTTACAATAAGGGGTTAGGTTGGCAACACCAACAGAGGACAAATGCAGAGCCCCTAAAATTTGCATGCATTGCTTGTATGAATAAACAATGGTATTGCAAGTTTGGGGGACTCTTTACAATTTATCATACAGATGAAAACATGTATGCTTTAATCTATTAATGTCACTCCTACAAGAGAGTGAAGGAACTACCCCCAAAAATAAATCTGTAGGAGAGTATTCAGAGATATTTCATTCACATTAACAAATATATCCAAACGGGAAATATCCTCAAATTCTTCAAAGATCAAAATCAAGTGAAAATGAGAGAGGTTGTGAGAATAGTGGACATTTTTTGGAACTGGGGAAGCACTTATAGGAAGTGCATGGGAAAATATCTGTGAAATAAGAAATAAACCATAATATCTTTCACGTCACTTTATCTGCTTACAAGAAGACATGTAAGTGTAGACGGGCACACTTTAAAAATAGGACATTTTATAATATTTCTATTGAAGTTAACTATTTTAGATAAGTTAAATTAGTATAATATTTTTTGAAATTATTAATCATAAACAGTTTACTTTATGCCAATTAAGTAATCTTTTAATTACTATCATGGCTAGTAATACTTGGGGAAAGCACTGAATTTCCATGTTACAGAAACCTAAATGTAAATATTGAAAAATGATCCTTCAGTTGAGTAGTAAAATTTCTGAATGTGTCTCTTTTATCAGTGGTGGTGTTATTTGTGGTGTTAATGGGCAGTAGTGGTGTTCTTGTGTGATGGTTTAAGTGCTGTGAGTGATCAAACCTAGGACCTTATGAATGCTAGAGAACAATTCTACCAAAAAAATACACCCTCAAGCAATTATCAAGTATGAAGTGCTATATTTGGTAAATATTTTATTTTCTTTGTTTAACAGACTGCAAACAAATACAAGTGCTGACTGAGCAAGATTAGCACATAGGGGAAAAAATAGAGAATCTGAACCCAGAATACCCATTTCTTGCTGGCTTAGCATTTTATACTATTGGAAGAAGCTCCAGCTTCTTCGTGAATCCACAAAGCAAGGTCCTCCCAGTCCATAGTCATGTTACTTTTCAACTTCAGGATAATAAACAGAGATATGTGTACTGTAAATAAAATGTGATTACTGTAGACCCCTAATCCCTGTGGCAATACACCAAACCTATATCACTTTAAATATTATAGTCTCTATTCTATCTCATTAATAAAGCTTTTGTAAATGCTGTCACATGCTTCATTGTGAAATCTCAATCAGCTAACACAGAAGAAAGATGGCAAGGCAATGGAATAGACTCTATTCCCCTTCCATTTCATCCTCATTAAATATAACTATCTGGGTCATCACATTGATAATGATTTTCAACTATCCACATTACTATCTACAGTAATAACTGTCTGTATTTGCAAACTTAAGCATCTTTTCCTGTATTCTATTGATTTATGCTTACTTTTTAATTTGTTGTGTGTTTGTTGTGTACATGTGTATGGAAGAGCATATGGAGGTCAGAGATCTGCATCATGCTTTTTCGAACACTCTACAACTTATTTGTTTGTAACATGGTCTTTTCCTAAATCTGGAGCTCACTAATTCACCAATACTACCTGACCAGAAAGCTGTAGGATCTCCTCATTTTTGTATTTCTGATTTTGCA
Organism: Microtus obscurus; assembly: GCA_963919715.1. NCBI lineage: Eukaryota > Metazoa > Chordata > Mammalia > Rodentia > Cricetidae > Microtus > Microtus obscurus. The sequence goes on from CAWTZC010001472.1 coordinate 2,937,247, forward strand.
ACAGGTGCTTTGTTTATTGTCTAGACGATCTGTGTTCGTGACTTTATGCATACAAACATATAACAGGGAGCATTCATTCACTCATAAATAGTTGATGCAGATGCATTTCAGTGACTTCTACAAACAAGCATGATAAAATTCTGTGTGTAAGTTCTTGCACATTTCTGCTCTCCATGCTAGGATTTTTGTCTGGTTTGAGCCTGGGCAGAATTGTACACGCTGTCACAGCTGCTATGAGTTCATATGTGCAGTTGTCCTGCTGTGTCAGCAGGATATCCTTTGTCTATAGAGGGATCTACTGCCTATGGTCTTACAATCTATCTTATTCCTCTTCCTCATTGATCCCTGAGCTTTGCGTTGAAGGCTGTGATATAAATGTCCATTCAGAACTGAGTATTTTGTAATTTTATATTCTCTGTGTGTTGACCAGTTATGAGTCTCTATGTTAATCACCATGTACTACAAATAGAAGCTTCTCTGGTGAGGTTTGAGAGCTTCATAAATCTATGGGTATAGACCAGTAGTTCTCAATCTTCCTAATGCTGTGACCCTTTAATACAGTTACTCATGTTGTGGTGAGCCCCAACCATAATATTCTTTTGTTGATACTTTGTAATTTTAATTTTGCAACTGTTATAAATCATAATGTAAATTTCTGATATGTAGGACTCTGATATGTGAACCCTATGAAGTCAACTGGATTATTGGAGATATTCTTTTTGATGGTCTCTTGAATTCTATTGAAAGTACTTTATTGGGGACTTTTGGATTTATCAGAGAGATTGATCAATAATTTTCTCTTGTTGTTGGATCTTAATCTCTTTGGAGTGTCTTGATAATCTGCCTACATAGAACAATTTTGGAAACATTTCTTCCTTTTCTGTTTTAGGAAATAATTTGAAGAGTATTGGTAGGATAGTTCTTCTTTGAAAGATATTTGGTAGAATTCTACACTGTATCCTTATGGTCTTGGCCTGTTTTTGATTGGCAGGTTTTTAATCACTACTTTTGTCTCTTCAGTTGTTATGGGTTTTTATATTATTTACTTTCTGTGGACTTAATTTTGGTAGATTATATATACTTAGTAATCCATCACTTTATTTTCCAGTTTATAGAAATGTAGATTTTTAAAGAATTATATATGTCCTTACAATATTCTGTGTTTCCTCAATATCAGCAGTGAACATTTTCCATTTGGTCAGTGATTATATTAATTTGAGTACCTCTAACAATCTTTCTTTTTATTAAATTAGCTAAAGGTTAGTAATTCTTGTTTACCTTGTAAAGAACCAACACCTTTTAAAAATCTTTTTATTTTTTAATTTCTATTTCATTAATTTCAGCATTGATTTTGAAGATTTCTTCCAGACTACTCCTTTTTCTTGCTGTTCTTGTTTTTCCAAAGTCTTTGGGTATATCAATAAGTTATTAATACAAAATTTCTCCAGTTTTATTAGTATAGTACTTAGTATGTATACTCCTCTTTTAAGACTGCCCTCATTATGTGCCACAGACTTTGGTATGTTTTGTTTTTATTGTCATTCTGTTCTAGGAATTTTACAACTTTATTCTTGATCTTTTCCTATGGTCCTGTTAGTGTTCATTAGTGCACTGCTATATTTCCTTAAGTTTGTGTACTTTCTGTGGTTTCTATCACTGTTTTATAGCCAGCCTAATTCCTCTGTGGTCATATGGAATGGGGTGACAAATGGTGTAGCTGGCAGATAGGTCTTAGACCGGCCCTAGGAGTTTTGTTTGGGGTTCTGGGTCACAGAAATTAACATACTCCTTCCGTGATGTGGTAGGTGGAATGGCTTGTGGGCAAGCAGGTGGACTATAAAACACTTTAGAAATAGTAAGAACATTTCCCATTGTTTAAAATGTAGATTTTTGTCCATGCCTGTTTTTAGTAAATTCCTATAAAGCTGCACTGAATATGATTTCCACTAAAGAGGGGCTGGGAATTCTGGAAATCTTTTTAATAAAACCTATAGTGCAGAAAATACTTTCTGAATTTTGCACAGTTAAGAAATACATACAAAATAAAATTTAGAACAAACAGAACCAATTAACACAAACTATTTTGAGCACATAAGAGATGCATTACATACAGAGTAGGATTTCTCAAAGTAGAATTGAATTCTACTATGATGATTTGATGGCTGAACGAAGTTGCATTGAATACATGTGGTGAGCATTATCATTCCTCTGGTTTGAACTGAATGTCAGAATATAAAATTGCTCTTGTTTTGACAACCTTTTTTCCATAAGTGTATATGTGTGCAGGTATGTACACATTGTATGCCTGAGGGTGGAGGTCAGAGGGCAGCCTCAGGTGTCCTTTCTCAGGACCTATTTACATTATTTTTGTTACAGGATCTCTCACTGGGACCTGGAACTCACACACTGGGCTAAAATGACTAGTCAGCAACAGCCATCTTTTCTGATTTTTGTCTTTTCCCCAGATATAGAATTAAAAGCAAGTATCACTATACTTAGAATTAAAAAGAAACAGAACAAAAACCAAATAACACAGACCCTTGGCTCAAAACCAGGTCCTCATCTTTGTATGTTAATCACTTCACTGACCAAACCATTCCCTGGGCCCTTAAAACAGCGTTTTGATGTTGAAAAATTCCTTCTTTCCCAAAGGCCTAGCCATAGTCCACAAACAAACAAGCAAAAAAAAAAAAAAAGAAAAGAAAAATAAAAGATTTTACAGAAGCACAACTAGTTCAAGAGAGGACTCAAAAATATTTTTCCTACCTATTAACCCCAAACTTCATTTTATTATTTTGCCAAATACATTCACGTCAATATACAGGGCAAACACACCTTATGGTACCAACAGCTTTCTAGTCAGGTTTGTTTGTGGCATAATCAATTCCTGGTATCAAAGAAGTTAGCAAAGCTGTCAAGAAACATTAGATTCATCCCATTCTGTGCCCTACTACTTTCTGTCTAAATACAATTCAGCATTTATTTTGAAGTCCACTATGTTTTCAATGCACAATTGGGTATAAAATAGACTCTGTAATGCTGTGAATTTTAACTCAGAAAATTATTTAAGCTTCTACTACTTGTCAATACAGAAAAGCTATTTGCTTCCCTCCTGAAGCAGTTTAAGCAAGGAGAAATCTCTTACTTAATGATAAAATACCACTGAGTTCTTTCATTTCTGGTGTGCAAAAATTATTTTCAATTTTAAAGCATGAATTATCTTAAGTAGATTTATTACCTTATTTAATATTTTTATAGATTTTCCTCAAAAATGAGAAAAGGAAAATAAAAGAAGCAAAGATAGAATAATGGGAGAAAGATGGAGAGAAAAAAGAGGAAAAAGAAAGAAGGAAATCAGACTGAAAGGAACGGCAAACCTTTACACGATCCCCATGTATAACTGAGAGTAAGCTCATTTTACTGCTCAGCCCATGAGTTCTGACTACATAAAACACAGGGATCTGGCAGATATCAAACATCTTCACTACTTGTTGCTTCAGGCAAATATGTTTTTATATACAAAACCAATCACGAATCCTTAGTGTTGAGTTTCCTATAACTTGGTAGTCTAAAAAGGAAAATTATTACAAATTAAAGAATTCATTTTTATATTTCTTAAGGAAACAATGATTACTCTTTGTGAACAAATAAACACCTTGTGCCTTTATGCATCTTCTTAAGTAAGTTCAAATGAAGGCTAATCAATATCTTTTCAACACTATAGAAACAATAGTTTGAAAAGAAGTGATATTGAGATCTTACAGGATATGAAATAGTTCTAAAAATTAATTTTATCCAAATCAGTGAAAATAAGTGAAAAAATATACTTTAAAGTTTTGTATTACATTGCAGGTGGAATGGAAAAGCTAAAACTTTAGAATTATAGCGCTAACCCACTCTTAACCCTGATCCTCAAGAACAAACAAACAAAAACAATCTAAAATGTCCAGATCCAGACTGGTTGACAAAGTATCTCTCCTGCTCATTAATATGGAAATAACCACCTTTTTTTGGATGGCTACCAAGGTATTTTAAATCCTGGTTAAATAACAATGTAAATCCAGGTTATGCAGTCCTAAATAACATGCTAATTTAGATATATTAAAGTGGTTTCTAACTCCAGCTTGCAAGTATTTATTACACAAGATACAACAATCTGCATTTTGATTCCATTTACCTTCTCCCTTTCTCAACTCCTCCTGTGTCCCCTCCCACATCCCCCTCTCAATTTCATGACCTCTCTGGTTGTACAATATTATTTTAAAATATGTTAAATTTATTTATGCTCTGGAACATTTGTTTAACAATGTAAAGATGTGTTGCTTTGTTTTGCTGCACTTGTTTAACTCTGTGAAGCTGTGATTCTTTGCCTGTCTAAAATACCTGATGGTCAAATAAAGAGCTGAACGGCCAATAACAAGGCAAGAAAAATAATAGGCAGGGCTGTCAGGCAAAGAGAATAAATAGGAGACATCTGGAAGAAGGAAAAATGGGCAACTGGAGAACAAGGGGAGGAGGATGTCAGGAGTCTCTCATTCAGCCACCTAGTCACCCTGGCAGCCAAGGAATAACAGTAAAAATAAGATATACAGAAGTAAGAAAAGGAAATCGCCCAGAGACAAAATGTAGTTGGGATAATTTAAGTTAAGAAAAGTTGGCAAGAAACAGGCCAAGCTAAGGCATTTATAAGTAGTAATAATAAGCCTCCATGTGTGATTTACTGGGGAGTTGCTTGATAAGCCCCCCTAAAAGTAAAATAGACAACAATATTCTTCTCCTGCTATTGTCATGATATCTAAAGATAATATTGCTGTTACTTTGTATTTTTTACATTATGATTATAATATTTTGTGAAAGGTTCTTTTGGGGTTCGAAATGTCTCTGATGTATAGAAATACTATCTAGCAGCAAGTGTCCTGAACCTCTGGCCCTTAAAATCTTTCTACCCTGAGTCTTAAATGTAAGGGTGGTGTTGTAGATGAATGACTCTTGGGTTGGGCTCCATATAGTCACTTATTCTCTGTATGTTCACCAAACATGAGAGATAAAATGAGCCTAGGAAATCTCAACAGTATGGTTGCTAGAACACCAGTAGAATGCAACATCAGTTGAAATGCCTATATGTACAGATGAAATTCCACGTGGTTTCACCTCTACATGAAATTACAGGTAATCAAAAACTGTTGAAAGAGAAAAGATCGTTTTTGTCCAGGGAGAAAGCTCCACTACAAGTTGTCTGATCTCAAGTGATCAGCTCTTGTGGACACATGTCTATCAGAGCAATAATAAATGGACGCAGTATGTTGTGTGTGTGTGTGTGTCTGCGCACACACAAGCCCGCATACATTGTAACAATAATAGCTAAAGGAAAGGTCGTAAGTTTAGGTGGGAGAGGTAGGACATGACAGGGGCTGTTGTAGAGTGGAGGGATGGGCTTGCACAAAGCTCATATATGAAGTTCACAAAAAAAATAAAAAATATTTCTTATGCTTGAATGTTAATTTCTTTCTCCATGTTTGTGAAATTTTTCTACAGTAAATATTCTCATTAAATAGGTTCCCTATTCCTTTAGTTTATGGCCCATATTTCTGACACGTGTGGATTCTTTTTTTTTCAACAAAGGCATTTAATCATGCATGTTACAGTAAAATATGAGTCAGTATCTTTCCTCTATACAGTGACTCAGAAACTCCTAAGCTTTCCCTCCAGTGGTTTGTAGTAGCTGTCCATTAGATCTTCCAACTCGAGATATTAAGAAAGGAGAGGATGAGGCTATAACAACACAATATCTAAGAAGGGGCTATGGGTGACACCTCACATTTGTTCATAATCTTAGACAAGTTTCAGTCACAAGGTAGAGTTTCCTGGGACATACAATTTGGTCTTAGGCTCAAGAGGGAAAAGAAATGGCACACACACACACACACACACACACATTTTCATTCTACATTTCTTTTGGTGTAGCTGGCTAAATGTGTGCTTGGTTTTGAGAAACAGAAGAAGGCGTGTGGATTCTTGAACTTGATTTCGTGATAGTAGTCTTGAGATTTTGGACACTGTAGTGAAGCCTGTTTATTTTCTCTCCAGTGATCTTTGGAGATAGGCTTATGCCCTCTGTATCTTGTCCTCTATTCCTGGTGTTCTTTCTTCTGCTTCGTTGCATTACTGCTCAGATTCTTTTCATTATGGTTTGCAATTGTTTCATTGATTTTTCTCATTTCTAGTATTTCTATGAGATTCTTTTTCAAAGTTTGAATTTCCTTGCTAAATTTTTCTCTTATTTGCTTATTTAGACATCCATTTTTCTTATTTTATCCTCTGCATTTATGACTTTCCTTCCTAAACCCTGTACTTGTTTATTTTTTGTTTGTTCAAAACATCTGCTTGTTTATAGACTGATCATTTTTATCATCTGTCATTTCACCATTCTGTGCCTTTGAATCCATGCTGGAAGAGCTATAATTATTTGGAGAAGCCTCGCTGCCTTGATTTTTAATGCTTCTTGTGTGTTTTTGTGTTACAATTTGTGCTTTTGTTGACCTACTCATGACAACTTCTTTTGTTTTGGAGGATATTCTTTGTGCCCAGTTTACTTTTCAGGGCACAATTCCCACACAGTGAAGAGAAAAACTGTGGGAACAACATCAAGGCACAAAAGACTTAGAGACAGAGTTCAAATGTGTAACTCAATAGAGTACAAACACATCAGTAGCGGTCATAAAGAGAAAGTCACAAGAAAATAGCATTAATAATAGATGTTGAGCTGGGCTATGATGGCACACGACTTTAATTTCAGCACTTGGGAAGGAGGCAGAGACAAGCGAATCTTTGTGAGTTTGAGGCGATCCTGGAGTACAAGAGCTAGTTCCTGTACAGGTGCCAAAGCTACAGAGAAACCCTACCTTGCAAAACCAAAAATAAATAAATAAAATAGAAGTTTAAAAGTATTTAAGGCAAATGTGGGAACAGTAAATGAGTGAGATAAATAAGGGTGCAGGGAAAGAGAAAAGGAAACAAGAAACAATGTTTAATAAAAGAAAAGGGGAAAGAAGAGTGGAAGATGATACTTAAAGGGAAACACAAAATGTCAAAAAATAAAAAAAAAATCAAAAAAACACGTAATAATAAAAAAGTATAACTGAAATTTGATCAATATAAGGGAAATGAAATACAAACAGAAGAGTTTTTAGAACAAGATAAAGATACGGCATTGTGAGCAATTCAGCAAGGAGCAACAATAGAAAACACAATATCAAAAATAAGAAAAACAAAAGAAAGTTTCCTCGCAATGGGGAAAAAGTTTAAGCAGAATAAATAAATGCTCAAATGCTATGAAGTGGTTTTATTAAATAACTGCAGGCCATGCGTGGAGGTACAGACTGTAACTGTGACATTTGGGTGCCAGGAGTAAAAGGATCACCAGAATTTTTAGGACAGTTGGGCCATGCTATGTGTGTTTTTCAAAGGAAAAGTGAAAAATATATAAAAAGTGTAATAAAAAAAAATAAAAAGGAACAGGAGCAAAATCAAAATAAAAAGGTGGAAAAAGATATTATGGAAGAGAAGTTCCTTCTGGGACTGCGAAAATGGAGGCTAGTTCAGGATAGCTCTATAGTAGGGGAGTTGGTTAGCATTTAGATGCCCTGCTGGCAAGTTGTGTCACCCGAGTATGAGGTGGTGAGGAAACAACCGCAGCCACTGAGATCGGTACAGTGGCCCTGCCTAACGCACTAAGCATTTATCAGTCCATTTCTGGGATGTGGCTGTGGGAAGCAAGGAGTTGGTCCTCTGCTGGTTTGAAGTTAGACCCTGCAGCCTCCACTTGTCACTGTCAGAGAGGAGAGATGGCTTTGTGCACTGACCTAGGCTAGAGGTTAACAAACTCCAGAGCTATCCTCAGTTGGTGAGGTCTGCTCCAGGACACCAAGAGCAAGCCACCCTCCACTATCCACTCCTAAGCTTAGCTCAGTCTCTTGCCCCTAGCTGATACCATTGAGCTTGTCAGAGTAATTGTCTTCTGTTATCCATACCCTTTCCCTTTGCTGCCTTACATCCTGTTGGGGGTTTTTGCAGGTAAATGCAGGTTATCTGACTTGAGATCATTCCCTGTATCCACGTCCTAAGAACAACTCAATTTTAAATGCTCGATTCCCTGTCTAGATGGAACCGGCCTAAACCAGGGTTGATCAAACTTTCTCCACTGCTAACCTGCATAGAAGAACTCACGGTCTCAGTAAGATCTGCAGATAGACTTGAGGATTGAGGGAGCTATGGGATAGCCATTCTCTCCTTCGGGGTTACTGGCTTGTCTTTTGGGGCTTCAGTTTTCACTTTCCACAGACCAGGCCAGTGTTGGCTTGAGTTTTTTCCTGTCTCGGGTCATCTTTCCATTTCATCCAGGCTATTTCCTACCCTAAAGTTTTCCCTCTCATGCCTTTTTTAGAAGAGAGTCTATTTCTTTAATGTACTGAGAATTTTTTCCTTCACAAAAAGTCAACTTCTGTTCCACATTGTACCAATAATTGATTGTAAGATTTTTGATAAGTATTTTTTTCTACTTTATCACTCTCAAGTATCATAACAGAACACAGACACTAAGTGGCTCTTCATGCCAGTTAAAGGCCAAACATTTTTTGTCAGTATGTGGCAGCATATCTCTCTTCTGAAAGAGCAGGTAGTGTGAATAGTGACTGTCCTTCCTCCTATGTGCAGGCGGGTTGACATTATGGGAGCTGTTAGTCGGAGTTCTCTAGAGGAACAGAACCAATGGGATACATATTTACTAAAAAGGGGATTTAGTATATTGATTACCCAATATGTGCTGGCTAATCCAACAGTGTTTGTCTGTATACTGGATAGGCTGAGAATCCAGCACCCAACCAGATTCCTCCGCAGTCCCAATCTGTTGTTGAAGACCTGAAACATTTCTGGAAAGTTACTCCTCTTCAATCCATATCAAGAGACGGAAGAACCTGAGTTCTGATGACACAAAGCTGATAGCATCGATGAGAGCAACCAAGGAAATGTGCCCAGCAGAGATGAGTGAATGCAGGCAACAATAAGTAACCTTGCCTTTCCCCAGATTTCCATAGATCTGTGCTGCAACGGAAGGATGCACCAACTGATAGAATATCCTCACACATCAGCTGGTCCTTCCAAGAAATAAACGCTTCACTGAGCTGCACAGAAACATTTCTCTTAATTGATCTAAGTTCTCATCAATCTGACAACCAGAAGAAAACATCACAGAAACCTAATGGAGAGTTTAAACTCCCATTAAATGAAATTTCATTATTAAAATAAGAAGTCTGAATAGTTTTCAAATCAAATGAATAAATGGGTTTGGTTTGAGGTAGTTGAGAGGTGAAGGCAGAAGGGTGAGAAGGCCAAAATCCATCTTTAGCCAGTTTGGTTTCCATGAGATGAATGAATAAAATAATCAATGAATAGGCTCAATAATAAAATAGCAGCAACATAAAAAGAATTATCAATGAATTTGATGATTTAATGGTCAATATTTCCCAACCTTAGTAAGTAGAAAAAGTTATCCTAAAAGAAATAAAAAAAGTTGAAGAAATGCAGTGGATTATATTTTAAATACAGGCAAAATGAATAAAAGGAGGTAGGAGTGGAAAGCTATTTGAAAAAATGATGATGGAAAATTCCTCAAATTTAAAACAGAAACCTTAAAATTCAAGATGCTCAGAAAACTTAAAGAGATTAAATCTAAAAAAAAAAAAGTCATTTCAAGAAAGAATCAACTTTTGAAAACCATGACAGAAAATGAGCTTTTGAAACCTGCCTGGAAAAAGAATGGTAGTCAGAATGAGAACAGACTTCCTTTTGGAAAGCAACGACAGCAAAGGATGTACCATTTTTAAATGTAGACAGAGCTGACAATCCGGAATTCTAAATCCTGCAAAATTTGTCCTACAACTGATGGGAGATATGGCTGAGTTTTCAGATGAAGTATAACCTCATCATCCTACCTAACTTTAAAGATTGCTAACAAAATTTCTTGAAACAGAAAGAAATAAGAAAAAAATCTTGAGGTATTTGGGGAAAAGAATAAAAATATACTATAGGATTTTCTTTTCATTTTATAGATTAGCTTTTATGGTTGAATAGATATACATTACTGCCTAGGAAATTATAGATTTCAGTAATGTTGCCTACATAACTCTTTGACAGTAAACGTCTTAGCCTTGAATGTATTTGAAAGTGAATTAACTGACCTGGGAAACAAAAGGTGTCCATTTGTGTTCATGAGCTCTTGTCAATTTTATTAAGTGATGCAAATGTTATATAATCTGCTTTCATCTTTGGATTAGAATTAGAGTATAAAATCTAATGATTTTATAACGTTATTTTTGGTAGTATATTTTACAATCTCTGAAAGACTTCAAAAACAATAGCTTTAAGATTATTACCTTTTAGAATATGGTCTTCAAAGGTGTCATTGTTGAATCTGTTTAAAATACTTAAGAAGCAGTGAAATTCATGATGTATTTTAAAATAAATACAAAATTAAGAGAACTGAGTGGAAGGACAGAGAAGTGCTTACATGAAAAATCAAGTATGGCAAACACCTATACCATATATTTACAGATATGTATGTATACACATACATAAACACCTATAAACATACATACAACTCAACATAACAGATACTAAGCAACATCATCAGATTTTGACCCTGGTATCTTTGTCCACTTCTCTAATTCCAGCATTTGGGAGGTGAGGACATAAGGACACAGAGCTAAGGCCATCCTCAATTGTTTTATTTTGAGCTCGGTCCAGATTATAAGAGATCCTCTCTCTGGAAAGAAGAAAAAAGGCAAGTTCTACCCCAAATTTGTGTTCTTGCTATGCTCAAGCCCTTGCAAGGACCTTGAGTTTTGTCTTTGCAATATTCTCTGCAGATGTGGATCCAGCACTCTATACCAAATGTATGAGAGAATCGAGTGACAAATCTTTCATTTAATAAGGAAAAGATGCATAATCATTTTCATTTCCAAATAGGTAATTTCAAAATTCTCTATTCCTTTATACAGCATTTGTTATGACATCTTAAGTTCTGTTTAGATTATACCCAACTCAACTCAAAACTGTTTGGTCCTTAAGATTTATGAGAATCAATTTTATTTTTCTGAACAGGTTCTTTTTCAAGCAAAGAGACTTATAATCAAATTAAAGTATCTGAAAATGTTCCTAAGGACATCAACTTGCTTTTATAAAGTAATACTTATTTATTTATTTTTGTTTTTTCGAGACAGGGTTTCTCTGTAGCTTTGGTGCCTGTTCCAGAACTAGCTTTTGTAGACCAGGCTGGCCTCGAACTCCCAGGGATCCACCTGCCTCTGCTTCCTGAGTGCTGGGATTAAAGGTGTGCGCCACCACCGCCCGGCTTTATAAATACTTATATGTGAATTTAGATGAGTCATGCACCTTGATGTCTACTAAAATAGCCACACACAAGAAAGGTAAGTGAGGTTTAAAATGTTTGCAATATGTTAGATTACCTATAATGATTAAGTTTTATGGTTTCAGCTACAAAACCACAATTGGAGAACATGGTCACCACACACAGTAGGGATGGCATTTCAGTGTAACCTATGTGTTCAAGCAAGGCAAAAGACTTACGAATGCAGGAAGCATCTTAGGAGCAGTGGTGTTGTAAACAAATAACTGACCCAAGAAAGAAGGAAACAGCAGCACTGTTCTGCCTTCTGGAAAAAAGACCTCCTGCATGATGCCTATGAGAGTTTCCAGTGTGGCCCATTTGAGAGTTCACTTCACTTCAGCCCGCTTCTGTATTGGTTCCTCCCTTCACCCTCTCTTTCTTGACCTATTAAACATTTTCAGGGAGATCACTCCCCCAAAAATATTATCTGCAAAAATCTCAAGAGATCCAGCCTCTAACAATTTTATTTTGATACTGACAGAAATTCACCAACAATGGATAGGAAAGAGATACAAAATCAAAACGCCTGGTTCCTAGACTATTTTTTTACCAGTATCATTTAATTCTGTGAACATCAGTTGCTTTTAAAACATGAGGGAAACAATATTTCAGCATGCTGCACTGAAGGTTACTGTGAGGAGAAAAGGAAAGCACACATTTGGAAGTGCTTTAAGAAATAGAACGATCTATATAGTATGATTACCTTCCTAAACCATTTTATCATCAAAACCAGTTGCGAATTCTGTGACATTTCATTATGAATGGGCCATTAAATTTGACAAAGTGAGAAATTATTTTAAGATAAATAGAGATTAGCTACAATGTGGACGTCACAGGGCTGGCCTTTAGTGTGTTTATTTGCTTAGCTTGCCCTTTCCCTCTGCCACTTTTTTCCTACCTATTTCTGAGAAAGGTGTAAATTTGATTTCCTAGCAGGCAAGATGCCTGGTCATTCCTATGTCCAGAAAGGACACTTTGATTTTTCTTCCAATAGTGATGAAAACTGATGTAAACAACTGAGAACATAACATACTGAAAGACAAAAATTAAACAAATAATATCAATTACCTTACTTCCAATATTGTTAATACTCATCTGAGATACTGGCCATATGTTCAGTTTTTCAAAGTGCCCACTGCAAAGAGCAGATTCCAACTTCTTTATGCAGGTTATTGTATATTACCATTATATGTTCCAATCAGAAAACCTAACTACATGTCAAGCCTGACAGGTGCAAAACTAAAATACTGTTAAATATGATTTAGTAAAATAATATATTATAGTCATATTGAGAACTCAACCCAAGCATAGAAATTACTCTGAAGGTTGTATTTTGATCTTCACACATGCACTATGGCACCTCCTACTCCCAACAAACACACAATGAAAACAATAAAAACCATACACAGAAAACAATAACCTCTAGGGCAGGAAAACTGATTCTGTCCATAAACTAGTTTTTGCACCATCATGAGGAACTAAGATCAAATCCCAGTACCCACACAAAAGAATATGCTTAAGCAGTGTGAACTTTGAACCCTGTGCTGGGGAGACTGAGACAAAATATTTCTGGCTTGATGATCAGATAGTCTAGTCAAATAAGTGTTTCACGCTCAGTGATTCACCCCAAATTAAATTGAACAGCAACTGAGGAAGACATCTCATATTAGCCTTTGATGGAGGTGGGTCTTGTATCTTATCTGTTGATTTCATTGGTTAAAATAAAGAAACTGCCTGAGCCCATTGATAGGCCAAGCCTTAGGTGGGTGGAGTAGACAGAAGAGGATTCTGGGAAGGAAGCTGAGTCAGAAGGAGTCGCCATGATGTTCCCAGTCTCTGCAGATGCAGGCTAGAATCTCCCCGGTAAGCACACCTTGGGGTGCTACACAGATTATCAGAGATGGGTTAGGTCGATATGTAAGAGCTAGCCAATAATGGGCCAGGCAGTGGTTAAAAGAAGACAGTTTTCGTGTAATTATTTCAGGGCTTAGGCTGGGCCATGCGGGCGGCCGGGTACAGGGGCACAGCCAGGCCGCTCCTATTACAACAGGTGGCGCGCCAACGTGCTAATGAACTCCACGTAAAACCTGAGAGGGCTTAAAAAGGACATAGAGAAAATTTAAGACAGCTTTTTGCTGTTTCTGGGTTGCGTGCCGCAAAGAAATTGTCCTGACTCAGCAACAGGAAAAAACTGGCTGTTTTAAAATGCCGGCTTTCTGGGCTGTGCCGCCATTACAATTTCTGTCTGGCTCCTGTGGGAGACAGAGCTTTTGAATGGAGCATTTGGAATAAAGTGCTATGGCTTGCTTGATGGCAATGTGGACTGCTGTATGCCTGAAATTGTGCGCAGCTCAGGGGCACCAAATGGCTCTGAGGCAGGAGCGGCTCAGCTCCGCCATGATGAACTGAGCTGGTCTCAAGCAGGAACTACCATAATTACTGTGATAACAGCGCACTTAAGGTTTAGACTTTCAGGACACAGGCAGTACCGTATTACTACTACAAAATGCAACTTAAGTTTTTTAGAAGTGCTTAACATTTTAATAAATGCTCCAGGATAGTAAAAAAAAAAAAAAAAAAATTACAGATTCACAATAAAACAGATTCAGACAGACCACTAAATGAGTCACAATGTTGGATAAATGTACGTGGGCTTGAGAGACAAAAAAATATATATAGAGAGAATAAAGTTAATGCCCTTAAAAAAGGGGGGGTAAAGTCTTTAAAGAGACAGAGTACAGATAGTTAAGAGAATAAAAGAAATAAAAAAAAATAAGCCACGTAAAAATGGAAAATTCACAGAGAGTCTGGATTATGTACATTGTGTTTTCTTTAAAATTTTTGACTGTGAAAGAGCTAAGTACAGAGAGACATTTCATTATATGGGCTGCCAAATGGAACCAGAATAGATATCATGAGGGTATGACTTCAGAATTTGGGTCTAAGTATATGATGCTTCGGAAAGGGTCTTCTTTTGTTTTCACAGAGGATGAGACCCTATGGATTTCTTCTATTCCAATTTGGTATGATAGACCACGCCCTCCTGAAAGGTTGCTGTGAACACCCTCAAAAAATTGCTTCACTCAACTGCCAACTGAGATAAAACTATCACAGGTTATACCATGAAAGACCTAATTAACGACGCCCCCATACAGCAGGAAGCAGTTTGGAAAGAAAAACTGCGCCCATGTTCCCAAATATTGATTATATATGTTCTTTTATATTTAAAGGGGGATATGATATAGATATAAATAATTTGCATTGATGTGGATTTAGGTATTATGATTGTGTAGTTCATTTTTAAAATGTAATGTATAATTAGGAAATATAAGTTGTTGTTAAATAATCGTAAATAATAGTCAAGCTTGTAGTCATGTTAGATTTTCTAGATATATGGAAATATATTTCAATTAGATAGGCATTCTTCATATCTTTCAAGGACTGCAGAATATGGCATTTAATGTTTTAATAATTTAGGGCTTTTCATGACAATGAGACACGTCTGCTCCTGGCAGCACCAATCTACTTCGAGAGGAAGATGGGCATCGAAGAGGATCCTTATGGAGTTTGATAGCCAGCCATTGGGCAAGAGACTGTTCTTGCCTGGACTATTGCATAAACTGGACACAAAGAACCCGCAGAGAGAGGACTGCTGAACTTGCCTAAAGGTGAGATGATCTTTCGGGGTTCCTGACTCATGAAGGAGTCTACGAGACATTCTGTAGGACACAGCAGAAAGTGACTGAACTGTCTTTAAAATTTCCTGCTTCATGGAAATGTCTGCTGGATACTGTGGGCCTGAAAGCTGAAGATGGATGCCCCAACGGTACAGAGGAACTTTGGGTGACTGTCCAGGCAGCGAGATGTCTCTGTCATTTCTAGAGTTTTCTTATTTCTTGTTTAGTAATATATCCTTCTGGAGTCTTTGATGGAGTTGAAGAATGGATAGATAGTTATAGTTTTCCTTCGTTATGATAAAAGATAAAGTAGATATAAATATTGTAACTGTAATTCTTATTTGATAACTGTTTTGTTATATGTAATTTTACTATGTTAAAGTTAAAGCCTTTCTTTTTTGTTTAAACAGAAAAAGGGGAAATGATGGAGGTGGGTCTTGTATCTTATCTGTTGATTTCATTGGTTAAAATAAAGAAACTGCCTGAGCCCATTGATAGGCCAAGCCTTAGGTGGGTGGAGTAGACAGAAGAGGATTCTGGGAAGGAAGCTGAGTCAGAAGGAGTCGCCATGATGTTCCCAGTCTCTGCAGATGCAGGCTAGAATCTCCCCGGTAAGCACACCTTGGGGTGCTACACAGATTATCAGAGATGGGTTAGGTCGATATGTAAGAGCTAGCCAATAATGGGCCGGGCAGTGGTTAAAAGAAGACAGTTTTCGTGTAATTATTTCAGGGCTTAGGCTGGGCCATGCGGGCGGCCGGGTACAGGGGCACAGCCAGGCCGCTCCTATTACAACAAGCCTTGATTAACCCACCATGCAAACACAACAACAACAACACACACACATACAATCTGGTGATCTACTATCATGTAAATTTCTTATAAGTCAAGTACTGATTTCTATAAAGTATAGAAGATTATATATATTTTTAGCAGAGTAAAACAGAAACAATTTATGTCAGTCTTCCACAGCACCTGATTTCTCAATGGCTAAATTGTTTCCGCCAAGTATACTGAACACAGAGGAAAGAGCTGTTAGGCCTCGTGTTCTTAACATCTGCTCTGTAGACTAAAGAGGCAGTCATTTAAATAAACATCTCAAACTTCGAGCAAAAGAAAAAGATAACACAGGTGATGACTAGCAAGTGGAATGGACATTGAAAACTCTCTTGAGTGATGAATATATAAATGCATAAACATATGGGGAGAGAGAGAGATTCTCATCCAAATTTGCTTGTCTTGAATTCATATTTTCCTGAATGAATATGGAAACATTTTCTGTCCTCTGCTTAAGAAACAAACAGGTCTACAGAAGCTAGGGAGTTGTGAAATGATGTTTCCTGCTGGCATGGCATAGACTTCTCTGGGCTGGACAAAGTGTGACCTGGAATGTGTCATCTCTATAGGCTCACAGCTGAGCACTGGGCCTCTAAGCAAAAACAAAGACCTTTCCTAAAGATGAAACTCCTGAAAGTCAAAGTCTGCCTTGGCATCTCAGGAGAATGGACTTCTCACTGCCTCTGCTTTCTCTGAGCTGCTCCCACCACATGCCCCAGGTAGGACAGTTGATGCACCAAACAGGAGAAAGGCTCCTTTAGACTCATACTCACCCTTGAATTCCAAAGCAAACATCAGATCCTCTGGATTCATTCTGATCCATCTAAAGGCTTATTGTAAACATAGAAACTATGGTCCTATATCAGGCCAAGGAGGACACGCGGCCACATGGGCTGGAGTAGACTGGGAAGAGAAACAGGAAAGCAAGAAGAAAATATTAAACTCTAGGTTTTTATCTTTGCACATGTACTCCTCCCAAATGAAATCATATTGGACCACATTAGGAATGTTAGTGTAATTTAGAAAACAGAGAAATGAAGATAAAACATCCCACAGAATGTTTTAATCAGTAAGCTTTGCAAATTATGTACAATTCCTCTGGTAGGTCCCTTGTGAATTTTTCCCTGGGTTGTTTACAAATTGAAGCAAATTAGACATTTCTGGGTATCTGAGGTTATTTCATCAGTGAATTGGGGGTTAGGTGACAGATTTGGTGTCTAAAAGGAATGCTGGATTAGTGTGTGCTTTTCCACTAGAGTTTTCAAATTCTTTTAAGTGTAACAGTTTATACATTTTTAAAGTATTGAGTTCCTTCAGAATTATGTTTCAAAGAAAATGGAGTGGATATAACTTTTGCACACTTCTATTGCTAACATTGTCACTTAAGTGTGAACTATAAATGTAAGCAAACAAACGAAGAATATAAACATGAGAGCCAGAAAAAAAAAACTTAATAGGAGGATCTAAGTGAAGACAGTGCCATAAAAATCCTTAGGTTTTAGTTTTGCTTCCTGTTGCCAAAGCTGGTTGATAATGGAACTGATAAAGATGAGAAAAAGAAAGGAATGTGGGAAGAGAAGTAGGGAAGAAGTTAGAGAGGTGAAAAATGGACTAATACAATCAAAAGTGTTCTTCATGAGCCAGGCAACAGCTGAGGACATGAAATTTTCCTAGCACGGTTTGTAGAAGAGTCTGTCTTTTCTCTAGTTTATAATTTCGGAATCTTTGTCAAAAACCAGGTAGCTATGGGTGAATGCATATAATGTGTCTGGGTCTTATAGTCCAATGGGTTTTTTAAACTGATTTTTATTGAGCTCTACATTTTTTTCTGCTCCCCTTCCTTCCTCTTCCCTCCCCACTTCAACCCTTCCTCAAGGTCCCGATGCTCCCAATTTACTCAGGAAATCTTGTCTTTTTCTACTTCTCATGTAGATTAGATCTAAGTAAGTCACTGTTAGTGTCCTCATTGTTGCCTAAATTGTCATCAAAAGGACAAATAATCCAATTAAAAAAAATAAATGGAGTACAGACCTAAACAGAGAACTTTCAACAGAGGAATCTAAAATGGCTGAAAGACACTTAAGGAAATGTTCAACATCCTTAGTCAGAGCCGGGCAGTGGTGGCGCAAGCCTTTAATCCCAGCACTTGGGAGGCAGAGGCAGGCGGATCTATGTGAGTTCGAGACCAGCCTGGTCTACAAGAGTTCCAAAACCACAGAGAAACCCTGTCTCTAAAAACCAAAAAAAAGAAAAAAAAATCCTTAGTCATCAGAGAAACAACTCTGAGATTCCAGCTTACAACTATAAGAATGGCCAAGATCAAAAACACTGATGACAATTTATGCTGGAAAGCTTGTGTGTGTGTGGGGGGGGGAATGCCATGCTGTTGTTCTTACTCTAGTTCTATAGGGTAGCTTGAGATGAAGCATATTAATGCCTCTTGCAACATTCCTTTTACTTGGAATTGTTTGGGTTGCACAGGGTCTATTGTGCTTCCACATCAATTTAACACTGGGTTTCTCTTTATATTTCTGTGTTTTAAAAAAAAAGGAATGGAGATTTTGACTGAAATTGTGTTGAACCTAAATCTATTTTCATAGAATGGTCACTTCCACAATATCTCTCCTATTTGTGACCATGAGAAGAGTTCCTAGCCTTAGCCTAGTGTCTTCCCTGATTTCTTTCTTCAGTTTTTTAAAGTTCCCATGATAAAGGTCCTTCACATTTTTGTTAGATTCAATTCAAGGTGTGTTGTTTTTATGTTTTGTTTTGTTTCTGTGTTTTTAGATTTTTTTAAAAACCACTGACCCCAATTCTTGGAACCTTTTCTTCCATCCTTTCAGTGTAAGGTAGCCTCAACCTGGAAGATGATATGTATTTCTTGTTATCATAAACAAACAGATTCTGATTTGTAAGACAATTAGTATATGTTTTTGTTGGGGAATTGAGGTCATTAACACTCAAAGTTATTATCAAAAAGCATATTAATTGCAGGCATTTAGTTTATTTTTACAGCCTTACTATGATTAACCATAATTCTAGAATCATTTATTACTTTCTCTGTACCGTCTTGGATGTATTTATCCTTCTCTCCAGTCGAAAGTTTTCTTCCAATATACTCTGTGGGGCAGGTTTAGTGATAATAAATTTCTTCAACTCTTTTTTTAATCACTACTTGTTTTTCTCTTATCATTCTATGTTTCTCCTTCAATTTGTACAGTTTTTTGTGGTCTAAACTTATATTTGTCATCTTTCAGAAACTTAAGTACATTGCTCTAATCTCTTCAGTTTTGAAACTTTCCATTGAGAAATCAATTACACACTCATGGACCCACCTTTCTCTGTGAATAGATCCTTCTTGTTAGCAGTTTTCAGTATAAACTTTTTGCCGTGTAGCTTGAGTTTTCACTATGATATGGAGTAGGGAAATTTTCCTTAAACCATGGTTATGTCTCTTGACATGGATTTTTTGCACCCCCCCCCACACATACTTGTGTTGGGTTTGGGGATTTATAGTTACTATTAGCCCCATTTACCTGGTTTGGGGTAATCTGGGAGATTCTTGAAGCTTAGTTTTAGGCACCTAGTGATTATTCATAAGTGGGGTAACTGAAATTATTCCAGTTAGAGAAGGGTGTGGCTCAGACATCACCAACATGTGCATTTGTTTGCTAATTTTGATTTCTATTTTTGTGTTTCTTGAGTTATTGTTTTTCTTTGGTTTTGCTTGTTTGTTTAAAGAGAGAGAGAGAGAGATAAACAACATAAACTTTTGTTAATAGAGAAATTCTAGAAGGAATTTGTGGAGGGAAAAGCACAATAAAATATATTGTATGAAAAACATTCAATAAAAATAAACTTACTGTGTAAATGAGTTTCTGTAAGAATTTTCCACTATAACTTTTAAAAAGCCACCTAATGTCCATAGGAGATGCTATAGATTCTACAGGCTCATTTTTTATTTCTTTGTTTTTACTCTCTGGCTTTGGCTGTTTCTTAAATACTTATGTGTTCCAAGATTGTACCTCCAGCCCTCATGAGAACAAACATGCTTCTTTTTAAAGAAGGATGGCTACTTACTGTTGTAAGTGGTTAAGAATGTGTGGCTTTCTTTAAAGTAAACTAGATATTATTTTAATATCATTTTATCATTTCTCTTTCAGCAGCTGGACTCTTGAGTTGAAACTAGCAATTATTTAAGACTCTTAAGCAAAGAAAAATGTAAGTATAAATGGAGAAGTACAGGCCTTAAGCATAAGGCAAGAATCCAGTAACTGTTTAGTTGGCTAGAAACAGGAGAAAAGAGTATCCAATGCAATGCTTTTATTGAATACATACCATATTTTATGAGTGTTTTGTTATGTGGTTGCATTTCCTATTTAAATGAATGACTGTATGTGTGGATAATTTACTAAACACACATAAATAAAACATTGTTAAAGTCTTAGGTCGAAAAGGTATTTTTTCTTCCGTGTTATTTTCTTATTTTTCTATCTCAGAAAAAAAAATGTTTGTTTATGGGGAAAGTTTTATTTGGAAATATTTGAAGAAAAAAATAGTTCTCTCTTGGTGATTTATTACTGTGCTTACCATTGGTTTGGAGTGTTCTGGAATCTGCAAGCAGTGACTGCAGCCACCAGCATGCTTCCTTGGTTGCTACTGATCTTTCCATGAGTAAGTCATAAAAGATCAAATTGACTTGCTGGCCCCTATGAAAGTAGAAGCCAGCATCCTTGCTGTGTCTTGCCAAGGAGGGGATTGCAAGCAATGTATCAAGTGCCTAGGGAATGGTTGCTATTTTAACTGCAAGAAGGGCAGAAGTGTGACCATTAGAATCACAACCAATAATAAAGTAAAACAGTGACACTAACCAGGAAGTGCCATGGCAATTAAGTTTCAAGTAGCCCTGGCTCTCAGGAGAGTAGCACCAACAGTGTTCGTTTTGAATATCACGAGACCATTCAAGAGCCAACTGGCCATTTCTGAAGATAAAATCTGAGAGGCAACAGGAGAAATAATAAGCCAAAACCCTAGTGGCTCCATACTGCCAATATTTCACTGGTTCAGTATTATTTAAAAACCTCAATTTCATGAGGTCTTTGTTAGCTTTATATTTCCCATGGCAATCTCTGATTACTTAAGTGGATATGAAGAATCTGTATGCATGTTTCAAAGGCAGAAACTGTATTCTAACTGCCATTGATAGTCCACAGGGAGCTGAAGTCAACTTACAAAATCCAAATACCAAATCTTTCACCATAATGCTTCTGAAGATCAGCATTGCTAGTCTAAGATTTGGTACCTATGTGCTTAAAGTTCATGGACCTCGGGAAAATACTATTGACGACTGTTACAGGAAGGCTGCTTGTTTGTCCTGGCTGCCCAGAACCAAAATAATCGCACAGAAACCATATTCATCATAACACTGCTTGGCCCGTTAGCTCTAGCTTCTTATTGGCTAACTCTTATATTAATTTAACAGATTTCTATTAATCTGTATATCGCCACGTGGCAGTGGCTTACTAGCAAAGATTCGTCATGTCTGACTATGGAGGCTCCATAGTATCTCTCTGACTCTGCCCCTCTTTCTCCCGGCATTCATTTCTGTCTCCCTGCCTACAGGCCAAGGCAGTTTCTTTATTCATTAACCAAGAAAAGCAATATACATATAGAAGGACCTCCACACCAGACAACTGAAAATTGGTTGCCATCAATTTGGTATCAGAGTTACCCATTTCTTGGTTTATTAATTCTAACTTCAGAATGCTACCACATGAACTAACAAAATCTACTAAAATCTGCCTATTTTCATAAAAACACTGACACAAGGAATAAAATATTCTACATTAGGGTATGTGCCTAGGGAACGCTGAAGTTAGTATTAAGGATTCAGACAAAATATGCTAACTCTGTCCTGAGGAAGTTCTGGTCATCCTCAAGATCTTGGCATAATCAGATGAAAAGGAAATTAGATCATAACATAGTAAAAGGCATAAGAAAGGAAGAATGTAAAACAGTATCCAGTCAGCACCAGAAATGAGGAAAGGGGTGGGGAAGGCCTTAGTTTTCTGTGGAAGGTTAGTGTTACAAATGAATTATCCAGGCTAGAAAGTAGAAAAAAAATCCATTTAAAGAGGAAGTGGTCTAGAACTGGACATTGTCTGCAAATGAAAACTGGAGCAGTATTTTCTGAGGAAACTATGAGCTGTTTTGGTGTTGATGGGAGAAGAATAGGCTATCCTTGACTTCTGTAAAGAGATGGAATAGGCCGTGAATGGCAAGATATGTGTGGAAGGCCATGGTTCACCTTACATAAGTTCACCTAACTATATGTAAAGAAACAAGGCTGCAATTTAACAGAAAAATGACATATTAATTTACATTTAATAGGGTTTTTTTTTTTTTTGGTTGTGGGGTCTTAGGAGTAACTGGCTTCTGGGTGTGCCCACACTATGCCTTTGCCTGTGTATATCCTTACACATCTTATTTGCTGATCTTGTACTGAGAGAATCAAGAACAAGATAGACCGAGCATGCACTGCTGCTCTTCCTCTGTTTTATTTTGGTCTGTAAATAGGATTCACTGAAAGACAGAATTTAGGTGAGACATAACCAAGTGAGAGAGGAATGCTTAGATCCTCCAGATCTATTTCTTCTCTTCTATTTCACTTCAGAAAAGAGAAAGCCTTCGGAGAATATCAACCAAACATGGCATACCAAATTACAATAGGACTGGGCACAAACCCTCATATAAGACTGGATGTGGCAACCCAGTAGGAGGAAGAGGGTCCCAAGAGCAGCACTTATTGTACTTGCAGAAAACCTAAGTTCAGTTCCCAGCACCCACATTGTGGGTCACAGCTGACTGTAACTGAAGTTGTAGGAGATCCAGTACTTTCTTATGGCCTCTATTTATATGAGTGATATACATGGTGCATACAATTTTATGGTGGCAAACATCCATAAACAAAAAATAGAAATAAATAATTCTTTAAGAACTAAAATAAGATATTTCTCTTGAATTTTGAATGGCCTCTTCCAACTCTAATTTTCATATGAGAATGTAAAGAATTGTAGTTTCTTATGTTGTTTTATGAATGTTATCTATGTTCTAATTAGTATTATTTTGTGTAGATACATATTGAATAAATAAAATACACTTTTGTAAAATTTATTTTCTCAAAAATTATACAAACTCAAATGAGTTTTCTCTTTGCTATATAGAACCTTTATTTTTGATTATGTATCTAAAATAAAAACTGGATAGATATGTGAGATACTCTGACTATAAACAGACATATTAGGGACAGATTTGTTTATTTGGATATTTTGAGAATTCAGCTAGTCCATATAGAACATAGTATTTTTAAATATTGCCAATATGGAAGTAGTTATTAAGCAACTATACAGATGTGATATGCGATTCCCCTCTCTATGCTGTGAATATCATTGGTTAATTAAAAAACTGCTTTGGGCCTAGAGGGGAACAGAGCTAGGTGGGGAAAACTAAATTGAATACTAGGGAGAAGGAGGCGGAGTCAAGGAGAAGCCATGGAGCCTCACCAGAGCCAGACAGAACTTAACCCAGTAAGACACTGTCACGTGATGATACACAGATTAATAGAAATTAATAGAAATTAATAAATAAATTAATATGTAAGAACTAGCCAATAAGACACTAGATCTAATAAGGCAATTTAATTAATACAATTTCTGTGTAATTATATCAGTTCTGGGTGGCCAGGACAAACAAGCAGTCTCTTCACATCACAGATGTGGAACAACAAAGAAAAGTTTATTGCTTTCACAGATGCAGATGAAGGTATAACATTTTTTTTGTTTTTTTTTGTTTTTTTTTTTAAATTTATTTATTTAAGATTTCTGTCTTTTCCCCACCGCAGCCTCCCATTTCCCCCCCCCTCCCCCAGTCAAGTCCCCCTCCCTCGTCAGCCCAAAGAGCTATCAGGGTTCCCTGCCCTGTGGGAAGTCCATGGACCACCCACCTCCATCCAGGTCCAGTAAGGTGAGCATCCAAACTGCCTAGGCTCCCACAAAGCCAATACGTGTCTTACACCTGTCAGAATGGCGAAAATAAAAAAACACCAATGATAGCCTTTGCTGGAGAGGATGTGGAGAAAGGGGTACACTCATCCATTGCTGGTGGGAATGCAAACTTGTGCAACCACTTTGGAAAGCAGTGTGGAGGTTTCTCAGGAAATTTGGGATCAACCTACCCCTGGATCCAGCAATACCACTCTTGGGAATATACCCAAGAGAGGCCTTATCATACAACAAAAGTATATGCTCTACTATGTTCATAGCAGCACTGTTTGTAATAACCAGAACATGGAAACAACCTAGGTATAACATTTAAAAAGGGAGAAAATGTTTTCAGCTAGATCTATGCTGAGTTTGTCTGAAAAGTTGATTTGTCAGAAGGACAGGGCAGAGTCAACTAAAGACATATAAAGTTGTCATTGACCAGGGATTACCAGTGTTTCTCAGATGATGGTATGTGAACAGTCTAAAAGAGAATTATTATGATTGGAAGACATACAAATACCCAAGCTTTTCTTCTGGGACTTTTAAAGCAGAATATGGACAGAAGTAGCTATGACATCTCCATTTTGACACCTTTCATAAATCTCAAGTCCTCTAAAGTTCAATAAATGGCTATCTCATTTATGCCAGTAAGTGCATCACCCCTGGACAGAAGGTAGAACTACTGCCCCTGATAAAGAACTCTGTTTCATTTCCATATTATGACAAAAATATGTTTGTTAGAATTTCATATAATCTTTAACGTTATTACAATTTTTAAACTTTTCTAGAAGAAATAAGTACGTCACCCACTAAGAATCAAACATATTTATATTTTTAATCTAGTACTAACTTTGAGGAATTTGTTGATAATGATAAACCATAAGGAAAGATATTATCAATGGAAATATTTAATGAAACATATTTGTACTAGAAAATGGCAGAAGAAAAATGGCAAAGAATATGCCAGCAGTAAAGAAGATAGTTCTCTGGAGGTAAGGAAGCTGCTCTAATGCTAAACAACACGTGACAGGAAGAGTTAAATACTGGAATAGTGTGAAAATTATTTGTTGTGGTGAAGACTATGGAAAGTATATGCTATTTACAAGTGCTAAAGAAAATAAAGTGACTGGATTGATTTGGTAAACTGATATGTTATGAATGATTTCATAGTCATTTTGTTGATTACACTGTACTGTTATACACACTGACAATAATTCTGTTTTAGGAACCAATGTTGTCACATTGAGCCAATTAAAATCACTGTAACAATATAAATAATGTTATTCTGTTGACCTTTTCTCTCCCACCATTATCTGTATTCCTCCACCTACTCTCCCCCCATTATCACAGAAAAGATAGAACTGCATAGAACATGTTTGAGGTAATTTCACAAAATTTTTCACCTGTTTTATGATGTGGCAGTATTATAAAAGTATTCACACATATTCATTTTCCACCTCTGTACTTAAATTCACAAAATAACTTAGTCATGGTGCCCAATAACTAAGAAAATGAATAAATGAATGTCCATATAAAAATCAAAGTCTGAATCAGTCTTCAAAATATGATTTTATTTGGTGGGATGGTCCAACCCCAAGGTGATTCCCATAATGTTTATGTTAACTTGCATTCCCATTACCACTGAAAAAGTTCCTTTTTTCCCAAAATCAACTCAAACTTCTGTCTTTAGATCTCACAGTGAGAGCTTTTCTACAATAGATGACACCTCAAAGCAGTTTTAGCTTTTATTTGACTGATAACTCAGAACATTGAGCACTTTTTAGAATGGTTATTGGCCATTTTTGTTTCTTCTTTTCAAGATTTCTTTTGGAACTTTAGCCCATTTTTGATCGAAAGTTTTATTTCATTGGCATTTTATTTCTCCAGTTTTCTGTTATTCTGTATATTAGTTCCCTGTTTGAAGTAGGTCTGATAAAGAACTTTTCCCTTTCTCAGGGCTGTCTGTTTGCTCTATGAGTAGTTTATTTTTGGGGGCAAAACATTTTTAATTTCATATAGCTTCATATACTAGTTCTAGGGACTCATTTCTGTGCTATTGAACTTCTGTTTGGACCCATTGCCCACCCCAGTGTCTAAAAGTGTTTCTCAGCAGCTTTTCTCTATCAGTTTTAGATTTTAGGGTTTTAATGAAGAACTTGGATCTACTTCAAACTTATTTTTTTATATAAGGTAAATATATATGAATGTAATTTCATTCTTTAACTGGGTATAAAGTTTTACCAACATCATTTATTGAGTAAGTTTTTTTTATTTTCATTGCATGTTTTTGTCACTTCAGTTCTAAACATTGTGGCCATAGCTTTGCTGGTTTATTTTTGAGTCTTTGACAAGGTTACTTCAATCTGTTCTCATGCCATCGCCAGATGGGCTTTGTCACTATTTTTCTATAGCGTAGTTTGTGATTCTCTGATATGACGCCTACAACTATATCAATACTAAGGAGTGCTTTATGTTTAATTCCATATTAAACAAAAATTTTAAAGTTTAGCCATCACTTTACCCAGCTTGTCTATACTTTGTCATTTACCCAGAGAATTCCATATACTACTATAAAAATAGTTGAACAGCTATGTTCATTGCTGCTTTATTTATGAAAACAAGGAAATGGAACTAACCTAGATGCCTATCAACAGAGGAATGGATTCTGTGTGTGTGTGTACACATATGAACATTGCTTAGTTATAAAATTTGCAACAAAATAGATAAACTTAAAAAAACCGCAATATTAAGAGAGGCAATTCAAACTCAGAACAAACCAACCCCAGCATTGTCTCCCTCATATGCTGATCCTTACCTACAATGTGTACATGTATATACATAAACAGGTCTAAGTGTGAATATAAATAGAAAGGAGACAAAGGGAGGTTGATAGCAGAGTATGAGAAAGGATAGGAGATAAACAAGAGGGTACATGGTTGATGAAAGACTCATTCCTGATTTCAGCTCTGCCACAGTATCCTTTTTCCTTTGTGTGTGTATGTGTGGCAGTAAGTGAATAAAAATGTGGTTGTGGTAAGAATACAAACACCCAAGCTAAGCTTCAGACTTCAGACTGCCCATTCCACAAATTTTGGGACTGGGCAATTGTTTACAGGAGTGACTACTTTACAACGACTGTGTGTTTTCATTTCTGCTGTCATGATAAAAAGTGATTTTGTTTAATTTTAAAAACACAAGAAAGGTAAACTGGAAAAGAAAAACAAATAAAAAAAACAGCTATTTGATATTTGCTTTGCTTATAAGTGCTTATGTTTGTTAGCAGAATTCAGTTTGTGTCC
The DNA here is from genome assembly GCA_963919715.1 of Microtus obscurus. Classification (NCBI taxonomy): domain Eukaryota; kingdom Metazoa; phylum Chordata; class Mammalia; order Rodentia; family Cricetidae; genus Microtus; species Microtus obscurus. The sequence goes on from CAWTZC010001472.1 coordinate 2,964,566, forward strand.
TGCTCACATTACAACCCAGTAACAAATCTTGGGTAATGCCAAATTATTTTTACCTCTGACTTTTAGAATACCTATTATTATTACCTGCTGAGAAAATATAGATAAGGCCTCTTATTGTTTAATTGGCTTATTGCAGTTTGTAAAGTCTAAGAAATATTCACAGTTGAAAGGGTAGCCAGGGAAAAGAAGCTGGCATGATAACAGAAACATGCAAGAGGTATGAATTTTAAAGTTAATGGGAGCTAAAGAAAAGGAAGAGGAAAGGAGGAAAGTGAAAATAGTATGTACAGAGAAAGGGTCTGTAAGCTTTAGTAATGAGTTCAGGAGGTAGATACAAAAGAAATATGAGTGGCAAGGTATTTGCTCTTTGTTTTACACTGTAAACAATGTTGACATAGATGCTTGTTAAGATGATCAAATAGGATAATGAAGGAATCCAGATACAAGAACAGTCAGTGAACTGATATAGTAAGCTCACAGAGTACAGTTGAAAGATTTAGTTTTCCATGGAAGAAATAATCCTCCTCCAGCATGAGAACAAATGAAATAAGCATGATGTAGTCCAGTTGATCAGACTGAGAACAAGTAGGAAACCATGTGGGAGTTGAAACTAAGAGAATTTGAATCATGAAGAAAACAGTGGGGCTTTGGGAGTTGAGGATTGTTGAGGACATGAGAAAGGACTTAGCAAGCCAAGATCCCAATATCTGCAAATTGGAATTGTAATGGATTTGGATGGTTTTCTAAATTCCTCAACAATAAGTAAATAGTTCATTGCACAGATCAAGGATTAGGATTCTGCAGGACAAAGCAAAAGAAATCCAAGATCAGAGAATCTCCGCGAAGAGACAAATCAGGTCACTCACTTAAAATGCTTGAATTGAATAAAAATATTTGGTTAGATGAGTCCTCAGCACTTCTGGTCCTGCAGTTCCCAGACAAGAAAGCCAAGCACCCTCATCGCCACCTCACACAAAGGAAAAAAAATAATGCTATTTTGCTGTGAAAAAAATTAGAAAGTTGGGCATGAATCTGGTGGAAATTGTGCTAGTGTTATACATTATAAATGAAAATGTGCCCTTCTTTCTATTATTTTCAGAGCGAAAAAAAAATGACATGTTCTCTATTTAGAAAGTAAACATGTGCAAAGATGTGGCAGAGATGCCAGGTGCCCATGGCAACATCTTCTATTAAAAGAAAAGCATTCTGGGAGACGTAGAATCCTGCTAATTTCAATTCCAGTTATTCCAAACTCAAAACAAATAAGGTAATGTCTCAACTAGCCCTATGGAACATGAGAATGCTTCAGGCTGAGAATTGAGGAGCCATATGGAACTTGTAGTGAGCTTATAACTGAGACAGATGGCCGCAGAATGGAGCCAGCCTTGAGGCTGTGTAAACACCCCAGTGACCATGAGCAGCCAATTAAGAATTGAGACAAGAGGGAAATGTCATTTCAGTTCCTGTAAAAATCTATCTGGTATACACATACCTGTTGCTGTTTCTAACTTGACTTCATGGTCCACAGCTCTAAACTGGAGCCAGAGAAAATGTCTGCCTGACCACTCAGTGTTCGCATCTGAATTCCTGTTCATTTCTGGAAAAGCCTTAGCAGGCTATTAGCTCCAGTACAGTTCTTGGTAAAACCACAGTGGATTATTCTTTTAACTGCCTGAACAGCGTTATATCTTCAAGAACTATTAATCCTCTAGATAAATTCTAAGTATTTGCTTCCTGCCAATCACTCCTTAATTCTGATGGCGACAAAATGGAAACCATAGTTCCAATCAATGGTAAAAGATACTGATAAGCAAAATGTAGTCATAGCATAGTGTTCATTCCAAGAGAAACTCCATACTCTGATCACAGCTGAGCATCAATTTCCTATTCAGACCTGTGTGTGGAGTCTTCTCAAGGAAGGGTTGGTTTTGCCATCTCAAAGTGAAGTGAGATGGCTAGAAAGATGGGAAAGTAAAACAAACATAGAATATGACTATTTTGACAAAGAAAAGGCAAGCTAAGCAAGAAACAGCATCATTTAGTAAAAAATTGAAAAATTAGTCTTAAAAGAAAAATTTCCTGGGAACCAGGGAAACTAAGTTTGAAGGGGGTAGAAATGAAAGGTTTGACATGTGACTTTGAAGTCTGATGCTCTAGAGAGCCATTAAAATAAATGAATAAAGCCAAATGTTTAGATATGAATATATAAATCTATTTATTGAGCTATGAATTTATAGATTTAACTATTGATCTATTTATGTGTCAATCTATTGATATATATATTGATTGATCAAGCAATTGAATTATTCTTCATTTATTGATGTATATATTGATCTATCTAATATGTACTGTTTATTTTTGATCTGTCTGTTGATCTATTAATATATAAATCTATTGAATTTCTATAAATTGATAGATTTATCTATCTAGGCTTTATCTATAGATCTATTAGTCTTCTTATCTATTGACTATCAGTCTGTTTGTTGACCTATTAATCTATCTATTGATCTATTGCTCTATCCAGTAATCTATTACTTGTATATTGATCAATCAATCTACTAATAATCTATCTATTAATTTTTTGATCTAGTGATCTATATAGCAATCCATTGACTAGCTTATCTTTCTGTTCATCTAATGATCAATTTTTGGTAGACAACTAAATAGATCATTAGATCAATGGATCAATCCATTGTTCTGTCTATCAATTGGTCTATATTGATCTATTAATTTATGGAAATATTAATGTATATGATCTATCTATTAATTTGTCCAAGTTTCTTTCTGCCTAGGAGCAAGACAAACAACAGGGAGAAAAAATAGCAGTTTATTTATGCTACCTGGTAGATAAAGTAAACTTGAACTTCTATATTTGAGAAAAATAAAGTTTGCATGGTAAATGAAGGCAATTTAAGAAAATCAGAAAATAACATTGATAATTCCTGGTAGGACACTGAAGAGTAATATTATAGGATAGCCTTTATTATTAGCTCTGCTCAAAAATATGTTTGCTAAGTTAAATAAATAAGAGTTATTATTAGCTCTGTGGATTTTTCCATTTTCAAAAGTATTTTGGTTAGGTTAAATAAAAAAGATTCTTCTGGGGTGAACTGTGTCTTAATTTCAATTCAAAATTCATTTATTTAATGACTTTTAAAAATAAACTCAAATAAATAATTGAAACAGAAAATTTAAAAATCGAATATGTAACAAGTAGGTGCAGGGTAGTACTATCACAAGCATCTAATATTCATTATGCTTTTGATATTTAATAATAATGTATTTATTCTTTGAAAATGTATAATAATTATATTACTCCCTATTTCTTACTCTAACTACTCCCAGCTTCCCTCTTGCTCTCTCTAAAACTTATAGCTTCTTTTTCTTAAATTGCTGACATACATACACACACACACACACACACACACACACACACAGAGAGAGAGAGAGAGAGAGAGAGAGAGAGAGAGAGAGAAAGAGAGAGATTCTAAATACATAAAAATAAACTTCTCAGTCCATATAATGATACCTGTAAATACATTATCTCAGGGCTGACCACCTAATATTGCATAGTCAATTGGCACATCCTCCCTGGGAAAGACTACTGTTCCTACTCTCAGCATTACCAGTTATCCATAGTTCTTTGTATAAGTGAAGTTGATTTTGAAAGGTTTAAGTTCTTACACATTCAGAAAACTTTTACTCTGGCAGATATTGTAACCTCAGCAGCAAAATGTTGGTCACAGCTCATTATTTTGGAAGCTGTATTCTCTGAGCATTAGAAGGCCATGTTTCAGTCAACACCTTGATTTGAACCACTTTGACCTATTTCAAATCTTTAATTAATGCAGCTAAGAAATCTGTGTCATATTACCATGACATTTGTTATAAGTTATTTAAAAAAGCAGAACACAAACAGCATAAAAATATAGGTGAAGATCTAAGTAGGAGGAAGATGTAATGAAAAAATTTAGTGCCAGGTTGAAGGGTTGAGAAAATAAAGTACAAATATTATTCGAGAAATAAAAAAATTAATTAAAAATGCAGAAAAATTATTGGAGAGCAATGTCAGGAGGACAAAATAAAGTCCCAAGTTGTGCCAAGATCATTAAAGCAATACATATGGAAAAGCAAAACCATTGGAAGTACAAAGAGTGATAAGATCATGTGACCACTATGAAAAAGAGGCTGTGAAGGAGACCCGGAGGATTTGGACAAAGGCACAGGAAGAAGACAAAAGTCAGCTTAGTGTGCAAGAAGCCAAAAGAAAGTGGCCAACAATATTTTGAACACAATGGAGGACTCATCACAAGGAAGTGAAGTCATGCCCACAACCGAATGACTGAGAAAGTGAGAAGAAATGATGGACCCAAAGACATAACAGTTTGACTCAGTTACACATCCTGAGATGGCACAGGCTGGATGCTACTGGGCACTGGGCTTCCACTGCCTGCTCCTACATTCTGGGTTCAAATTTTCTTTAATCCAAAGAAAAGGCTCAGGAAAATAAGTTGGCCCAAGGTGCTTTGGCAAATTAAATACTATACTACTATGTATAACACTAACATATTCTGCCAGTGGTAGAAAATTCAGTGTCTTACCCTATGACTCTGGTGACTTGTATTAGTTTAACTATTTTTGTAGCAAATTTTCTAAACCAAATCTACAATTTCCTAGCTAAGCATGTCTTACATGTAGAGTCAAAGCAGATGTAATTACAAGTCCTCTTGAGAATTGAGTGGTACCAGTGTGAAAGATGCGCACGTGCTAAGTTAGCAGTAAGTTAACCCTTTCTGCCCTGTGAGATATGAGAGGCTCTTAAACCTTACATCCAGATCCATGAACAATATTCATACAGGTATGCCGTCCCACTTCTGAAAATAGTTTCTCCATAACTGCTCCCCCAACCAAAGTTAAACTATTTGTATCTTTTAATCTATGTGTTTTAAGATCATATTGCAGAGATTATTAATATTTTATATAAAATTAGTATAAAATTTAATATCACAACTCCCATAGTGATCTCTTGGATATTTTCATCAATGAATATATGCATTAGGTTATTAAACAGATTTTGAATTTACTTTTAGCTGCTGAGTTGTAGTTTAATGAATAAGCATATCAAATAAATATAACACTAATATTGATCATAAAATGGGGAAGAAAGTTTATAATAAACTCTTGAAAATATATAAAAATTAATGTTGCCTGTTGAGTTTCTGATCTTAATTTATGTTAAAAAAATTTTTGATGCATGGACGTTATAAAAGTAGAAAGTTGCAGATTAATATCGCTCATGAAAATTTATTCAAATCACCTCAGAAATGAATTAAATATTGAATCCAACAGTGTACAAATGTACAAAAAAGAATTACCTACTAGAAATACAACTAGCAAGTGAAATTTAGTCCATAAACCTGGAAATGCTTAGATATTTGAAAAATTCACTGTGAGTCCGAAGTTGACAGGGGAAAATAACAAGAGCAAAACACCCATAGGAGCTATGTCAGATCTTATGGGAAATAAGGCACTTAATACTCTTATTTAACCACTCACTATTGGCAAACAATGGACAAAGGATGTACTTCTTGACCTGATAATGCAACAACAGACACTTACTTTGTCCAAACTTAAATGCTTTTCTCAAAGATCAGAAACAAGTAAATGATAGCTTAAACAACTTATGGTTCATATCACCATGCTTGAGTAATTGTGTGAACAAATACCTCTCTCTCTCTCTCTCTCTCTCTCTCTTTCTCTCTCTAGCTCTAGCTCTATCTCTATCTCTCTGTCTTCTCTTTTCCCATATATATGCATGTGTGTATGCACATGTATGCATGTATAAATGTGCAATGATGAGGAAATTGCCATAATGTTAATTCCTTGTAACTTGATTATAGATTATCACCTAATAAAAATCCAGAAAGCTATATCATAGGTATTAACAATATGATTGTAATGTTTACATGTAAATACAAATTCAGAATAGCCAACATTATCCTGAAGAACAAACTTAAAAGTCTTGGTAATATTTCAAGAATTATCATACCACATTAATTAAGGAGAAAAGGCAGTGACTGATTGGTTTACTGTTTAAAAGATACAAGTAAAAGAATTGGGTAACCAGAAAAATACACATATAATTTTAGTTAGTGATCTTTGACATGAAAGCAAGGGCAGTTCCATGAGAAAAGTATAACCTAGTCTTTTATCAAATGGTGGTGAACAATCAAACTATTACAATTTTAGAGCACTGGAGACAATTTAGATATCAGTATTTGAAGATGACTTTTTAGGTAAATGCAGAAAGCACCAAAGGGGTGGGGCAGAGACAAGTTGCATTTCATCAAATTAAATGCTTCAGTGTCTGAGAGAATTTCCTGCTTTATGAAATATAATTATTAGTTGTTTGGTTTTGCTTCCTAAATTGCTCTCGTGGTTTCCAGATTTGTGTTTAGTATACAGTGTATTAGCAAAAGTACATAACTGTGTAATACTTTATGTTCACATTACTCCACCATTCCCTGTCTCTGATGTGCAAAGACATTCTGTTACTTGGCCAGAGCTAATCACGCATCATTGCTCTTAGCAACTAGTTACTACTTCACTTTCTTGGCAGGGATGAAGAATCTGAGATTCAAGCTTTCAACGTCTCTCTTACCTTGTATTGCATCTCCCACATTGTTTAAGACTATCAACACTGCAGTTGACACACTGAATCAACAATACTGCCCAAGATTATCAAGACTGCAGGCGACTTATTGAAACTTCTCATCAGTCATACAAAATTAAACCATAATAACAAAAAGAACAATTTTACCAAGGATATGGTCTTATTCATTCATAGATTTGCATTGTATATAAATATTCCACATTGAGTATTAAATAAGTCCAAAGACTAATTATGCTCCACTATTAAAACATTGCCTTCCTGGTCAACGCATGGGTCAGTAGGTAAAGGTGCTTGCTACCAAGCTTGATGATTAGCCTTTGATCACACACACACACACACACACACACACACACACTCACACACACACACACTTTCACACACACACATACTCACACTTTCACACACACATGTGCACTCACATACAAATGAATAAATGTAACGCAGTTTCTGCTTTTCATCTCTTGTTTTCTGCTATTTTTATTCTAACATCAAGGTTGGATCTTAGCTATTCTATTTCTTAGAAATATTCTGTTTCTTAGTTGTGAGATTCTGAAAAGTTACACCACCTTTCTTGGAGCCCAGCTTTTCATCAATAAAATGGGACTAGTGAAAATTAGTTAACACTTAATACAATTATAAGAGCTAAATAAATGCACTAATACAAATAAAGAATCAAAGTAGTATCCTGTAGCTATTAATAAGTCAACTATTGTTAACTATGACATATAGCCATTGAGAAATAATTCAGGAAATTCTTTTGAAAAGTGTAGCTGGAGTCCACTTGGAACTAATAAACACTGTATTGATGTGGAATGTCCCCTGCAGTACCCAACTTCTAGCCATTCTTCCCGCTGATGAGTGATTCCTTAGTCAAGGCTCTTTTCATGGGAAAAATGCACATGGAAATGAAACCTGACCTTCCTCTCCTTGGGAAAGCTAATCCCACCAACCAGCTGCTAGACTGCTATATAGACACCCCGAACAGCCTATACAGGGAACAACTGACATGAAGATTTCAGTTTCTAGGCCTGTCTGTCATTCAATTTGCTCATTTTTTTTGCTTGTCTCTTTGTGTAGTAAGAATACACATACTGACTCGATAGTCCCATATGTGAACTGAGTGTGAACCCCTCTATGAAGACTTGTTCATGGCAGTGATTAATGGGCTGCAAAGGTTTTGAAATAAAATCCCCCAAACCACATACTAGTCATATAGTTGGTTAAATATTTTGCTTGGGCACTCACACTCAACTTACAGATAGCCTTGTGTTGACCCTGAATTCCTCATCAGGAAGAAAAGCCTGGCTTTTCAAGAGGGAGATTTGTGGTTTGGGTTTGGTGTGTCTATAAAAGAATGTTATAACACACTATCTTAACTAAGTTCATCTCCCAACACCCTGACCAAGACAGTGTGAGCTTCTCACAGGAGCAGTTTATAACAGCTGGAATTTGCAATCCACAACCCCACTGGCTGAGCTGCTGATCTCAGACAGATAGCTGTAAAGCCCTAAAACAAGTCTGTTACCATTCTTCAAATTCACTGCAGCAGGCGCCCGGGAGGAATGTCACTGCCCTTTCCTGCTAGACAGCAGTCTTGACACATCAGAACTCTGAGGAACTTTTGGGGTCTCAGGGTCCGCTAGACGGAGAGATTCTGTTCCCTGGCCTGCAGCAGAAGTGCATGCCTTGTTTAAACATAGAAAACAAAGGGGAAGACAAGAAACTACCTTAAGGTCATTGCCACGTGAGGAAAATATACTGAGGGCAGAAAACTGACTAAAAGTTAGAGAACTAACTTATTAAATCTTAGGATTTTCTGAACTTGTACTGCATTTGAACCCCTTTAAAATAAGGCACACATACTACTTACGGTTGTCTACTTTGAATATAAAACTCAGTTTCTGAGTGAAGTATGGTCTTTGTTATCTATTTTAAAAATGTGTGCATATGTGTGTGTGTGTGTGTGTGTGTGTGTGTGTGTATGTGTGTGTATGTATGTATGTGCCTGTGTGGGTTTCTGTGTGCTACAGGCATGAAGGTAATCAAAAAAGCCAGAAGGAGGTATCAGATTCACTGGAACTGGTGCTACAGATGGTTGTGTGGCTACCAATGGTTGTGTGTTGTCTTTTTTTTTTTTTTTTTTTTTTTGGTTTTTCTAGACAGGGTTTCAGGGTTTCTCTGTGGCTTTGGAGCCTGTCCTGGAACTAGCTCTGTAGACCAGGCTGGTCTCGAACTCACAGAGATCCGCCTGCCTCTGCCTCCCAAGTGCTGGGATTAAAGGCGTGCGCCACCACCGCCCAGTGTGTGTTGTCTTATGTAGGTCCTGAGAACCAAACCTGAGACTTCTGTGAAAGAAGTCAATGCTCTCATCCACTGAGATGGCTCTTTGGTTATACCTAAGAACTGAATTATTACTTATTTTATAAACCAATAAGTAAAAAGAATATTAAAAAGCAGTTTCTTTTTATCATTTCTTTAAATAAACAGTATTTATACATGGGTCAGTACTCATTTAACTTGTGAATGGTAACAATTAAAATCAATTTGATGATTATGAAAATCTATATACATGTCCCAGAGTCTCTCAAACCCTGGCTGTACCATTTACTGGTATGTAATCGTGGGCAACCCTTCTGGCCTCCAGAATTATAAGTCTCTCGAGCTAAACAAATAATAATAAAGTTATTGATGGTTGCAGAGATGTGATTAATAAACATTAAAATATCCTTTGAAACCAAAGTGTTGCAATTTATAATAAAACAGTTCTACACTAGTTCAGAACGAAGTATAATAGAGGTTTATTTTTTGGTAGATGAAAATTGCTCATTCATTTCCTGGCCGCCCAGGCCTGAAATAATCATACAGAAACTATATTAATTGAAACACTGCTTGGTCTGTTAGCTTAGGCTACTTATTAGCTAACTCTTTCATCTAAAATTAATCTATTTATATTATTCTGTGTATTGCCACCAGGCTGTGGCTTACTGGATAAAGTTATAGCATGTTTCCTTCGGCAGCTGCATGTCGTCTCCTTGATTATGCCTACTCTCTCTATATATATCAGAATTCCCTGCCCAAAGCAGCTTCTTTATTAACCAATGGTAATAAAACATATTCACAGAATACAGAGGGGAATCCCACATCATAAAAGTAACATAAATATTAAATTTTTATAAATTTATTAAGTCTTATTCAATAAAAATTTTAAAGTTTTTATTTCTAAAATAAAATGAAGATTGGAGTATTGATAATCTTATCAAATTAAATTGAATTTTATTATTATTTTAAGCTATATGTAACAGAATAGAGAGGAAATACCAAGAACAACGTTAGACATGCTGGCACATAACTGTAATCTGAGCATTGGAGAGGCCAAAGCAAGAGGACCACTGTAAGTTTGAAGGTAGCCTGGGCTACCATGTAACAAATTTCAGGGAGTCCAAGGCTATATAGCATGGCTTTATATCAAACCTAGAGCATTAACAAAATTCCAAAACTACTACTGTTAAGCCAAGTCAGTTGGAATCAGAAACTTATGGTAACCATCTTCTACAAGGCTGAAAGGGTCATCCATATGGTGTTCCTGGAAATGCAGGGGTCTAGCATGCCCTGAATGCTTCAACATCGACCCCTGGAATTATGAATAGTTAATGTATACCAGTTATCACTGTATACAGTAAAAGTGGCCAGTATCATCATGAATAAATTCACAGTAATTACAAGCTCAGGAAAAATAAAAACTCCTGAATGGATGCTCCAGGCAAGTGGAAGAGTATATTAGAAAACCTTGAGGGAGTGAGAAAGATGACCTTGATGAACTGATAAAAAACACAATGGCTTTCCCAACAGCTAATGAACAACAAAATGGAAACAGTCCTTGACTGCACTTCCAAAATTACAGAGATATCAGTGAATATCGTTGGAAAATGTTTAACAAGCTGGAAATGAGAGTGGGGTCTGTATTTTAGCAGGTTGATGTCTAAATAACAGCAAAATCAAGATAGTAGCAAGTGTGGGCATCTCTACATTTGATGTTTTAAAGTAGAAGACAGCCACAGAAAATATTCTTACATAAATGAAGGAAAAGCAATCCTAGGAGAGGAATCGGGATTCATGTAGAGCTGGGAAGGAGAAATACAGGCTGTAAATAGGAAGATGAAGCTTGTTAGGGAGGAAAAGAATTGTCAGAACAATAAGACAGCACAGAAAGAAATGCCTATATGTTTGGGAGCAGGAAGGAAATTGAAATGCTTAACTTCAGTGTACATTCATATTTTATTTACAATGTCACTACAGAGTTCAATGTAATGAAAATACAAAGCGAAATTTGTGTTATTCATCTTAAAGGTGAAATATTGACCAATAGAAGCACATAACCTAAGTAAAACCTTGTAACTAGCTCCTTGTTTGCAATGTCATTCAACAAAACACCGAGTCTTGAAAGCATCAGGAAATGTGTTGCTTCTGGGGGTACACGAAGAGAAAGCAAAATAACTAACAACAGCACTATTGCTTGGCTGCAAGAATTCTTAAACAACAGAATAATTTCCTGGCGAGAAAAGTGAGTATTTCACAGCTGCTCAAAAGAGACTCTGGTTGTTAGTGTGTTGGAGACTATTTGATATCTGAGCATAACCCTGTTGGGTAGAGTCAGCTGGCATGTCTTGCTCAGGGAATGAATCTTTAAAACATTTACAGTCATCAAACACTCCCGAGACTATGGAATTGAATATTCTGTACTATAATATCATTTCCACAAATCCCCAGGCAGGACAGAATGTTGATTTTTTCCAGTTTACTTCCAGTGTTCCAAATTTCACAAAAGTAAATGTGCAATTTGTTTTGATATTATCCAGAGAAACTTGGGAAGATACGCAAGAAAGTTATACAGTCATGTTGGAAGATCTTTATTGAGAAAAGACTCTGAGAAAGTTATTCTAAATATTGAGGGGTTTATCTGTTCAGTATAGGTATATTTCATTATGATAATCTTAAATATTCCTGCAAGCATTGAAATCTAGAAGACATGTATGCTAATAAATTTGATAGTTTATATTTTGACCCTAACTAATCTGTACTTACCAGACATTTTATTTAGAATTATGTTTTAGCCTCATAGGCAAAATATGTTATGAGTTATTTGAAATCATTTCATTGCCAGCTTGCTTTTTATATTTATTGGAAAATCTTATAAATTAAACCCCAGGATAATTTAGCAAGTGTCCATGAGACATATGTTAGCACATGGATGTACATGGACAAACACAGGCATATGTAATCTTAGAGATCCAGAAAGCCTCTAAAGAAACTAAAATTTTTAACTATCCCAATATTAATATTTTATAGCAGGCATATACTCTTACTAAAATGTTTCCATTTCTTATGTCTTAAGTATGACATATGAATATCCCATGTGGATGTATTATTTGTTTAATATGAATATATAGACAAGGAGTACACTTGAATTTAATGCATATAAGCTTCTTCATTGGCAAGGTAGTCAGTCATGTTCAGTCACTGAAGGTATAAACCATACAGGTTTATAGCTAAATATGTAATTCACAACTATTTTTCACAGCCAACAATATACTTTCTACGGTCAAATGTAACACAGATACGTTGGACTTAACATACAGAAAACTATCTAATAGTTCACATAGGATTAATTCTCTAAGATAACAAACTCCTTAAGTTTCTGTGGAAGAAAGAGTGAAAGAGTCTTTGTTGGCTCCATAGGTCTTGAAATCTGTCAACATAGAAAGATGATTTCATTGAAAGTTGGTGTTAGTGAGTTACAGGTATTAATTAGAAGTGCTGGGGAAAATCACAAGAACTACTTTAAGATATTTTCAAGTGAATTAAACAAAATCTTGGAACCATGTACTTGGCTAGCATGGTCATCATCCTGGGGGGATTAGTTTCTGGGAAAAGGGTAGCTTTGCAGAAGTGCCTGTTTGTCCACATCTATGAATATAAACATTGAAAACTATGTCAGTGGAGCCTGGGGAGTAGGCCCAGTGTAGAAGACCTGGGTTCAGTTCCCATCACTAATGTGATGGCTCACAGTCACCTGAAATTTTAGATCCAGAGCATTTGTGGGCTCTTTGATCTCTATTGGCACCAGGCATGCAAGTGGTATGCATGCCTGGTGCCAATACAAGCAGACAAACACTCATACACACTAAATAAATAAGTAAATAAAAATGAATATACCAGTGCATAGTAATAGACAGGCACATTATTAATGCATTTAAATTATACACTAGGATGGCTTTAGAAGTTCCTTGAACACTTTCAATTCATCTGGAGTCATTTCCCATCATCTTCTTCACACTCTCTGCAGCTCCCCAAACTTCCTGCCGAGATGTAACCCTGGCTGCTTGCTGGGTGAGGACAAGCAGTGGGTAATCTTATTTTCTTTAAGAAAAAAAAAAACAACAACAACATAAAAACAAATATATGCGTGCTGTGCCCTTTAGCTAATATTTATTTATGCAACAATAGCCTTGTCCTATTTAGAATTCTCAGGTTCAGATGTATTGATGAGCTGTGAATGCAGCAGAAGGGGTCGTGCAGGAAATGAGAGATGGATGATGTAACTCTAGGATGTGTATGAGAATGGCCGCTGGATACCTGTTCTTCAGGAAAGCCCAGAAACAGTTATATGCTGCCATAAATAACCTAAGAGAAATCAGTGGAGCGTCTTTGGATGTCTTACTGGTAAAAGAGGAAGTGAAGAAATGGAATGAGAGTGTAGGGTGAGGAAAACATCCAAGGAAAAAAGTCAAAAAGGAAGGGATCACTGTTTTTGTCCAATTATTCAATTATCTTAATTGTTAAAGTTCAAATCACCTAAAAATGACGTACTAAAAAGAATACATTAGTTACGTTCAGTCAGAATATTTGTCAACTGATTTATTTGCCAGGAGTGAGTGGTAGTGCATGCCTATAAGCCCAAAACTCAGGAAGCTGGGGCAGGAGCATTGTGTTTTGTGGCCAACCTGGCTTACACAGTGAGATCTTACCTTGAGAAAGCAAACAAGCAGCAAAATATTCTCTAAAGATTGTTTCTGTTATGAAGTTATGGCAATCCTATAGGAAAAGAAAAAAAAATGGGCGATTTGTCACTGGTCCAGCCAAAGAATCAGTTTACCCTCACTACAAAATGGGCTGTATTTATCTAAAATATTTGTATTGCCCAAGCCACATTTGGGGGGGGGTATATAAAAAATAAAACAACGAAAACACTAATGTAGGCATCCTCCATTTTTTTTATTTCTGCAAATAAAGACAAAAAGAACAAATAACTTAAAAGGGTAGTTTATGAGCAACCCACTCATGAATTTAAATGTCTTATGATTAACTTTCAGATTCAGGGAGTGAAACAATGTCTAGATTCCTGTCACTCTTAGTGTTCCACTAGCAGTCATTGAATGTTCTTTTGAACATTAGAAGCCAAAATCCCATTATGTAATTATCTATAATTGTCTCTGCTAACAACCGAATAAAGAAGTCTTTAGAGTGGTTTCTTTGACTCAGAATTAAAGTTGTGCAAAAATAATCCATGCAAAGAATAATTGCAGTGGGTTAAAATACAAAGATATTGTCTCTAGGGCTTCAAAACATACAATATTTTTAATAAATGTGTATGCTTAAAGTAAAAGTCTAAAAATAAAAACAGATGATGTTTTTTTGACAAAAGACTGACTCTGAAGTCATTACTGTTAAAGTGTAGTTTGTATAGTTGTGAATGTATCTCTAAGATTCTTATAAATTTTAACTGTTTTATGTCTGGGGATGATTAAGTCTTACATTGCTCTCAGTGAGGACTTTTTAACCCTGAAATGTAGAGGAAATCACTTCTATGTCTTCAGTAACTATCCTGAATAGTTTTACATCAACTTGACACAAGTTAGGGATATCGGAGAGAAGGGGGCCTCAATTAAGAAAAAGCCTCCTTAAGATGTAAGCAAGTCTAGGGAGCCTTTTCTTAATTAGTGATTGATGGGGATGGCTCAGCCCATTGTGGGTAGTATCAGCCCTGGGCTGGGTTGGTGGTTCTGAGTTCTATAAGACAGCAGGTTGAACAAGCCATGTAAAACAAGCCAGTAAACAGCACCCCTCTGTGGTCTCTGCATCAGCTCCTGCCTCCAGGATCAGGCCCTGCTTGAGTTCCTTTCCTGGCTTTCTTCAATGGTGGATTACAATGTAGAAGCATAAATCAAATAAACTCCTTCTTCCTGCCAGCTAACTTTTTGGTTATAGTGTTTCATTCCAGCAATAGAAACTCTAACAAGACAGTAACATTGACACGGTGGATTTATGTATTATTTGTTGAAACAAATTAGGCCTTGACCATTTCACATAACTCCAGTCCTATTGGCTTCACTCTAATAACTTGATTTAAAATTTCTATGTAAAATATGCACTTATTCATGGAACGCCCGTCCTCTCCCAGTATGACTTTGTAAGAAATTTGTGTCCAAAAATTCACTACGTTCCTTAGGTTGCTTTCAAGATCTCAGTAATACCCCTGTCTCAGTCTTCCAAACCACCACTCTAGGTTTTACCCTTAAATGTTAGTTTTAGAGCTCAAATCAATTCTGTTTGTATATCTTCGGTTGAATGTCCTTCTTTATAGTCTTGTTTTTAACCTATGTTTTAGTTACCACAGACACTTTTTTTTTCTAGAAAAATGGAAAAATCCTTCCATGATTTTCTTTCTTACCTCAACCAAATGTATGACTTCTTTACTAAACCTCAGAATAGCTAACAACTGACTGTGTTTGACAAACCAGCTCCTCATTTTTTTATGTAAATTCGCACACGGTTTTACTCCAAATTGACCATGTACTTCAATAATTAAATTAGGTCGTATATTTTTGTAAAAGAATTTGAAAATTCTTCAATTTATTAAATTAAAAAAAAAACATTATCTTCTACCTACCTGGAGACCAAGGGCAGACAATGCATTGGTGGAATGCTACCTTTCAGCTTCTATCCTCAAGTAAGTAAGAGTCCTGTGCAATACACAGCTTGTTCTAACTGTTTAGATGCAAGATAAGCAGAATTGTCTAGCATTTGTTCAATGCTATGAGATTTGTCATTGTTATTACAGAATGATTATTCTGATTTTTTCACCATAGACAATGAGTTAGAAATATGACTGTCTTCACCAGCCTCAAGAATTCATGAAGAGAATACATAGACCTAAAGAACGCTTGTAGTATATATAACACAACAGATTAGGTGAATTATGAAGAGAGAGTTGATCTTATTCATAGTTCTAGAAGCTGTATAGTCCAAGGGCACAGTGGAAACTCTTGGGAAAAAAAAACCTTCATTGTATCACAGCATGGCAGAAGGTGAAAGCAAACAAATACAAATAAAGCTTCCATGGTTAGGTAGGATAGCTTTCATAACACCCTCTCCTATGATAACTTGCTCACTTTGGGAAATAATATTAATTTAATACAGAAGAACCTGCTGTTGGTAGAGACTGCTCATTCATTCTTGGTCACCCAGACCAGAAAATGATCACACAGAAACTGTATTAATGACAACACTTCTTAGCCTATTAGCTCAGGTTTCTTATTGGCTAGCTCTTATATCATGAATTAATTAATTTCTATTAATCTGTGCATCACCACAAAGTCATGGCCTACCGGCAAGTTTCCAACAGACTCAAGTAGATGTCATTCTCCTATGGCAGCTACATGTTGTCTCCCTGACTCCACCTACTCTCTCGCTATATATCTCTTCCAGACTGGCTATATTCTGCCCTGCTATATATGGAAGCAGCTTCTTTATTAATCAATGGTTTAAGTATATATATTCACAGCCCACAGAGGAGAATCCCACACCACCTGCCACTTCAAATCAATCAATTAATTTGAGGATCCCTTTTCTAAAAGAGTTTCAGTGGGACCTTAAGTTTATAACACAGTAGTGGAGAGGAAATATCTAACCCATATGTCTTCTGTTGGAAAGCTGACAGTGTCTCTCTTGTTTAGTTCTGAAACCTGTATTTCAGGTCTTAGTT
Source organism: Microtus obscurus (assembly GCA_963919715.1). Classification (NCBI taxonomy): domain Eukaryota; kingdom Metazoa; phylum Chordata; class Mammalia; order Rodentia; family Cricetidae; genus Microtus; species Microtus obscurus. The sequence goes on from CAWTZC010001472.1 coordinate 2,981,281, forward strand.
TCTGAGCAATTTTGTTAATCCTGTGAAGATATTCTGGGGCAAAACTCCCGTTTCTCTTCTTCCCATGTTCCAGGCAGTAAACAAAGACCAGAAAGAGTCAGGGGGAGATTAAACCTGCAAAGGCATACTCCTAGTGAATCTTTCCTCTAACCGGACTCCATCTCCTACCTGCTCATTCTATATTAGTTCATCAGTGGGTTTGGCTATAAATGAGGTGAGAATGGAGAGATTTGTTGGAAGTACGCTAAGAGGCAATACAGGAAGAAAATAAATCATGAATTTACTAGATTAGTATACAGAAGAACCATAGTATATCCCAAATGCGGCACAGTTTTTAGGACCCATAGAGCAAAAGGGTGTGTATTCTAGTGTTTTAAGGGAAGAACTGTTACCAGTTTTAGATTTTTATTCTGCAAAAGAATATTGGATTGATTGGCAGCTAATGACAATTTTGGTAAGAAACCTGGTGAGCAGTATATTGTAATCTTTGGCATGAGAGAAGGCAAGATTTTTTTGATTGTTTTTATTTAGCTATGTTTTTCTCCATTCCCTCCCTTCTTCTTCCTTCCTCTTCTACCCTCTCCCATAGTCCCCAAGCTCCCAATTTACTCAGGAGATCTTGTCTTCTTATCTTTCCCAGGTACATGAGATACATGTATGTCTCCCTTAGGGTCCTCTTTGTTGTCTAGGTTCTCTGGGATTGTGAATTGCAGGCTGTTTTCTGTTTGTTTGTTTGTTTGTTTTTACTTTATGTCTAAAAGCCACTCATGAGTGAGTACATATGATGTTTGTCTTTCTGTATCTGGGTTACCTCACTTAATATGATGTTTTCTAGCTCCATCCATTTGCCTGCAAATTTCAAGGTGTCATTTTTTTTCTGCTGTATAGTACTCCATTGTATAAATGTACCACATTTTCCTTATCCATTATTTGTTCGAGGACCCTTTAGATTGTTTCCAGGTTATAGCAATGACAAACAATGCTACAATAAACATAGTTGAGCACATGTCTTTGTTGTATGATTGAGCATCAATTGAAAGCGGTATTGCTGGGACTTGAGGTAGCTTGCTTCCTAATTCTCTGAGAAATCATCACACTGATATACAAAGTGGCTGTACTAGATTGCACTCCCACCAGCAGTGTAGGAGTGTTCTTTGTACCCCACATCGTCTCCAGCATAAGTTGGCATCAGTATTTTTGATCTTGGGCACTCTTACAGGTATAAGATGGAATCTCAGAGCTGTTTAGATTTGCATTTCTCTGATGACTAAGGGTGTTGAACATTTCCTTCAGTGTCTTTTAGCCATTAAATTCCTCAGTTGAGAGTTCTCTGTTTAGGCATGTACCCCATTTTTTATTGGATTAGTTTTTCTTTTGATAACCAATTCCTTGAGTTCTTTGTATATTTTGGAAATCAGCCCTCTGTCTGATGTGGGGTTAGTGAAGATCTTTTCCCATTCTGTAAGCTGCTGTTTTGTCTTGTTGACTGTGTGCTTTGCTTTATAGAAGCTTTTCAGTTTCAGGCAGTCCCATTTATTAATTGTTTCTCTCAGTGTCTGTGCTGCTGAGTTTATATTTAGGAAGTGGTCTCCTGTGTCAATGTATTCGGGTGTACTTCCCACTTTCTCTTCTATGAAGTTGAGTATGGTTGGTTTTATTCTGAGGTCTTTAATCCATTTGGACTTTAATTTTGTGCATGGTGATAGATATGAATCTATTTTCATTCTTCTATATGTTGATATCCAGTTATGCCAGCACCATTTGTGGATTATTCTTTCTTTTTTCCGTGTTATTTTTTCTTCTTTGTCAAAAATCACGTGTTCAGATTGCTATCCGAATCTTCAGTTTGATTCCATCAGTCTTCCTGTCTCTCTCTCTCTTTTTTTTGGTTTTTCGAGACAGGGTTTCTCTGTGGCTTTGGAGCCTGTCCTGGAACTAGCTCTTGTAGACCAGGCTGGTCTCTAACTCACAGAGATCCGCCTGTCTCTGCTTCCCGAGTGCTGGGATTAAAGGCGTGCGCCACCACCGCCCGGCTTCCTGTCTCTTTTTATGCCAGTACCAGTCTGTTTTCAGTACTATAGCTCTGGAGTAGAGTTTGAAGTCAGAGATTGTGATGGCTCCAGAAGTCCTTCTATTGTAAAGGATGATTTTGGCTGTCCTGAGTATTTTGCTTTTCCATGTGAAGTGGATTATTATTCTTTCAAGGTGTGTGAAGAATTTTTCTGGGATTTTGATTGGCATTGCATTGAATCTATAGCTTGTTTTTGATAAGATTGCCATTTTTACTATGTTAATTCTACCTACCCATAGAGATCTTTTCATTTTCTAGTGTCCTCTTCAATTTCTTTCTTCAAAGATTTAAAGTCCTTGTCATACAGGTCTTCCACTTGTTAAGTTAGAGTTGCTCCGAAATATTTTATATTATTTGTAGCTATTGTGAAGGGTGATGTTTCTCTAATATCTTCCTCAGTCCATTTATCATCTGTGTAAAAGAGGGTTGCTGATTTTTTCGAGTTAATCTTGTATTCTGCTACATTACTGAAGGAATTAATGAGTTGTAGAAGTTCCTTGGTAGAATTTTTTTGGGTCACATATGTAAACTATCTTACCATCAGCAAATAGTGAGAGTTTGATTTCTTATTTTCCTATTTGTATCCCCTTGATTGCATTTTGTTGTCTTATTGATTTATCTAGAACCTCAAGTACTATATTGAATTGATAGGGAGAGAATGGACAACCTTGTCTTATTCCTGATTTCAGTGGGATTGCTTTTAGTTAGAGAAGGCAAGATTCTTAGCAAACAATCTGGCAGTGTTGTGGAGGGCATAAGGTACCTTCTGACATGTAAGTAGAAAACCACCAAAAGCCTATAGTCTCTGGTGTTGGATGGGAAGAAAAGATTCTTAGCAAGTTCTTGAGAGAAAACCATCAAAAAGGAAAAGCAAACACAGATAATGAAAATAACAATCAGGAAATAAGGCATAATAATAATGGTAATGCAAAATGGATTGGAAGTCAGATCAACTAAGGGGAAATTGAAGATATTCTGAGCATTCAAGGAAGGACTTGACAGCATAGTTACAGGTACACATGCTTATTTTTGTCTATAGTGTCTCATTCACATAACAGGGCCAATTTGGACTGAACAGCTTAATTGGAATGGGCAATTGTGTGAAAGTTTTACTTTATACAAAAAAATAGTTTTCCCAGTCTCACTCCCAACCCCTAAATCTGCAGTTTATTTAGTGTTTATTGTAAATGTTGACTTCCACTTATCAGTACAATTAATTAAGCTGTTGCCAAAAGCAAATACTCCCAAACCACTAACGACAACAAAAATATCTCCATCCCTGATGCTGGCTGTTCAGGTTTGTCCTGGCAGCAAAAACACCCTTGGCTCTGAAGAAGATTGGGAAACTTTTCCTTCTTCAAAAGAGAAGCTTCAGATTGCCACAGTTAAAGACTGCTGATTAGAATAAAGCATAAACCAAGTACATAATCAATGTACATTCTATTTTCTCACATTTTCATTTTTCTCATGCCATATGGTAGGGCATTTAAAACAAATTATAGCTTCAAATATAGACATATAATTTCCCTGTTGGGCCACTTTCTTAGAAATAATCAACATGATATCTTTGCTGAAGAATTTAACTAAGGCCCGAGTTTCATGTGTATTCCACAAGCTTTTGGGTACTGAGCATTAAAGGCAGGCTTTCATTTGCCAGCCATCATTTTTCAGCCCACTTCTCAAAAGGCATAAATTAGTCTCTAAAGTAATTTAACTTTTCATATATGTGTGTGTGTGCACGTGTGTGTGTGTGTGCAGGTAGAGTTCAGTATACTGAAGTCATTGTGTCTCAAATGATTCAGTGATGCAGTTGATTAGCATAATTTTGGCACAAAAATACAATTTACCTTTATGTATTAAAATTATTTGAAGAAGAATGAGAAAGAAATTAAAGCATTTTCTTTTCCCTGCCATAGCTGGATATTTCATTGGGCTAAAAGAAGAGGTTTTCCACGTCAGTTCGATAAGGAATGTTTTCTCTGACTTAATTTGAATGTTGTTTTCTGTTCAGTGCAAGTACCTTGCTAAGAGTATCCTTACCATTGTACAAAATTCAATACTGGCTGTTCAAAGTTGGCCTATTCACATTTTAAAAGACACATGATGCCAAATACACTTATCCTCTTTAGTGAATTGTCTTATTGGAAGAGAAGGTAAGGGTGGAAAATATTGTATCAATTATTTTGCAGTAAAGCAAACCTATCTTTTGTTTATTTAATTTATATTTAGTCTTTGGTAATTTCATACAAGAACCCAATATATTTAGATCATATCTATCCCCACTCACCCACTCTAACTCCTCCTGAATTACCTCACCTTCTCTCTCAACTTCATGTTTTCTTCTTCCCTCTGTCCCCACAACTCCACTGAAGAAAACTGATTTGTCCTCTCCTACCGTCCATCACCTACTAACAGTTCCTCAGCTACTGATGGAGCTTCATGAACCCCTTTCTGATCCATGCTGAAATGTTGACTGTTTTAATATGTGAAGGCCTTGTGTAGATAAATACATGTGCAGGGAGTTCATGAGCTTAACATCAATGCCATATTTAGAAGACATTATTTTCCAGCTATCTTCCCCAACCTCTGCCTCTTACAATGTTTTTCTACCCTCTTTTCCCAAGTCTTAGGTAGAAAAAGGTGTTCTAAGTCAATTCCATTTAGGACTTCTTCGTCTAGTCACTTATTCTCTTCATTTTGACTAGTTACGAGTGACTGCACTAACTACTATTTCTGCATAAATATCTTTCTCTGATGAAGAATGAGATTTGTACTAGTCTGTGGGGATATGAAGTGGGATTCTCCTCTATCTTCTGTGAATACCATTGCTTAATAAAGAAGCTATTTTAGCCTGTGGCAGAGCAGAATATAGCCAGGCTGGAAGACATATATAGAGAGTGTAGACAGAGTCAGAGAGAAGCTATGTAGCCACCAGAGGAGACAGATACTGGATGGACACTTGCCAATAGGTCACAAACACGTGGTGATACAAAGATTAATAGAAATGGGTTCATTTATGATATAAGAGTAGCAAATAAAAAACATGAGCTAATAATCCAAGCAGTGTTATAATAATATAGTTTCTGTGTGATTATTTTGGGTCTGGGCAGCTGGGAATCAAATGAATGGCCTCTGTTTACAGAATGGTATGATAAAGAGATGAATACTTTGCATTGGTCTAGATCTTGGTTTATTGATACAAATTTAAGGTCAATTTTGGTTATATGTATATTTCTGCTCTTAATTAAGGTATCGTGTTTGTGTAACTCATTTAAAAACATAATGTACAATTAAGAAATACAGGTTAATAGTCATCTATAATAGTCAATTTTGTAAACATGTTAGTTAGGTTTTCTAGTTATACAGAGATATATTTCAGTTAGATAGATAATCATCAAACCTTTCAAAGACATATAGAATATGACATTTAACATGTTTTAAAAACTTAGGACTTTTCATGACAATGAGACTCATCTGATCCTGGCAACACTAATCTACTTCAAGAGTATGATGGGCATTGAAGAGGCTCCTTATGGAATTTCCCAGCCATTTGAGTAAGAAACTGCCCTTGCCTGGACTGTATGCTGTTATGAACTGTATATGTAGGACCCACAGAAAAGTGACTGTTAAACTTCGTAAAGAAAGTAAGACAGTCCCTTCTGTATGCTATGAATATGTTTTATCACCATTGGTTAATAAAGAAGCTTCTTTGGCCTATAGCATAGCAGAATATAGCCAGGCTGGAAGAGATACTAATAGAGAGAGTAGGCAGAGTCAAAGAGAAGCCATGTAGCTGCCAGAGGAGACAGATATGGGACAGAAACTTACTGGTAGGCCACAACCATGTGGTGAATCACAGATTAATAGAAATGGGTTAATTTAAGATAGAAGAGATAGCCAACAAAATGTGCGAGCTAATAGGCCAAGCAATGTTGTAATAATATAGTTTCTATGGGATTATTTCATATCTGGGTAGCTTGGAAACAAAACAAGTGGCCTTTGCTTACAGGGACAAGGCTAATTATTTAGATGGCAGGTTAATATTTTGTCCTTTTAGCATAATAACAGTAGTAGGGACTTTGACCTCTACAGCATAAGTTCTTGATCAGGTTATGACACCAGGCAAGAGGTCTTTCCTGAGGAATGCCTCTTAAGTCTAATTAGAAAGCTAACACCATTGATGACTTTTCTCCCCCAGCAAACTGCAGAGCATCTTCTAGCATCCTGAAAGCTGGCCAGCAGGGAGAAAGCCTTTAGATGAGTACCAGCATGATTTACTTCTGTTCTGTGATCAAAACTGATGCTATTGTCTTCAAGAAGGTCTGACTATAGACTTAATAAGAAACCAAGAGCAATGGTAGTAGGATATATTTTGTAGTCTCTGAGAACTCTCTGAACAAGGAATATTCCATACCTATCATCAGCATGGCAACCGATGACTTCAGGAAGGAGCTTTCCCTCCATGTAGGGTAGGTAGTTCCAATTATACTTTCAAAATCATATGTGTGTGTAAACACAAATTTCTCTATAACTTTCTCAAGCATCCTTAGTGTGAAGTCATTTTTCCTCTGTTTCCTTCTCTTGCCCTACCTGGCAAACACCTTATTATTTTCCAACGTCATGAGTGATTGCACCTAGTACCTCATCTGGGTTGGTCAAGTACTCTGTCACTGAGCTTCATTTCCCTGTGGTAGTCTTGCCATTTTTAAAAATATGCTCAAAAGACTAATATATTGTATCTTGATGCAAACACAAAATAAAAAATTAATTAATGTATACATTGCTGAACCTTGTACCCTTTTAGAAGTTTATTTTTAGCAATGTACATTTATTTGCAGATTCTTTTATCTACAGATAAAGAAATCTTTGTAAAAATATCATGATGGTATAAATCTTTGTAAAAAGCAGATTAAAAATGTTCCTCTTCAAAATGCTTTGGGTGTTGTATGACAGTCTGAAAAGAGATTATATTCAACATCTTTTACTGCTGTGTAATGAAACCTGCCACACAGTTCTGTTGACAATAATAAATGATTAATAATTCTGATAAAACATTCCTTTCCAAAAATTAAACACTGCCTACAAATCCATAAATTCTGTATCAGTGTTAACATTTATCTTGACATATCAGATATAATTCTAGACTATAATCAAATCATTAGCAGTGCTCTATCATTTTTCATTCAGTAGAATGTCAGGGAAATAAGACAAAGTGTGCAAAAATGTCAGGACTTTAATAAGAAATCAGACAGGAAAAAAACCCATGGTGATCATTTCCCATCAAATGAAAAATCTATCATTCTGACTTGTCTTTCTTTTTGATCATATATATCAAATTTAATGTTTTATGCAACTTTAAAAAAGGTGTTCATTATCCAATAAGAAACACGGACTTGGAATTACAGACCATCTTAGTTTTACTTCATTCCTCACAAATAATTAAATAAAACAATCATATGATAATGTGGTAGATGCTTTAAAAAAGTATTTCCTCATATAAAGATAAACTCACTATGACCATTATTTTAGCTTGAAAAAAGTTTATTTTTATTCAAAACCATAAGACTCAAAATTCTCAAGGACCAAGACAATGGTTGAGACAGTTCACAGGCAGTAGCAAACTTTAAAAATAATGTCATATTTGTCTTGTTGGAAACATTACCTAACTGAAATCCTGACATTATAAAACATAGAGAATACTGTTTAATAACTGACTCAATTAGTGTATTTCCTTATTGTATAAGAATATGTATCCCATTATCTTTTTATTGATATCCAGGTGTTTACTTTGGAGAATTGAGATAACTCATGCTCTAGAACTCAACAGGTGAGGACACTGTGCAAACTTAAACGTCTCTGGTTCTTAGTTCCCTTATGTATAAAATGACCCTGAGGGTGATTTTGTGTGGTTATAAATTACAAAACTGTGGAAAGTTGAACCTTTGGCACAGGACAGCTAAATGCTTTGGTCAGGTGGATGCTACCATTCCTACTGTAGATGGGTATAACTCTGCCTTTTCAGTATATTTGAGGACAAATAAGTCATCAAATTATGGTACTAATAATTTCAATTTAAATAACCTCAATTGTTAAAGGTGTTGAAAGCAAAATTTTCACTTACTTTAAAACTATATTTGTTTAAACAACTGTTATTTCACTGAAAGTCATCACTACAGAGTAAATAATAAAGGGAGTTACTTATAGTAACCCTGTAATAAACATGCAAACATGACATTAAATTCCTCTCTAGAGTTTCATATGTATATTCAAAAATCAACCACCTGCATGTTTGCCTCAATTTGACAGATTTCTTTTCACATCTGGCATTTTTGGACCATATCCAAAATTTCATACAGAAATTTTAATTTGATTTCATGTATTTCTGTAATATATAAAATGTCATTATGTCCTAATATGGCTGGGGATTTTAATTTATCAATAATTATGTCTTACTTTGCATTTAAAATGTTTCCTTTTCACCTTGAAAAAACTACTTTTCATATAATTAATCTAGTAATTTCCTATATGATTTTTAAAAAAATTCTATCTTGTAACTACTCGGAATTCACTATGTCAGGCAGTTTTCTAACCTATCTGTGTATAGTCTATATGTATTTAAAACATGACAGCATTATACCACTATGGTTTGGATACAGCTTCTAAGAATAGTTTGTGGAGGCAAGAGAATTGGAGAGGTTATTGTGTCTTTTTTTTAATTAATTAATTTATTTATTTATTAAAGATTTCTGTCTCTTCCCCACCGCTGCCTCCCATTTCCCTCCCCCTCCCCCAATCAAGTCCCCCTCCCTCTTCAGCCCAAAGAGCCATCAGGGTTCCCTGTCCTGTGGGAAGTCCAAGGACCACCCACCTCCATCGAGGTCTAGTAAGGTGAGTATCCAAACTGCCTAGGCTCCCACAAAGCCAATACGTGCAGTAGGATCAAAAACCTATTGCCCTTGTTCTTGAGTTCTCAGTAGTCCTCATTGTCTCTATGTTTTTTCCCAAGACCGGTTTTATCCCAGGCATTTTCAGACCTAGGTCAGCTGGCCTTGGTGAGTTCCCGATAGGACATCCCCATTTTCTCAGTGTGTGGGTGCACCCCTCGCAGTCCTGAGTTCCTTGCTTGTGCTCTCTCTCCATCTTCTCCTGATTTGGACCTTGAGATTTCAGTCCGGTGCTCCAATGTGGGTCTCTGTCTCTGTCTCTTTTCATTGCCTGATGAAGGTTAATATTTCGGAGGATGCCTATATGTCTTTCTTTGGGTTCTCCTTCTTATTTAGCTTCTCTAAGATCACGTATTATAGGCTCAATGGCCTTTGTTTATGACTAGAAACCAAATATGAGTGAGTACATCCCATGTTCCTCTTTTTGGGTCTGGCTTACTTCACTCAGGATAGTGTTTTTATTTCCATCCATTTGCCTGCAAACTTCAAGAAGTCCTTGTTTTTTACTGCTGAGTAGTACTCTAATATGTATATATTCCATACTTTCTTCATCTATTCTTCAATTGAAGGGCATCTAGGTTGTGTCCAGGTTCTGGCTATTACAAACAGTGCTGCTATGAACATAGTAGAGCATATACTTTTGTTGTATGATAAGGCCTCTCTTGGGTATATTCCCAAGAGTGGTATTGCTGGGTCCAGGGGTGGGTTGATCCCGAATTTCCTGAGAAACCTCCATACTGCTTTCCAAAGTGGTTGCACAAGTTTGCATTCCCACCAGCAATGGATGAGTGTACCCCTTTCTCCACACCCTCTCCAGCAAAGGCTATCATTGGTGTTTTTTATTTTCGCCATTCTGACAGGTGTAAGATGGTATCTTAAAGTTGTCTTGATTTGCATTTCCCTGATCGCTAAGGAAGTTGAGCATGACCTTAGGTGTCTTTTGGCCATTTCAACTTCTTCTGTTGAGAGATCTCTGTTCAGCTCAGTGCCCCATTTTATAAATTGTGTCTTGAAGACTTCTGCCATATCAGTTGTTGGTTTAATGTACTCATCCTTTGTCCACTGATGAGTTAATAGCTCAGTTGGGCTCATACAGAGGTAGGGTTTAACAGGACAAAGCAGAGCATTATGGTATGACTTTGAAAGGTATCCCTGAAAGTATATTCCTTTTCCTATTGTCTTTGGTCCTCTTCCTCCTCCTTCTTTCCTCATCTTCTGCCCCTCCTCTTTCCTCTTGTCTCTGTACCTTCTCCCCCTTCCACTCTTCTTCCTCCTTCCTCCTATCTCTGTCATTCTTCCTCCTCCTTGTCTTTCTCCATCTTCTTCTCTTCCTCCCGCCTCCCTCCTATTTGTCCTTCTTTCTTTTCTTTGGTCTACTTCCTCATCTTCTTTTCCTCCACCTCCTCTTTCTTCCTGGCTACCATGATGTAAGCAGCTTTCCTCACTGTGTTTTTTGCTTCACTCTTCCTATTTCGCCACAGTTCTAAGATCAATGCAGCCATCTAACCATGAACTTAAACGTATGAAATTATGTATTAAAATAATACATCTTTCTGCCTTTAAGCTATTTTCCTCAGATGGTCACAAGAATTGAAATCTGAATAATAGGAATGTATATTATAATTAGAATGTAAATCTTGAGTCCATAAAAGGCAAAATCAAAAAAATAAGAAAACAGTAACTTGACATTTTTAGAACTCAGCTTGTGTTAGATCATCAATGAATTGGTTTTCTTTCTATTTGTTTTGTTTTTTGAGTTTGTGTTTTGCTGTGTGGTTTGGAGCCTGTCATGAAACTCACTGTGTAGACCAGGCAGCCTCGAACTCATAGACATCTGCCTGTCTCTACTTTCTGAGTGCTAGAATTAAAGGTGTACACCACCACTGTCAGGCCAATGAGTGTATTTTTAACATATGTATAATATCTCTATGTACTAGAAAGATTATAAAAATATGACCCATCTATTCACTAATGTGAAGATTCTTTTAAATAATATATAAAATGCTACTTAAATAGTTTATCTTGTGTTATTACATGGTCATCATAAAAATCCGCACATAAGTGTTCCATGGTAGAAGACTCTTATGCATACAGCATACATAGCCATGAAATTGTCAGAATAAGACAATTTTAGTACGCTAAGCACAGACAATTCTGAAAGTCTAAAAACAGTACTTACTTTTTTTATTTAACAATATTAATTGGGAATAAGTAAGCTTTCAATTAATAAACAAAAGTATTCTAACTTTTTCTGCTCTTATAATTGGCATATAAGATATGCTGATTTTGTTTTGTCAAGCACTGGAGTTATTAAGTTGTGGTCAGAGAATGCTCAGTGTGGTCTATGTGCAGGAACATTAGAAGATTAGCATTGAAGACTCAGTTACTCACACTGCAGCATGTTGAGCCGAATGTGTCACTGTTGTTAATGCGGCTGTTCTTTATTTTAATGCATTTGAAGTATTGCACACACCACAGTGTGCACATAGAGATCAGAGGGTAAGTTTGTGGATTGGATTCACTCCGTCCAATCTTACATAGGTTCTGGGAATCCAGTGTCATTTTTCCCGCTGAGCCAATCATCGCTATTCTTGAGCAAATTCTTTTTATCTGAAAATCTTTTTAAAAAATGACTGTGTCTTAAAAAATCAAAATTCTTAACAAAAAATGTAATATGCATAGCCAATGATATTCCTAGAAGAAATAAAACAAAGTCACATAGACTAATTTCAACATCCATTGAAGAACTTAGACAGTACCCTCACGTCCTAATGTGACAGCTAAGCATAGTGTGAACCCACAGCTGCTTTTAGTTTTGCTTTCTGTAGACACAGGAGGTGCTGCTCTGTAATGACAGAGAAGGAAGAACGACACAAAATTACAATATAAATCTGCATATTTTATTCAAATTATTGGTGTTTTTAATTCCTCTTACACTGGCAAGTCAAAAGTCACTTTAGCGGATGATAGGCTCCTTTTTGTATCCTGTAGACTAGACTGACTGTCCTCGAACACAGAGATCTGCCTGCCTCTGCCTCCTGAGTGTTGAGATTAAAGGCACAAACCACCACCACCCAAAAGTCACATATTAAAAATAAAAGCAATAGCAGAAACTTACACAGAATGACAGTGGAATAGAGAACTTGATAGAGAAATAATAATTTAAGAAAGAAATACTGATATATCCATGCTCAGGCACATATGTGTGTAAATACATACATACACTTAAGAAACAGCTCTTCCCGATTCAAAAGGAAAATTGATTTTAGCCATTCTGACAGGTGTAAGGTGATATCTCAATGTTGTTTTGATTTGCATTTCCCTGATCGCTAAGGAGGCTGAGCATGACCTTAAGTGCCTTTTGGCCATTTGAACTTCTTCTGTTGAGAATTCCCTCTTCAGATCAGTGCCCCATTTTTTAATTGGGTTAATTAGCATTTTAAAGTCTAGTTTCTTGAGTTCTTTATATATTTTGGAGATCAGACCTTTGTCTGTTGCGGGGTTGGTGAAGATCTTCTCCCAGTCAGTGGGTTCCCTTTTTGTCTTAGTGACAGTGTCTTTTGCTTTACAGAAGCTTCTCAGTTTCAGTAGGTCCCATTTATTCAATGTTGCCCTTAATGACTGTGCTGCTGGGGTTATACCTAGGAAGCGATCGCCTGTGCCCATCTGTTGTAGGGTACTTCCCACTTTCTCTTCTATCAGGTTCAGTGTGTTCATATTGATATTGAGGTCTTTGATCCATTTGGACTTGAGTTTTGCTGGAGAGGCTGTGGAGAAAGGGGCACCCTCATCCATTGCTGGTGGGAATGCAAACTTGTGCAACCACTTTGGAAAGCAGTGTGGCGGTTTCTCAGGAAATTTGGGATCAACATACCCATGGACCCAGCAATGCCACTCTTGGGAATATACCCACGAGATGCCCGATCATATGACAAGGACATTTGTTCAACTATGTTCATTGCAGCATTATTTGTAATAGCCAGAACCTGGAAACAACCTAGATGCCCTTCAATGGAAGAATGGATGAAGAAAGTATGGAATATATATTCATTAGAATACTACTCAGTGGTAAAAAACAATGACTTCGCGAATTTTGCATGCAAATGGATGGAAATAGAAAACACTATCCTGAGTGAGGTAACCCAGACCCAAAAGGATGAGCATGGGATGTACTCACTTATAATTGGTTTCTAGAGATAAATAAAGGTCAGTGAGTCTATAATTTGATACCCTAAAGAAACTAATTAAGAAGGTGAACCCAAAGAAAAGCATACAGCTATCCTCTGGGTTATGGGAAGTAGACCAGATTGCCGGGCAAAAATTTGGGATCTTGGGGGGGTGGTAGGAGGGGGGATAAGGGGAGAAGGGGAGAGAAATGTGAGAAGGGGAGGGTGGGGGGAACTTGGGGCAACGGGATGATTGGGATAAAGGAAGGTTGGTTAGGGGAGCAGAGAAGCACACATCTTAATTAAGGGAGCCATCTTAGGGATGGCAAGAGACTTGGATCTAGAGGGGCTCCCAGGTGCCCAGGGTGATGTCCCCAATTAGTTCCTGGGGCAGCTGTGGATAGGGAACCTGAAATGACTCTATCCTATAGCCATACTGATGAATATATTACATATCACCATAGAAACTTCACCTGGCGATGGATGGAGATAGAGACAGAGACCCACACTGGAGCACTGGACTGAGCTCCCAAAGTCCCAATGAGGAGCAGAAGGAGGGAGAATATGAGCAAAGAAGTCAGGACCACAAGGGGTGCGCCCACCCGTGGAGACAGTGGGGGATGAGTCTTTGGGAGCTCACCAAGGCCAGCTGGACTCTGACTGAAAAAGCATGGGATAAAACCGGACTCTCTGAATTTGGCGGACAATGAGGGCTGCTGAGAAGCCAAGGACCATGGCACCGGGTTTTGATCCTACTTCATGTTCTGGCTTTGTGGGAGCCTATCCAGTTTGGACGTTCACCTTCGTAGACCAGGATCGAGGGGGGAGGACTTTGGACTTTCCACAGGAACCCTGACTGCTCTTCAGGCTGGAGAGGGAGGGGGAGGAGTGGGGGGGAGGGAGAGGAGGGGAGGGAGGAGTGGGAGGGAAATGGGAGGCGGGGAGGAGGCAGAAATTTTTTTTTCCAATAAAAAAAAAGAAAAAAAAATTAAAAAAAAAATTAAAAAATTAAAAAAAAAAACAAAAGGAAAATTGACTAAGTCTGGATACGGTTTGAAAAGAGACATAGAGTTAATTTTGGAATTTTTCTACTAAATACTGAAATAGTACATTTAAATTTTCAGGGCACTAGCTATGGATCACAGCATTAATTATTGATGCCTATGTTTTCCAAAGTGGTAGATTTTCAAGTGAAGCTATTTTAAAAATCCGCAAAAGTGAAATGGTTTTTAAGTCCTTATATATTTTAGCCTTTTATATACTAATTAGTTTAGCGTCAAAAATACTGGAGACCAGTGTTCTAGCATCTGCATTAAATGCCTGAAGTGATATGAAAGTAAACAGCACTTCAGCTCTCTGAAAAAAAGACTTCATTCTTTAATTCAGTTTTGTGTTCTTCTAGTTTAGAATTAATACACAATAGTATTTCAATAAAGGTTTAGCAACATAAGTCACCTGTGAACATTCTCACTTTTACATTTAAACCAGTGGTTAAATGGTTCTTGATTTCTTGTTGAATTTGGTTTGTATGAATATGGTTAGAAAATGTTAGCCATTTTGATTTTGGTTCAGATGACCAAAAATGTGAAGGGTTGACCTGAAGAGCGACATGTCTGTCAGAAATATGCTAAATTTTATCTTTGTGAAGACAAATCTAAATGATCTAGCAGAATGAACAATCTACCTTCTTCAAGACAGAGAAATTGGCTCTCTTTGTTTCTTTGGGAGAATCACTTAAATAAGAGAAACTGTTTCAAGATAGAACATTCTCTAAATCAAAACAAGGATGGGAAGGAAAGGGACATTCCATATTTTAATGCAGACAGAAAAGTTTAGCTTTTTAATGAGAAAGTTCGGACATTTAAACTGTGCTCTGAAACCACAAAAGCATTTATTCAGAAGGTTGTCGAAGAGGCAAATCCACAGGGAAAAGAAATTGGGCACACGTGATCTGTTGGCATTAGATTTGTGTGTTCATCCAGTTTAAATAAGAAGGAGCCAGACGTTTTGGTGTGGTAGGGTCTAACGGTCTTTTCAAGTCTTCCCAACTCAACTGTGCTCATTTCTAACTGTCTCACCTTGAGGGAAAGACACTTTCCAATCTGCGATTATTTTTCTTTTCTTTTAAGAAAATAATTGTTTGTATGCATATGTATGCGTGTTTCTGCATATGTATGCACACTAGTGCTTTTAGGAACACAACACCTCTGTATGCGGAGGTCGGAAATGGTCAGATCAGCCCTGGGCTGGAGTTACAGGCTGTTGAGGGATGTCTGGCCTGTGTCACCTGTGCTGGGAGTCCCCGACTGTATAGCAAATGCTCTTAGCTACCGAGCTTTTTCTCTCCAAACCCCTTGTTATCGACAGCTCTATTTTTTTTTTTTTTAGGTCATCAAGACAATTTCAAAGTATATTTTCTTAAATTTTTATTCGTTACATTCTCCACGAAGTTCCAGCGATGCGTTTGGGCAATCACAGCCAGCATCTCTTTGTCATACACTGAGGACAATTTCAGCCTGTTATCCCCTGAGGCACGCAGGGAAGCCTGTAATTTTAATTGTACCATTTTAAAGGCTGCCTTGGCTCGCATACAGACATATCTGATAAGTTATACATTTTTCAACAGGAACTCTTGCTTTGGAACACACGTAAATTCAGAAACCCCAGAAATACTTTTTTTTCTTTCTCTCAAGTTTCAAGCAACAAGGGAGCCAGAATATTTGGAATTTGTATAACCCCAAACTATGTTTTCCTAACTAATCTTGGCTAGCTTAAAACCCTGGAAAGTCACAATTCACTTCTCAGGCGATTGTCTGGGACAGATCCGCAGCAGCAATGCGGAACAGGATATCCAGCTATTGAAAGGGGCCATGGCCCAGGTGGCCCGCCACGCAGCTGTAGAGGGGCCTCCAGAGCAGGGCTGCTCCTGCAGGAAGACTTCGCTTTTCCTCTGTCTGTTTTCATCTGGGGAAGAGAATGTCGTCACGATCCACATGTGCAGCTTGCAGACCCTGCAGTCTTCCTCCGTGGCTGGCGTAAATCAGCAAAGAATAAATCATTTAGGAGATGCCTGACGCCCCCCCCCCAACTCAAACAGCTATTTGACTACGGAAAGCAGCTTCAAATTTAATATCGCACGGAGAGAGATGTAACATTACAGTCGGAAGACCACTTAGTTGCTAAGTTCATGAGTGGGAAAGAAGCAAGGCTATACAAACAAAGTTGATAGATTCCCTGACCTCCACGTTAGGGAGCCTCACCACCAAGGACAAGGTCGTCGTTGTGATGCCCCGCTTCCCTTTCTATGTATTTTAAGTTTTTGAGAAAAACGATAAATTTTATTTACTGATACTTTCTTGTCATTTTAAGTCGGTCATGAAATACTTTCCATTTTAATGTTCTGCGAAGTGCTTGGAGAGGAGGAGAAACTATAATTTTCTTCAGAAGAAAAATGGATGGTGTTCTTCAAACCTGACACTTGTATTTCTAGCTCCTACAATTAAATTTGTGTTCCTGTAATTGTGTATATGTACTTGATATATATGTAATTTTCCTTTATATTCTTTTTTTTTTTTTTTTTTTTTTTTTTGGCTTTTCGAGACAGGGTTTCTCTGTGGTTTTGGAGCCTGTCCTGGAACTAGCTCTTGTAGACCAGGCTGGTCTCGAACTCACAAAGATCCGCCTGCCTCTGCCTCCCGAGTGCTGGGATTAAAGGCGTGCGCCACCACCGCCCAGCTATATTCTTTTTTAAAATTTATTTATTTATTAAAAATTTCTGTCTCTTCCCCGCCGCCGCCTCCCATTTCCCTCCCCCTCCCCCAATCAAGTCCCCCTCCCTTGTCAGCCCAAAGAGCAATCAGGGTTCCCTGGCCTGTGGGAAGTCCAAGGACCACCCACCTCCATCCAGGTCTAGTAAGGTGAGCATTCAAACTGCCTAGGCTCCCACAAAGCCAGTACGTGCAGTAGGATCAAAAACCCATTGCCATTGTTCTTGAGTTCCCAGTAGTCCTCATTGTCCGCTATGTTCAGCGAGTCCGGTATCCCAGGCTTTTTTAGACCCAGGCCAGCTGGCCTTGGTGAGTTCCCGATAGAACATCCCCATTGTCTCAGTGTGTGGGTGCACCCCTCGCTGTCCTGAGTTCCTTGCTCATGCTCTCTCTCCTTCTGCTCCTGATTTGGACCTTGAGATTTCTGTCCGGTGCTCCAATGTGGGTCTCTGTCTCTGTCTCCTTTCATCGCCTGATGAAGGTTAATATTCAGGAGGATGCCTATATGTTTTTCTTTGGGTTCACCTTCTTATTTGGCTTCTCTAGTAGCAGCATTGTTTGTAATAGCCAGATCCTGGAAACAACCTAGATGCCCTTCAATGGAAGAATGGATGAAGAAAGTATGGAATATATACATATTAGAGTACTACTCAGGAGTAAAAAGCAAGGACTTCTTGAATTTTGCATGCAAATGGATGGAAATAGAAAACACTTACCTGAGTGAAGTAATCCAGACCCAAAAAGAGGAACATGGGAAGTACTCACTCATATTTGGTTTCTAGCCATAAATAAAGGACATTGAGCCTATAATTCGTGATCCTAGAGAAGCTAAATAAGAAGGAGAATCTTTTTATATTCTTAATACCAAAGAAAGGTTAATGTGATGGGAACTGGATTCTAGAACAGTGGTATATGGTAACTAGGCATAGCAGTAGATAGATGATAAAGGGCTAAAAAGTGAGCTATGAGAATCTAAACACTGTGCATTTCAGCCCCTGTCTGGACATGCACCATGTTAAAGCATGAACATTAAATTTCTGTTGTTTTATTCTATAAGAATTTTGATTGTCATTTGATTTACTATGAATGTTTTTGAAATTGTTAAACTAAATAATTTATAATTACAATATCTGAAAATATTATCAAAGTATCATAAAATTAATAAAATTGTATCCAATATACATTTTTTCATAAATAGTGCTTAACAGTATTGTTTCCTAAATTTGTTTCAATTTTGAAATAAATTTCAATTTTTTTAAAAAAGTCATGCAACAGTTACAAGTTGCTTAAATGAATCTGCTTTTTGTTGGGGAATGATGCTGCTGTGAAGACTTCTGAGTCAGTTTGCCCTTTGAGGACTGTGAATATGACCACCTTCAAATAAGAGGAGTTGACCCTCTGTGCTGTGGTCAGTGTGACGCATGTCAATTTGATGTTTATTTCTCTGTTTATTGAAAGTTACTGTTTAGTAAAAATATAAAGGATCCTATTCTCTTAATCTAAATAATTTTTCATAAATTAATAAGGAAACATATCTCAGTATTATATTCTAGTTTTCATCTTTTATCAGTAATCAAGCAAGCTATATTATATTAATTTTAAGTGTATTGTATCTAGGAATTATCTGGACAGCAAATACTTAGAAAGCCAGAAGAAATTTTTTTCCAATGTTGGAAAATCCACCACAAATTTCATAGCCCTCACCAAAGTTGATTTTTTTTCTTTCTGTAATAAGAGGTGAGCCGGCCGCACCCAGGCCCACAAATGCTTCGTAGCCGGAGTTTGCACCAGCGGCAGGGCCCAGGAAGCCGCATTTTAAAACCTTGCAGCTTTTTTTTGTTTGTTTGTTTGCTATGACTGCTGAGTCAGGAAATTCTCTCTTTAAGGAGCTATGGCACACCGCCAGTTGTGATAAACTCTATGTTTGTGTCTAGAATTCCTTTTTAAGTCTCCTCAGGTTTTACGTGGAGTTAGTCGACCACGTTGGGCGCCACTCTGCACTGGGCAGCCCAGACAAACAAGCCCCCCCACACACACAGTTCTCTCTCTCTCTCTCTCTCTCTCTCTCTCTCTCTCTCTCTCTCTGTGTGTGTGTGTGTGTCTGTGTGGGGTGTGTATCTCTGTGAATATTAGGTTCTTTCATCTTATAGTTTATTTTATAATACATCATACTTAAAATTTTAAATTCAGCAAGCACAAAGTTTATCCCGAAATCTTCTACTAAAATAAAAAGGACAGTTAATAGTGGCATTTTCTTTAACCATTTCAAGGTCTTAGGTCTTATATAAGGTCTTTCCTCCATTTGGGATTGACTTGGGTACATAATGATAACAGAGACTTAATTTCTTTCTTCTACATGTGGGTATCCAGTTTTGCTAAGAGCCTTTTGTGAAGAGGCACTTCTTTCAATGCATATTCTTGGTATATCTTTGTCAAGATTCAGTTGACTATATACTTATGGGGTTTAATTTTAATTTTAGGTCACTATTCTATTCTTTTGATCTATATGTACTTTTTGATACTGTGGTTCTCTAGTAAAACTTGAAATCATTATTGTAATACCACCACCATTGCTACCTTTGTCTAGAAATTCTTTTGCTATCTGGAGTCTTTTGTGCTTTTCTGTAAAGCTTACTATTTT
This sequence comes from Microtus obscurus, assembly GCA_963919715.1. NCBI lineage: Eukaryota > Metazoa > Chordata > Mammalia > Rodentia > Cricetidae > Microtus > Microtus obscurus. The sequence goes on from CAWTZC010001472.1 coordinate 3,000,870, forward strand.
TATTTTCATTTTTATGATTCTGTGGAGAATATGTTGAAGTTATGACATGGAGAGCCTTGATGCTATAAGTCACTGTTGGTATTATAGTCACTGTTACTAAATTAATTCTATCAATCCATAAGCAAGGGGGAGCTTGTCTAGTATTTTCTTCAGCTTCATTCATCATGAAGAGCTCTCCCTTCCTTGGTTGGATGTTCTTAAACCTATTGTGATTGAGATTCTTTTACTGATTTCTTTTTCAGCATTCTCATTATTTGGTAAATAAAAGCAGTGTTACTTAGTTAATCATGTTTATTAGGTCTAAAGTATTCAGATGAAATCGTTAGGATCTCTCATGTGGTAAATCATATCAACTGCTGGGAGGTATAAATTGACTACTTCCTTTTCCTTCCATCCCTTTTATTTTTCACCACTGTGTTATATTCTAACTGAAACTTCAAGATACTACTGAGTAGGAGTGAAGACAGTGAACACTCTTATTTTATTGCTGATTTAGTAGAAATGCTTTGATCTTTTTCTCATATAGAATTATATCAGCTAGAGGTTTGCCAGTTATAGCTTTCTTGGGTTGAGTTACATTCCTTCTATACTTGGTCTCTTCAAGGTTTTTATCATGATTGCCTGTTGGACTATGTCAAAGGCTTTTTATGCTTTTACTGAAATAAAAATGTAATTCCTATTCTTGAGTCTACTGATACAATATACCATATATAAGCTGAGCGGTGGTGGCTCACGCTTTTAATCCCAGCACTCGGGAGGCAGAGGCAGGTGGATCCCTGTGAGTTCGAGGCCAGCCTGGTCTACAAGAGCTAGTTCCAGGACAGGAACAAAAAGCTACAGAGAAACCCTGTCTCGAAAATCCAATATATATAAGCCAGATATATAAAATTGTACATGTTGAACCATCTTTGCAACCCTAGAATGAAGAACCTTCTTGATTGTGGTGAATGATTTCATTGATGTGTATCCAGATGCCATTTTTAAAAGTTTTTGATATTTCTTTTACCTGTGCTTTTCAGGAAGATTATATAATATTGATTATTAATATCATTATCTACTTTTGATAACAAGATAACACTATATTCATAAAATAAGTTTGAAAGTATTTCATTGTGTTCTACTTTATGGACTAGTTTAATGAGTAATGATGTTATTCTCTGATAAAATTCAACACTAGCTCCATCTTGATCTGAATTTTTTTTCCAGTTTGAAGGCATTTTATTATTTCTCCAATCTCCATGCTTACTATAGATCCACTTATGTTATGTACATCCTCTTGGTTTAATTATTATTGATCATGTTTGTCGAGCAACTTATCCATTTTTCTAGATTTTTCCAATTTATAAGAATTAACATTTTCAAACAGCTCTGGTGATGTTCTGAGTTTTGTTGCTGTTGACCGTAGTGTCTCTCTTTTCATCTCTAGTTTTACAAATTTGGATCTTCCTTCTCTTTTGGTTGGCTTGGCTATGGTTTGTCAATTTCATTTATCTTTTTAAAAGAATAAATCTTTGCCATTTTCTTTGCCGTTTTCATTTCTAGTTCACTAATTTCTTCCTGACCTTTATGATTGCTTTTCTTTTAATGATTTGGAGTTTGATTTGTTTTAATTTTTAAATAAATATGGAATATGATGTATACATGGATAGACTAAGAACCACTTCTGTTATATACCACAGACTCTGCTATGTTTTTATTTCATTTAATTTCTAGGGTCTATTAAACTCCTCTTCTGATTTCTTTTATGACCCATTAACAATTCAGTAATGTGTTTGGTCTCCATATGTTTGTATGTATATGCCTTGTGATATATTGTTCATTTCTGGTTTATCCATCAAAATTAGATAGTTTACTAGAAATTATTTCAATATTTCTGTACTCATAAAAATGATTTATGTCCTAAAATTTAAGTCTTTCACAAGCTGCTAGAGGGTAAGTACTTGCCAATTTGGGGGTAGAATATTTTCTAGATGTCTGATAAGCCTATTTGACCTATATTTTCACTTAAATCTGGTGTTCCATTGTTGATTTTCCCCCCTCTGAATGACCTGTCTTTGGGTGAAGAGAAAGCATCAAAACTACACATTATTACTATACTTTCTTAGTATAGTAATATTATAATGTGCCCTTTTTTAATCCAACAGTATTTGTTTTATGAAATTAATGTCCCCTGTCAGAACTATATTATCTTCCTGAAGAATTGTTTCTTTTATCAGTGTAAAATGATTGTCTTCATCTTTTTCCTTTAATTTCAGTTTGATTCTTCCAAACCTGTTTGCTTTCTGGTTCTATTTGCTTCGAATATCTTTCCTATTCTTAACCCTAACAGAGTGCTTCTTTAACAGTGAGGTGTGTTTCTTATAGAAAACCTACAATTGGGTCCTATGATTTTTATCCCATTTGTGAACCCATGTCTTTCAATTGAAGAATTGAATCCATTAATACTCAGAATTATTATTAAAAGGAATGATGTTATTGAGCATTTTTCAATGCCATTGGCCTAAACTCCTTCTCTAGTTCCCATGACCTGTGGGTTTTTGTCTTTGAATAATTTGTGAACTGCACTACAAAGTAAGTTTCAGTAAAAAATAAAGGCTCTCTCTTTTTTTCTCATGTTGCAGCTCAATCCTGACTAGGTAGCCAGCTCTCCTCAATCAAGCTGTTCTCTGAAATGGACAATGATCTCTCTGCTTTTACCTGATCCCCAATGTTTCTTTTCTCTTTTTTCAAGATAAACTAGTGTTTATCCAGCATCACTCACTTCACAGAATGGCTTCTGTCCAACTGTCCCAGTATAATCTCCCCCAGATTCCAGCAGTCTGTTTATGGGCATAAGCCCTCATCTTTCCCCTAGACTGACATTCTGCTTTATAGTGTGTTCTAACTTATTTGAGCAATCATTATAGCCACATTTATTTTTCTTTTAATTTTGTGTGTATCCTAGAAGAGTTACAACAATTTATTCTGTTGTGTTTGAGAATTCAGATACTTATTTTTTCATATATTCAATTTTAAGATAAGTAGCCCAATATGTTTGTTCAAATATGTCATCTCATTTTTGTTAGCAATCATTTTGTAATTTTTTATTTCCACTTGGACTATTTTTCTTTGCTTATATTTGTTTTCTACTCATTCTGCCTATTTTCTAGAGCCTCATTATTACTATTTGTCTTTAATATTTGATAGTTATTCATCATTTGCTTATTAAAAATAAAGAATTTTTCCAGATGGTTGTTTGATAATAGCTTTTCAGCAGAAGGATGGCTTCAAAGTTAGTAAACTTTGGGTTTCAAATCTGTATTTCCTCATTTACTAGCTATGTAACATTTGTAAGCCATTGGAGATCAGTAAGATTCAATTTTAGCACAATAAATGATAGGAATGGTAAAATTAATTATCAACAAAAAGCAAAGTTGCATACCTTAGAAAAAGAAAGTACAAAATTAAGATCACTGTTATCATTTAATATAGTATAATGATTGTGACATTCAGACTTTTCTGAAGTACCATGAAGTCAAATCTCTCTAATGTCTCAGTTAATGAGCAAAGGTTGTTAAAAGAAGATAATGAGTTGAATCCTCAGTTGGAACACTGGCTCTGATTTGTTTTGACTACAGATTTATTAAAATTTTCATTTGAAATGTAGACACATAATAATATCTCCATTTGAAGGTGTTGAAACAATAAAGTAGTGCTTACAAAACACCTAAAACAGTGCCTGTGAGCCATTCCGAATAAATATCAGCTTTTATATCTGGGAGGTTAAAGCATACTTTTCTGCCATTAAGTGCTCCTCATTTGACTTGTGTTTCCTTAGGAGTTTAAATTGCATGAGAATTACTTTATCTTCCCAGTACAGAAGAATCCAGAATCAGATATGTTCCTTGGCTCTATTTATTTGTGTAGCAGAAGCTCACATGGTACCCTCAGTTTTTCCCTAGGGGACTATGACAGGGAATCTACTGATATGTTTTAGTATTGCTACTTTGATATGAAATACCTTAATACATGTTTGGACATTTGCTCCGATGGAAAATTTGATCATTTTCACTCTCCTTTTTGTAATCTTTGAGGTTAAAAAAGACAGTCTTAAGGAAAATGATTTCTAAAACTTGGTTCCTACAAAAGATGCAAAGTTATCTCAGCATGGAAAGAGTTCATTCCAGACTCTGGTAAGACAAAGAGTCCTGTATTTACATAAGGGAACATATTCACTCAGGGTGTCCCTGAGAAGGAAGAATTTAACCCTGTCTTTCTATTTAGAAGTTAGGATTGCTAACATCCAGACATACTCAAAGAGAGGAAGTGAAAGCAATTGCCGTAGCAATGCAGTGGTGACTCCCTGTGAATGGGCCACCATCATATTAGACATCACTTTTTCTAGATCTAGATATGATAAGTAATCAATAATTTTCTCCATTTTCTGGAAGACCTAACAAACACTTATAAATTGCATTTAATTTACATATCTTATGTGTAGGTTTGTGTATACATACATACATACATACATGTCATGGAATGCAAGTGGAGGTCAGAAAACAACTTGTGGGAATCAGTTCTCTTCTTCCACTATATGGGTCCCTGGAATTGAACTCAGAGTGTCAGTGTTGGTCGCATGTGCAAGTACCCCAGGACCCATCCTTTGACAACTGCATGCTTTCTCTTTTCCAAGTTCAGTTGATTTGGGGAACAGTGTTTAGAAGACACAGCAATTACTTAACATGTAAATCTTGTCAAGGTTTCTTTCCTGTGAAGAATGCCTCCACATTAATGAAAACACGTTTCTGCATTACTCCCCTTCTTTCCTCTTTTATTGCTTGGCTTCTCATAGGTTAGTTTCCTACTGTATTCTTGATTGACTGAGCCTGTTTTGTGCTAGATAGTCAAACTCCAGGATAATGGTTTGATACTCTCATTATAAGACTTTCCACTACTTACCTATAAATTCACATTCAGAATAGAGACCTCTAGACTAAACCAACAGTTTTAGAGTAATCTCATTCCGGTTACCCAGGCTGCCTGGTCTAGCCCATGATCTGCACTCTGCTGTTATCCCCTGAGTTTATTATGCTCAGCAATATCATGAAAATCTAAGAGCCACACCATCTATTTATCCACTGTGCTTTCTCCATAGGTGCAATCCATTCTTCAGATTATATCTGAAATGAGTAAAGGTTTAATAATGGCAACTCCTGAGTTAGGATTCATAGCTATGTCTCATAGAGAGAGAGCAAAATGAGAATTCTTATGTAAATACAATTATTATTACTCACTTTTGGTATATCTCACAGTTTCTCTTGGCAAATATCCCACATCCTTTGCAGAAATACATAGCATAAAGAATTTGTATGCATCATAGATTCTACTGTGTAGTCTTTTATTCATATTGAAGTCTTACATATTATTGTGGAGGGATTTCTATGTGCCACCTAAATCAATTATATTCAATCTAGATTCCTTTGTGCATTACTGGGGAAAACGCAGAGACCATTGAGTTAAGTTTGATTTATATGAAAAAATAAGTCAAAAAGAAAATGTTTCCTTTCAGGAGATTAAATTCATCAAATAATAAATGGAAAAGAAAAGATAGACCTAGACTTCCACTCTAGATAGACAAATGCTATTATTCGTGGGGGAGAAAACCCTCTCATCCTATGAAATGGCCCCAAGAGACATCTGGCATATTCACAATATAGCAACCACTCCTGAGAGCAATGAATACAAATACGTACAGCAAAATCTGTCACTCAGTGACTAACATTATTGTCACATCAACAGAGAAATCAGCTTTATAATTCAAGCAGAAAATCTATTTCCTCGGTGTGTTTCTGGTAATGCAGACAGTATAAACAAATTATTAAAAGCCTAATTGCAGAGAGCAATAGGGAATTCTGCTTCGGTCCCCTTTGTTCGATTAAGCAAAGCTATTTACAGGTAGAGCAGAGAATACAGCTGCAATTTCCAACAATGTTGCTTCTCGTGTTTGTGAAATTATCTGTGCATTAGCAATAAACAAACTGACAAGGTACAAAAGCATTGCATTTTTTTTATCTTTTGCTCGCATAATCCAAATAAAATGTCTAAGATGAAGCACTCAGATAAATAGCAAACATACTTTCTTGTTTCTTATTGTAAACATTGGCTTTCCATCCAGGTCATAGTATTGAGAAATTCCCATTAGTTTACCCCAATTAGCACGAACCAATTTGGTTGGTATTGTGATTGGAGTATGATTATCAAATGTATTATCAACTCAAAACCAGAATCGTGTCAATCACTAGAGCAAATTTACCCCTTCACAAGTTATTGTATCAGAGTGTTTACATCATAATCTATTTGTCCCAGTCATGACCATAATTCAGTGAGTAAATAAGAACAAATAAATATTGTTACTTTTTGTTGATATGACAAACTTTTTCCAAAATATTCCAAGGCATAGATTTCAACTACACACTCTCCTTTCTTATATTCCATGCTACAGTGGTTCCTGCAGCATTTCAGAGGAATTAAGATACAGACTGAAAAGACATCTCCTTTGCTGACTGAAATACAGAGTTCAAACAAATGGAGAATTTCTGCTTCCTTTTACTAGTACAACAATTTTAAAATGCATGCTGTCGTTGAGATGCATATCTTGATGACACAGTGTTTTACAAGCTCTTAGTAGTTGAACCACCTCTCTGGCCCCAAACTCCTGTCTTTTAACTACCATTTTTGGTACCAAAAGAAACATCTTTGCCATGTCTGGTCAAGATATATGCAGGTTCTATCTCACTAGTGACTTGCAAACAAAATGTAGTTAGCAAGTTCAGGAACATCTGAGTGGTCGTAGTCAAACCAGTTCATCTCCTCAGCCCTGGGTCTTGTCACCTGTGAAAGAAACAGGTTTCCTGGCTGGCCTCCTATATTGAAGAATGGTAAAGAAAATAAAAGGTAGGGTTATTTCTTGTGAAAATATGAAGTAGGCCCTAAATTTGAATGCATAAATTCTCACTCTTAAAAAGAAATGTAAAATGTTGAGATTTGAACAAGGATTTCTGCCTAAGCTCTCAATATATTTTCACCACATGTACTGTTTGCAAGCTTTGTGACTCTCCTCAAGATCTGCTTCAGTCGGGGAACTTTGTCAGTGGGATAGCACCCACTGCATTTTGTTACAATCCTACAGTCCTTGCTTGCACATTACTGTGCTGTATCCATTATCTGTGCAATACTGGATTCCTGGGACAAGAAAGTGGAAGTACTTGCTGTATTTTACAGAATCCCTCATGTTTCCTGGAACACTGTTCAATTCACAAACAGAGAAAAATACAGATTGATGGTTCAGCAGCTAAAACACCTGTTACCAAACTTTATAACCTGGATTTTATCTCTGGGCTGCATTCACATAGCAGGAGAGAATCAACTCCTATCAGTTATCCTTTGACCGCCACACTCACACCACAGCTCATGCACCTGTGTGCATACATACATACATACATACATATATACATATAAGCACATAGAATCACACCAACACAGTAAATAAATAAATTTTTAAAAAATTAAAAATAATAATTTTCACTGAATTTTAATTTCTTCATCACTGACCTGGTCATGTCCTATCCTTGCACAACTATTTTCACTTGTCCAGAAAGGCATTGTCTCCATTTATAATTTTTTTCTTGATTTATCTTTAAAGTAATAGTCTATTTTTTACTTACTGGTAGGAATATTTTTAATGATTCTTTCTTATTGCACACTACATTGATTAAAATAGTCTATCTGGAAGAGTCAAAGGTGAGGGGGAATTTAACTGTATGGAGACGTAGTTGAGATTCTTCCTGGATACAGGTCAAATCCTCCCTAGAGGGAACAGTGGATATATCCACAAGTAAATAAATGGGGACAAAAAAAAAAAGAGAGAGAGAAATGTTCAACAGGAGCTGGAGACATGATTTATCAGTTAATAGCTCTTGTTACTCTTGCAGAAGATCTGGGTCCAGGTTTCAGAATTCATATGGGAGTTACAACTTCCCATAACTCCAGTCCTAGGGTATTCTCTGCCTTCTTCTAGCCTCCATGAGAATCAGGAATGCTCATGGAACACATGTATACAGGCAAACAAATATTCATATGCATAAGTAAAAAATAAATAAACATTTCAAAAAGGAATCTATACCAGGCTTTTTCTTTTAGGCTAGCAACCAGCTCCCAAATCATGACACAGAGACTTATTATTTATAAATGCTCAGCCTAGCTTAGGCTCGTTTCTTGCTAGCTATTGTAACTTAAATTAACACGTTTCTTTTTACCTTTTGCCTTGGGATTTTTTACTATAAGAAAAAAAACCACAATTCTTTATCAATATTATAGAAATTTCACATCATGCACCCCAATACTGCTCACTTCCTAGTTCCTCCATACCTGTTCCTCACCCCTGAAGTGTGCCACGCAAATTAACCAAAAAACAAAACAAAACAAAAACCCACCTTGCTCCTCCATCTTTCCAACACCCTATTCATCCTAGTGGCATCAGGAGCTTCAGTGTCATACAGGATACCCCTTTGATCCAATCAGCCCTACCTCAAAATGTTCATTTCAATGAGTCATTGGTCTGATTCCTGGCTGGTACACCATCTTCACTGGGCTGGGTCCTTATCAATACTACTCCTTTATATCCTGTTGTTGTCTCTAGTCATGGAGATTCTGAGGTTAGCATTGGGAAGGACCAATCATTTACATGTAACAGCAGGCCAAAGATAAGACAGCTGTTAGGGTGTGCCAACCTCAGGCCCAGGATGTGGGTCTTGGTGGTAGTTGAACTTGTCAGTCTGGGTCATCTGGACCAAACCCTCAGGTGAGAAGCAGAGCCAACTCTTCTAGACCCATGGTGATATAAAAGATAGTCTCCCCCAAGTGCTAGGGTCAGCTCTCCCAAGGGTGGGAGATGGTGACAGTTTTCCTGCTTATTGTGTCCCTCAACGGGCAGGGCCAGCAAGAAACAAGGCTGACTCCTTTCACTGCTTTTGTAACTGCTGGATGGCAGCTGCCTGGTTGGCTCGGGGCATCTCCCTTGTTCTCCCCTCTTCTCTCCTTCTCTCACTCCTCTTTGACCTAGATTTCTCCTTTTATTTTTTATCTCTCTCTGCCAGCCCTGCCTATCCTTTCTCGTCCTAGGTATTCTCAATTCAGCTCTTTATTAGACCAACTGGGTGCCTTGGACAGGCAACGTGAAATAAATGCAACCCATCTTTACATAATTAAACAAATGCAGCATAAACAAAAGCAACACACCTTTACCCAGTTACAGTAATATTCTGCAGGACAAACAAATTTAATATATCTTTGCCTAGTTAAAATAATATTCCACAACAGGAATCTGCTAACTTCTGCTGTAAGTGGGCTTCGATGGATGAAGATAACATTTCCGAGGAGTCAGTGCATATAACATGTTTGGGGACTTGGAGACTGTTGATTAATATATTTTCTTGATTGATGAAAAAAAAACTCACCTATGGGCATTAGTGTTACTAGAATGCCACATAGTACATTACCTAGCATGAAGTGAGTTTTAAATGCCTAATAAAATTAGAAAGAAAAATATTCTGTTCTACTGAAAGGAATAATGATACCATGCCAGGTGTGGGGTGCACATCTTTAATCCCAGCGCTCAGGGGTGAGGGGTAGGTGGGTCTCTGTGAGTCTAGGGTCAGCCTGATCTAAAGAGTGACTTTCAGGTTAGCCGAGGCTGCAAAGTGAGACCCTCCCATATAAATATATAAATAGAAGAATAATAAATGTATCAGTTTTTATGAAATGATATCATAGTCATACAATTTTATTATCAGTTAGTGAAACTCAGATCTTTTCAACTTTCTTATATTAATGTGTTTATTTTGAAGTGTTACTATTCAAAATGTATTCAAAGTATCCTTGCAAACTCTTCTATCAGTTTTTAATTACAAGACGATATTTCCTATTAAACTTCTGATACATTGTTTTGGTTGGCTGTACAATGAAAAGAACATAGACTTAATGTACCTCCCACAAAGACTTTTCTGTGATCAGCACAATTATTGATGTTTAGGACTACATGGAAAAAGTTTACTATTCACATGTTCCTAACTTCCGTAGTGTGGGGTGATACCACTCTTCATTATAGAGAGGCCGATAAACAATGACTTTATAATGTCCTTCAATTACTGCAGGCTTTCCTGCCCAGTGTGTATTGTAGATAAGAGGTCTATTAATAATCACATATTAAGGCTTTCCCCTTGCAGGGAAAAAACATTTCATGAGGGGTAGAGATTAGTCTCCCAAATACTGAGATAACTTTACTAGTATGACAAATTTATACAGAGAATAAATGATGTTTCATACTTTCTACTTGAATTGCTGCCTGAAACATTCCTACCAATAGTGGGGAAATGGCATGTTCATCGGCCATTTCATTGTCAATAGGAACTAAAGAAAATGCACAATGTCTACTTGGATAGTGCGTATCTTAAGAAAGGCTTTTAACTTATGGTCCAAAAATATTACAATCTGAATATGGAATTGAGGACCGGCAATCTGGTTCATTGTACCAAAGTGTCTGCTATCAAGCCTGATGACTAAAGTTTGATTCCTGAGTCTCATAGAGTGGAAGGAAAGAACTGATTTCCACAAGTTGTCCTCTGACCTCAACATACCTACAATGGCATGTATATCTCCTGTCTCTCTGTCTGTCTCTGTGTCTCTTCTTTCTTCCCTCCTTCCCCCCTCTCTCCCATATATGTACACACACACACACATGTCCAAAATAAGAAAGGGAAATGTCATAAATAAACAAGCAAACAAATTAATTAATCGGAGAGTTGACCAGGGTTTAATTATTATTTAGGCTAATAACTACAAGCTCAAACAAACCAGAAAAGTAGCATGGCCCAGCTACGGAGGTTTACACATGTGGAGTAGATTTACAGCTTCAGCTTCAGTCAGTTGCTGGTATTACAATTACACAGAGTAGGGTTTCTATTTTTCAAAAGAAGGTATAATATTGTTTTAATATGAACTATGACTGTTTCCATCATTGTCATATGTCACTTGTGTTCTCTGCAGGTCCTTTTGCTTTTTCTACTATGAAATCACTGAGAAGAGGCACTGAGAACCTCTATCAAACCTCAGCCGAGAGCCTAACATAAAGCCTACCAAGGGATGCTGCTAACTGGTGGACATCTGGACTGCTCTGTGATTTCCAGGACTGAGCAGTTTGCTCTCCATAGAGTCAATATTCAAACCTTTAAAAATACAAAATCTTAGATTTAAAAGAATTTATAGGACTCTAAAAACAGAGTGGGTCTGTGGTAGATGGCAGCTTAATCGGCAATAATAAGACACAGCATGTTTCAGGAAAACATTAGTGTCAGAACTCAGAGAACAATCATTAGTCTTACTGGAAAAGTAGACACACACTAATGGAGTATATAAACACATACAAGAACAGAAATTATTTAGAATTAGTCCACTATGAGTAGCTGTTTTGTACTTCATATGAAAAAATGTAGCATTAAGCATTCAGTAAGGAATTTAAAGTTGTATTTTTGGAGAAAAGAAAGAGTTAAAACTCTTTACACAAATATAGCCTTATAGTGGCCACTGATGTAAAAAATAAAATGAATTACTCAAAATTGCACTGTATTAAAATCAGAAGGGCTGATTTGGTTCTGACTTTTAACACTTTTACAAGCCAACACTTTAAGAGCTAAATAAGATAAGTATAATTTTAATACAAAAGTTTATATAACCCAATATTTTCAAAACATCCCTCAGCTAATAATAAGATTGATATACAAGTTATTCCATAGTTTTAGTTTTTTGAGGCCCAATTAGCATTTTATATTTATGGCATATCTCACTATTAGCAAGCCACACTTAAAATACCCCAAAGTTCCCAGTATAGAGCTATGTCTATGTTTTTTATGCATAGTTAATAAAATCTAATAATGAAAATGCTATCTCTATTCATGAATAATGGCCCAAGTTTCTGGGAAAATGCTAGCCCAGTGAATTTAAAGTAACTCAAAACTGCTCTTCTCATTATTTAAAATGCTGTTAAAACCAGGCCTATAGTTCCCTCATCCAGGTTTTCTGTTCCCTTCATGAAATTCATGTCACACATGAATTCACAAAATGGTTCAGTCAGGAGTTCTATTTGTAGACATTATCTTCTTTCCATTGTATTATGAAGGCTATTATAGCTACAGTTCCCATAGAGTAAATGCTTCCCTTTTACTTATCTTCTGAAGTTTATTTTTGGAAACTAGATGTAACGAGCAAAATCCAGATGTATTATTGTCACAGAAACAATTCAAATTCACTGTCCAGTCCTCATCCGGAAAGAGTTGGAGAATTAGTGATGTATGCCAAGAATTGGCAATATAAACTACTTTTCTGATTTACACAAGTCAGGAAGCTTCTCACTCTAATACAAAGAGAGCAGGATGCTACACGTAACACTCATTGCCACCAGCAAGGGATAGAAGTGGACTCAAGGACATTCTCATGTAATGGCATGGGAAAGAGGAACCAGGGGTCATTTCTTCTACAGTTTTCTGATCACTCTATATCATTGTCACCTAAAACATTATGTTTAAAAAACACTGGCATTTAATGTGAGGATGAGTGGGAACAAAATTTCCGTGTGTGTGTGTGTGTGTGTGTGTGTGTGTGTGTGCATGTGTGTGTGTATGTTTGTGTGCATACTTTTGGTATGCATTGATTTTGTGTTTTCACCCTCCCCCAGTTAGTTGAGGCCAGAAGGAAAGGAAAGAGGGCTTGTGCAGAAGAAGAAGAAGAAGAAAGGCCACTCTGGAGGAAATGGGGTGTGAGCTCTTGTGTGAACAATGAAGACTACAGGAGCTTTCTGTGACTTAAGATAGCAAGATTAATTCCACTAATGGCCCAGCAAAGGTCTTCAGGAGTGCTTATCACTGCCCTTCAGAGAGGAAGTAGTCATTTTTTGTTGCTGTAAAATAAACAAACAGTGCTAGTTTTTGCACTGCTGAGCTAAGAGCTGCTTTCTGCAGCTCTCTGTGATTTTAAACCTCCTCCTCCCAGGATCCAGCAGCAGGTGTGAGGGAACTGAAAACAAACTGTTCAAACTAAGGAATTCCTTCCTCCTGGAGGATCCTTGTTACTGTTAGAGTTCTTGGAAAGGCAGGGCTAAGGTCAACAGTATCACTCTCAAAGATGGCTGCCAACTGGCAAGCAGTTCTCAAGGTCACAGAGAGTGGAAAAATTGAAATTCATTTCTATTATTATTCCTTTATTTTGATGTGCAATATTTTGCATTTGCTTGTGGGAATTCAATCCTGACATATAAAATTTCCATATTTATAAAAGAAAAAAAGAAAAGGAAAAGGGAGAGAGAGACAGAGAGAGAGAGGGAAGGAGAGAGGGAGGAAGGGCAAGAAGAAGGGAAGTAGAAAGAAAGGAGGAAATGTAAATGCAAGTTTTACTGTGATTTGCTGTAAAACTGGGGCGGGAGGTACCCATCAGAACCCTAGAGATGTTAAACTATGAAGTTGATCTCATTATTCAGACTAGAATCTATCAGGTTTAGAACCCCAAAGCACATCAGAACCAGAATTTCCTTTAATTGTGTGGTTTTGTTTCGTCCCATCAGGTCTCTCATCATCAGAGAAAAGAAGTTGGCAAGGAAATATACTAATTACAGAATTCACATACACAAGCTGGGACTCCAGCACACATTTAAAGGCATTCCGTAGGTTCACAAAGTGTTCCTGAGTAGACTTCATGTTGATGTAGTCATTCTTGCTCAGTTTTTGAAGAAGTTCCTCATTAGATTGCTGGAGAATAGAATCACTTGGTCTGTGAAAGTGTGGAGAGCTTCAGAAGCTGTGTGCTTGACGCTACAGGAACAGGATGTGAAGAGAAGAGAATGAGACGACCATTGTCAACTTATGACTAAAAATACTTTTATTCTCTCAGTGATATTTGATCTGAGAGGACTAACTAGAAACCATCAGCTTTTCTCATATACAATAGAATCATAGCACTCCCTATAAAAATGTGCTACAACAACATAGCCTCCTTGAGAACAAACAAGTCTACTGCTGCCCTGTCTTAGACACAAGTGTACATTCTCTTCAAAAATATATAACCGAGCACCACATGCACTCAGAACCCATATATGCACACAAGCACATACAATAGGTAAAACATACAGTAGGAACAGAGTACACACACAAACACACACACACACACACACCATTTCCCTCAGAGTATTTGACATTATTTTTCTGATAATTTTCTATGAAAAAAAAGTCTCACCATTAACTAAATGTTGTATTTTTAAGTCTTTCTAAAATTATTATTTATTAGTCCTACAGAAACAAAGATAATGATCATAATGCTATATATCATTGTAAAGATTAGATAATACAAAATATACAATATATGTGAAAGTTGCTAATAGATGATAAAATATTTACTCAATAAGTAGTAGAAGTCTTCCCTTTTTTTCTACTCTACTATTAGAGATATCCTCCGAATGCATCTATTTCACTGATAGAAGCATTTTGAAATAATAATATACTGAGCTAAATTTTCAATTTAGTCTGATGACTATTACATTGATTTTCAACTCTGCATTATACATTTTATAGAATGCTCACAAAGGCTTTCTTATTCAACTAGTTACTAAATAGTTTAGACCTATTTGTTTCTAGTGATAGAAGCCACTGGTGGGCTGAGGTGAGAATTCACATCTGATAAATATGTAAAAATAATTATACATATAAAATGATAGGTCTATTTTATATACCTTACTTACATATGTTTAAAGAAAAATAAACAAGACTGGACTACATGAAAGGATGTGGTAAGACCACTCACCAATGTCCACAAATGTCACAGGAAAAAAAAATCAAATATTGTCATAGATACTAAGCTTATGCCAAGAAAAAAAATGAAAACACAGGACACAGAGGCATTTGAACAGCTATGTTTAAATAAATAGTTTGCCAAATGTCCAGAAATGTATTTTTAGAATTTTTTATTTTTAATTATGCTTCTTTATAACAATGTTGAATATGAAGTTGTCACTGAGTAGGCCAACTGGGTTACTGTCCTCTCGGTTTTGTAATTTTTAGGTCTGAGACTCTGGCAATTCAACCTGTGATTTTCTCCAGGATGCTCAGCATCGGCTGTGTGTCAGGTGCAGTGGGAGCGATTATCTACACTGCAGGCTACTTGATAAAGAGCCAAGGGAAAACAGCGGTGAGACCTTCAGGAGGTTGTCCATTAGTGAGAAAGAGAGCCTGTGATTAGCAAAATGTGCCTTTTACACAGTCTGATCCTTGCAAGTCAAAAGGGGCTCCTATCCAGGAAGAACTGTCACAGAAGTATGACTGCAGTCTGGAGGAGAGAACAGCAGTCCTCTTGAATTATTGACTACATCGATGTCCTTTTTGTAACTTAGGGTACAAAAAGAACCCTCCATCTTCAGGTGAGGTCACTTTCTGAGGTAGTAGGTAGTGAATCAGATTTCGAAATATAAGTTAAAAAGATAAACATTTCTCACCCATGACCCCATCTCTTCCTGTATTATCCTGACCTTAATTGTACTCATTTACTGTGTTCTGTTACATGAATTATCATTCCTTTGATTTTTGAGGCATATCATTTTCTGGAAGCCTGTTGAACTATATTATTCCTCTCCTCTTCCTCCTGATACTTACATTTATTTCATATATTGAAAGGTATGGCGTTAATAATGAATGTATATATATATATATATATATATATTTATTTTTACGTATATATGTACATTAAGCAGTCATTTGTTTTGTTGGAAGGGACATCTTCGTTTTCATGTTTATGTTTTACTGCTGAGTGCCTATCACAAAAGAAGAGTCCAACAAATGTTTGGAAAAAATAAAAATGAGTTGTCTCACCTAGTAGGAAAAGGAGCAAAAATAAAACTGCATTACCATGTTCAGATCAATATTCCAGAGAAACCTTTTGTCTATTGAAGAAAACAAATGCTTTGACAGGAGGTGTGTGTGTGATGGGAATCTCATCAGAGTAAAATATCTTTAGGTTTGTTGTTGAATTGATTTAAAATAGCAAATATGCCAAACACGGCAGAGTTTAGATGAAAAGACGATGTTCTGAACTGTTCTCTTAGAAGAAGATGTAGCTTTTACAAGATGATGAGGTTTTTGGAAAATATAACTGTTGACCTTTTTCAAGGAATTGTGTAAGAGATTGCAAAACCAGACACAGACTTAGCAATGTTCAGAAAGCAAAGCCAACAGTAGACGGGACTTCTTCACTTAGGTAGGCATGCTGTCTGACATAGCTTTTGCCTCCACTCTCTCTCACCTCTGTTGGATATGCAAAGACACAGTGAAAAGGCAGCCCCCCTCCCTCCCTCTGAAGCACATGAGACACAGGGGAGCACAGACATTCAGAGGTTTTGTGTCCAAAGGAAACAATGACTCCTTGCAGCCTTGAGAGAAGCAGGAAATGGGAAAAAAGGAACTTCCCACTCTACAGAACACCCCACAAACAAGGCCTAATCTGCAAGGTCAACCTTTTCTGTAGAGATATTCATTCAATAGCTGTGAATATCTTACATTCAAAACAACAAAGCAAAACCTTGGGAAGCAAAATCTATTTTCAGGCTCAGAACATACAGTCAGAACTTGTGGCTACAGGTGTCGTGGGATGTGAACATGTCATTGACTCAGATATTACTGCATTAACTCTGTCAGTTTGTGATAATTGTTAAAATTTAAAATACATTTATCTGGAAAAAAAGATTGCTTTGAAATGTCTCAAAACATCTTATTACAATACGGTTATATGTATAAACCACCCATCATACTTATGTTTGTAATTTTTGAATGAAAATTATTGGCGAAACAATGTATTAGTATAATAGATTTGGGGAGAATCATGAAAACACAGTATACATATTATTTAAATATATAGAATTTTTAAAAATCAATACTTTGGCATTTGAAACAATGAGCCATACTCTTAGATTAAATATATTCATAGGTAAATTCCTTACATAGGTCAAGAGAATTATTTGAGAATATATCTCTTGAGAAAATAAAAAAATCCTAAGCAATTATTTATATAGATCATAAATTATGGACTATTTTCTATTCTTCATTGATCAATATTGCATTTTGAATTATTTTAATTATTTGTTCTCAACTACAAAAGACTTCAAATATTTTCATCAAAGACAACATTGTCCTGATTTGAGTGTGTGTGTTTATATTTGTGTAGCATTTTGTTAGTTTCCAGCCCAATCTTTTCAAAGTGCTTGAATTTACCTAACATATACTTTTCTTACTATCAGCCCAATGAAGTTATTGTTGAAAGAACATGGACTCATGATGATCTTCATGGCTTAAAATAACTTCCATTCATCATGTATATCCTTGTTTTGTTCCTTAAAATTATCAGGTAAATTTTTGTCTTGTGTCTTCACCGTTTCAACAGCTTGTTTTGATGTCAAGGCAAACTTTTGAAACACAGTAAAGCACAAAGTATATTCATGCACATTCTTAAATATGCACTTATTCATATTTCTAATTAAAATAGCCATGAACTGGACAGAAGTTGGGCTGTGAGGAAGTTGAGGTAGGTGAGACAGGTTGAGACTCCATACCGTCTATGTTTTTACAGTACATGTGTCTCTGCCACCTATTTCCCTCATTCTGAAGCAAACAGTTTGAGCTAAGTGAACTGTTTAAGAGCTGTTCCACCATCCACATCTAAAACACTAACTTAATGTGGACACAATGTAATTTTCTCATGGAACTCTAAGGACAGATTTTTAGATGCTGGTAAATATTAAAAAACAAGTGCTTATAGACTATATTTGTCATAGAAGAAAGTTAGAAAGAAATACTGCATGCATACATACATCCACATACTTTCATACATATATCCTCCTCCCAACTCAGGATCATTGCAGAAGACAGGCAAGGGTGAAGAGAGTATAAGAGCCAGAAGTAGTAGATAACTATAAGGAAACAGTGTCACCTGGACACAGCTGAGCAGCTGCACATATGAACTCACAGAGGGCACGACAGCATGCACAAATCCTGTGCAAGTCCAGGCAAGACAAAATCCCAGCATGGAGGAGGGAGCTAAACACTAAATCCTGTCTTTAACCATGAAGCCAATTTTTGGCTGCTGGAATAGGGTGAAAGTGTTTCTCTAAGAGTGTTGCGGCAGGGGAGGAGTTCACACTGTAGTTGAAGACCACATAGGTACAAATATTTTGACAGCATAACTTTGTTTGCACATATTTCAAAAAAAAAAGAAACAAAGTTGTGAGAGTGGAAAATGAAGGCAGGTCTGTGAAGAGTTGGGTAAGGGAGTATGAATATGATGAAAATATAGTGAAAATGATTATCGTAATCCTCAAAAGCTATTATTTTCATATAAAAGGAAAAAACTTAATACTTATCTAAAAACTTTAAAATGTGTAGAACTTCTCTCAACAGTCAAGTCTGAATGTTGGTGTTGGAGGATGGGACTACTTTTTGTCCTGGCTGCCCAGAACCGAAATAACTACACAGAAAATGTATTAATTAAATCACTGCTTGGCCCATTAGCTCTAACTTCTTATTGGCTAACTCTTACATCTTAGTTTAATCCATTTCTAGTAATCCATATATCACTACGAGGTTGTGGTCTACTAGCAAAGATTTTTAGTCTCTCTCTGGTGGTTGATCCATGGCATCTCCCGACTCCACCCTTCTTTCTCCCAGTATTCAATCCTGTCCTCCCCGCCTACCTAAGTTTTGCCCTATCAACAGGCCAAGGCAGTTTCTTCATTCATTAATGGTAATCACAGCACACAGAGGTGACTCCCATATCATGTTGGAATTTGGAAATGGAAAGAATTAACCAGAAGAATACGTAAAGCTGGCACACATTCGAGAGAGGGCACTTAGAGACACAGAAAAGTGTACGACTCTTCTCAGTGGCTACTTCAATTATCAGAAAACAGAAGAATCATCTCTGGCCCTTGCTCAAGATCATCTCAAACACTGAAAAGTCTGGAATAATGTACATATAATAGCTGTACATATCCATGAAAAAAAATAAAAAGCTGAGGTCTTTATTTTAAATATTCCGTATCTTTGACATCATATTCTGAAATTTCTAGTTTTCATTCTTATTGATACCCAATTGACCTTGGAAATCTGTTTAATCCTAGCTACAACTTCATTTGCTAAGGGAGCCACACGGTCCCTCTAATGAGACCCTTACTGAATGCTGCAGAGTAAATTGGCACTGTCACCTTGTTTCCAAGTCCATATAATCTCTATTTTATTTTGTATAGCACAAAGGTCAGATCTCACTTATTACAGGATACGATGATGCAACCATTACTATTACTTAGGCTAATTGATATTCTTGCCATGTTTGCAAATGAAGTTAAGAAAAAAGGTCATCAAGGTAGAAGTTTCCACCACCTGGTGATACTGGAGAAACAGGCTTGCGCTTTGCATCTAACTTTTATATGGTTCTGAGAATCTGAACTGGGGTCCTCACACTTTTAACCACTGAACCAGCTCCCAAGCACCTACAACAGTAATTTCAAGATTCTACAAAATCTTGCTTATATAATCGAATCAATAATTCATCAGGTAGCAATATGTATTTAAAACAGATTAAGCCATTCACATTTAAAAGAGTAGTTTGTTTCCTCACTGAGACTCCTTCTGAGTCTGTATATTCTAAGGAATAAACAGGTTCCTAATCATAAAGCAAAGAAAACCACCCCACAAATCACAATCCCAGAGAACTAAGACAACAATGAGGGCACTAAGAGAGACATAAATGGATCTAATCTACATGGGAAGTAGAAAAAGACAAGATCTCCTGAGTAAATTAGAAGCATGGGGATCTTGGGGGAGGTTGAAGGGGAGAGGAGAGGCAAGGAGCAGAGCAGAGAAAAATGTAGAGCTCAATAAAAATCAATAAAAAAGAAAGAAAAATAACCAGGTTCCTATCCTAGTCCAAAGGCTACTAACAGATCAAGAATTGTATAAAGCTTTGTAGTTTTTTTTTGTAAATTGCTATCTATTCATTATTTTTAAAAATGAGTTTTTTAATTTATAACAAAGAATGTAGTTTGATTTTCACAAGAAACATTCCTGAAGGATTGGATGCTTTGCAAGCACACCTCATGCCCAGAACCACATAATTAGATTTCCTCCGTCACAATTACCTAAGACTCTGTAAAACTTACTCAGTGGATAGAATCCCAGTGCTTTAAATCTGAAGGCTTTCATCTCAGCAGAAATTGATCTACCGTCTACTAGCTCAATAAGCTAACCAGGTTAAAAGTGTGCAATAAAAGGACTCCAGTATGCTTCCGATAAATGAGCCTTACATTTTTTATACATTAAGAAAGTCAGTTAAAAACAGATTCTAATAATTTCAAGTTGATTTTAGTAGCTTTATTGTTTAATAAGATGAACATAGCCTGAAAAATAAAATAGGATCATGGTATATTTTAAATATTAAAGTAGTAATGAAAATATTCTAAGGAATAAACAGGTTCCTAATCATAAAGCAAAGAAGAAAACACAAACAGAGGGACGGCTGGACATGGAAAATCTAGGTAAACGAATAGAGACTACAGAAACAAGCATAACCAGCAGAATACAAGAGATAGAAGAAAGAATCTCAGATTCTGAAGATAACATAGAGAAAATAAATGCACTGATCAAAGAAGGCCACATGCTAAAAAGTGCATACCATTGAATGGAAGAAATAGAATACCCAATTTAAACTTAAAATGACAAAAATTAAATAATCTAGAAGCAAGACATTAAAGAAAACAGACATCAGTAGAAAAAGTAAGATATTAATAAAGTGGGTATGGTGGCAAACACTTGTGATCCCAGGAGCAAAATACTGGCAGATCTGTGAGGTCTACTTACTAGCCAAGCAAGCTAACCCAACTAGAGAACCCTGGGTCTTAGTCAGAGGTGCAATCCCTGAAAACAAGGTAGATATTTCCTCAGGAAGGATTCTCATGACAGATCTCTGGCTAGAACAGACAATTGAACATGGGTGCCTATATATACACATACACACATGCACATAAAAGTAGAATACACTCACATATACAAATGTGCACACATACAAGTACATATTAGGAGAATACACTTATGCACACATGTACACATACATGCACACACACATTCCAGAAGAAGGCACTCACACACATATACACACATGCAAACAAACATATAAACACTCATGTATACATACACATACACATATGCACACACATACACACATATACACACATGCATGCATAAATATAATACATACATATACACAATCACACAACATGAACATACACATACATACACACACACAAAATCAAACACCTTGAGAATACACTCATGCATGCATATATGCACACATATACATACACAAAAAAGAAAAGAAAGTAGGGGATGATAAATTAGATGCTTAGTCCATTAAACTAGGAAAGCTCCAAAGAATGAGTACACCATTATCAAGGCACAGATAAAAAGTGGGAAAGAGAAATTATAAAACAAGTAACTCAATCAAAAAATTTCAAAGACTGAATGGCACTTATGTCAATCCTGAAACAGAGCCACAAAATTCAAATGAGACATATTGAGTGTCTCCTATATTTATTTTTACTTTTATAAAATTGACAGTTTCAACATATACATAAACACAAGAAGAAATTACATGAGGAAATTACAAATTTGTGTTCATTGCCATGAAAGGAGGGGAGATGTCACAATTTGTTTGGCCCTGTTTTGAACTATCAGCAAATTGATTGGATATTGACTTGCAAGGTAATCTACAATAAAATGTTATATAGTACATCTGATAAAAGAAAATATTTTTCTGAAAGAAACAGAAACTATACAATGCCACAACTTGCATGACTTTGGTCTGGGAACCTGACTGGGGCTGCAGGAAATGAAGAAATAACAGACCCACAGGCACAGGTATAGAAAAACTGAAATCAGGTGAAGTGGGTACATTCTGATGGAGTGGCACCAACAACCACACAAACAGCCCGAGCCTTGGCTTGTTTATTATGGGCATCACAGGAAGAAGAGCTAGCAAGTCTCAGGAAGAGGCTGAGTAGGTGGGCAATCTTGGCTGTAAGCATTTTGGAAAAGGACATTGAAGTTGCTAGTTTTGCAGACACTCTTCAGCCTGTAAACACTCATACTTGGATCAAAGAAAGGCTTTGTCATTTTCGACTTAGCCTGATGGTGGAGTTGAGGGGTGGGACAAGGCATTATGTCAGTTTCTGCCAGTTTTCTGCAGATATCAGGTCTTGGACCTCACATGGCCAGTTCAAGTCAGCCACACACATACACGCAAGGCTTCTGTCCACTTACTAAAAGATAGATGTTTTAGTCGACTTTGTCCATTTTTTAAAAATACTCCATGCTACTGGGTCCAATTAGATTGTCTTTCCAGTATCCTTGGGGTTTTAGATTAGGAAATACTGCAATAAATTTTAGATTACATATAATGTAACTGACTAATTTTTCTACTGAATCTTAATCCCAGTAAAATCATCATAGTGTATAAACCCGGGACACTCTTCGAGTGTTGAGAAGATTTGAAAAACAGTTCTAGATACAAGAAGCATGAATCTTCCATTTCTACTGTGCAGTACGAGGGGCTAAATTCATGCAACATTTCCAGTGCTCTATGTTCTTGACTTTGGCGGTGGTCTTTAAGAACATTATCAGCTTTCATGGTCAGCTTGGGGGATCTGATTTACTGTTAAAGTGGTCATTAGGCCTACCACCTGCTTCAACAGATGTAGCTAAATCAATACTACTCACAGTGTGAAGATATCAGGGAACAAGGAAAGGGATATCTTGATTGAGAGAACCATTATGGGGTTAGCATACTTTCTATAACATCTAAAGCAATGGTTTTTTTTTTTCTCTCTCTTAGTTAATGTCATGATTTTTGTGCTTCTTTAACTATTGAATCAATCTACACAAAAATAACCAATACAGTATCTAGCAATAGTATGTTAGGAGATTATATATTTTATTATAGACAATAATGTTGACAAAAATAACTTTCTAAACAATAATTAGAAGATGTTACATTGTCTTATCTATTTGGCAAATCTTCCAAACATTGTAGAAGTCAGCTTGATCCTCAGTTGTGCTTCTGCCCAGTCTATTAAAGTACACTGTTCGGTCTGACAACAACTTGCATATGGATACAGGAGTACCACAATACTTTCCTTGGAGAACATTACATAGATATGGCATTACAGCATATAAGTGTCTTAGCTTCAAAGGGACTTGCAGCCATCCTGACGAACTTACTGGGACTTTGAAATCCATTACCCTATATTGTACATGAACAGTTTTATAACATCAAGCATTGATCATATGGGGAATATTGGCTTGCTGCCTTATGCAGTTTCTAAATATGGACACATGGCATTGCATAGCACTTTAAAATCACTTTTGTTAACATCACTAAGTCTTTGAAGCATTTTCAAGCTACAGTGGTAGATGTAATTTTCCAGATTTCAAAAATAAATTTGAATGTTAAAATGATGTCATTGGAAATAAACTCAGTTATTCTTTCAATGACATAGTCCCTTCATATGAATAGCAATATTTGTTTTTCCAGTATCCTTTCAAGTAAAACAAAATGCCATTTTGTGAAAGGGGTGTCCAGTAGCTTGTGACTCAGTCTTGAGTGTTTCTTTCTTGAGATCGTCATCAACATTCTGTATTAGGATGAGTGAGGTTTTATGTTTTCTGTTCATTGTACAGTCTATTGTAATACACAGAATGTCAAAAAGGTGATAAGACTCTAAGAAATTTAATGCTCACATAAAACTAATGTTTAACTTTCTCACTGAAGACAATGCTAATTGAAGAGGGGTGTGTGTGTGTGTGTGTGTGTGTGTTAAATAGAGGCTATATGGTTATCACAGCAGTTACTTAGGATAGCTTGGTATCACTTATTTAGTTCAGCAGCTTTAACTCATTGTTTCTGTATCAGCAAAATAAGCATCAACACGATGTGGTGGTTTGAATGATGATGGCCCTCATAATCTCATCTATTTGAATACTTGGTTTCCCGTTTGGGAGAACTCTTTGGGAAGGATAAGGGAGGATGGTCTTGTTAGATGCTGTGTTCCACTGGGGGTTGGCTTGAAGGTTTAAAGAGACCTGGCCTTTCCAGTGTGCTCTATCTCCTTTTTAGATCAAGGTGTAATCTTTTAATTACTCCAACCACCATGTGTTTTCTCCATCATCAAGGACTCCAACCCTCTGAGTCCATAAGACCAATTGGATGCTTTCATTTATAAGGGGCCTTGTTCACGGTGTTTTATCAGAGCATTGTGGAAGTAAATAATGCACAGAAAAAAAAAACACAAGTGCCAATTTTGCATATTTATGAAAACAGACTTGACCTTATAGAGTAGGGCTGCAAGATCTACAGGGGCTATGAAATATAATTGCAGACTTCTATAGCATATGGAATCTTCATTTCTCTCAACAATTTTGAATGTGGTGTTACCAAATGTAAAGATACCCAGTGGATTATGTTTTATTGAAAAATACTGAGAATATTCAGAGACACTGAACAGAAGTTCAATGGATAAGTTCATTACATAGTAACAAAGAAAATAGTCACAAAATCAAGTTTACATAATCTACTGTTCCATGAATAATATCGTGTTCAATTCCCAAACTTTATGTGCCCAAACATAAAAACCCTGTGTCTTTTGGGAGCTTCAAAGAAATAAAGTTCTATGAAGACTTAAGTGTGGAGTCCTGACTTAATATCACTAGTGTTCTTTTGGTAAGCAACCTAGTCAACTGGAGTAGCACACAGCAATAGTCCCAGCCATTCAGGAGGTTCAGCTTGGAAGATCACTTGGACCTAAGAGTTTAATGACAGCCTGACCAATATAGCAAGACGCTGTATTAAAAATAAACAGGCAATTAAATCGACTCTATAGAGCCTGAAACACAGAGAGAAATTGACTGTCTACAAGACAAGAATACATTACCACAAACCGACTGTGTCAGATCATAATGAAGGATATCCAGCCAAGAGAAGCATGAGAAAACAAACTTCTGTTGTGTAAGCCACCCAGACTACGACAGTTTATTATGGTAACCTAAGCATGTTGATACAGCACTTGCTTTCTAATTGATGAAAACCAAGTCACAGCCTAGATTTTACACTCAAAACAAGACAAAGCAAAAAGAATCATGGACTTGGAGGCAAGACAGACTTTGAAGGAATACTTAAGTTCAGACATACAATGTAGTATATCATATGCATTATTTACCTATGGGTTCAACTCTAAAGTTAGAAAGTTAGGTTTATTATTACTTTTTTAATGTCCTAATCACCCCAAGTGTACCAGCATATTAACTTCAAGTGTCTAGATCTATTTTCTAGAATCAATACTTGTTCCTTAGCAGTGGCATAGTAGCAGACAATTGCATAATGAAGCTGTCTGTCTTTATTTACACAATGTATTTTTGTATTCACCAGGCCAGAAAGAATAGTTCTGTGTAGCAGCTGTCATTGTATTTTTTGCTTATCTCAGTCCTGTCTGCCACTGTTATAATTCACCAGCTGACACCCGCCTTGGCAGAAACCAAGGGCAGTAATTTCATGCCAAGCAACAACGGAGCTCTGAACTCTGACACAATTCATCTTAGTTCTACTTAGTGAAGGGGATTCTTTGGATTTCCCCCACTTCTGTTGAAGCATTTGTGGCTGGAAGGGGAGGGGCATGGGAGAAGATGGGGGTGCAATGGAAATGCACACTGGGGAACAGTTGCTGCTCTGTCTGGGGCAGTGGAACGGGGTCACAGGAAGACAGGGCCATTTGTGAGAGATGAAGACTGAATGTCCAGAAAATGACATTCCTGCTTGTTTGATTTTGAAGAGTTGGAAGGATATGAGAGCACATTTGCTGTCCAAAAATACACTTCTGTTCAACTCAAATGATTTGGAGGTTCAAAGTGTAATTTCTGGCACTTTCTGATTTAGGAAGCTTAAACCCAGGCATGAAGGCAGTTGATTGTAACCATCAAAAATAGCTCTGTTAGAGTTGTGAATGCTTAATAAATAAAATGGAAAATCTACTTTTTCTTCAAGTTAGTTTCTATACTCCAATGGCCATGGTTTATAGGAGTCTCATTGCAAACAGAAAAGACGAATGACGTCACCATATAACTCACTTTAAACATGAAAATAACCATTGGCCAGGCATTCACATTTTAAAGTCATGCCTTTTACAAGGTCTTGTATTTTTTTTTATGCACACACGTTAGAATCCCCTATGTTTCCCACAATATATTTAGAGTAAGAACCGTACTTTCCAGACCATTTCCTGGTAACTTTATGTGTCACGGTGTGCAAAATGAATTGCAGAAGTGAGAAAGCAAACTTGATAATCACTGCTTTTAAATGTCACTTGACCTCAGGAACCGGCTGGAGCCAGGCAAACACAATTTTCCGGCTAGGTCTAGGATGGAGACTGCTTCAGAGTTCCTCTTCCAATATTGTGTACACAGTGATTGATTGAGGGAGACTCTCACAAGGATGACGCTTTAAATGTCACATGACTTTGTATCCTCTCACTGGCTGATGGATCTTGGCAAGCTGGGGAGCCAGTTCTGATTGTAACTTTTTGTAAAACAATAGCATGTGAGTTGCGTTTGATTACAATCCAGCTATTTTGCTAATGACACAGCCGGGATGATAATGTCATCAGAAGGATTTTATGTCTCAATACTACACACAAGGGATAACAAAATAAAAAAGACCAATTCATCACAAATTTAAAATAAAATTGCATCATGTCATGTTACTCTAGGAAATAATCTGTCAAAATCATTGAGTACCAAAAAGAAAATCATTTTGATATGTTTTACTGATCGTAGTTTTCACATCACAACTTTGAGTATCTCTGAATTCTCCTGACAAAACAGTTTCCAGGAACACCTGAACTATATGTCCTTTTCAAAAGGTAACTCTTGTTTAAGGGGTGATATCTATAGGACATTAATTTTTGTCTTGATTCCCATAAAGTGATGGGCCATATCTACTGTCAAAGAGAAGAAAAACTTTATAAAACTTATACAAATGTCGGGTAAGGAAGCTTGATAATATTTCTAAAATATTGTAGGTCTTAACTTTGTAATTTAAATCAATAGACATACTTGATCAAAACAAAAAATAGGAAAAGAACATGTTAGAACATGTAAGCTAGCCAACTAGATTAACACATGGTGTCCACTACCACGTAAACATTATTATTATTATTATTATCATCATCATCATCATCATTATTGGTTTAGACCAATAGCAATGTGCTCAGATTCCAGGCAGAAGGCAGCCTTGAGTTGAAGAGTTTATTCCTCTGATTTGGGATAAGTCAATGAATGAATGGTTCCTCCCCAGATCTCCCAGATGGATGAGACTTTCTTGGCAATGTGGGAAAATCAGGTTTGAGCAGCTATAGCTGGTGTTCCACATAACCCAGACTGTCGACATTTTGTGGCTATCCTTACACTGTCCCTTCAATCTCCTTGCAATTTGCTTGAATCGTTGCAATCTACATGGTCTCCTTCTAAATGGCAGTACATGTGTCACACCAGAAGAGGAAATGACTTTTCTTGATCCCTCTGTGTTTTGTATGCCCAGGTTACAGCAGTTCATACAATGAATTTGAAAGCATTTCTTCTTTTTATAAAGGATATTTTCACTTCCTTTTAAGTTTTTTTTAAACACATTTAAAAGTTTATTCTGGAAGAAATTATTTTTGATTCGTATCTTAGTTATGGTTTCTATTGCTTTGAAGAGAAACCATGACCACAGCAACACTTATAAAGGAAAAGATTTTATTGGGTCTGACTTACAGTTCAGAGGTTTAGTCCATTGCTATCATGAGGGGAAGCATGGCAGCATGCAGGCAGACAGGGATTTGCAGAAGGAGTCAAGAGCTCTACATCTGCATCTGAAAACAGCAGGAAGAGAAAGTGACACTGGGCCCTAATTGAACATCATGAAACCTCAAATTTTACCCCCAGTGACAAACTTTGTCCAACATAGTCACACCTACTCAAACAGGGCCACACTTCCTATGCACCTATGAGGGGCATTTTCTGTCAAACACCACAATTAATAAATTAATTCCAACTTTATTCAATATTAATAGTTTATATTTTTCTTTTAATAGCATAGATTGCTTCTCTTTGAGTTTAAATAAAGTTTAAAATAGCTTATTTTGGAAGAAAATACTTTTTTAGTAATTTAATTTCATCCTTATTCTGTCCTGATTACTTACATTTTTTTTTTATGGCATAGGTCATTTTATTTATTTTATTTTTGGGATTGTAATACAGTTAGACTTTTTCCTTTCTGTTCTCCTTTCAAACCTTCCCATATATGCTCTCCTTCAAATTTATGGTCTTTGTTTCACCAATTGTTAATACAAGCATATATGTTCCTAAATATAGCTTTTTTCGGTCATGTTTTCAGGGCTGCTGACAGTGAGCAACCAATTAGTATGCTCTTCTCAGCAAAGTATCACCTCTCTCCCTCCCAGCTTTTCCCAGGTGCCCTATACATTTTTCTAGAAAGGTATAAATCTTACAACGATTGACTAATTTATTGGTACTAATGTGTTATGTTATCAATTTTCCACACCATGATGACATTTCTTTTCAATTTCATCCTGAATTTATAATACCTTTTATTTATTTTTTTCAGTTTTTTTTTAAATGGGGGATTTTTGCAGGGAGATAGATATGGATCTATTTTCATTCTTCTACATGTAGTGATCCAGGTTGACTGGTCCCATTTGTTACATATGCCTCTGGGCAAAGGAGAAAATCAGAGTTTTTCTGCATTTTTGGAGGAAGAATCTTGTTTTCTTTTGTTTTGCAGTTTTTGTCTTATTGGTTTGTTTGTTTTGATTTTTGTGTCTGTAATTTATTTTGAATGAGACAAAGAACAAAAGGTTGGATGGAAAGGGAAATGGGGAAGATTTGGAAGATGTTGGTGGAGGCAAAAATGATCAGAATTTGTTTGATAAAAAAATAAAAGTAAAAAGGGATATAGATAGATGATGATGGATAGACTGAAGAAATCAAATCAAAGTCTTTTAATTTCAATTTATTTACTTCGTTTAGTTGTCTTTTGAGCTAGGGCCTCTTCAGTTGGCTCAGACTAGCTTGGAATTTATTTTCTGTTATCTTTTCTACTGACTCTGATATTGATGTTGGGTTTTATTACTGTTTCCATAATTCCTTCTTTAATTATTTTCTACCTTCTAGTTTCTAAGTTGGTTGCTCAAATTGTTTTGCAATCTCCTGAGTTCTTGATGTGATAGATTGCAGTGATTCTCTTCCCTTCACCACAAGCTGCAACTTTGTCTTCCATGAAATTTCCTGAAATATTTTCATTTTCCTGTAATCTTTTAGCACATTTTGATTTCTACTGACATGCATTAATCAATAACTTATTTAAATTTAGCTTTACGTCATTGTTAAATGTTTGGTTATTTGTATGTACACTTATATATCAACTCACAAGTGTTCAGAGAATAATAGCTTCCTGAATATCATCTACTCAGGAAAATTTTATCTCATTGCACAAGCTCTACATTTTAAAGGTTCATTTATTGATTTTATTTTAAAGATTTTCTAAAAGCATTGTAGATTTCTGCCAGTTAAGCCATTTATTAAATATGTTAAGATACACTAATATAATTATTATTTGGCTACTTCCCCTTGAAATTCTTCATTAAATAATTTAAAGTTATATTATTATGTGTTAAAGGTACCTAATTGCTATAAACTATTAAGAGATTGATCTTAATTATTATTTATGATTGTAACTATGCCAGTTCATCTTTACACAAGTCATATTGAACCTAGGTGAAATTGAGTTACAATTTCATACTTTGTCTTGTGGCTTTTATTTTTCAATTTTATTGTTCAAGGGTAGGGATAAAACCCACGGCTTGTGAATACTCTATTATAAAGCTGTATCTCTAGACCTCTGCAGGTTTTTTTTCATATTTGACAATATATAAAAATTCTCATTCCTTGGTACTGCTATGTCCTATCTCAGCCACACACAATATGTTTTCTCATTTAGTTTTAAATTCTAATAAATCTTTATTTAGGAGTCAGGTATAATGCAGTTATGCTTATTGGATACATTGAGAGAGAGCTTATTTCTACCACCTGGCATGTTTTTGGCCAGCCCTTATTTCTTTGTTGCTTTATCTTTTGGTACTGTGGATAGTACCTTACAAAATAATGAGCACTATCTATAGCAATGCATCTAAGTGTGTGCCTGCGTGTGAGTATGTGTAAAGTTGTTAAGATTGTTTACCAGGGCAGGATAAGTTGTCTGTTTTAGTTATCTATATTTTAAGATATTACTACTACTCTTTTTGTTTTTTTTTTTTATCCTGAGAAGAAATCTATTGTTAGTTTCTTTGTGGTTTCTGCTCCAGTCATGTCTTATCACAACCCCAAATCTCAGTGGCTTAAATGGTAATTATTCTTTTTATACTCACCAGGCTATAAACTGATGTCAGTTCATTCTATCTTAGTCAAACTTATCTAGAACTACTGGATGCTAAGCTTTTCATTTTGGGTCAAGTCTGGTTCTTTTGAGGACCCAGGTTGGAGGAACAGGCCTCTAAAGGTTACGAAGGGGTTTTGGCGGTAGATGGCTTTGGACTTAACACTTGCACATTTTCTTTCTTTCTGTGTTCCACTGCCCAATCACCGAGCCAAGCATCAAGTGAAAGCATCCAGAGAAGTGTACACAGCCCACACTGACAAAGGTGACGAGGAAAGATCTGGAAGCAAGTCAGTGACACAACCTGCCACATAGGCGAGCTTGCCTTCTCCTCTATGGCTTCAAATATTTCCATTTTGGTCTGCATCTGCAATAAACAGAACTTTATTCCACAATTTTGAGAGTTGGTGTCAGTTTTAGATTTGAAATTCAATATTGCTTCAAGTCTATACATGCTTTTAACTTTTACTTGCCTTATTTATTTATTTATTTATTAAAGATTTCTGTCTCTTTCCAGCCACTGCCTCCCATTTCACTCCCCCTCCCCCCAAATAAGTCCCCCTCCCTCGTCAGCCCAAAGAGCAATCAGGTTTCCCTGCCCTGGGGGAAGTCCAAGGACCACCCACCTCCATCCAGGTCTAGTAAGGTGAGCATCCAAACTGCCTAGGCTCCCACAAAGCCAGTATGTGCAGTGATACTTGCCTAGTTTTTAAGAGCTTAATCTATATATACAGTTTATCTTGCTCATATCCATCTCTTTTTCCTTCTAACCTCTCCACAACCCCATACTCCTCCCAACTCCATATTCTCTTCTTTTTTATTTCCTTTGCAACCCAATGAATCCAATGAGTATTGTCTTTATGTGCATGTGCTTAGGGTATCCATATAGCATAGGCAACCTAAGGGAGGCCACACCGCTGAAGAAAACTGACTCCCCCTTTTCCATCAGCCTTCAGAAATTTTTCAAGCATTATTAATTTTGAGAGTTGGTCAGAGCCATTCTTCTAAGGCCTTCTGAAGTTTCTTCGAGATATTTCTATCTTCTTTTATCCAAATTTGTCCCTCTGTCTATTTTGAACAAACAGCTGAAATTAACTTTCCAGTGTGGCTTGTGTCCATTGAGAAATAGCCAACTACTTATTTTTCCCAATTAGGAGATTCATCATTTTATTAAATATAGTTAGACATTTTGGCCCCCATTTGTCATTATCGTTCCACTAGTTTTCAGTTCCAAATTTTTACTCTTGGTCTCAGCCAGAATCCCCCTCCTTCTTCCCTCTCTTTACTGCACTACTGCATGCCTGCCCCTTACTGAAATAAGACAAACCTTTGCTTTTGTCCATAGGTTTGTGACATCATCTTTCTTTGCTGTTCAGGATAGCTTAGAACTCACAATCTTTTTGTCTTTGCCTCCCAAATGTTGACATCTCAATGATGTACCACTATGCCTGGCTCTTATGTTTAACTTTTGAAACATTTGTAAACACCCTTCTTTTATGTCCCTCTGCTTATGATTGTTTTTTCATTCACCGACCTCTTTAGCATCTGTTTCTGACATGCCTCATCTTCTAGTCTAGTGGTTCTCAATCTTCCTAATCTTGCAACCCCTTTTAAAACAGTTCTTCTCATTGTGCTGACCCCCAACATACAGTTGTTGGTGCTATTTAATAACTGTAATTCTGCTGCTGTTATTAATCATATTCTAAATATTTGATATGAAGATGATCTTAGCCAAACCATGTGAAAGGGTCATTCAATCTCACTCCAAGGTGTTGGGACCCACAAGTGAAGAACTACTGCTCCAGTTATTCAATGTGTTAAAGCATAAACTGATCCTGAAGAGCACACATTTTTCTTGTCTTACCTTTTTCTCCCCTTCACTTTATTTTTAAATTTAATTCCTTTATTGACTCTGGGCGTATCACATCATGTACCCCAATTCTGCTTACCTCCCTGTCCCCCCATATCCGCCCCCTTGCTCCTGCAGTGCTTCCCCCCACCAAAACAAAACAAAGTAAGCAAGCAAACAAATAAATGAAAAACCCCAAACAAAAACTAAAACAATAACAACAAATATCTTTGCTTCTCCTTCTGTCCTGTCTCTCCAATACTTCGCCATTTGTCTTGATGGTAGTGTCTTTCCTTCACTTTTAGTGTTACTGGAAAATTATGTGTATTTAAAAAATTCAGCTACCTTTTGAATAACCTCAGAAAAAGGCAAAAAAGATTTTTTATATGCCACCATGAGCCACTACAGTGAATTGTCTGTTGCATAAGAATATTTAATGGCCCTTAACAATGTAATTGGAGCTCAGAGTCCGAAAATCTGTCCACTGTCACCAGCACACAGTGAAAGCATAGACACAAAGTAACTAACAGCTACCAGGACACTCACTCTCGGTATGTCCTTTATTTATTTTATTTTTATGTATTCTTCTCTCATACAATACATCCCAACAGCAGCTTCTTCCTCTACACCTCCCTTTTTCTCTCTCCCTCTGATCCCCTACCCCAAGATCTACTACCCTCACTGTCTCCTCCCAGAAAAGAGCAGGCCTTCCAAGAACATCACGTGAACACAGTACAAGATACAATAAAACCAGGCACACAACCTCACATCAAGGCTATACAAGGTAACCCAGTAGGAGGAAAAGAGAAGGCAAAGGAATCAGAGAGACTCCTACTGCCTGCTACTGTCAGGAGTATCCTAAAACAACAAGCCAACTGCCATAATACATATGCAGTGGACACAGTGTAGACCCATGTAGACTCTGAGATTGTTGTTCCAGTCTCTGTGAGCCCCCACAATGCTTAGTTGAATCCCCATGATTTGTGCTTTCCCAGTGTTTTCAATCCCTCTGGTTACACCCTGGTCTACAGGAGTGAGTTCCAGAAGTGTCAGGAATACACACACACTTTTGTCTTGAAAAATCAGTGTTTCCTCAAGGCTAGGCAGCTTAGTCTCTACAAGATCTGATGTTTATGTCTTGTTATATCTACCCAAGTCTTGTTCATTTACTGAACTGTAATGCTCTGATACTCGGGGTTCATAGAAAACTTGCACCTGGATTTTTCATTCCCTCATGCTGATCCTCCACTGTCATTTCACAGGTCCACAATTTTGGTTCCACCATCTATATATTTCCTAACTGACACCATCAACTTCTATGGCCGCAAGGATAACCTGGTATACTGCAGATTGTCATATGCCCAACTCAACTAAGCCCTCAAATGTCTTACTAGATGTTTCAAAAAACATATCCACCTTCATCTGCGAATATTCCATGCTCCTTATTTCCTGTTTTCTGTCAAGCAAGAGACCTGGGTCATTTTCCCTTCGTTTTTGCATTCAAGAGTCACTGAGCCTTGTCTACTATTTTACCTCTTGAACAGTCCTTGATTCTCTTCTTCTATTTCTGTTATCATTGCCCATCAGAGTGTTTTTCTAGAAGACTCATGGCTGTTCCCTGGGCATACCCCTTTGTTGGCAATCTTGTCTGTTTTTAATGCCATCTCTACAGTTCAGCCAGAAAAGAAAATGTCACATGGATGTGAACGAACATTCTACTAGTTAAATGCCTTTATTTTGTTCCTTGTGCAGAAAAAAACAGCACCTTATGAAAACTGCAATATCTGTTCATTTAAAACTCTTATTAGCATACACTCCATGCTACTCATAATATTCTCATCACAACAACTTACTTCTGAGATATTTAATTTTATTATTTTAGGCATATGAGTGCTTTGGTTGTATGTATGTTTGTATACTACTTGCATGCCTGGTACCCAAGAAAGCCAGAGAAGGGCACTGAATTCCTGGAACTGGAGTTACAAAGGGTTGTGAGCCACCATGTGATTGCTGGGAATCCAAGCCCAGGGCCCCTGCAAGAACAGCAATTACTTTTGACAATGTATCCATCTCTCCAGCCCTGACTTTGGAGCTTCCATGTACCTTTTCACTGCTTCTCTAGCTTTGTCCGGTTCCTTGTTTCCTCTTGTTCTAGCTGATTACTTCCTTCTCTCTGCAGAGATTCCTCCAAACTCTTCCTATAATCTGTCACAGTCACCTGCCTACAGTGATCACAGTACGTAGAACAACATATCACATTGATGCGGAGCATCCTGCTTCCCCAAATCTGATGAAAATTCTCTTCTTAATCTTTTTAGGTCAAAAAGACTCATCACATAACATCTGTCACAAAACATATTAATTCAAATGAACAGCTAGTTGTGGTCATTTGCCTACCTTGTGAAAGTACTTATTACTATCGGTTACTTTTCATGAATAACTTGTCATGAGAAAAGGTAACATTTTTAGAAAGAGAGATGTGGAAGCTAAAAGGCTTCTAACAGAGCTGGATGCTAAAGAGTGGTCTAAAGAGTCAAGAATAACCAAATATATGACTAGTGAAAGCAAATTTATTTCCCTATAGCCCACAAAAATATTCCTGATAGCATCTCCCAGCATTCTTTTTGAGTCCTCTTTATACATTTTGCAAAAAGCTCCTTGGGTATTCAGGCAACAATGCCTTAGAGAACATTTTCTGGCAGGTGAAACAAATGTGTGCAATGACTTTGATGATACAGCAGCCAAGGTGAGAATTTTATTGAATTCCTGTTTGAGACTGACAAGACTACACTAACACTGGTGTTAAACAGACCCGG
Source organism: Microtus obscurus (assembly GCA_963919715.1). NCBI lineage: Eukaryota > Metazoa > Chordata > Mammalia > Rodentia > Cricetidae > Microtus > Microtus obscurus. The sequence goes on from CAWTZC010001472.1 coordinate 3,036,183, forward strand.
GCTTCTCTATCTTCTTTTTTCCTTCAGGATATATGTTTCTTGTTATTTATTAGAAATCAATTGGTTCAAATGTGTATTCTTCAGAAATTAAAAAGAACCTTCTGGTCTGAGGCTATCAGTCCTGATGCAGGACTCAAGTCACCCAGACTCCGACAATCATTGGCTTAGGAACACTTAATACTTTATAAAATTCTTAATGCTGGTGACTCATACGAGTTCAGAAGATCCCACTCCCTGTGCATTTTCAAAGTCCCCTCTCCTCTGCTTCTGCTTTGGGAACATAAACAAGGATGCCCAGAAGAAGACTGCTTGCACCTCCACCTCTTAAAAACTACACAGAGGTCTTATGAATTCTAGGAGCATTTTATTTTAAATATATGTTTTTAATTTCAAGTATATAGTCATTTTTCATAAACTTAAACTGTTTCTCCTCTACATTTGGAAATCAATATAAGTAAAATTTGAAGAGTTTTAAAATTCGTTTGTGAATGAGGACAGCATGTTTAGAACACTAATGATTTTCTTGTCTGGGAACTTAAACTTCTTCCTTCTTTTCAACCCAGCAGCCCATTCCATGTGTTCTCAATCATTGGACAACATGGGGACATAGTGTACAAAGCTGAATGAATAAAGAACGCAAGGATGTGTGAGAATGTTGAAGAGGAATAGAGAGACTGACAGGATTGGTCTCTTTCAACCAGAACAGAATTTTATGAGCATAAAGATTATGGGGGCAGAGGACAAGGAGAGAAAATGAGGGAATAGAATAATGTATCTGATGGAAATTTCTTCAAAAGGCCTTACTCTGAAGTGTGACTCAAATAAAAACCAAGTCTACATCATTAAGGACATTAAGGACTGAGTCTGTATCATTAAGCCACCTAACATCAAAAAAAAAAGACCACACTAAGCTTTCTGATACTCTGGGGCTTTCTGGGATGCCAGTGATCTTACGCAAAGTGTCCAGCCCTTACTTTTTCATATCTCACTAGGGTAAGCAAAGATAAGAACTGTTCTTTCAAATTTTCTGCTACTGTAGAGAGTTCTCATCTCTGCCATCACTTTTATTAACACGGGCCTGTCATGAACAATGTTCTCAGTGCCTAAAAAATGCCTTTTAATAAATTTTTTGACTCAAATAGCATCCTGGGACATATATAAACTAAAAAGCTCATCTCTCTGGATGGCAAGCTAAGAGGGGAGGATTGAGGAGGTATCGAGTCACCATATCTTTGGATGGAAAGTAAAATGGGCGGAACAGAATTCTTTGAATTGGATGACTGATCAACTGAATATTGCAGGGGAAAGAAGCCTTTTGCTTACTCAAAATATTTCTTCTGAGCATCTCACCTACATGCACAAGTGATATTTATTTTTATTTAAAGATGTTTTACACAGCTATTGTTCAACATTAGTTGCAAGACAGTATTTTCTACAATATGATATGGCCTATGTCATAGACATTGTATACTGGACATATATTGCTTGTTTGGATTTAACAGCATTTTATTTAGAACCAATTATCACTATTTAAATATTTGGAGAAATAAAATTAAAACCAGGTTTCTGTGAACTCTCACAAACATGGATAACTTAACAACATGAAGATAACCCTTCGGTGGCTGCAGCTAAGTGTGATATTTCTGTTCAAAGTTTTTTTCCTGTTTTTCAATTAATGAACATATTCCATGAAAATCTATTACCACTAGAAACATTTTTTCAATGTGTGCTCCTGAGGCGTCTTCCTTAAGACACCTTCTGATTTTTCACTAAGAGCTGTTTGTGTAGATTGTTACTAAGATTTCTACAGTGCTCAGGTAGCAAACCCAGACCATGAAGATCATCAAGATTACTGCATTTTAGTGCACTGTGGTATGACCCTTCCACTACTTCATCTAAAGAATATTGTTAAATACTTTATACAGACCCATTAGTTAACAAGATAGGACTCTTTATTTTAGGAACTATAATTTGGTTTATAGTTTAGAAATTGAAAATGCGACAGGAAAAAAATATGTTTTGAAAAATAAAAAGGAAAACCCAGGCATTTGTAGCATGATGGAAATTTCTATTGAGCTTTGAGGGAAGTCCATTCATTCTCACTGACATTCATAAGTGATTACTAATGCATTCAGATAAAATGAGTAATTTACCAAATTACGTGCATTTGGATAGGCTCAGAATGAAGATCTTGTTTGTTTGGCTATGTCCTGAAGAGAATCTCAATGAGGCTCACTTCGTTATGCCGGACTCCACAAATAGGCTTCAGTTACCATCTGAACAAAAGCCTTGACATGTAAATAAATGTGCAAATGATGGCCAAGCTACATTACGCTTTTTGTCCTTAGCCTGCTCAGAAACAGTCAGCCACATTAGGCCTATCAATAACGAATAGATGGCACCATTGTGCCTATTGCACAAGCATCACCAAAGGCTTCTTCAGCAAGGTCCCAGTGTCACCCCATGCCCCTCAAGACCATAAGAGCCTGGTACACATATTACAAGGGGTCTCTTCTGGCATCTCTTAGCTTCCCTTTAAAAAGTGACCCCTAGCAGTGAAAGTGCACTCTATTTGCCTGCCTAGCAGTTGTTCACGTGAGATTGGCACCTCCCCCACAACACTATAGGCTATGATCTCTAGTCATCATTGTAACTTTTTTGAAGAGGTTTCCATCCTCTGGTATGAACAAGGCATAAAAGATATATATAGCAAACCAAGCTTCCACAGAAGAATACACAGAAGGCCAAATGCTCAATGGCACTGCTCAACTTCAAAGATATTTGAACTCTTTCTGTCGAGATTGCAAATTGCTAGTGAAAAACTAAAATACACTCATCTTTTTATAGAATTTTTCCACCATGTTTCAAAATAAAGTTAAGTCTAGTGTGTGCAGAGTCCAACAAATTCTGTTTGTTCAACAAATTTGATTTAGAAAACAAAATGATAACCAGTGTCTCTGATAAACTGAGTTGAAGTAGTAACATTTTTTTTCTACATTGTATTAATTCAACTTCAACCACAAATTATTTGTCTATTGGATTTTGCGAATAACTAGAAATTCTTCTAACATTACTTCTAGAGCCCCCTATATTAACTCATCTATTTATGAGCAAAGCCATGATCCTGACTACTGTGATTCACTAAAACACAAACAAAACCCCGAGAACAGAGCAGATACAGCAAGCATTGCAGGTAGAGCAGTGAGCAAAACAAACATCGCCTGGGGCTGGAAGAGGATGGAGGGAGGACATATGCTGATTGACTGCTAGCCCATTAACAACAGCCCTGGAGCAGAAGAATGACTTCCTGTGGAAGACTAGCACAGAAACACCACAGATTCCCTCATTCGTTAGCCTTGAGGAACAAGGATGACATCCTGGGATGTGGGTGTATGCTAAGTTTTGAAGGAAGGAGATAGTGGAAACAAATGAACTAATAGTGGAAGCAGGTAGGGACATTCCACACTGCGAGTAAAGTATCCAGAGGCTGTAGAATAAGGATTACAATGGATTTACACAACTGATAAAACACAATGTGGCTATAATGGAAAGGGTCAGAGAATAGCCCAGGAAGGAGGGGAAGAGGCAAGAGTTCCCTGGAGCATGCTGAATCTTGACAGTCTTGACTCCATTACAGTTCCATCTCAGAGATAATTAAAAAGCGTCTGGAAGCATGAAGGTTCATTAGGGCTTCCACAACCCAGTACCACGAGTAGGATTGTTTAATGGTCAGAAATATGTCTTTTCTTCATTCTGGAAGCTTAGAATTCTAAGATCACAGTGGAGTTAGACTGAGGCCTCTCCACTTGGCTCACTCCTGGCTGTCTTCTCTCTGTACATAAGCTTCCTTGGGTGTGTGTCTTGTCCTAGAATCCTTCTGTAAGGATGCTGATCATAGTGGGTTAGGGACCCTTTTTCTGATCTTACTTTAATTTCATTATAACTTTAACAATACTGTTTCCAAATACAATCACATTTTGAGGTCTTGGTACTTAATACAAGTATACATGTTTTGGGGGAGGGGTTCTAAGTAACAGAAGGTTTATTGTTCAACAATCTTTTCATTTACGCTTTGCCTATTTATTTCTGCTATGACTTGTAAAATGGATAAAGAGCACCAGAGAAGAACAAGACATCAATGTGAAGTCTTTCTTTGCAACTCAGGAGACCACATAGCTTGCCTAGGCAGGCCCACAGTTTGGTTTCACAAAGAATATATATCAAGAAAATTCAGATAAAAGGCTAGTCTGAGGGGTTTCCTGGTTCATGCCAAAAGGGGAAGGGGCCAGGAAACAGCACACAGAGGTAAATGGTGGATGTGCCGACAGGAAGTTGAGGTGGTTGACTCTCATGGTTTCTATTTTAATTTTCTGTGAAGTAGGCCATCTGCTAAGAAAGGGAAGAAAGAAAGTTGCAGATGTGAATTGATTGGAAAACGTTTTAAATTACAGTTCCAGAGAGCTGGGAAGCTGACTACCCAAAAACGTCACTAGAATTTCTATGAAGTGTTTAATGCCTCTTTAGGATGGGTGACCACAGATATTAAAATGTTTTGTGGGAGGGCATTATTATTATTATTATTATTATTACTGTCATGATTAACTGTGTGGGCATAGCCTTAAGGAAAAGACAAATTTGTATCCTCCTGGGGTCCATGTTTCCCAGTGCCGACAATTCTCCACAAGATGGGTAAAGAAATTCTGAGCCAAAAAGGGTTCCATCTTAAGCCTTGGGAATGTCCCAGGTACTTGGGATTTGGCATTAAAACTGTCAAGGAATGATGGGATAGGAGGCATTTGCTGACAGTGCTGCTAGACTGGAACCTTCTGGAAACATTTCACTGTGAGTCTTCTGGGCACTGTCAGTTTATCTTGAAGCCCATGAGAACAGTATCTGTGCCTTGGCTGTATAGATACAATGGAACTTTATGAATGTTGATCCCTGGCTATTTCAATTAACTTATTGTACTCTTCCTGCATAGGGAACACACTGAGAATTCAATAAAAGTTGTGTTGTGCCCATATCACAGAGCATAAGATAAATACAAACTATGATGGTGGATGCTGCCTTACCCTCCTTCCTTGACAGGGCATGTTCTACCAGGATTTGGCATCAATCCAGCTAATGGAGGAACTGAAAAACAAATGCATTTCTTCTCTGAAAAATTATGGTCATAATTCAGAATTTGACAAAAAAGAAGGAAGACATCCCACAATATCTAGGAATATAAGTCTTATCTTGTGGGAGTTTTTGTGTATCCATTTTATTGACTCCACCACCATGCGTGTGTGTGCATTTGTGTGCGTATGTGTGTGCACTCACATACACACACATACGCACGCACACACACACACACACACACACTGGAGTGGGGGCAGGGAGAGGCTGTCACAGTATCCAGCACCATAGAGCCCTGGAAGCTCAGATTTCACATACCTCAAAAGGAAGGAATTTAAGGATCTGAATTCCACGGGACAGATTGTTTTTACATACGCTACTACTTACTCTGCTTTGTAGCAGGATATGGACGCTCAGCGTGAAATACTAATAATGACGAGGGATTTGCCAATAAAAAAAGAAACTAGATATCATAAAACATCGTACAAGCAAAGTGCAACCCTAAGATAACGCCTTGATATTTGTTTGAGAAAAGTATGCTAATCTGAATGTGCAGTCTGGGCAGGTCTTGGATTTTCTTCCTAATGATTTCCCTTGGTGACTAAAAAGCATAGTATCAGAAACATTAGAAACTTGAGAAAGTATCCAGCATGCTTCATGCCAAGAATATAAAAAACAAAACCCAATCTTCTTAAAAACACGTTATCTTCCCATTATTTAGGCATGATTACACTGAGAAAACTAGATACTAGCAGTTATTGCAAGGGGAGAAATCTTGAACTGAGGCACTGTTTGTAATGAGAGACCCGACTTGGGAAGGAAAAGGGGAGGAAGAAATAAGAGAACGAGGCTGGGTGGTATTTTCATTAGCTTGTACCCTCGGAGAATCACTTATTATGTGAAATTCCAAAAATAATGAACAGGACCCCCCAAGTTAGAGATCCAACTGAGCCAGGATTATGACAGCTGGCCCCCTTGCAGTGATAGTAACCAAACTTCTATTCCTGGGGCTTCTCATTAATAGAGACATTTCTTTCTGAAACCTGGTTTGTTTTTAATTTCTCATTGCTGAAATAGATATGTATGTAGAAGTTATAAATTCGCTGCTTCATTTTGCCTGGTGCAGAATTTCTAAATGAGAAAAAGGGAAGAAATGCCGTTGCACAGCCACTGACAGCATCCATCCCAGATCTGAACCTGCCAAGAACAAATCCTCCTTCACCTGGCCCACTATCAGAGACTTACCCCCACCAAGGTGGTGGGTAATAAGTACTGACTTGCATTTTAAATAAACTTAGACAAGCTTATATAATGAATAAAATAATCAAATTCCCCAAAGTTTGAGGGGGAAGTCATGTTTCAGAGTTCAGTTTGAGTTTATTGTAGAAGAACTCAGATGCTGCACGTTAAAAACATGCTCTCTGATATGCAAAGTTCTTACTTTAATCTAGGAAAACTAGCGACCTCAAAGAGGAGCCAAAAGAGAGACAAGCTTATGGCTCTACAAAGCTATTTCACCCAAATTAAGAGTGTTAAAAAAATGTGGCAAACAGACCTAAGCATTTGTTCTAATTGAAAGCATTCCACCTTCCAACCCTTAGTTAGAGAGTAGAATTACTTCCTTCTGTTGTGGGGGGAAGTCTGGGAAAACCAGGCTGAGGAAAGACACAGGCTATTTTCTGTAACACTTCAGTTCTGTAAACATGCAGCAATCTTCAGCTGTGGCACCGTGAAATTATTTTTAGATTTTCCAATATCATATTTTTTGCTCCTTTTTATCCCTTCCTCCTACACAAGTGCTTGTAACTACACCTTTCTGAAGAACAGAGGCTGTCTTCTCATTCCATGATCTCAAGAAAATTTTGTTTTTTTACGGCAACAAACATAAAGCAAGTCAATTTAGGAGTTCACTTATTTTATGATAGTTCTCAAAAGATGAGGAACTATATTTGTTCGGGATAGATATTGATTTATACTTAATAATCAGTTGTTGTGATTATAATAACCATCCCTGGCCCTTGGCATATCTGAATTCTTGTAGTTTGTTTCTGTAGAGGCTGCCAATGCACCATCTCTTCCTACAATGTTCATGTATTTATAGTTTAATTCTTACCTCTGTGCTCATCTTCCAGCTGTTCTCTGGTCCTCCCATTCAATTGCTCTCAGAAAAGGGTAAAAAGAGCAGCCACATTGGTCTACAAACATATTAACATGACTGAGTGAGTCCCATCTTAGGACCAATTGAAGTTTAATAGCCAACATTAATTCTGAGAGAACTGTGTCTCTGTTCCAGCCTGTTGGGTGTAAATTGCTATGCAGAAACACAAAGTGTAAAGTCACTGTAGAAGGGCTCTGTGGAGTCTGTTGGAATCTGGGTTGTAATCTCAATTAGCCATTCTGTAAGTCCTGAATGCCTACACACCACCAGAAAACCACTGTACTTCAATAAAGACAGATCTCTGAACATGGTCTGTTATTCAAATACTTACAGTTTTATATACACAAACACACATGCACGCAGCCACACACACATACATTTACTTTAGACTGTCAGCAAAATAGTTGCTGCTGTAGCTGACTTGAAGAATACACGTAGTTTCCAGATCAACCACAGAGTAAAAGCTTTCTGGAACCTAGGAATTGTTAAAGGCCAGGCCTATAAAATACAATGGATTGAGGGAAATATGAATTATTCAAGTAAGCAAAACAATGGGATATGAAATATGGCTCAGAAAAAAAATGAAGCTACATGGAAATCTGAACCTGTTCGTTGTGCCTCCAAGGGCTTTGTTAATGTTGACCTTATTTTGTATGTCTGTTTCAAATGTGTGACAGGTCCGGCTTTAGTGGAATATGACCTGATTTTTGGTGTTTCAGTATACTTTTCTTATTTTTCACAGATTATTTTGGGAAACAAGACTCAGAGGCTAAGGGTACTTGCTGGTCCTGTAGAGGACCCAAGCAAGATTCATAGCACCCACACAGGGACGCTTACAATAGGCTTCAGTGCCAATGAATCTGATGTTCCTTTGACTTCTGTGACTCATATGCACACACACACACACACACACGCACACATGTGCATGCATACACACACACACACAAATGCATGCACACACACAGACAGAGAAAGAGAGAGAGGGAGGGAGGGAGGGAGGGAAGAAAAAGTAAAGATAAAATACTTTTATAAAAATGAGTTCTTTTTGAGACAACCATAAAATAGCTGTTTTATATGTATTTAAATAAAAATAAAATGTAATACAACTGTAATGATATGTGCATTAAATGTTATATGAGATCATCTAGAAACAAATAGTATATAGGTATCTTCAGTTTGGGAAACATTAGAGAAGATAATAGGCAACCACATGATGGTCTCCCTGGGAAGAAACTGTAAGCATGGAGCTCTATGCTTGGCAGCCATGCTTGCCAGAGATTTGGAGTCAGCACCACTCTGGATGTCCACCATGGCCACATATTGGTTCTTTTCCTTCTTCATGGGAATACCAGCTGTTAACTTATAAGGGTTGTGGTTTGCAAGAAAAGGATTCAGGATTTTATCTTTCTGAGATTTTTGTTTCTGGTTTGTTGTTGTTGTAAAAGGTACCCTATTCTATTTAAATCCAGTAGATTAGTTGAGCATTTGGTTTGAATAAACATTCAACTCTAGCATACACACACACATACACACACAAATACACATGTGCGTTTGTGCCCAGAGAAAGGAAGTACTGCATGCCTGTAATGGAATTCAGTAACAATTTTCTTCTCTAATGATTATCATATTTCCAAACTCATCCAAGGAGGCCAAGTCAGAGGAATTAACGTATCTATGCAGTAAAAATTTGGGGAGCCAGGGACTTTTCTTATTTCTTTGGCTATTAGGTACATGGGTATTTTGTTTCAACTTATGCCCTGTAGTTTTCAATAAAAACAACTTATAACATGCTCTGGATTCATCTATTGAATGTATTCAATTATTCAATTTTTAAAAGTCCCCTTAAATAAAATGACAATTTCATATGGCTTTTTGGATTTGGGTGGTATTTGTATCTTCATTTAATCACTTAGATAGTAATACCATGTAAACATGTATTGCTCACTAATTATTGTAATAATGATGGTCTGGCCCATGAGACTTGATGTGGGAAAGAAGGAAGGAGATGTTTCACTTTGATTCTCTCTGACATTCTGTCAGAGAGAAAGACATATATAGATTCTTATGGGAAAGGGAAATAAACAAGATCTCCTGAGAGAACTGGAAGCATAGGGATAGGGAAAGAAGGGATGGTTGAAGGAGAGAAGGAAAGGGGAAGGAGAACTTGAGGGAATTGGGTAATTGAGATGGAGAAAGGACAGAGATGGAGCAAGGAAAGAGATGTTTTGATTGAGGGAGCCATTATGGAGCTAGCAAGAAACCTGGCATTGTGGAATCAGACTTCATCTCTACAATACAAGGCTTCGGTTCTTACAAATCAGCGCTTCTTTACAATTGTATTCATGCTAAATGATAGCGGGAGCTTCCAATTTCAGTAAATATATTTGGTAGCCAACTTTAAGCATCATCTGAATTATTGCCCCCATAATGAGTCTTAATCAGAAAAAAAAAAAACATAAAATGCATCTTCTAAACATATAATTCACTTTGGATGGGTTTCCATGATAAAATAATTTAACCTCTTAATATTTTTAATAAAGTATGTCTTTAACCTGGTGGAATGATAATGTAGGAGCATGACACACTGCTTTTATCCTTTTAGACTATGCAGAAAAGAACATGGTTTGATACTAAAATAAAATGTTCAAGTCAAATAAAGGCCAAATGACAAAGAATAGCTTCATGCAGCATTTGAATATTCCCAGTCACAAACAACAGAGTGTCTATTTCTAATATTCACCAGTTTCTTCAGAGTTCAATAGCATCACTGTTAGAAGTATAATTTCCTCATCTCATCAAAATATCAAAAAATTCAACTTCATTCTATTTCAAGTTCCTCATTCCAGACATAATCAAATTCCACACCAATTTAATACAAGTTTTAATAATACTGTATGCTGATGTCTTCAAAAAAACAGCTTTATAGCCATAACAAGAGAACCATATTTCAAACCTAAAGGGAGGGTGCTGATTAATGTAGAATGTCACAGAAGGTCGAAGTGCAGAGAATAAGAGTTAGTGGAAGGCTCAGACACAAATGGAATATCGATATCACAATACCTACCAAAGACCCAGGGACTGTTGGCGAAGAAGGTGGAAAAAGACTATAAGAGCAAAAGGTCAAGGAGGAACAGAGGGAAATGGTGTCTTCTGAATAAGACTTGGCCATGGTACTCAGGAATTTGTGTCAGCGTGGTAGCCTGCACAAGGCCTTTCTGGTCAGCATTCTAACTGTTTTAGATGCGTTCATAAGATTCCATTCCTACCAGAGGAGCTATGGACAATTGACAGACTCTAGAGAAAGAACAACTGGTTTTCTTTAAGGGAATGACTCCAACTTGGTGCACCATGCTCTAGTGGATGGGCAAATACCCATGGGCAGCACAAATTGGAATCAATGGATTTAAAGAGAGTGGCATGACATTTGGGACTAGTAGATCTGGAAGGAGCTGGAAGTATTGCAGTATATATGATTTCAGTATATTGTAAAACTTCTCGAATAATTGATTAAAAATTCAAAACCCAGAAATGATGAATAGCTTATACTCAACTTACTGCTTTATTTCTGTTATAATGCTAGTCAGCATGTCCTCCGTTTATTATATTACCATCCATGAATAGTAAAACAGTCAAAAATAGAGAGGTTATCATAGTTCTCATTAAAATTATGTTTGTATGTTTGTTACTTTTATTCTTATTTATAGATTATAGTTTTGTTCACATTGTTGTATAGTAGTCATAATTATCTTAAATTTATGTTAAGTTTTAGATTACATATGTAGGACATATTATGACAAAAATAGCTAAAAGCCACACTCTAGCTCTGGAAGGATGTCTCTTCCTGAGGGAAATCAATACATCACTTAGATTTCAGAATTACTATGCAGAGGGCTCATAAAGCTTCTCAGAGAGTAAACCAACACTGAGAGCACCAGCTCTCAAAGACAAACAAATACGATGCCATACCTGACCTCCTCCCTGGCTAGCACCAATGCTGTGCTAGATTGTGATTTTCTGTAATGTGCCTCACGCAGGAGCTAGAACCTCCAAAGGCAAGTCATTAAGGATAAGTAAAGCACGTATCTGTTGGGTGTAGGTTTCTGGAGGCAGAGGGAGAGGAAGAAGCACCTGTGCAGTGGAAAAAGTGAGTGCCTTAAGCCCAAATTGGAAAGCAAAGAGAAGACGACTTTTAAAGCTGTGATTCTTAGGAAATGGAGTTTGTGGATGCATTGCCCCATGTGCTTTAACGAACGGCAACTAGTCTTGCTTTTCATCTTGAGATACTTCCTTTTACAAAGACACAAATCCTCTTTCATGGATGGAAAAGTAACTGAAGCTGAATCTACATGGAATGCCTCTCAAATGGTGGGTTCAGTTTTTGGCCACTCAAACCATGACGTTTGAGTCTTTATGCGGTGGACTCAGTGTCTTTCTGAAATTTTGCTTTCTTGCCAAACTGATATTAGCTTTTGCATTTTATGTAGATTTGCTTACCAACCCTGCAGTGATGGAAGAGCATGAGTGTTTCTGTTTGGGCTGTGACAGAGAGAGTGAACCCCAAATCCCCAGTGTCTTCTCCACTTCCATGGCTTCCCTTCCAGGGTTTGTGAAGGATATGAACCTAAGTGAGCTGACTGTACAGTACAGGCGGCCAGCATTGGAGCCCTCTGGGCTGCCACTGACTCAGCAGCAGCTCTCAGCACTGACCAGGGAAACAAATGACAGGATGGAATCAGACAGTGTGCCACCAAGCTCAACTACTGCCAAGGAAGCAGGGATTTGAAGGATTTGTCTGGGTTACTGAAACGCAAGACAGATTGATTTAGTTTATTAAACATCATCTCCTATTGAGGAGAACAAGAAGCTTTGAAAGAGTCTGAAAGTGATTTTGTTTCTAAAATCTTAAATACTTGCCATTTCAATAAGGAACTATTATATATTAGTTTGATAAATATTTGCATACTAAATATACATTAAAGGTATATATTTGTTAGGTGAGATAGTCTTATTTTAATATTTATAAATATATATTTATAAGGCCTTTAATAATTTATATTAAATGTGCATTGTGTGTTTATTTGTGTGTAGATTTTAAACAACTAAACTTCTAGCTCCTTTTTGGAAACTGTGGGAATTTTTTATTGTAAATTTTCCGGCAAACGGAGTAGAACCAAGATATGGAAAACATATTCCCTAGTAGTTAAAATCTGTAGTCAACCTTGTCAGTCATTGACATGATTTCTGTACTTTGGTCACAGTGTTTAGATACTTTTAAATCTAACAACACATTTTAGTAATATCAAGGGAATTATTTTATTTTCAGACCTATAATAATATTGCATGCACAAAACACAGCATAAAATCTTACTTCCTTTACCATAGATAAGCAAACCTTTAATGTAAGATATAAGAATGAGGGAGAAATGTCCCTCTCAAGAAAAATTAAAGTATTTTACTTATCTCTACCTTTAGTCTAATAGAAGCTGTCATTTTGACAACACCAGGTGACAAGTTTGGCTTGACTCAATTCCTTCCAACTTGGGGAACTCATGTTTTACATTGTTTATATATAAAATAGTAATTTTTAAATAGGGCCCCCTCTGCAAAAAAAAAAAAAACACCACAGAGTTTTATCCTTTTTGATATTTCAGAAGACTTAAAACGGTTAGGCACTGTCCCTTCCTGAAGTCCATGCTGAACTGACCTTGCTGAGCATGACCCCCATGTCTGTCTTGCTGCTCCAGAAGCTGTCCCATTGCTTTCCTTGTCATTTATCTTTCCCGAGGAGCAGACAAGGAATGTCATCCTCCAGGGCACACTGTCCAACCTTGGCTATCTTCTTTGAGGCTCTTGCCTGGACTGCAAGTACTAGATAAACACAACAGTCCATAAACTCATGTCATTATCTTATCCCCTCCTGTGATTTCAAACTGAGTCCTCAGCTACCTCTCTCAGATGATAGACGTCACGGTCAAGTGCAGGTGTCCCAGATTTGCTCTGAAGTTGTTACATGACATAGTTTCACATCAAGTCTTTCCATTGTGAATGATATTTGCCCCATGTCTGCTGGACACAGCAGCAGCTAGGCAACTCTTGCTTGAGTTTGACTACTCATAGCAGTCTACCATATAGCAAGCGGATCAGGTGACCATGCACCAAGAGGTCCAGACTCTATGTGCAGGCTGTGTGAGCCACTGCCATTCCAGAAGAGAGTACTAGATAATATTAAGTTTTGTAGTCCTGACAAACCAGGTTCCACATAGGACAATGAAGAAGCTTCTCAATGTGGCCATCAAGGAAACTCAAACCATTCCATCACTGATTTTCCCAAGACAACACTGCAGACCCACGTGAGCCATCCCAATGCGTGCCTGCCTAGACTCCCTCTCCACTGGCCAGCAACAGTAAAGATCCCTCGTCTTCTTATGTCTTTCTTCCTTTCAATTCTATCATCTGCTCCGTGGATTTTGTTTAAAAAAATAAAGCAAACAAACAAAAAAGAAGAAAACCTTCATGTAACAGTGTATCTTCTTCTCCATCCACAGCACCATTTTCTAAATTAGCTTCATCAGTAGATACGCTTTTCTTATTGGTCACCAATTCTCCCCATCAGCTGAGCCACCTCTCCTGCTCAAATCTTCCCATGCTATCTGTCAGATCACTTCAATGGTGTTCACCTGAAATCAAAACAGATTCTTTAGTGAGGCTGATGATGTTGGCATAATCTAGCCATGACTCATGTTCTGCACTCTGCAGCAGGGTGTCTACCAGTCTCCTTGTGAGTACTGAAAATTTAAATGTGGTTCATGTGACTGAGGCATTGAGCTTTTCATTTTATTCAATTTTTCAAAAATAAATTTAAATTTAACAACTGATGCACAATTTAATTATTGGGAAAATAATTTCAAGTTCAGAACAAGGTGGGCATATGAATTTACCTTTTCATTTCTAAGGTTTGTGAAACTTAAATAGGGTCAAGAATGCCAATTAAAAATCCAGTATCCTAATCGAATCAAAGTACACAGCAAACTTAAAATGAAATGCTGGTTTCAAACAATAGGAAACAAAAAAGTACATGATAAATTAATAAATTAGTGACATAATATATATGGTGATAATATTTTGAGTCAAATAAACTACTTTTTAAAAATTAATATCTTACTTTCTTAAATGTAGCTACTAAAAATTTTATACCACATATATGGCTGCTATATTTGTATTTGGCCATGTTGATTTTTCTTTTTCAGCACTGTCTCTGGTCAGCCCTTTATTTACTCTTAGACTGACCTCATTGCTCGGCACAGGGCCTTTGCACATGCTGCTCTTCCTTTCTACCTAAGGTTCAACTTAAATTTCCTTATAGAAAACATTTCCTCCCTCCCTTTGAATTCTACTGTTCTTTGATCTCACAAAATTCACAGTTGTAAGCTGTGTCAGGATGACAATCTAATTAGATAAATCGCATGCTCCCTCCTCAAAAGAACCTCACAATAATATGCTAAACTCTCAGGGTCAGCATCTGTGAAAGCAGAGAGTCCTTCAGCACACTGTTGGTCTCTCAGAGCTTGCCACAGCAGTAACTTCAGTTGCAGGCTTTAATCAAGCAGAAGTTAGGACCAAAACATATCAGAAAGAGTAGATAAGAGAGTTTTGTGTTAAAAAAAATGCAATAAAAATTACATGCATAATTTCCTCATTGATTTCAGTATGTAGTTGTTAAATGAATAACATCACTTACCTCCCCAAACCCGAAATATTCATGTTTTTTAATATTGAAGAAGGAAAATCCAAACTAGTTGCTATATGATTCAAGAGTTTAACTTACATACCAGACCTCCCCATAGGTTGACTTTCTAAGAGGCAGTATGTTCCGGAGTGAAGCAAACCACTTGAGGCTCTGCCTTTTCCCTGGAACTTCTCTAGGATGCTCCCCTAACTATGGCAAATGGCTGCTGTGGAGATTAGGTGATGTGATGTGTGTTTAGGACAGGACTGTCAGGTAGTCACCCAGCTCAATCATTTCCATCATTAATATCTCCAGACCAAGTACAAGGAAACAACAGCCATCTATTAGATGCTTACTATACACTGATCATTATATTGAGTGTATCAATGTTTCCCAATGAATCTTCACTGCCATTGCCATTCTGCAAAGCATCAAGGTTCTAAGAGGTGAAATCGCATGGAGAAAACCACACAATAACAGAAGGGATGAGATATGTTGCAAAGACACTGTGACCCAAACTTATCCTTCCTAAGAATAAGGATGTCCTTCAGAAAGCACCCAGGGATCTTGAATTTCTTTGCCTTTTCATGCACCCTGGGCCCCGGCCATTTAAAAAGCCATTCCTCCAATATAAATGTTCTGTTACAATTCTATATTTCTCTTCACTCTGCTCACTTTTTTAATCTAAGTTACTGACCCTACGTTTCCCCCAAAAGGCAAATTCTATTTCAGCATCAGAGTTACCACATATTTCTGTTGTTCCTCTGAATATATAAGTCCATCCTATTTTCTGCCAAAGCTCACTGTTCACCAAATAAAGCATTTCATTGTTCTGTGATTCTCGGTATGTAATGTTTCTTTTTCGTGTGTTCTGACACTTTTTAATGTCTTGAACAAACCATCTCAATATCCCATGTGTCTATGGAAATACTAAGTTCAGTAAATTGACAGCAACCTGAAAATTACCTTAACAATTAGTCCTCACAAACAATTTTGGATATATATACACCTAAATATCTAAACATATACATGTACAAACACACATAAACACATACACAAACCCACATATACAACTATATATCCATGCTTATGTACAGTAACATTCACAATCATGTACATAAAATCATACAAACACAAAACCAAATGTGGGTGCACATGCAAAAGCACACACGTGTCCAGCCCTATTCATGCATGTATGGACACATGCAGAAATACACACTCAGAACTTAATTCCGTTTCATTTATCATTAGACAGAATAGTCAAGGGAGAGTAAATCTTAGATGACATTGTGGATAAGAATGTAGCCTCTTTTTTCTGATTTTTTCCTTTTAGAACAATAAAAGCAATTTATGCTTAATAAATTAAATAAGACAGTGTGAAGTTTCACTATTTTGTTGCTCTCTACTTTGATAAAATGTATTTTATGATAAGGTCCTCTAAGTATTTGGTAACAGGATATCAAACAATCACACACATTCAAATACACACAAATGTGCACATATACACATATGCACACACTCAGGGTATTAATCAGTCAGTACATTTTTACAAAAGAAGACAAATATTAAGAAAATATTAAAAAGAAACTTTAGGCTAAGATCAACCTAAGAAAAGTAAAATTAGAAACTACATTTCTCAATATTTTTATTCTGACCATTTGGCACTGGGATTTTACATTTAGCAGAGAAGCACACATCTTAATTAAGGGAGCCATCTTAGAATAGAAAAATAAAATAAAAAAAAAACAGTTTCCAATAGAGAGAGCTTAAAGCTGCCTAACAGGTACTCAAACAGGTAAAATATAAATCAACAGGTAAAGTATACAATAATCAACAAATACAGTATATTAATTATAATGCAGCTATGGCAAGTGTGCATATTAAATATAAAACTTATTCTACAACATTTTTATGAAAAAATGCTGTTTATGGCAAAATCTTCTCAAGTTTTGCCAATTAAGATATTAAACTCTTAATTTAAACCAGTAGCCTGTCTGGTACAAAAGGGCAGGATAAAAGCTAAAAAATGGCTTGATCCCCAGATGATTATTGCTACATTTCACACAACTGTATTTTGCTAATGTTATAGCAAAAAAAATCCCTTAAAGGATTTTATGCTAAATTTTACAAATGGCTCTTCCAATGGAGGAACTGCATATATGGCTAATAATAATAAAAAAAATATTATGGAGCATAATAAGGCTCCTTGTAAGCAGCTTATGAAACTTGCAAGTAGATCCAGATGCAAACGGATCTGACATGATAACACCAAGCTGACCTTTGCTAGGGCAAGGTGGAAAAGCCCTTGCAATGCATTATGAAAAAACCCGACCTATATATATTTGGGGTCGAGGATATGTTTATGCTTTTTTCACAGAAAGAAAATAAAAGCTGGGCCTGATGTCGAGGCTGCGCTGCAGACACAGAGGAGTTCCTGAGGCGATTGCAGAGAGGTCCTTAGTCTGGCTTTTCCTGCCCCCAAGGAGAGGAGTCCCTGATAACAGAACCTGCTGCTCCACTCTACAGGGTGTCAATTCTGCCTCCTGAGTCCAGGGAGACCCGGCTGAGATAATGCCAGGATGTGCTTCAGATAGCTGAATCCAGCTCACCTCACCCAGGAATCCCACCGGCCCTGAAGCACAAGTGCTAAACTGCTTCTGCAGCTTGAACTCTGGTCTGCTTTGGAGCTGAGATGCAGACTGGACATCAGACTGTTTTAATCTTTGGGACACAGAACTCATTTTAATTAAAATACTAACCTCTTCACTTAAGAAGGGGAAAGATTGGGGTTCCTGTGACTGTTGCTCAGAGTCTGGAAATGGTGGTATTTGACAACAATGTATGTCATTGTACTCTTACTGAAATTGATCTAATGATATTTGTAACTGCTTATAGATGTTGGGAAAGGTTTGACACATGCTGTAAAGTGTTTGGGTTTAATGCATATGTTAAGAATTTTAGATTTTGATCCCTTTTTCACCTCCCTAATTGATGACAGGCAAGCACACGTAACTTTTTGTGGAGTAGGCATTTAGGAAGGAGGACATACCATGGGCCAGACTAAAAGGTGAATACTGGGTTTGGAAGGTGCCCCTTTCTTCTTGTCTGGAGATGGAGTTATTGGTGCCAAAATTATATCATATCTTTTGTTTAAGGAGCACCTCACAGATTTTTCATTAATGATAGATACAGGGGCCCAATGACGGGAGTTAGTGTGGATCCTCACCTAAATTTCAAACCATACAGAGGCCGTACAGGCCGGCTCAACATGGCATGGTTTTTAGGTACGAGGGCGCTCTCCACATAGCCTAAGACAGGGTGCCCTGTGATCTGCTTACTTTAATCCTACTAGATACCTTTTATTTGAGAAGCTCCAAGAAACTAATGCTACTCATAAGGCACCCCTCTGTTCCCAGGAGAGGTTAATTACTTCACCAGTCGAGAGGAGGGTCTCTCCTTGTCCCAGTCCCCTCTCCTTTAGATCTGACACCATGGTTGACTCTGTCTTGGTGCCCTCCACCTATAACTACTTGCCTTTATATAAGAAAGGAGGAATATGTTGGGAGCCGTTTCCCCCCTAAAGATTGTTACAGAAACCATCACCTTGGGGAGCCTGCAGGGAACCCCAAACCCATAATTATGTTAAGAATAGTCCTATTGGCAAAACCTGCCCCACACCCAATTAGCTATTCGCTAATTGCTAACGAACCTAATCTGATAGCGGAACTGCCTTAAATTCCAGCTATCCAGGGAACTAGGTGTGGCAACTCCTGACTTCTTGGCCTACCTGACCGGATGTAGGTTACGTGACTGGGACCACGCGGCCAGATTCCATGCTCCTGTGCCCTACTCCCCCAAGCCCTCATTCAGGGGGTATATAAGTCGTTACCCTGTCCCTAATAAACGGAGGCTTTGAAAAAAAAAAAAAAAAAAAAAAAAAAAAAAAAGGTTAACAACTGAACTATCACTTATACCAGTTAGGGGAGAGACAATCAGTTTTCTACGATGAGTGACACTGAGCATGTCAACTAATTTTGGGCAAGCCTCATGTTCAGGAGTAATTGACCAACAACATATAGTTGGACTCCACAGGATTTTGTCTGTGCTTTATTTGGTTACAAGTTGGGCTTTTTGTTTGTTTTCAATCTTTTTTCTTTCTTTTCTTGGTACGACTTTCTTGTTTCTAAGTTTTGGAAGATTTTATTGTTGTACAGGATTTTTGCTTCTTGTTAAAGAAAGAACTTAAAGTTGGGTGGGTAGGGATGGGGAAAAGATCTGAAGGGACTTGAGGGAGAGGAAGAATATGATCAAAGTGTATTTGAATTTGAAAATTGTTTTAAATAATGGAAAACATAATAAATTAATTTAAAAAAAAAAAAAGAAAACATAAGCTTCGGAAGTAGTATACTTTATGATGTGGACTGCCAAGGCAGTAATGCTACCAGTAAAAGATGTTTTAAAGAATTAAACAGATATAGTCACCCTTATAAAACAAATAAATATGCACCATGGAAGCAAAAACAGACATGCTCCATTATCATTAAAATTTTAACCAGGCAAATTTTAAACAATTAAGCGTGCAAATGCACATATAAACCCAATTCCACTCCAGATTGGGAATGGCGTTACTAAATCATGGTAGCAGCACTTTCTGATAGGATATGCTGGGGTCCACAGGGAAATTAGAGTCCTATTACACATAGTCAAGTGCACATTACTAGCTGTTGGAAGGAGGTGCCAGGGTTGTAAACATCTCATATGGCCTGTACTCCATTAGATAAGGATATTAAAACCTCTGATCAATAAGACACCATGAAGCTATTATGGTCATTGGCAGTTAAAATGGCCCCAAACACTAGCTGGAGTCCACAAAGAACAGTGTGTTTTCCTATCTTTGGGTATCAGACGTAGCTGCCTTCTAAATCTTGCTGTTTGAGCTTTGCCCTCTGCCAAGAAGAAGCAAGGCTGCATTTGCATACTCTGCCTGGTGCCTGCAACATGAGAGCTTGAAGTGGGGATGTCAGAGGGGCCTGATTTATGTCACGTTAAGAGAGACTAGTAATTTCAGATCTTGTAATGGGGTTTTCATTCTTCTCGCTACATAATGCATGCAAACATTATCTTGATGCCTTTTAGAAAACTTGTCAAAATGCATGGGGCGAAGCAAATGTATTATATGTTTGCCTCCTGGAGACTGCAGCCGGGAGGAGAGTGGCTCCCAGAGATTTCAACTGTGCATAATTATAAGTGCTCTACAGCTAAGCAGCTATTGAACAGCCTACAGAGTGTCTGGGGATGGATGTGATGAAGCATCTGCACATCACTACTGCCTAATATGGTATACACACATGCACGCACATGGCACGATATCAGTATTACTCTCCTTTGTCCTACTAGGCAGAGCCATTTACCCAAGTTCCACTTACCTAAGTCTCAGAGCTCTGGTTCTCTGCAGGGAGGTAAAGGAGAAGCAAGGGCTCAGAGTTCTCTCTGTGTGTCTGGTGCTTAGCTTCTCATCTAGCATTCACAGTGGCATTTTGATCAAGTGGAATTATAAATCTGCCAGAACACCCCTGTGCTTTTGTGTGTGTGTGTGTGTGTGTGTGTGTGAGAGAGAGAGAGAGAGAGAGAGAGAGAGAGAGAGAGAGAGAACAATACAGAAATGAGGAAGCTCCAGGACTGTCAAACTATTCCTGCATGAAAACACAAGGAACTTATTTTAGAAGCACTCAAGTCAGGCCACTGCCATAGGACTTGCAGACACTGGCATTCCCTAGCGCCCCAGAATCTTGTTGAAGGGTGGGAGATGTTCAGCCTGTAGTTTCCTCCCTTAGCCCTATTCCCAGAACAATAATGTTCTGTTCATGCCAGGCTCTGAGAAACACACAGCCACTTCGGGTATATAGAGGTCACAAATGTAAAGGATGATATATAAAACAGATTAAATAAACTGCTGAGTTGAATATTGTCAGGGACATAGTAGAAATAGAGGTAGGCGGTAGGAGGAAAATGATTAAATTGCCTAATTTTATGAAAAACTATGTGAAAAAATGAAATTTGATATAAGATACCAAGAAAGATAAATTTTGTATAACTCACTCAGAGGTGGAAGGTACAAGGAAGGAAGATAATGTGTTGCGGCTCAAGGACCAAGTACTAATATATCTCTAAGGACACTAAGAAGATTTGGGGACATTAGTGGCTAAATGATGGAATTACAGATTTTTGAGGGCTTTGTCACATAGACGAAGGTAAAATTCAGGAGCCATTTTCATTGCTATCTTCCAATGATTCCTGAATACAGGGCCAGCTTCATAGGTGTTCTCTGCACAGTACCCAAAACCCAGTGCTCAGTGTGGTAGAAAAGCTATAAAGCATAATGAGTTAAGTAGAAAAACTCAGAATTAGAGTAGGAAAAAATCTTGCATGTGAATTACAGTCATGTATCACTTAATGATGAGGATACATTCTGAGAAAGGCATTGTCAATGTCTGAATATCGGTGTGTTCTTACATATCTAATAGGACAGCATACTACATCTCTAGGTATGCTGGAGCTGCAATGGAACTGCCTACTGTTTCTGGTTTGGCACAGTACTGAATAGTACAGACAGTGGCAACACAGTGCTATCTACACGTCTAAGTCAGTACACATGGAGAGGATACAACTAACATAGTAGGAGGTATGAATTCCTCAGCTCTGCGCAATCTTATGGGACCACAATCTTAGTGAAGGTCACATAGTTGACCAAATCCTCAATGTGGGAAAGAGACTGAAAGATTTCCTCCCAAGACTGGCCAAACTATATTGTGCCATCAAACTTTATAATTTTCTTAAAAAGAGTTCAGTCTGTAACCTTTGATATCTATTATCTATCACTAGCTGGCAATAAAAGGCCTCAAAGGAGTGCAGGGAAGGAAGAGGAGACTGGATCCTGATGACGGTAGGGCAGCTCACTAGTGGAAGATAGGAGAACATTTCCTGATGAGGAGATGATGATGGACATTTGAAAGACAACATTAATGATTTATCATATTCTTGAATGTTGTATTACTGAATAACATTAATGATTTATCATATCAATGTCATATTACTGTACATAATATCATTAAAGATGGATTTCTTTCTCTAATAGAAATGATAATACAGGGACAAATAAGTCCATCATTTCAGTTTCTTTGCCTACTTTGCTACTTTGACTTGGAAACTCTGTTCACCTCCTAGATTAGCAAAATGGATTTTCTCTCTTCAGGCAATGCTGTTTTTTTTTTTCCATAATCCCTTCAAATTTAAAACATTGGCTTATTCCAAGAATTTATCCCATTTATTCCAAGCATTTATTCCAAATATTTAATCTTTCTGTCCTTAAATTAGGTGTTGCATGGAGGCTGCTTATTTGTTCCCGGCTGCTCAGCCATGAAATAATCACACAGAAACCATATTATTTGCAATACTGTTTGGCCAATAGCTTAAGCATATTTCTGGATAACTCATATCTTAAATTAACCCATCTCAATTAATCTGTGTATCACCATGAGGCTGTGGCTTACTGGGTAAAATTACAGAGTCTATCTCTGGCAGGGCAACAAGCTTCTCCTGACTCTGCTTTCTTTCTCCCCGTATTCAGTTTAGTTTTTCCCCACCGAGTTGCATTCCACCCTCCTCTTTGCCTACCTAGCTCTGTTCTACCCCTATCAGCCCAAACCAGTTTCTTTATTAACCAATAGTATTCACAGCATACAGAGGGGAATCCCACATCAGTTAGGTTTTTATTTCTAATATTAAATCAAACAGTGTTCAAGTTGATTTTTAGTGTGGAGTTTGACCTGGGGCATGGTTATCAGTTAAAACTAAAGAGATAGCTCTTTACTTGTTAGATGAAGCAGGGCAGGACTCTGTCACAACTGAAGACAGTGATGCCACATAGAGGGGCTTAGAAAAACATTTCTTTCTAAGAAGATCCTTCTCTATCCCTGTTATCAAGGTAGGATTCACATGAAACTCATGGGAACAGGTAGCATCACATATACCCTAGGATAGGGAATAGAAGGGCTCAAAAGCAAATTGCTTAAGTCTAAGATTTGACACCTGAGATAGAGAGGTGGCTCAGTAATTAAGAACGCTTGCTGCTCTCATGGAGGATCCAGGCTCAGTTACCAAAACTCACATGGTGGCTCATAACTACCTCAAACTCCAGATCCAAGGCATCCGGGGTCCTCTTTGGTATCTGAGCATACTAGGCACCCATGTGGTCTGCATGTATATAAGCAGACAAACCACTGACATACATAAAATAAAAATAAATATATCTAAAAGAAGCTGACATCTGGAGGACTGCAAATGCTTTTTGAATAATCTAATTGAGTAAAATTTACAGAGATCGAAGCTATAGAAGCTTCAGTAGATAGAAATCATCATCTACCTTAGTTCTTGTTTCTGTTTCTGTATTTGAAATGATGTATAAATAGTTTATTTCAGCTTAAAGTTTTCATCATTACATTAAAAGCAAAGCATCAGCTTTGTAGGAGCTCATCTTCTTGATGAAGACATTAGATCAAAAATATTTCATATTCCTCATGCAAATTAATTGCTAACAAACAAGACAGCAGTGACCAGAGGAAGTATGATACTACAGCACTTTATTACTCAACTTGGAGATTTTTGTTGGCCTCATAAGCTCAGTCAAGTATCTGTCCATTGTAGCTCACTTCTAAAGGAGATAGTTCAAGGGTATTCATGAATGGACAGCAGAAGAATTAGATGAATGGAAGAAGTAAATAAATCATAGTTTGCTTTTATGTTAAAATAAACACTGTAGTTTGAAGTTCCTTTTGGAAGCCATCACTAATTAAAGTTGCAAGATTTTCCAGAGATAATATTAAATTATTAACATGGAAAATAAATACTACAAGCAAACTATGGGTCATCTCAAATTGTTATCATATTGCTTCAGTTAAAATAATAATAATAATAATGTCCTATTAGTACACGTCAAAGAAAGAAAGAAAAGATATTTCCACAATTTTATGTTTATATGTGTGCATGGCATGCATGTACACAGGTCTGTGTGTATACATAGGGACTTGAGGTTAGCTTTGAGTGCCTTTCTTGATTGCTTTCTAGTTTATATTTCAAAATAGGGTGTCTCTCTCTAAACATAAAGTGAATTATTTCCAGCTAGTTTAGCTAGCATGCTTGCTCCAAGGACCCTGTCTCTGTCTTCAAAGTTCCAGGACTACAGAAGCTCACCATTCATGCCTAGCTTTTACACAGGTTCCAGGGAATTTGACTCCAGTCCTCGTGCTTGGGTAGCAGTGCTTTATTCTCTAGACATGTCCCCTAACAGCCGATAATTTAGAAAAGAAATATGAAACCAAATGGAGCAACTCTTTGTTTAACTAGTTGACTTAAAAGAAAGTGCTACCCCCGAACACTTTTTTGGACTTCTGAATTCCTAAGATGCCTCCATAGAGAATACATTCTGATTTAGATATTCAGTTTAGCCACTTGTATCAAGCCCTAGTGAGAGCCTTGCTTTCAGAAGGTCCTTACCTGTCTGAAAGTTCCTTCTTCATTAACTCTAGTCAACATGTCCTTTATCCAAGGTAGCCTACCCAACAACCAAACAGGAATGTGCCTTTGTCCTGCCTCACACCCCAGTACCTGGAAAGCAATTAAATCCCATTTCCATCAAATAGATGTCAAGTTCCACCTGACATGGAAGCACTGTTATCAGAAAAGAAGAAATAAGGTATTTCGCAATCAAAACCAGAGGGATTTCATTCCCAAAGTTTGTATTGACAAGAATTAGGCAGATAGCAACAATATGATGCAAGAGAAAAGAACTTGAGTTTTCCGGTGACAGTGAACTTGACAAAGAACAAAACTCAGGTGCTAATCACTTGCATGTGTCATGTGCTAACATCTCACAGTCAAGGAGGAGCAAATAAGGGACCGAATCATTGTAACTGCCTATATTAAGATTACTATTTCACGTATCAAACTAAAAATAATGAGTTTAGCAAGCCTAATGGTAATAAATTGGTTACTAATTAAGTTGAACCTCTTCTGTGCATAGGTATCTTCCACCCTCTTGTGGATATACATATGTTCTCATACGTGTTCCTTAGTTTCCATTTTACGTGTGCAATTCTTAGACTTACTGGGCAGAAATTACAAAGAGGAAATTACATTTGTAGATATCACAAATTTTATAAACCTATTATTTACTTTTACATTACTGCAGTAGAATGTTTGACAGGCCTGGCTTATAAAAAAAAGTTTCATTTTTGCTAATAATGTTGTAAGGCTTCATCCCATAGAGTCAGAGAAGACATGACAGCTCATCTCAGTCCATGGCTACAAGAGCATGTGGATTATCTTGTATGCCTCACAGTAAGGATGAAAAATAGTCAGGTACAACTTCAAAGGCCAATACCTAGTGAACTGCTAGACCCCATCTTCTAAAGGTTCCATGGTCTGATCTGGAGAGACGGTTCCATGAGCATCTACAGCCACTTCTGATGACCTTAATTCCTCTGATTCCCAGGACCCACATGGAAGAAGGAAAAAGTCAATATCTACAAGTTGTCCTTTGACCTCCTTGTGCACAAACTCAAGTTCTCTGTCTCCCTGTCTCATCTCTGTCTTTCTCTCTCTCTCTCGCATGCACACAAATAACACACACACACACACACACACACACACAAATAAAATATTTTTAAAGAAAAGGATGGTTCCACAGTTTTAAAAACAGTATAGCATGCGAGGTTGAACAACAGGTTCAAGGCATGATCTGCTAGGAACATTTTAGTCTCAAACTATAACCCTAATGAACCCTAAGAATCTATTTCAAACATGAACTTAGACAATGCCAATGAGATTAAAACTGTGGGGACAGCAGCACTAGAAATCTGCTGTGTGCTGCTGCATGATAGAATCACAAAAGAGAGCAGTAATGTATAGTTCAAAAAGCTAGGAAAGCTATTTGGAAAGCTTTGACCAAAGAGGAACGATGAAAGTCTGAAAAGTCAATTATTTAGCTGGGTTTAAACATTGCACAGTATTTACATGTATTGAAACACCACATGGAATTTCACTAATAGGAATAAATTTAATTTTATATGTATCAATTTAAAATAAATTTTAAAATCACCAGGAAAAAAATGCAAGTATGCATCACAACAAAACATCTCACTTTACTCATCATAAACCATTAAAAAGAGCAAGTATTGATGGGTATGTGGAGGAAAGGAAATCCCAGCACACAGTAGGCATGTAAGTTAGTTCAATCATTAAGCACAACAGCAAGGAGATTCCACAAAATTTGCCATTAGAACAAGCATCTGATCTAGCAGGTCTACGACCCTAGATCCAATGAAAGTAAATAAATTCAAAAGAATAAAGAGATGTCTGCACTCCCATGTTCATATCAATATTATTTTACAGCAGCCCTAAAGTAGAAACTTCTTAAATGTCCATCAAACGATAAAGGGGTCAAAAATAGAGAACACACAAAATGTAGTCGTATTTACCTATAAAAATTTTAAATAAATAAATAACATCACATATATATTGAGGGCCTAGGTTGTTGGTTTTCAGAACCCTACTGCTCATACTGGGTTACCTTGTCCAACCTTAATATAAGGGGATGTGCTTAGTCTGACCTTAATATGCTGTGTTTATTGATATCCATGGGAAGCCTGCCCCTTTCTGAACAGAGACAAAGGAGGAGTGTATTGGCACAGGGAATAGAGAGGAGATGGGAGGGGGGCTGAAAGGAGAGGAGAGTGAAGAAGCT
Organism: Microtus obscurus; assembly: GCA_963919715.1. Taxonomy (NCBI): domain Eukaryota; kingdom Metazoa; phylum Chordata; class Mammalia; order Rodentia; family Cricetidae; genus Microtus; species Microtus obscurus. The sequence continues at coordinate 3,062,985 of CAWTZC010001472.1, forward strand.
GGGGTCAGGATGTAAAATGAGTAAATAAATTTAATAAACAAATAAAATCTTGTTATATGTGGAATCATGGATAGACCTGATTATTATACTAAGTAAAATAAGACAGATTTTAAGGAAAGTTTAAGCAAGATTAATAAAAGCTCAAAGAGATATTGGGGTTCATCCTGAAGACCAGAAAAGCAAAGCAGTCTATGGCTCTTACCTTGACTTCACAGTCTGAAATGACAATTCTGCCTCCAGGAATCTCAGAATGAGACTGAGACTGTGAGCTGCCTCCTCCCACTTTATAATCCTCTCTAGGGCTGGGATTAAAGGTGTGCACCACTGGGATTAAAGGCATGCATTTGCCAGTTTCTATGGCAGCTAGTGTGTCTACTGGGATTAAAGATGTGTATTATCACTGCCTGGAGTGGAGTGGAACTGTTTTACTATTTGATCTTCAGGCAAGCATTGTTTATGAAAATACAAATGAAATGCCACTACAGAAAGTATTATGTGATGTTGTTCATATGTACAGTTTTCAAATTTGTATTCCAAATATTGACAGAAGAATAGAGGCTACTAGTAACGGAATGGGTTAGAAGTGAGAGGGGAGCAGAAAGGTTGATCAATGAGTTCTTAGTTAAAGTTCTTGTGTGTCATCACCTAAGTGTCAATTAATGCTAATAACAATCATAACCATGAAAACTATAAACAATATTACTTACATTTCAAAAAGATAAAAGAAAGTATTTTGAAAATGCAACCATATAAAATAAAAATATTAATAAAATAGATACGTTAACCTTATTTAAACAATTCACAAAAAATACATGTATAAAAACATTTTTGGGTGTTGTATGAAAGGAGAGAAGGTTAGCACTCCCCTTGACAAGGATGGAAGAGGTCCTTGGGCCTAACAACACGCATACGGTTAAGGCATTGCCACCTACTTCGTGGCATCTAACCACTGTTTTTGCAACTCAAAGAAGGCAAACACACAAACTCTATGACTAAAAAACTGACTGGAGTTAACAACCACTGGTCATTATTATCCCTTAATGTCAATGGACTCAACTCACCTATAAAACGGCACAGGCTAAGAGATTGGATACGCAAACAGGATCCAACATTCTGCTGTTTACAAGAAACACACCTCAACCACAAAGACAGGCACCTACTTAGAGTAAAGGGATGGGAAAAGGTTTATCAAGCAAATGGACCTAAGAAACAAGCAGGTGTGGCCATACTAATTTCTAACAAAGTTGACTTCAAACTTAAATCAATCAGAAGAGATGGAGAGGGACATTTTATACTCATAACAGGAACAATTCATCAGGATGAAGTCTCAATCCTGAATATCTATGCCCCTAATATAAAAGCACCCACGTACGTAAAAGAAACATTACTAAAACTCAAGGCTGCCATCAAACCGCACACGCTAATAGTAGGAGATTTCAACACTCCTCTTTCACCAATGGACAGGTCAATCAGACAGAAATCTAACAGAGAAATTAGAGAATTAATGGAGGTAATGAATCAATTGGACTTAATTGACATCTATATAATATTCCACCCAAATAGGAAAGAATATACCTTCTTCTCTGCAGCTCATGGAACCTTCTCGAAAATTGACCACATCCTCGGTAACAAAGCAAACTTCCACAGTTACAAAAAAATATCCATAACCACCTGTGTCTTATCAGATCACCATGGACTAAAGTTAGAATTCAACAACAATGCTACCCCCAGAAAGCCTATAAACTCATGGAAACTGAACAGTCAACTATTGACCCACACCTGGATCAAAGAAGAAATAAAGAAAGAAATTAAAGTCTTCCTTGAATTCAATGAAAATAAAGAAACAACATACTCAAACTTATGGGACACTTTGAAAGCAGTCCTAAGGGGAAAGTTCATAGCCCTTAGTGCCTACTTAAAGAAAACAGAGAAAACATACATTGGAGACTTAACAGCCCACCTGAAAGCTCTAGAAAAAAAAGAAGCAGACTCACCTAGGAGGAGTAGAAGACTGGAAATAGTCAAATTGAGGGCGGAAATCAACAAAATAGAAACACAGAAAACAATCCAAAGAATCAATGAAACAAAAAGCTGGTTCCTGGAAAAAATCAACAAAATTGATAAACCCCTATCCAAACTAATCAAACGGCAGAGAGAGAATTTGCAAATTAATAAGATCAGAAATGAAAAGGGGGACATAACCACAGACATAGAGGAAATTCAGAGAATCATTAGATCTTACTACAAAAGCCTGTATGCCACAAAACTGGAAAATGTAAAAGAAATGGACACTTTTTTTAGATAAATACCATATACCAAAGTTAAATCAGGACCAGGTGAACAATCTAAATAGACCTGTCAGTCGCGAAGAATTAGAAGCTGTTATCAAAAACCTCCCTACCAAAAAAAGCCTAGGACCAGATGGTTTCAATGCAGAATTCTACCAGAATTTCCAAGAAGTCCTAATACCTATATTCCTTAAGGTATTTCACAATATAGAAACTGAAGAGTCATCGCCAAATTCCTTTTATGAAGCTACAGTCACTCTGATACCAAAACCACACAAAGACTCAACCAAGAAAGAGAATTACAGGCCAATCTCACTCATGAACATCGACGCAAAAATCCTCAACAAAATACTGGCAAACCGTATCCAAGAACACATTAGAAAAATTATCCATTTTGATCAAGTAGGCTTCATCCCAGAGATGCAAGGCTGGTTCAACATACGAAAATCTATCAATGTAATCCATCATATAAATAAACTGAAAGAAAAAAAACATATGATCATTTCATTAGATGCTGAAAAAGCTTTTGACAAAATTCAACATCCCTTTATGATAAAAGTCTTGGAGAGATTAGGGATACAAGGGTCATACCTAAACATAATAAAAGCTATTTACAGCAAACCGACAGCTAACATCAAACTAAACGGAGAGAAACTCAAAGCCATCCCACTTAAATCAGGAACACGACAAGGCTGTCCACTCTCTCCATACCTCTTCAATATAGTGCTTGAAGTTTTAGCAATAGCAATAAGACAACACAAGGCGATCAAGGGGATTCGAATTGGAAAGGAAGAAGTTAAACTTTCGTTATTTGCAGATGATATGATAGTGTACATAAGCGACCCCCAAAACTCCACCAAAGAACTCCTACAGCTGATAAACACCTTTAGTAATGTGGCTGGATACAAGATCAACTCCAAAAAATCAGTCGCCCTCCTATACACAAAGGATATGGAAGCAGAGAGGGAAATCAGAGAAGCATCACCTTTCACGATAGCCACAAACAGCATAAAATATCTCGGGGTAACGCTAACCAAAGAAGTGAAGGATCTATTTGACAAGAACTTTAAGGCATTGAAGAAAGAAATTGAAGAGGATACCAGAAAATGGAAGGATCTCCCTTGCTCCTGGATTGGGAGGATCAACATAGTAAAAATGGCAATCCTACCAAAGGCAATTTATAGATTCAATGCAATCCCCATCAAGATCCTATCAAAATTCTTCACTGATCTTGAAAGGACAATAATCAACTTTATATGGAATAACAAAAAAACCCAGGATAGCCAAAACAATCTTATACAATAAAGGAACTTCTGGAGGCATTACCATCCCTGACTTTAAACTCTATTACAGAGCTACAGTAATGAAAACAGGGTGGTATTGGCATAAAAATAGAGAAGTCGACCAATGGAATCGTATAGAAGACCCGGATTTTAACCCACAAACCTATGAACACCTCATTTTCGATAAAGGTGCTAAAAGTATACAATGGAAGAAAGAAAGCATCTTCAACAAATGGTGCTGGCACAACTGGATGTCAACCTGTAGAAGAATGAAAATAGACCCATATCTATCACCATGCACAAAACTCAAATCCAAATGGATCAAAGACCTCAATATCAATCTGAACACACTGAACCTGATAGAAGAGAAAGTGGGAAGTACCCTACAACAGATGGGCACAGGCGATCGCTTCCTAGGTATAACCCCAGCAGCACAGTCATTAAGGGCAACATTGAATAAATGGGACCTACTGAAACTGAGAAGCTTCTGTAAAGCAAAAGACACTGTCACTAAGACAAAAAGGGAACCCACTGACTGGGAGAAGATCTTCACCATCCCCGCAACAGACAAAGGTCTGATCTCCAAAATATATAAAGAACTCAAGAAACTAGACTTTAAAATGCTAATTAACCCAATTAAAAAATGGGGCACTGATCTGAAGAGAGAATTCTCAATAGAAGAAGTTCAAATGGCCAAAAGGCATTTAAAGTCATGCTCAGCCTCCTTAGCAATCAGGGAAATGCAAATCAAAACAACATTGAGATATCACCTTACACCTGTCAGAATGGCTAAAATCAAAAACACCAATGATAGCCTTTGCTGGAGAGGCTGTGGAGAAAGGGGTACCCTCATCCATTGCTGGTGGGAGTGCAGACTTGTGCAGCCACTTTGGAGAGCAGTGTGGCGGTTTCTCAGGAAAATTGGGATCAACATACCCATGGACCCAGCAATGCCACTCTTGGGAATATACCCACGAGATGCCCGATCATATGACTAGGACATTTGTTCAACTATGTTCATAGCAGCATTGTTTGTAATAGCCAGAACCTGGAAGCAACCTAGATGCCCTTCAATGGAAGAATGGATGAAGAAAGTATGGAATATATATACATTAGAATACTACTCAGCGGTAAAAAACAATGACTTTGCGAATTTTGCATGCAAATGGATGGAAATAGAAAACACTATCCTGAGCAAGGTAACCCAGACCCAAAAGGATGAACATGGGATGTACTCACTCATAATTGGTTTCTAGAGATAAATAAAGGTCAGTGAGTCTATAATTTGATACCCTAAAGAAACTAAATAAGAAGGTGAACCCACAGAAAAGCATATAGCTATCCTCCTGGTTATGGGAAGTAGACCAGATTGCCGGGCAAAAATTTGGGATCTTGGGGGTGTGGTGGGAGGGGTGGTAAGGGGAGAAGGGGAGAGAAATGTGAGAAGGGGAGGGTGGGGGGAACTTGGGGAAACGGGATGATTGGGATAAAGGAAGGTTGGTTAGGGGAGCAGAGAAGCACACATCTTAATTAAGGGAGCCATCTTAGGGTTGGCAAGAGACTTGGATCTAGAGGGGCTCCCAGTTGCCCAGGGCGATGTCCCCAGTTAGCTCCTGGGGCAGCTGTGGATAGGGAACCTGAAATGACTCTATCCCATAGCCATACTGATGAATATCTTGCATATCACCATAGAAACTTCATCTGGTGATGGATGGAGATAGAGACAGAGACCCACACTGGAGCACTGGACTGAGCTCCCAAAGTCCCAATGAGGAGCAGAAGGAGGGAGAATATGAGCAAAGAAGTCAGGACCACAAGGGGTGTGCCCACCCGTGGAGACAGTGGGGCTGATTCTTTGGGAGCTCACCAAGGCCAGCTGGACTCTGACTGAAATAGCATGGGATAAAACCGGACTCTCTGAATTTGGCGGACAATGAGGGCTGCTGAGAAGCCGAGGACCATGGCACCAGCTTTTGATCCTACTTCATGCTCTGGCTTTGTGGGAGCCTACCCAGTTTGGATGTTCACCTTCCTAGACCAGGATTGAGGGGGGAGGACTTTGGACTTTCCACAGGGCAGGGAACCCTGACTGCTCTTCAGGCTGGAGAGGGAGGGGGAGGAGTGGGGGGAGGGGAGGAGGAGAGGGAGGAGTGGGAGGGAAATGGGAGGCGGGGAGGAGGCAGAAATTGCTTTTTTTTTTCCAATAAAAAAAAAGAAAGAAAAACATTTTTGGTACATAATTAGTATTATAGTGTTTGTTCTTCAATAACAGTCAAAGAATCAAAGAAACAACCCAGATGGTTTTTGAGATGATCAACAAGATTTAGAAGTGTTAGTCAAATTAACTGAAAGAGAGGATCCACATGAGTAGAACTGGAGATGAAAAGGAGAGAGATATCAATGACATCCACGGGACTGTAAAGACTCTCTTCAAAAAGCTTTACTCCATAAAGCTTTGACTACCATGAAACACTTTTACAGATACAATAAAACATGTGCACAGAAGAACTCACAGTCTTTAGGAAAACATGTAAAGACATGGGCAATCTCAAGCTGGACAAAATTCCAACATGAAGAAGAAAGGTGGTCATGAATTTCCATCCCTAGATGAGGAACTACTGGCCATTGATAGCATCTAGGAGATGGAAAGCCAGTTTTCTTTAAGGGTATGACACCAGGTAGGTTGGCCATGTTCAAGGAGGTCATCCTTGAGTATTTGAGCAACAAATTGGACTCCATAGTGTCAAAAAAAAAAAAGACTTAAATATAGGTGGGCAAGGCTTTGGGTTGTTTCTGGGATGAGCTAGTAGGGGAGAAAAATGTGATCGAAATACTCTGTAATAAATTCTCAAAGGATTAATGAAATGTTGTTTTAAAAACTAGGAAAGTGGGGAATTTAAAAATATATCACAAATATAGATTTTGTTCAATACCCCCACTGGTCTTCTGACCTAAGCTATCCTTCTTAACAGTATTGCTAAAATAGTTACCTCAGCGGTACCTCTGTCCCATCTCCTGGACCTTGTGATTTTTTTTTTTTTGCTTGATACAGGTGCTGCGGCATTCACAGTGGCTGGTGGCTTCACAAAAGGCTCTGCCCTCTGAGATTTATGTAATTCTGAGTCACCTCATTAAAGTTATTGTCCAAATGCCATCTTCTTGAGTCTACCCTGTCATTTCCAACATGACTACACAAACCACCAATTGTTCTTTGTTCTCTTACAATCTATTTTATTTTCCCTACAGCGTTTTCCTCCTCTCTGATGGAACATATTTTACATAGTTATTATGTCTAGTGCCTGTTTGTCAGGCAGGCAGAATATAATTTCCATAAGAGAATTTATATTGTACAAGGAAAGGTGCCTGCTATAATATAAATTCAAAACTAAGGTTGGTTAGCCTAAGGAGTAAGATTAAGTATGCAAAAGGCACAAGTAAAGATATAGAGAGAATGAACTGATACTGAATCAGCTTGTGGAACTCAACAATGGTTTTCTATACTAGAAGTAATTTAGAAACAATTCTTAAGAATAGTCTTATGAATAGGTACAAATTGCAGAAGAATTAACTAAATCAAAGACTTGAAAGACTTTAATGAATAAAATTTCAGTCTTGAAGAAAGGACAAAAATCAATATCTCAACAGAGATGCTTATCTCAATTCTTCCCTTCAATACATCAGTAAGCTCAATGCAGCTGCATTATGAACAGCACTTGACTATTTGGTAAAGTTGTTTAAGTACATATTTGAAATTGTAAGGAAGCATAGGAACATACCAGCCTCCAAAATACTGACATTTGACATTTTGCAGCCAAATAGAAGTCATATAACAGAGGCAAAAATCAGGATGCAAAACAGCTTCCTTGAGACTTTGCCACAGGAGCACAACACTGAGTCAAAAGAGCAGAACACACAGAGATGCCTTGGTTTATAGTAAAGTCAGTACCATAAATAATTCTAACCTGTGTTCAAGAGAAAGGATCACTGATAAATCAATCATCAATCAATCAATAAACCTTTATTGTTACTTAGCACAACATAAAAATGGACTGCAACTGAATTACATACTTCCAGTTCCCCCAGCTTATCTGGATCCCTATGTAGACCAGGCTAGTATTGAATTTACAGAAATCCTGTCTGCCTTTACTTCCCGGGATCTAGGATCAAAAGTGTATGCCACCACATCCAACAGTTCATATTTGATCTGAAACAATTGAGACTATCTTTATAATATAATATCAGCAAATATTCCTAAAATTGCAAATCTAAGCAAAAATAAAATAAAGGAATCTTAGTAGATAACAAATTAAGATTTCTAGGGAAGAACTCCAGAATAACTGGATGAAATAGAAGACATTTTAAGTATCAAAAACTGACAGAGAATTTGTTCCTAGGAAACAGCAGACTGTTTTTGTTGAGAGGAAAAATACAGAGTCAATAAAAGAAAATGGGCAAAGATGTGGATAGCAATTTAGATAACCGAACACAAAATATCCCCTGGTATATGAAGTTACACATCAACTCACCAATAGAAAAAAAAATGACGTCTAAGACAACAATGGACTTCACTTAACTGAATCTCGATGAAAAGTAGAGTTGTGTTAATATCGTGTATGCCTTACTACGAGATGAGGACAAAAGATGTCACACCTATTTTATTACTCCCAGTCCTGAAACAGTTTCTTAGTCTTTCATTTTTGTCCCTTACCATAGGACTATGATGACTGTAGGTAAATTCACTGTAAGATGCCCTTAGTCAGTCCTTTTTGGTGTTTTCTTCTGATTAGACTGGGTTTCAGGTTTGTCAGCAGTAGGTCCTTACTGTCACTTTGTGGAGAGCAACCAACAGACTTGGCAATGGTCTAGGGGGTCCCTTTGGCCTACGGTTTGATTAGATACAACTCTTCCCTTGAACTGGACATTTCACTTGGAGATGATTCTTTGTATTCCTGTTTTGCTTGTTTTGTTTGGTGGAGGGAGTTGTGTGTGTGTGTGTGTGTGTGTGTGTGTGTTTGTGATTCCTTTCAGATGTCTTTCATACACTTCTGTTCTGCTTAAGTAACATAACAATAAAAGGATTCCCAATAACATTCAGCTATGCCCATAGATCACTGTCTTGCTCAGGGATCATTAAAGATGATTCCTGCAGCAGATGGGAACAAATACACAGACCCCAACTGAACAAAGGGCAGTGAATAAGAGACACTGGAACACGCAGTCCTACATTGGATGTCTCCATCAAATACCTCCCCTTGTGGCTCAGGAAACCCTACAGAAGAAGTAAAAACAGTGCATCTGCAACTTACTGTCTATGTTATTCTTGTTAGTCAGTGAGCTCCTGACATCCCTGTCTTAAATTAGACACAATTAGAAGTTTTTTTGTAAGAGTGCTGGGGATCTGAACTCAAGCCCTCACACCTGTGAGATAAGTGACAAAGCCAGCTAGCTGCCCACCACCAATATTTTTAAGGTAAGCAAAAGCCAGATCGTCATAGAAAACTTTGCAAAATAACCTTATTGTTTTTGCTTTGTTTCATTTTAATGCTCAAGAATCTAAAGCCAGATAACAGACAATGCACTCTAACTTCAAACTTCCATTTGAAAGGCTTGTAAGGCATGACCTTTACCTTACCTTTACCTTACCTGAAGGTTGATGAGTACATTAATTTTAAGTTTGCAATGGTTGTATTTAGTTTAAATTTCCAAATTGTGTACTGTTAGAGAAATCCTAATTTCATATGCATATTCAATGACCTAAATAAACTATAAAATGCATTTGTTGCTGATGTGGGAGTGATTTCTTTTCAATAAAGAAACTGCCTAGGCCCATTGATAGCCCAACCCTTAGGTAGGCGGAGTAAACAGAACAGGATTCTGGGAGAAAGAAGCTGAGTCAGAAGGAGTCGCCATGATTTCTTTATTACTACAGGTGGCGCCCAGACGTGATGGGCTAAATCCACTTAAAAACCTGAGAGAGCTTAATTTTGAACAGAGAAAAAACAGAGTTTAACACAGATTTTTGCTGTTTGTTGGAGGCGTGCCGTAGAGAGATTTCCTGATTCAACAATAGCAGCAGAAAAAAAGCTGTGTCATTTTAAAGTGTGGCTTCCTGGGGCTGTACTGCCAGCGTGAACTCTGGTTTTAAAGCATTTCAAGGCTTTTACGGAACTGGATGTTTCTGTTCCCGCTTGGGATCAGAGGAGAATGCTCTGAGACCTTGCAGATGGCTCAGCGGCTCAGGGCTCTCTGCCTGCACCTGGACAGAAGGCAAATTCAGGCTTAAGCAGGCGAAAGAGCATGGCGGATTCCTTCTGCCATTCAGAGACCTGTTTTCAGACTGTGCAATGCTCTGCCTGTCAGATTTGATTGTAACTTGGATGAAAAGAATTTCTGTGCTGCACGCTCAGTCTCAGAATTAAACTGCTGAATGCGGCTCCAATGTGGACTTGCTGTGTGCCTGGAACTGTGCACAGCTCAGGCACATCAAATAGATCTGAGGCAGGAGCGGCTGCTCCATGCTGAACTGTGCTGACCTCAGGGAGGAACTGCCGTAATTACCATAATAATAGCGCAGTTAAGGTTTAGACTTGGCAGGATACAGGCAGTAAGTTTTTAAAAAGTGTTCCTGGACATTAAAGAATTACAGATTCACAATGGAACAGATTCAGACATAAAAGACCACTAAATGAGTCACAATGTTGGATAAATGTACGTAGGCTTGAGAGAGAGAAGAAAAAGAATATAGACAATAAAGTTAATGCCTTTAAAAATAAAAAGGTAAAGTCTTTAAAGAGACAGAATACAGATAGTTAAGAGAGTAAAAAAAAAAAATAAAGAAAAATAAGCCACGTAAAAATGGAAAATTCACAGAGAGTCTGGATTATGTACATTGTATTTTCTTTAAAATTTTTGACTGTGAAGGAGCTAACTACAGAGAGTCATTTCATTACATGGACTGCCAAGCTAAACCAGAATGGATATCATGAGGGTATGACTTCAGAATTTGGGTCTAAGGATATGATGCTTCGGAAAGGGTCTTCTTTTGTTTTCACAGAGGACCAGACCCTATGGATTTCTTTTATTCCAATTTGGTGTGATAGACCACGCACTCCTGAAAGGTTGCTGTGAACACCCTCAAAAAATTACTTCACTCAACTGCCAACTGAGATGACCCTGGCACACAGGTTACACCATGAAAGATCTGATTAACAGCGCCCCCATTCAGCAGGAAGCAGTTTAGAGAGAAAAAACTTCGCCCATGTTCCCAAAATATTGTTTATAAATGTTGTTTTAAATTTAAAGGGGGATATGATATAGATAGGAATAATTTGCATTGGTGTGGATTTTAAGGTCAATTTTGTTACATGTATATGTATTTCTGATATTGATTAAGGTATTATGATTGTGTAGTTCATTTAAAATGTAATGTATAATTAGAAAATATAGGTTGCTGTTAAATAATCATAAATAATAGTCAAGATTGTAGTCATGTTAGATTTTCTAGATATATAGAGATTTACTTCAGTTAGATAGGCATTCTTCATATCTTTCAAAGACTGCAGAATATGGCATTTAAAATATTGTAATAACTTAGGGGTTTTCATGAAAATGAGACACGTCTGCTCCTAGCAGTACCAATCTACTTCGAGAGGAAGATGGGCATTGAAGAGGATCCTAATGGAGTTTGATAGCCATTGGGCAAGAAACTGCTCTTGCCTGGACTATTGCATAAACTAGACACAGAGAACCTGCAGAGAGAGAACTGCTGAACTTGCCTAAAGGTAAGATGGTCTTTTAGGGTTCCTGATTCATAAAAGAGTCTATGAGACATTCTACAGGACACAGCAGAAAGTGACTGAACTGTCTTTGGAATTTCCTGCTTCATGGAACTGTCTGCTGGATACTATGGGCCTGAAGGCCGAAGATAGATGCCCCAACGGTACAGAGGAACTTTGGGTGACTGTACAGGCAGCGAGATGTCTCTGTCATTTCTAGAATGTTTGGACTTCTTGTTTACTGTAGTTTTATATCCTTCTGGAGTCTTTGATGGAGTTGAAGAATGGATAGTTATAGTTTTCCTTAGTTATGATAAAAGATAAAGTAGATATAAATATTGTAACTGTAATTCTTACTTGATAACTGTTTTGTTATATGTAATTTTACTATGTTAAAGTTAAAGCCTTTCTTTTTTGTTTAAACAAAAAAAGGGGAAATGATGTGGGAGTGATTTCTTATCAATAAAGAAACTGCCTAGGCCCATTGATAGCCCAACCCTTAGGTAGGCGGAGTAAACAGAACAGGATTCTGGGAGAAAGAAGCTGAGTCAGGAGTCGCCATGATTCTCCCATTTCAGGCAGATGCAGGTTAAGATCATTCCTGGTAAGCCAGCTCGTGGGCTACACAGAATATTAGAAATGGTTTAGTTTAGTATGTAAGAGCTAGCCAATAAGAGGCTAAAACTGATGGGCCAGGCAGTGTTTAAATGAATACAGTTTGTGTGTTGTTATTTCGGGCATAAGCTAGCCAGGCGGCCAGGGTGATGGGGATGCAACCCCACTGCCCCTATTTCAACATGTTGCCACTCATTTATATGCCAAAATTGCAACCAAAATCAAAGTTTACATTTGTTCTGTTTAGTATTCCCAAATATAAATGCATAGCAATTGACTGTGAGTTGAAGTTTTTAATAAGGACAGTATTGGACTTTTTCTAGGAATGGAGATTACAGTCTTCTTCTTTGCTGACATTGATCAAAGGAAAAAGACCTAACATACATTAGCCACAAGCAAAATAAGCACAAATAATAAATTCATAAAATATATATGTTGCTCCGTAAATGCAAATTTGCTTTTTTATTTCTTTCTCTCTGTGTGTCTGTCTGTCTTTCTATTTGTAGGGTGCTGGAAATTGACCCAGAGTCTTTAGCATTCTAAATAAGAATTCTGCTACTGAGCTACACACCTAAGACCAAATATTTTTTAAATTACCATTTAAATTAGAATTTTCAAATTAGCAAATGATTTCTGGTTTATTTTTGCAAATAATGTGCAGTTTATGAATACTTTAGTTTGTCTTCATTGTTTTCCAGACGGAAACATTCACATTTAGTTATTATGTAGATGCTAGTTAGTCATTTCCTAAGGCATTTATTGCTGTTTTGTGGATAGAAATAAATTATGAATCATAAATTCATCCAAACATAATTTTGTCAGCATCTTGAAGTCAACATGAAATGAATACTAATTGAATTTGCTCAAACACTAAAAACTTAAATGTGTTCTACTGCTTTGATGCACTGCATATAATAATCCATGTAATACTTTGTAGTTTTGGGTGGCATCTTCCTAAAACCTGAGTTGCTTTTTGAGATGAATTTCATCTGCACAGGTACCATTCCTCAACAGTAATTAATGGTTTTTATAATTAACCTAAATACATGTGATTATAGGATTTTCAACCTGTAATTACACTGCCTAAATTAGAAAATTATGGCACCAAATGAAATAATTATGAAAGGTGATGACTTTAAATAAAATCTATGCTAAAGTATATTTTGTTTACTTAGGAGAACACGTGATTAGCAAAATTACACAGTATTCTCTTCTTCCCTGCCATGTACATCTGAAAAAAAAGAAAGAAACAAGCATTTACTACTGATTGCTCCCCTCCAAGGTGAGGAAGTCACTGTCCCCAGGAAGGTGTAAGGGAATCCATCTGAGTCCCCACCGCGGTTTGACAAGAATGTGAGAGAGTACACATGGGAACTGACAGTCCTTGTCAGAAGCATCATGGCAGTTCTGCTGGAGTGGTTCCATTCCTTGTTTTAAATCCAGAAATCCACCTCTGGCTAACACTGTTAGAATTAGAGAGTAAGTCACATGACTGGGTGGAAAAAAGAAAGAGCAATACGCTATTAATTATTTACCTTGGTTTATGTCAAAGAAGTTTCTGCATCTGTTTTATTTGTGATTGTGTGTGTTAGATGTATGTGTGCATGCACGTGCCTGTGTATGTGTGTTTGTGAAAGTTGGACATCAACACTCGATGCCTTCCTCATCTCTATTCATCTTATGTTTTGAGACAGAGCTGCTTACTGTTCACTGATTCATCGAGGCTGATGGTTGGTGGGTATCTCTTCCACCTGTCTTCTCTCCCCAAGTCTTCCCAGCTTTCTATATGGGTTCACATTATGGGGTTTACAGTAAGCGCTTATCCACTGCCATAGTTTTGTTTCTGTTGTTCTGATATAATTCCCTGACAAAAAGTAATATAAGGTAAGTGTAGTCAGATTTTTCTTTGGGCCACCAGTTCTTGAATAACAACATGGAGACTTATTATTAAATATGAAAGCTTGGTCTTAGCTTAGGCTTGTCCCCCTGACTCTTATAACTTACCCATTTACCTAATCTATGTTCTGTCACATGGCTCACTACCTCATCTCTCCACATGCTGCTTCCTCTGAATCTGGCTGGCAACTCTGTTTTCTTCTTCCCAGGATTCTCTTTCTGCCAAGAAGTCCCACCTATACCTCCTGCCTAGCTATTGGTCATTCAGCTTTTTATTACACCAATCACAGCAATGTATTTTCACATAGTGCACAAATATCCTACAACATGTAAAGAGTGTTTATTTCAATTTTTTTTTTGAGACAGGGTTTCTCTGTGGTTTTGGAGCCTGTCCTGGAACTAGCTCTTGTAGACCAGGCTGGTCTCGAACTCACAGAGATCCGCCTGCCTCTGCCTCCCAAGTGCTGGGATTAAAGGCGTGTACCACCACCGCCCGACTGTTTATTTCAATTTACAGTTCCAGATCACTGTCCATTGGCGTAGAAGGGGTGCAGTAGGAAGGACTTTAAGCAACTAGTAATATTCATAGTCAAAACCAGAAACACATGAATGCATATTCTTGCTGATCCAGATATCTATGCTTTGAAACCAGGGCCGCAGATCAGGGAGTGTGTCAGACAGTTTCAGGCTGTGTCTTCCCATGTAAATTTAGACAATCATTATAATCCCCCAAGAAACAAGCCAGCAGGGCAACCTCTGCTAGATGAGCCATCCCTCAATCCAGACTCTCTCTCGTGTTGGTTGTATGTTTTGTCTGGTTGTCAGTTAAGCTGACCATCACATCCACTGAGCCATCCCCCTAGCCCAGTTTTCCATTCATGACAACTTTCCCACACCAGAGACCAGCAACCGAGTGTGGTTCCAGTGCAGGTCAGGATTGCATCACAGAGCCAGCTAGATTGCCACATAGAGCTCCTAATCAGGGCTTGTCTTCTTCGTACAAAAGCTTACTAGTTTGCATTCCCTTGACAATATTGAGCATTCATTCCACCTGTGCATTTGAGAACTAAGTATGAAGCCTCAATTAGGGGATGTAACAGTTAAGAAATTGAAAAGGGATTTTACTGTTTTCAGTAGAACCCACACCTGCTACACACCAGAATTAGAGTCTTTCCAGTGCACTGTCTTATGAACTTTTGACATTTTCACAGAGAACTGTTTGCCGTACTGAAACATTCCTTCTTCCACATACACATGAACTGGGGAAATCACTCAGCCCTACCTCTATGCTCTCTTAACGTACTATGGTTCCTCAGTTTCGTCTCTTGTGAGACTGACTCATTGGAGAACAGAGGACACATATTTTATTTTATTTTTGAGCACAGATTCATGTCTATGTTATATATCAAGTAGCCAATAAATATCTATTAAACAACTGAATATTTAATGAGATGAGATGATCTTAGATAGGTGAGTCTCAGACTGGGACAATCAGAGACACAATGAGAACAATGCGAGACATAAATTTTATCAAAATAAAATGTTTTTCTGAGAAACAAAATTATCTGAATGATTAAAAAGTAATTTCTTAAATATTTTAAGTAAAATAAATTTGCATGACCATAAAATCTAAGAGCAATTTCCTAAATGAAATTACAAATTCATAATGTACAGGAATTAAGCACACACATCAGATATAACAATAAAAAGCTAATAAAAGTCTTTGCTCTGGTTTTTCTGTTTTCCACTGTGTACCATCTTTTCTGAGTGTAATCAATAGTGCCACAGAAAATTCTCTGAATCACATACACTTGTGGACAGAGATGGTTCTGTCTCACAGTGTCTCTATCTACAAGAGGCAAACAGATTCAAATCCAAGTGGGGATGGCTTAAGTCAGAAGTAAGTTCAACTTGGAGTGCCGTTAAAAATACTCCCAGCCACTTTTTCAAATGTTTTATAAAATTTTATCTTTGAAGGCTTAATTCCAACATGTTCTCATCTCTTAATTTTTGGTCTATTTCTTTCTATTTCTAATGACAAAAATAGATGACCCTGTACTAACTGAAGGAAACCCTCTGCTAGGATAACTCATCAATAGGGGCATTTTTAGTTTTTTCCAAATTTTGGATTGCATCTATAGTTGAGCAATGTTTTCATATCATAGTTCCTTTATGGCCACGTTCAGAAAATAAACCCTATAGACAGCCTTGATGTCCCATGAATTCTGTCCATATACTTCTTCCTCATGCATTCTGTGCTGTGAGCGTTGCTGCTCTCCATTAACAATAACATCTCACAGATGTTGCCTAGGGAAACACACTGGGAAGTCAGCACTGTGCCACCTTTGCCTTTCTGTGGAATCCAGCAACTAAAAGACTAGCAAACAAGTATAAGACAGTCTAAACATTATCTTTTTCCCATAACTGCACATCTAAATATTGTTCATCTGGTAAAGTTGCCAAACAAAAAAATTCCAACTAATAAACCAATTCAGGGGTTTGAGTCCCAAACGGCTCCTCTGGGAAGAACATGGAATAATTCTTCCTCTAGTAGTGGTTATCTTAGACATGTCAGGAGGTGAGTGGATATGATCTGATAAATCATATCTCTAGATGGTTTGCAGAAGCTGCTGTTGGCTGATGGGTAGAAATAAATATATTGGCCTAGACATTCAAGATAAGACTTCTGAGTTGCATGGATTTTGCAAAATGTCACTTCTAGCATTGGACAGAAATTTATGATTGGAATCAAGAAAAATATATCTTGCTCAAATAAAAGATGCCTTAGCCTAACCAAATTCAAAGGTCTTTGATGTATACTTTCTAAGTGGAATGACTCCATCATTATGCAAAGTGTAACCAAGATATGTCAAGCTGGATAGTGTGTGATTTCTGCACAAAACTCTTCAGTAAATATATCACTCTATAGATCAGAAATCTTACCCAAATAAAGGAAGGTTAAGGATTTTTTTTTAAAAAGAAAACTAAAAAGATGTCTGTGAGCTGCTGGCAAGGTAGCAGAACATTGACACTTGCCCTTTAACAAGCTGGAAGTAAATTTTTCTTTTCATTTTACCTTTGATTTGACTCTATAACTAAAGACATATATGGGATTTTAAAAAAACTAAACAGAAACATATTATTCAATCTTAAAACATGCTTGGTTATAATTTGATTGGGTTTTCTGGTAAGAGAGTAATATATTAGGAAGAAGAGTCTTGTCCAAATAAAGAATTCTTTGAGGGAAACGTTCATGCTTTATCTCTTATGTTTCATGGCAGCCTGTATAGAGCCAGCAGGCAATTAATAAATGCCTGGTGGTTTTAATTAAATCATTCAAGCATGACATATATAGAAATTGAAAGGAATAAAAGATAAAATTCTACCTTTATAGAATTTACCTCGGTTATTTGAAAAGTCATGTTCACAAATATGATTTTGCTAAATGACAACCAATGTATATGTAATATCAAGAAAAAATGAGTTATCTCCAATCTTTAATAACTGTATGAATAAATAAAAAAAGCATTAGAGAACATGCAATTGGCCATATGACTGCAATAGAAGTAAGATATGAGTCTTGTAAGTCAAGCGTATCAAAAGCCGGGAATTGGATAGATGGATAAAGTTTGCTCATGTGAAAGGCCTGATTTGTAACTTCAGAGAGGAAAACAGCAGCACAAACTGATGCGTTCATTGTGGATCTTTCATGGATGTTTCCCCCAGTGGCATTGGAGAGGCACACAAACCTTGAACACATGTCAATACAAAGATGTGTCTGACTGATTAAAGCAGAAAGAAATGTGGAAGAATATAACTCAGTGACGGGAACAACAAAGAGGCTAGTCTGTGAGTCTATGGTTCTACAGCAAATATCAAAGCTAGCCAGCAAGGCAAAACCAGAAAGCTAGGGTCAGGTATAGAAGGGCTCTCAATGACAGCAGAAAGGCTGGATTTATTCTTGGGGAGATTGGAAATCGCTTCAAGATTTTGATCATATGTAGCAAGGAGGCTCCTTGTTCATTTTCCTGCTGCCCAGACTCTCGAAATAACTACGCAGAATCTCTATTATCTGTAATACTATTTGGCCAACAGCTTAAGTGTATTTCTGGCTAACTCTTACATCTTAATTTGACCCATTTCCACTAATCTGTGTATCTCCATGAGTCTGTGGTTTACTGGCAAAGTTTCAGCATGTCTGTCTCTGGTGGCTGCTCCATGGGCTTTTCCCCTGACTCTCTGCCTTCCTTCTCCCAGCATTCAGTGTAGTTTCCCTACCTAACTCTGTTCTAGCCTATCAGGGCAAGTCAGTTTCTTTATTAAGCAATGGTGTTCACCACATACAGAGAGAAATCCCACATCAATCATATATGGGAAAAAAGAGAAAAGTAGCCTCAATTAAATTTAATCTAAGTATATCCAAGAAATTTGGCATAATGTCTGGCTAGAAGGTAAATCTAGGAAAAACAAGTAGGAATCCTATAAGAAGGGATATCTAATAATTTGGTCTTACTAAATATGGCACATGGAGACTTAGAAGGTGCAAATTATTTATTATTAGTTGGAAAAATCCTGTGTTAAATTCTATTATAGAAAAAAATCAATTGATGAGACACTTGGGAAAATATTGTGTAATTCTAGCTGCTTAAATAGTATGCAGAAGAAAACAATGGCAGATACTAGCTGTAAGAGGTTAAGCAGCAGGCCATTGTTAGAGTTGAGTGACAAGGACCAAACCATTATCCACTGCATCAGTACTGTTGCTCTTTGCAAGGCCTATGACCTTATCATTCTAAGTGCTTCATATATTGCATATTTTCACCATATCCAAGGCCCCATATGATACACACTACCACCCCTTATTTACAAGCAGACTGCACGGTGGTGGAAAACAGAATGGAAATGCAGGACAGCATGAATGGAGCAGCTAATATATCAGAGGGAGGGAAGCAATGGCCTGGGGTAAAGGTTATAAATGAGATTTAATATGTTCTGTATGCTGCACTGAGCATAGTACTACACAATCCAATGCAACTTGTTATTTGCTGCAATTCAGTTTCGATCATCACCAAATCTAAGACATTGTCGTTTGAATCTAATAACTTCTTTTGTCCTCATCCTGCTTTACCAAAGATTAGTCACAGGTCCCCAATAATAAAATATGAACATGGTCTAAGCACATTAGGTAAAGTTAGTATAACTTTTTCCTGCAGATGACTGATATTAGTGACTTTTCCATGGCTGTGACAGAATACTATGATGAAACCCCTTTGAAAAGGATGGGCCTCTTTGGGCATTATGGCTCCATAAGAGTAAGATTTCATCACCATTAGACAGAAAGTATTGCAGCAGGTAAGCATGGTGGTTAGGGCTGGAAGTTGATAGCTTACATCTTGATATGTATGTACAAAGCAAAGAGAAAACTGGGAAAGATGTGTGGCTTTGAAATCTCAAAGCTCAACCTCAGTGACATACTACTCCCTCCAGTAAGGCCAAACCTTCTAAGCCTCTTTAAATGCCTCGACCAACTGGGACACATGTTCAAACACTTGTGAGTATGGGAGAAATCTCATTCAGACCATCACAGCCTGAAAACTGCAGACTCATCAACCTGCTCTGTTGTCTGTTGTCATATGCTGGTTGTGTGTGTGTGTGTGTGTGTGTGTGTGTGTGTGTGCTCGCGCTCATGAGCACACAAATGCGTGCATACACACGCACATGCATGAATGAACCATGTTATTTGACTGTTGAGGACAAAGCCAGACTTTTTTCCTTTTGTAACATCATCGTCTTTCTTTTGACTATGTTATCTGAAAGTGGTATGTAGGTGTATCACTGTCATGTATGTTGTATGCTCTGGCTTTGCCCTTTTTAGACCTTGACAGTTGCTACAAATTCCTCTGCGACCATCCTCTGACTTCCTAACATGGAGAGAACTAACTCAGCTCACAGTTAGAGCATCATCCCACAAGGCCTGTCTATCAAAGCTTTGTTACACCACTTGCTTCACAGACCTTGCATTCCTTAGAAACAAAACTATTTGTTGATTTTTTTTTTACCTTTTTGTTGCTGCTTTCACCATCCTGCCTCGCTTCCTCAGTCGCCACGTTAACGATTCATAATTTGTGGGAATAAAAACATAGAAATGACAAGGAATATGTGGTGTAAACAGATTAAGCTATCCAGGTGCGTAAGAATCCCCCACTTCTATGGGTCTACCTGGAGTTTATTCCTCCAGCTGGGATAATATTTCATGCTGAATTATCCTGAGCTATTTTCCTACATGTCATGCATGGCAGACTGTATATGGCATGCAGTTTATAATCAACATGTGTTCCTTGAATTAGTTCAAATTATCGCTGTCTTCTAAACACCTAATATAACTTGCTGATATAAATTATTATTCCAGTTCTAGAGTAGAAGTAGGCAAACGGATGTGGGTCAGTGGAGCTAAGGAATGGTATTTTAAATAAGTATAAATCAAATTCCCCAAAATAATTGGCAGCAGATTATAAGTCAATGAATAAAAAAACACAGCCAAAACACAGGTGGCTTACTTGACTCCAAATGTGTCTACAATGCTTCAGGTACGGTGTGAAAGCTGCCTTTCTCCAAATCACCACACCCCATTGATTGACACCTGGCTTTTTACTGCACTTATGTTAAATGTACCTCTTGAGGCATTTGATTTTTATAGCTCCTATGTGGTAATGTGTCTCATATTGTAAGTGTCACCATCAGTTTACTTTTTTCTACAAGTACTATAATAAATGTATTTTTGTTCCTTCTTTAACCTACTGAAGTTCACGTCATAGTAAAAGAAATGCCTACATAGATATAAATACATAGGAATCATTACTTATACAGAGTAGAATGCATTTGCTTGTATAGTGATATTACAGTGTGATCATTTAGGTTATTGTTATAGAGAGTGAAAGCTTGGTTTTGATTGTGTCAAACATCCAGAACTGAAGCAGGATGAATAGAACCTCAGTGACAGATTCTTGGGTTCCACCTGAAGGCCACAAAAGCAAAGCACCCAGTTACTAGCACTACCTCAACCTCAGTCCAAAAATGGTGATTCTGCTGCCCAGAAACCTCAGAATGGGACTGTGTCTGTCAGCTGTCTTCTCCTATTTTATAATCCATTCTAGTTCAGAGATTTAGGGTGTGTGCTGTGGGACAAAGGTCTGTACCCTGTCACTTGTATTTTAAATAAACGCTGATTGGTCAGTGACCAGGCAGGATGTATAGGCAGGTCGGCTAAGAAGGAAGTAGAGAAGGGACAAGGAGAGCTCAGGGAAGAGGAAACAGTCAGTCTGCAGTTATCACCCAGACACAGAGGAAGCCAGACACAGAGCAAGCAAGATGTGACTGCCTTGCTGAAAAAGTTACCAAGACACATGGCTAACACATATAAGAATTATGGGCTAATATAAGTTATGAGATAATAAGAAGCCTGTATACGAAGCCAATCAGTTTATAATTAATGTAGACCTCTGTGTGATTTCTTTGCAACTTAATGACTGTGGGAACTGGGCAGGACAGAAACCTCAGTCAGCCAGTGTGCACCACTACCACCTGGTTTCTATGGCAAATTAGTGTGGCTACTGGGATTAAAGGTGTGTGTCATTGCTGCCTGGTCTGAAATGCTGGCCAGTGTGGCTGTTTTACTTTTTTGATATTCAGGAAAGCTTTATTAAGATACAAATATAATACCACTGCACAGAACATGAATATATATATACATGTGTGTGTTTATTGTGTGTGAGTGTGCGTGTTATTGATTTTTATTGAACCCTACATTTTTCTCTTCTCCCCTTTCTGCCTCTCCCCTACCCCTTTCAGCCTTCCCCCCAAATCCCCATGCTCCCTTTTTACTCAGGAGATCTTGTCTTTTTATACTTACCATGTAGATTATGTCTCTCTTAGGGTACTCATTGTTGTCTAGGTTCTCTGGGATTGTGATTTGTAGGCTGGTTTTCTTTGCTTTATGTTTAAAAACCACTTATGAGTGAGTACATATGATAATTGTATTTCTGGATCTGTGTTACCTCACTCAAAATGATGTTTTCTAGCTCCATCCATTTGCCTATAAAATTCAAGATGTCATTATTCTTTTCTGCTGTGTAGTACTCCATTGTGTAAACGTACCACATTTTCCTTATACATTCTTCTGCCAAGGGGCATTTAGGTTGTTTCCAGGTTCTGGCAATGACACACAATGCTGCTATGAACATAGCTGAGCACATGTCCTTGTGGCACGATTGAACATCCTTTGGATATATACCCAAAAGTGGTATTACCAGGTTTTGAGGAAGGTTGTTTCCTAATTTTCTGAGAAATCACCACACTGACATTCAAAGGGGCTGTAACAGCTTGTATTTCCACCAGCAATGCATGAGTGTTCCCTTTACCCCACAACCTCTCCAACATAAGTTGTCATCAGTGTTTTGATCTTAGCCATTCTTATCGGTGTAAGTTGGAATCTCAGAGTTGTTTTGATTTGCATTTCTCTGATGACTAAGGATGCAGAACACGAATTTTTAACTGGCTTTCTGTTTGTTTTGATGTTTTATTTATTTATTGGGCTCTAGCCAACATATTAAAATTGCATATATTTAATGTATATATTTTGCTTGTTTGAACTTAAGCACATGTCTATAATATTATCACTGCACCTAAAAATAATTATATCCATCATTTCCAAAGCATATTGTAATCTTGTGGGGTTTTAATGGTTGCCTGTTTGGTTGGTTGGCTGTTTGGCTGGTTGGCTGGTTGCCTGGTTGGTTGGTTGACTGGTTGGTTGGTTGACTGGTTGGTTGGTTCATTGGTTTGGTTGGCTGGCTGGCTGGCTGGCTGGCTGGCTAGTTGGTTAGTTGGTTGGTTGGTTGGTTGGTTGGTTGGTTGGAGTAGGTTATTCTTACCAATGTCTCTCTGGTAATAATACTTACTGTAAGATCTGTGTTCTTAACATACTTTAAAAATATTTAAACTTATAATGGATTTATTATTATTCATTATTATGACATGTTATTAGAGGTAAAAATGATTACTGTTAGGTTTGATTTAAGTGGCATACCATGTGTATCTGTCTGTCTTTGTGTATGTGTCGGTATGTTTGTAGCAGTATTGCATACATGTAGTGCTATAATGTTAACTTCTTAGACTATCTTTTATAGAAACCCTTGAACTCTTTTCATTTCACACTGCAGTTTTGCACTTATAATAGAGCAATTCTCCGTTTTTCCCTCTATGACTCTTGTCCCTGGCAATCAATGTTCCCTTCTCTGCTTTTGTGAATTGTACTATTTTATATACTTCACACACACACAGAATTGTAAAGTGTCTGCCTATTCTAACTGAGCTATTTCACTAAAGGTAATGTTCTCTATCCGTTTTCTAAATGGCTTCTTGTGTGTCTATGCCCCATTTTCTTTATTCATCTGTATGACTATAATTGGTTTGTTTCTATATCTTGTGTTTTCAGTAGCTTTGCACTGAATATAGAGGTGTGTATATGTGATAGAAATATACAAATAACTACTAGGTATACAAATATATAAAGGGTTTTATGACTGATAATTCTGAAAATTACTATCTATCTATCTATTGTATATATGCATAATTAAATAAAAGCTGCATGAGTCTATTTAGTTTCCCTTGTATGTATATGATTTCAGGGTTGACCATCTGGTATTGGATAACTAATTAGAGGGCTTCTCTTAGGGAGAACTAATTCTCCCTCTCTTCATAGTCTTTAATTGTCAGTAGTTCTTTGTTTAGGACTGGGGCCCCATAAGATTTTCCCTTTTCAGTTCAACAAGTCCAGTTCTGTTATCATTGTTCAGGTCCTGTTTATTCATGATAGCTGTTAGTTATTTAAAAGAGAGGTATGATAAAATTAGGGAGAAAGAGAAATCATTATATACTGTTGGTCAAGATGTGTGCTTTCTTATTACAGAACACATATAAACAAGAATTATTGGATAAAAGATTATTTATCTTGAAGACAAACCTTCCTCTTGATTTAGCACTGATATAACCCCACTTCTGTCTGGTTATAATAAATAGATTAAATTATTACACTATGAGTACTTAGAGGAAATGGTGCTTTGATCTCCCTTCTTCATGGACTAGTTATACTTTATGAAATTAAAATTATTCTGAAATAACTAAAGGAATAGAAAACAAACCTTGGTAATTAAAAAATAATAGAAAAATGAGTGCTTCTGTCCAGGAATCACTTCTCTCTAATGATGCTAGAATATATAAAGACTATGTCAGCAGAAGGTCAGGATCAGCAGGCACAGAAGATCTTCATGCTGTACTTTAGGCCTTCGAGGCATTGGAAAGTTTCTGAAATTTACCAAAGGAGGTGAGCAGAATGTTAGAGCTCTCCTAGATTTTTCTCAAAATGTTAGAATGAGCTAGACTTTGAATAGTATTTAATTATTTCAGAGTTAAAGTAGAATTAAAATAAGTATAATTCTTATAAAAACATTACAATTCATTAATTTTCATTTTTTAATTATCAAAATTCAAGAAGGCATTTTAGCATTTTGAGTACAAACATTATTGTACTATTTAGGAGAAATATTTATTCAAAATTTTAGCATTCAATAAATTTATCATTAAATATTATTCTAGATTCACTCAAGTTTTGCCAAGGTTAAATAAATTAAGAATCTGAATATAGATAAGAAAATTAGAAAGCACAAATACTGGTATGATCTTTTTTTGTAAAATATATGGTTATTAGGGTTAGAAAGAGTCTTAGGGGAAAACAGTCTTTCCCCTAAGAGTATTGGTGATAGATGTGGTAGCGAACCTTTCATAAGTTCTTATTGAAAATAATTTTGGCAGATAACAAGTTTTCAATAAATAAATCCCAGATCCCATATTTTTATAACAGATGTTATGTCAGGAGAATTACACATATTAAGGCAACTTTCTCCCACACTCTGAAGGATAAAAATTATTATAACCTTCATTTTCCAGAGACATTTCTTCTCGGCCTCATAGGCCCAGATCTAAATGTAGTCCAAGCAGGTTAACATCCATGGGTCAAACCCAACTGATGAAGGCCAGCCAGACATGCTGCCCTTGTGGACACCTTTCAAGGAATTTTATATCATGTAGTTGGGATGCATTTCTCAAAAAAAAAAAATAGTATTTTCATTTTATCAAGTAATAACCCACCATTCTAATTAGAAATTTTTCTAACTATGTTTGATTTAATTAATCTTCTATCACAATAGATTTCTAAATTTTAGTTATTGTGTATAGCATATCCTCTACTGTAGTGGCATTTTAATTACATTTTAATAAATTAGGACCACTCAAAGATCTGAGAGTAAAACAATCACACTGTCTAGCCTTACACACCAGATAATGGTAATACACACCTTTAATTCCAGTAGCCACACTAGTTGCCATAGAAACCAGGTGGTGCATACCTTTAATCACAAATCACAGTGGTGCACACATTTAATCCCAGGCCTAGAAAGGATTATAAAATGGGAGGAAACAGCTCTCCACTACAGTCTCTTACTGAGATTCTGGAAGGCAGGAGATCAAGGTAAGAGTCAGGGGCTGGCAGTTTTGCTTTTCAGACCTTCAGGTTGAGCCCCAGCTTCTGACCTTGAAATTTTTATTAATAATGCTTCACTCTACAGTGTAGATTTCCACCTGATAGAAGGAAAAATTAAGGATATTGATTGGTGGAAGTTACTGCGAAAGTTTTTGTTTTATCTTATGAGATGCATGACATCATTTGTATATTTTTAGCTCTTAATTCCATTTGCTCTCCAAACACAGTGAAACTGTAAACTAGTGCACTTTAAACATGTGGTTGCTCTAAAGTAAGTGTTTCTAGCCATGACTTTATTTTCTGGATTAAAAACATGCTTTCCAATTGTTTGATGAATGGTATATTTTTTAATTAATAGGCCCAAGAAATCTCTTAATTTCTGTTTTGACATTCTATTAATCTAAGTGTTGTGATATCATGTTCATGTGTGTGTATATTCGTGTGCGTTTTCTGCTTGCATATGTATGTACATGCAAGTGCGTGTGTGTGTGAGAGAGAGAGACAGACAGACAGACACACACACACACAGGGAGGGGGAGAGAGAGAGTATGTGCCCATCCATACACACTCATATGTAGGCCAGAAGTCAATATCAGAGGTCTTCTTCTGCCATGTTCCACATTAATCTTTTTAACAGGTCTCTCACTGTGCTTGGAGTTTGGTGTGTTGCTTAGAATGGAAGGCAGGCAAGTTCCCAGGATCTTTCCACTGGGAAGCAGTGGTGGGATTAGAGACATTTTACATGGATCTTCATGCTTGGGTGGCAAGTAATTTAAACACTGAACCATGTCCCCAGCTTCTGTGCCATTATTTTCTTATGCATCTAAGTTGAAAAATCTGAAGTCATCGTCTTTTCGGTTTTAGGTCATTATAGTTTCTTAAATTTTCTTTCTACCATACTGAAATATCACAAACATTAGGCTTACTCCTATCGCTCATTTATGGTTTATTGATTTTTTGAGTGCCCACCACATTTGTTTACCCTCTCTTAGAGCATCATGTACTTGGAGATAAGAGAATTTTATCAGGAAGGGTCAATACTGCTTGGGCTCACACTGTGGGTCCTCTGTCCTCTAAGCAATATGATACAAAGGAAAATAATTTATCTTCAAGGATCAGCTCCTTGAACTTTTTTCAAAAGAAAGAAAAGGAAGAAAATCTATCATATCTACTCTGCAGAAAAGTCTGGAGAAATAAGATGAGGTAAACAATTCATTATTTTTGTCTTCTTAAATAAATGTTTTGAGATTATAATATAGTTCCTTTCCTCCTTCCGAAACCCTTCCATAATCATTTCCTTGTTCTCTTTCAAATTCATGGCTTCTTTTTTTCAGTAACTCTTGTTTCCTTAATATGTACATATCTAAATATATTCTTAAATATAAGTGTTTCAGTCCATATAATGTTACTTGTATGTATGGGGATTAAAACAATAGACTTGAATTTAAAAAAGCAAACCAAAAATATAGCTGGTCAACCTCCATAAATTTGGAGGGGGTGGATGGAAAACCCATGATAACCATAGGGCGCATCTGGGCTAGATCCAGGCTATCCCCAAATGCCTTTCTTCCCTTAAGTACCCTGACTAATAATAGCTCCCTAGGCCTCAACCCTACATAAAGAACAACAAGCAACTAAATAGAAAGTCAATAAACCAACTATTTACAATTTATAACTAATTTGTAAGAATTGTTTTCTCAGAGCTGATTATTTGGTATTGAATAAACAATTAGTGTGCTCTTTCCTGGGGAAGATTATTTCTCTTGTTCTCTGCATTACTACTAGTGCCCTTCTTAGACTTGCCAATAGATTCACCATTACCTATTAAAAATATGGCATGACTTATTGTACATCAAAAGGTCACAGTTGCACAATTTTGACTTTGTAAATGTCTTTTGGGTACACACAGCACATTCAGCTGTTAGTAAAATGTTCTGAGATTTGAGCCTGTCCAGGAAAAGCAGCTTCTTCTAATGTGGCTGGAGAGATGGCTCAGCAATTAATAAGAGTGTGTATAGCACTTCTAGGGGACCCAAGCTCTGTTCTTAGCACCTACATCAGGCTATTCACAATACCCCATGATTCCAGAGCCAATGCATCTGATCTAGGACCCACTCTTGCATGGCTTAAGCATACACACATGCATGCATGACACACACATGCATATGCACACATATGAGCTCTCCCTCACACATGCATGCACACAGACCACAGTAGAAATAAAAAAAGAATCTTACCTTTTCTACTACAAAAAGTTCCCATCAAGCAGAATCACATTCGGTGTTGGTATTGGGTGAGTAATTCTAACTGAGCAGCCGCGCTGGAAAGATAGATCTTAACATCAAATCTGATAATTATATTTATATTTTTCCAAATAATATAAGTTTCCACAAACAGAAGTGCAAATTTCATTCTTTGCAGACATGACTATCCCTGTAATACCTAGCACAGACTTTTGTGTGTAGTTTTGAATGTAGTGAAATCCATCAGTATCCTGACATAGTATCATTCAAAACACTAGAGCAACAAACCACTCTGTGTGATAACATCTCTTTATTCATTTTCTATGTAGTCTTGAACTTTTCATAGAATAAACCACTATCCTTGTCAAATTTTTAGCATTTTTTACCTCATCACTCAATTCAACTAGTCTATATTAAACAGAGATTATATGCTAGATAGTGCTTTCCTCAGATCCTAAACATAGAAATGAAACCAAGGTCTATACTGTAGCATCTACAGCCTCACAACCCAATCTTTCTGTGGTGTTAGAACACCTAGTGGTTTATTAAAGGCATGGATCCCAGGCCCTAATCTAGGCCTCCTGAGTCACCGTTGCATTTAGCAAGGCCCACGGGTGTTTTAATACACAGGCGTGGGAGGCACTGGGCTCCACATAAGAATTCCTTGTATGTATAAGAGTATTTTTAAGAGATGCCTGCAATCAAATCAGAGAATCAATAACATTGAGCTTTTTCGTCAATTAAACTTTTTAATATATCGATGAACTTCTGTAAAAGTTCTATTTAATATTGCTATAGAATATATTTTAAGGAAGGGATTATTTTAATTCTAAAGTGTATCAATTCAAGATAAAGAAATGAAAATATTAAGACTGTGTGAGGTCCTCTGCTTTGGGCCTTCTATTGATGTACTTTAGGGAGATTATATCAACAAATACTGCTATCTAAAATAAATGTCATTCATGAATTTTAGTGGCGACAAACTCTATTTAAGTAAAAGGAAACAAGTATTTGCCAGAATAAAAGACATTCATTCTTTCTCCACCTCGCGATTAAAACAGAGTTGTTGATCCATAAAGAGGCACCCATTTTTGATCCCCTTGTGATGCCAAGTGGAGTGATCTATAAAAATGGACTTCAATTATTCTCATGAGCCATATTAGAAGCAGAAGCAGGTAATCTGGAAAGTGTGAACTGAAGGCATAGCAGGCAAGACAGAAACTTAATCCAAGCTGTGGCTAGGTAGGCTGGATGAGAAAGCAGGAGGCACCACCCAAAACCCTGCAGCAGAACAACCTCCAGGTATGAACGAACATCATTCCAGGTGCCCAGTGGTCACTGACAGTGCAGGAACACAGAGAGAAAAGTAACGCCATGTGTCAATGACTCTACAGGCATGTTGTATTTCATGTGCTTACAAAAATGCCATGTCAAGAAGGTTCCTATGGCATTCTGGCAGCTGTGCAACCACCATTGAATTCTGGTATGGCAGAGGAGTCTCTAAGGCACTTTATGCTAATGACAAATGCATTATAATGTGTTCTAATTAAACCTCATTTCAACACTTGTCATCAGGGGAAGCAAAGTGCCCCCTCCTCTGCCTTCTCCCTGCTTAAAGATGCCGTGCTCCACTCTGGAACAAACTTTTCGCAGCACTCAGGGCAACAAGAGATACAAGACATGAAGATTTTGAGTTTGTCTTGTATATTTAAAATTTATAATTGGAATTCTTCTTCAGTGTATTTCGTATGTGGTATTTCCTGGACTAAGAGTCATAAAACCAAATCAGCAATGAATTAGGACAAACATAGAACCCCACGGTGACCGTGAAACAGCCTCTGTCCAAGAATAACACGCTAAAAGGCAAGTGCTTTACACCCCTTAAACCTTCCTAAGCTTTCAACACTTCTTTTTTTTTTCATTTTGCACTTCTTTAAGGAAAACCCCTGTCTATATATCAACGCAAGGACTTTCTGTCCCCTTGGGTCCCCTGGTTTCCCTTATTTATGTATTGATTTAAGACCTGGCTGAAATGGAACGACTACATGACAGGTAGAATGTCTTTCAACAAACTTAACCAGGCACCAACACTGCTAAATTATCCCCAGAGTTCATATGGAAGTCTGTTGCTCTTGTGAACAGATGAGGGGTAAACGACTTATACAAGGTTTTTTACACACTCTATTGTTGTGAAAGAACAAGTGTGGAATTGTGTATTGGCATTCTGCATGGTGAAGATAAATGTTCCTGTTCCTAAATTTACGCTTTTGCCTGAAAGAGGTTAGCACATCTAATTCTATGACCCAAACATGCTTTTCCTCACCTCTCGGCTTTCTTGTGGCTATCCCTCTGCATCCAAACTCGAGCGGCGGAGAAACTGAAAAAAAAAAAAAAAAAAAAAAAAAACCAAACTCGATTTTTCAAGGTCCAGTGCAAGTCTCCCTCCTTCAGAAAAGCCTTCCTGAAGCCCTCCTGAAACTGGTAAATCAAACACAAGGTTAAATGGAAGAAGAGGAGGATGCTGGGGAGGCTAACTGGAGGATTTTCAATAAGGATTTCTTCATTTTTATTATTATAAAACTGAAGAACAAAATGTCAGATAAGAACATGAGATAGTTACCACAGCTGTGATGCATCTGCCGTCATCTGTTCTGGCCTGCAAAAGGCAGCACCAACTTCTCACCCGCCTATTCTCCTCCTGCCACTCTTTCCCTCTCTATTCTGATCTTTCACATTTGTTGATCCATTCTGGCCATCTAAATATAAACTTTGGCTCTTGGACCAAATGCTCCTTCCAGTTGGGTAGCTGATTAGTAACATTCACAGAATTCTCATAACATTGTCCACTATATTTAATTACTATTTTGCTGTTATCAGGTAGTTAATTAGAGAGTAGGGACCCTCTCCTCAACCACCTATGCAGATGGTCATCACAAGTCCATTGCATATGAGAGAGTGAAACAAGGGCTTCTGTAAAATAATGATGTAACGATTTGCCTTGACTTCCTCTGTGTGTGTGTGTGTGTGTGTGTGTGTGCACGCACGCGCCTGCGCGTGTGTACATATGCATGCACACAAGCACTCTGTTACAATTGTGGAAGCTAAGGTTTGATTTTAAGTGTTTTCTCTGCTCACTGCCTATTTTATACTTTTGAGATTCCACTCACTGAACCTGGAATGCTCTGATTTCAGGCAGAGCTGGGATCTCTTTCCCAGCACTGGTGTTACAGGTATGAGCTGCCATGCCCAGATCTGTATGTGGATCTGAGTTCAGATCTGAGCTCCAGAGCCACTCCTCTGCCTTTTGAACACCTTGGTTAGCTCCTGACTTCTTTGCAATCATAAAAACGTAAGACTGGGAGGAATCTACTATAAAGGTTTTGAAAGATGTAAAGCGATTTTCACACAATATCACATTTGCTTCCTGCCAAAAGTCTACCTGCTGATCAAAGTTAGTCATCTCTTGGAAAATAAGAGATATGGTCTAAAAAGCTCTAATGTTTGCATAAGTTGACACCTGTGCTAGAACAGAATTAGAAGCCCGGAATTGTAACCCCTGTTCTAGTGATCACCCTACTTTGTCACTTTGAATTAGCACATTTGAAAAAAATATAGAATATAAAAACCTCAGGCATATGATTTCATATTTATATAGTTTCTATATTGGCTACTGCAAAGCAGAATTTTTAACCAGACCGCTTCTTAAGAGATTTGCATAATTCATACTACTTTCCATATACAAAGTGAACATCCAGTTCAGAAAATGAAATTTAAAAATAACTGATCTGAATGCGCACTCCATGCTTTAATCTCCATGTGTCTTCTGATGAGGGAAAGCAGTCTGAGAGAATTATATGGTGTCTCGTAGACGTCACCCAGAACAAGAGCACAAGCTTTGCAGCTGACCAGAGGAATTCCAGAAGCAGCAAGCCAGTCTTATCTTTTCCCCCCTGACCTCTTGCTGGTATTTCTGACATCCAACTATCTCCCCTGGCATCTGCTCAACAGGACCATCTGGGCTTTGTATTCATGTCCTACTTGGGATGACTCCCGCTGCTCTCTGGATACTTGCTCCGTTTTATGGTCTCCTCCCCCTACATCACCAATTTACCTTTTCGCCAATGTCTTAAAGATAGCTTAATTCCTGGCCTATACTGAAATTCCTAACCTGAAATTCCAGACCTCTGGATTTGATACCTGACTGGCTCTGTTACCTGGCAAAGTCAGAGTTTCAATGTGGATAATGTAAATGAGCTTCATATTCATTTGTTTGAGACAGCAGACAAACCTGTGCAGAACTCCTAGGACAAAGAACAGAACAGCAAGTATCTAGAGATAGGTGTCCTGATATTGTCTTCATTCTTCCTGAATCTCAGGTGCAATGGTTGCCTAGAAACAACAAGACACATGCTCACAGGACCAGTACTGCAGACACTCCTGTGCTCATCAGCATCAGAACTTTGTCATTTCGTCTGTGAATGAGGGTATTAATAAAGCAGCTGAATGGAAACTGTGGCTTTCAATGATGTAAAACCCATTAAGCCACCACATTAGCAAAAGAATAAATGGCTAACTGGTCTGAGACCTATATTACTCCTCTGTCAGCAGAAGCATTCTGATGGCGTTGTTGAAGACAGTAGAGGCATGAATGGGTAAGGTTTTGTCATTGCTTTCAACTAATTACTAATGTTTTCAAAAACATAAGACAAAGTTATTGTCTAATGATTTTTAGTCAATATTTGGAAATAAAAGTTCTAGTTAGAATTCACAAGAGGGAGGCAAGATGAGGGTAGAGAATTAACTGATGGACTTTATGATACAGCCTGCCTATCTATCCTTAATGAAAGTATATGGCAGCTCATGTAACTGAAATCACAAAACAGCATTTGTAGGGAAGAAGAAATTTGCAGGGCAGGGTGGAAAAACTTGTTTCTTTCTCAGTGAGTATTACCTGTTCGTCTGCAGAAGCATCTCAAAAGAATTTTCTGACAATGTGGAGGCCCAAAAGTGTGAGCCTATTTCCATATTGAGCAAAGGTCAGAGAGTTGGAACTTACCCCTATTCCTTCAAGGTCATTCAAAGGTCCCATTTAGATTTAGATTAAAGAGTTTTGCTCTCTCAAGGTTATTGTCAACAGGTGTGGCTAATATATCCAGACCTTGTATTTCAGGAATATTGAAGTAGATGTGTTTCTACCTCGAACAAAAGTCTAAGGATCCAACTAAGGGTCCAGTTCCTTTAAGGAGATAGAATTGGATTCCACCCAGGGAGTGGTTTGCCTACAGAATGTTTTGGTCTAGGATGTGAGAATGACTTGTTTTGTCCTAGCAACAGAATGTTGCTATGGATGTTGCCTGTGAACTTCAACTGGTCTGTCCATTTCCTTGTATCATGTTAGTGTAGTTATATTTTTTTTTTTATCTTACTCCTATCTCTTGAGATCAGGGGTATTTTAAGGAGTTGGAAATTAATCACAGGTGATTTCAGTATTCACTGGAACTCCCTCCCGGTACTATTCTATATGTTTCTGTCTTATTATTTTTAAATACGTCTACTATATTTCTAAATCCTAATGCCTCTACCTTGGCCAGAGGTATTTTTGTCGAGACTGTTTTCCAACCTACAAGGATGATTCAGGTAGAACTTTGCAGGTTTTGGAGTCTTTCCCCTACCAGTGAGGGGAAGTCTGAAGGCTGTTATTAACAATTATTTTAAAAAAAAGAAAAAGCTTTTTCAAAAGCTTTTCAGTAGGTACCTCTTTTAACTAAAACTTAATGACAGGTATCAGTCACATTATGAATGTTTTAAAGTTTTTCTTTCATGGAAATTAATTCCTCATTCTCTCATAGCAAAGATCAACTTTGTTCTTAAATTAAATAAGGAATTAGTTAGGCTTCCTCTGGCACCAGATATCTGGGTTCTTAGAAGTCAATATGAAATAAAGGACAATAACGTCTAACTTTCATAACAGCTGGTGGTTCTCAATTCTTGGTGCATTTCATAAATTTTATAGATGTATGTAAATGTGTGTATATACATGCATACTTATTAGCATTCTAGGAATTAAGCTGATTGAATAACCCTGGGGCAGTTTATTTTGATATGCCTTAATGTTAAACAACTGCCCTAAACTTTCTCATCCCTCAATTTCCTGAAGTATATGTAATATGCTAGACTTCAAGCCAAGTTAATGTCCTCTACAAATCAATGTTTTCTTGGAATAATAATGAGAAAGTGGTTGGAAATGAACAAACCTCCCAACAAAGCTGCTAACTGTATGAGAACTCAAGCTCCTCCTTTCCGCATTGGTAGCAAACAACTGTAAAAGCCAAAAGGAGGGGAAAGTACTGAACAGAACTCAGAACAAAGAACACAAATACTGAATTATGGAGGCCAGAAACCCCAGGCTCTTAATCCAAAAGAGAAGAAATATCACTTACTGAGGCCACGTTTGTATTCTCTTCATTGACTTTAGAAATAGCAGGTAAGGTTAATTAGCCATGTGTCCTGAAAAGGTAAAAACACACGAACAAAGAATACAATGCTATCTCTTTCATTTTTATCCACTCAAGAGTCATTATACGTAACACATATTATGGATTCTGAATGCATTTAAAGAGTTTAGCCTTTAACAGTGTGTTGTCAAGTTTCTGAAATGAAATAGTTTTTACTGACTTCTGATGGCAACCATAAGCTCGTCCATCTATACCCTAGCCTACGACCTTGTGAATATTTTTTTCAAGTGGGAGACGTATGCAATTTTTATAACAAAGGGAGAGAAATTTTGTATTTGTAGCTTCAGGTTTTAAGTATTTATTTGCCCTATGTTGGTGACATAAAGTTCACATTTTCACGCAGCCCATTGTTGAGGGAAACTCATCTGGGTTCTTTCATGCATGAACAAGGATATATGTTTTCTAGAATAGGTTCAGAGAAATGGATGGTTCCTAGATGACATGTGACCTTTTGAGTACGAAAAGATTTCCAGGGACTTAAAAGTATGTTGTACAAGCTACGTTCAAATGTTCTCTTGTGTGCTCCAGGATGTTAGGGTCAACTTGATAACACTGAACTTCTTAAGAGGCAGGTTGTGAGGAAAACACAGCATCATCAGTTCTGAGGGAGCTAAATCTTCCCTAACAGTCTGCAAAACTTTATTCCTTGCTAAAAATAGCTTAATGACTGACAATTATTGTCTACGTGACATATGTGCTACTTATTTTGTGATAGCAACTTATTTGTCCATTTTGTATGATTTACTATGGGGTTATCTGAGCAATTACAAAGGAATTAAAGTCAAATCTTATTGGCAATTCTTGCAGTGAGGAAGGTACTTTTACAGAATGCAGAGTCCTCCTCTGGTTCTCCTCCAACTCTTGGTCTCTGACAAAATGAGGAGTTTCCCCTTTAAAGCATGAGTATAACTCTTATTTCATTGCATCATTTTTTTCTCTTATCTCGCTTAAACTAGGGAAGCAAAGGCTTTAATATCAAGCCTCTT
The DNA here is from genome assembly GCA_963919715.1 of Microtus obscurus. Lineage (NCBI taxonomy): Eukaryota > Metazoa > Chordata > Mammalia > Rodentia > Cricetidae > Microtus > Microtus obscurus. The sequence continues at coordinate 3,098,182 of CAWTZC010001472.1, forward strand.
TTGTTTTGAGCATTACCTTGGTGCCATTGCCACCGTCCAATGCATTGCAAGACTATCAAAAACTGTGTCTTATTAGACTTTTCAAAAAGCAAAACTTAGCTGTCACTTTCCATGCTATATTTCTTGAATTCAATGCTATTACTCATCATCAAGTTCAGCACTGATCTTTTTTTTATTGAAAAAAAAAAGAAATTTTTGCCTCCTCCCCGCCTCCCATTTCCCTCCCCCCTCCTCCCACTCCTCCCCCTTCCCCCCACTCCTCCCCCTCCCTCTCCAGTCTGAAGAGCAGTCAGGGTTCCCTGCCCTGTGGAAAGTCCAAAGTCCTCCCCCCTCAATCCTGGTCTAGGAAGGTGAACATCCAAACTGGCTGGGCTCCCACAAAGCCAGAACATGAAGTAGGATCAAAACCCAGTGCCATTGTCCTTGGCTTCTCAGCAGTCCGCCAAATTCAGAGAGTCCGGTTTTATCCCATGCCTTTTCAGTCACAGTCCAGCTGGCCTTGGTGAGCTCCCAATGGATCAGCCCCACTGTCTCCGTGGGTGGGTGCACCCCTTGTGGTCCTGACTTCTTTGCTCATATTCTCCCTCTCTTGAAAGGGGGACTTGTCTGTTTTTAGTGTAAAATCATGCTAAAACAATCTAAAGCAACTGCACACACACACCACATATAAAGTCATCCAGTACTCTTTATGTGTGTAAGAAATCTGAAAGCAACTTACCTCAGTGGTTCTGGCATGCTTCTGACTAGATTTTGAATGTATCCTTTGAAAGCTTGTGTGTTGGAGAACGAATACACAAATTAATATGTTAATGGTTTGGGGAGTGGGGGCCTCCTGACCCTAGTGACTTTACAAGAAGAGGGAAATGATTAAAGCTAGAATATTTCTCTATCTCCCAAGGCGGCATCTGTTACTACATAATGATGCAGTTAGGAGGAGCTGCCAGTTCCATAGTCCAGATCCTCCCATATTAATTAAGTGATTGTTTCTTATAATTTTTCCAACCTATATAAGAAAACAGCAACAAGAAATAAACTGAGATTGTCTCTCTTGACAATGCAGTCAAGTTGAGAACTGGAGCTGTATCAGCTGATGGCTGGACAGAAACATGAGGACCTACTTCCAGCATAGTAACTCACATGCCCTGGCAGTCTGGTGATGGCTATGGGCAAACGCTGCAGGTCCTCAGGATGGCAACCTTCCTTCAGAGCTGTCTGCATGCCTGCTTGCTATGATAGTTTTGCCTGGAGTAAGTGCTATGTGGCAGAAAAAGGTAAAAACCATGTGTATTTTACAACCTAGCTTGGGAGTCTTAAGTCATATGTTTTCATTCCAGAAACAAGCGTTTTGTTGTGTGAGCTCACTCAACACTACAGGGTGTAAACAAAGATGTGAGTGCCAGGAAGTGAGTTAAGCAGTGGACATCTTAGATGTAAGCTTCTACAACATTCTTTTCCTTCCTCCTATAAGACCCTGAGCCAGACACTGCAACCAATGTGTGCTTTGAATGATGAACCTAGAGGTCCGGTATTTTACTAGAGAACATTTGAATAGCACAAAATATTACTTGCGATTATATTTTAACTGAGTAGCATCTTTTTATGGCATATTTCTATGTTCACCCAGGATGCAAAATAACACAGGACACCACCTAGGACTTACTGGTCTTCCCATGAATCTGTTTTGCTTATTTAGAACAAGAAAGAGTAAGTTCCCCTAAAAGTAGAACTTGCAGCACCATAAGTTTCAAGGATATGCAGATTCGAAATTTTTTATTTCCTTTCAATAAAGATAAATCTATGTTCTTAATATGAAAATCCTTTGGCTTCTGAACTGTTATACTAATCTAAATGCACATGTCCTGAATATGTGACTAAAAAGCTAAAAAGCACACCGAATGCTGTGTTTGTTTAATGAAGACTTTGTTTGGCTCAGCACTTGTCCGTATGGAGGAAGAAAAGAAAAAGAGATTTAGTGCAGTCAAAAGGACTCAATGGTGAAATACTAAAGCAATTCTCTTGGACGTGGGTCAGGATAACAATTGCTGCAATTATCATTTCTATGCAAATTTTACTTAAGACTATCCAATGTGACAAGACGAGACAAAAGGCACACTGGTCAGGTATCAGTTCTGTCTCCACATACTAGCAACGAAGAATTGAATTTTTAAAATATCACTTCAAATATATCTAAAATGTCGTGTGCTATGAGTAAATCTAGTAAGGCAAGGTTTCTATTCTGAATACTAAAATTAAATATTGAAATTAAGACAGATACAATACTTTAAATAATTCTGTTATCCCCAACTTGATCTATAAATGTGTGAAATCTAAACCAAAATTCTGGCAGTTATTTTTGTCCAAGCTGACAGATGTGAGGAGCCAAGAATAGCCAAGCAGCCATCTTGAAAGGAGGACAAAGCTGGGAAACTTACGCCACCTGACAGAAAGCCCGTCTCAGGCTGTGCTGATTAAGATAGCGAAGGTGTGGGGTTAGCACAGGAAAAACAGCTGGGCTTGGGAAAGAACAGAGAGCCCAGAAACAGACCCTACACATGTGGCACCTAATTTTTTACAAAGATAACATTTTGGTACCATAGGGAAGAGCGGTTATTTTAATAAGCAGCGAAAGTCTGGATCTCATCTTCCTACCTTACACAAAAAATAAATTACATGGATTTCATAGGCAAAAATGTAAACTGTTAAAGCTTTTAGCTGGCCTAAGAGGAAAGATTTTTTTAACATAATATATAAACCAAAATCCATAAATAAAATTATAAGATTTGGACTTTCCTAAATACAAACTTTCTATGTTTCCAAATATACTACTAAGGTAATAAAAAAAGGTAATCCAAACACTCTTAAAATATCATTTCAATAGGTTCAGACACCAGCAAAAACCGCTGTGCTTACAGCGTGTCTTTTAAGAACACAATACTGCAAATGCAGGAAATAGAAGAAAAATATCAGGAAAAAAATATGAATGAGAAGAAAGTGTCAAATAACCAAAAAACATCTGAAAACCATCTACTGGTGATCAAGGAAAATAACATTTGAGACTACATATGTCTCACACAAAGGTTTTAAATGGCTAAATGATTGAAAGCTTCAAGTTTGTGCAAGACTGTGGAGCGATGAGACTCCCAGACCTGCATAAGGTTTTCTCACAGTCTCTCCTAAAGCTGGGTAAATTCACATCTACAAGTTTCCTCTTTCACTTCCAGGGATATGTCTGATTGTGATACACCCATGTATGTGATACAACCAAAGGCTAATACTAAATGACAAAGGTGGCATTACTCATAGAAGACACAAAGTAAAAATTACCTGTGTAACATAGCCAATAAATCATCATGGTATAATGGCACATTCCCATAAGGAAATACTAAAGAGAAATGTGAATAGGCTATGCACAAGCACTCTCAATCTAGTAACCTGATAATATACAGAGGTGATTCAAGTGCCCAGACATGAGCAACATTGGCTGCTCTTCCTAATTGTGCAGTCAGAGGTGACAGATGACTCATGAAATCAAGCATAGTGGGTGCACTCTTACCACGGAAACAAAAAAATGCTAAGAAGTAGCAATTCTTTTCTTTGTGCCTTCTCCCTTCCAGAAGAGTGGCTTAGGTGCTTAACACTGGATGAATTTTTCTAGTGTATGTTGAGTGAATTAATGTAGTCACTGAATAAACACATGCTGTGCACATTCATACTATAAAGTATTAGTGTGGTACTCAGAGGAATGGATGGCTGGGAGGCTGCATAAGAAGCTTCTAGAATATTGAGCTAACCTTCCATTTGACCTGAGATCCAATTGAGCAAGCATTTGAAATGTCAATAAATCTATTTGTGGTATCTACGCTTCCATGATATATACTCAAAGGTATACCTGCAGACTTGTGGATCAGTCTCTTAAATGCCTAAAGCCATTTCATTCTTGATGTGATGTCTTAATTCATAGGTCAGCAAACTTTCTCCAAGCAACCTTACAGAAAATATTTTAAGCTTTAAGACACTAATAAACTTACTCAATATTGTCTTTGTGGCAGCTAAAACAGTCACAAGCCATATGTAAGCCAATAAGCATAATTGTGTGCTAATAAAACTCTACTTACAAAATTAAGTAGTTTTCTAGATTGTATTTGCAGCCTTGATTAGTTAAATAACTCCTGTGCCAGATGATTTCTAATGAAATTTAGTACGGACCGATTAGAGAATATCCTCACGATGGTATAATCCAGCTCTTTTTCGTGAGAGAAAGAGGAGAGATGGCGTGATCACATCAGTGCACACGGCTCAGGCCTTGGCCACGAGTGGGCTGGCATCTGACATCTCATACGGAAGCCTCCCTGAGCTGCTATGGGCCCCACTTGCTCTCTCCCAATCATCTAAATCTCTGGGTAGTAAATACACACTTTGCATAAAAAAACTTAATGGACTCCCATGTTTCTTAGTGTTTCTGGTGTCAGGTAAAAATACGAATCAAAAATCGTGCATCTTAAACTATAGTATTCCATCCCTTATATCCAAAAATGGGAGAAAATGGGTATCATGGCTGTTTTCTTTTTAAAATAACTAGAAAGAGAAGTCAAGTCCACAGAGAAACTGTGTAGCTCCACCTTCCCAGAAGATATTTATTCAAAATTACAAGGAGAACATTACAGTCCTTGCAGGAAAATGAGGCTTACACAGGAGTTGGACTACTAAAGTCCAACCATCCCAGCAGAGAAGAAAGCTGTAAGCATCACTGGGTCTGCTCAGGCAGATGTCACATTTGCCATTAGGGTAGATATTAACCAGATCAAAACCTAATGGGATATGTTGTAGACATACTGTGCAAGGGGTAGGGTAAGAAGACACAAATTGCAAAGAAAGCCTTTTAGTTAAGTCACACTTAAAGAGCTCAATGCAGAACTCACAGCAAGTGCATAGAGATTCTCATGAGTACACGGAGAGAGATGTATCCCTTGCAGAAGCCTAATGCATGACACTAGAGAGCAAATACACAGATGGGAATACACAGAAGCATCTTGGAAAGTAAAAGCAGATGCTGTCATTCCCTTGTGCATTTTAATACACTGGGAACTTGACTTCTGGAGGTATGTGGTCATTGGAACAAAACTGGAACCCTAGTGCTATAAATATATTACCATACTAGAAAGTCCTTTGTTTTCCATTACACATCCATTGAACCACATCTGATCAAGTGTATGAGAGAATACAGCAAGGACCACTGTTGCAGGGTGAGGGCCACTTGTTCATCCCGGCCGCCCAGCTAGCTTAGCCCCAAAATAACCACATAGAAACTCGGTTCAATAAATCACTGCTTGGCTTATTAGCTCTAATATCTTATTGGCTAACTCTTACACTTTAGTTTAGCCCATTTCTATTAATCTATGTATCGCTACGTGGCAGTGGCTTACCCGGAAAGATTCAGCATGTCTGATTCTGGCAGCTCCATGGTGTCTCTCCCTTACTCTACCTTTCTTCTTCCCAGCATTCAGTTTTTTTCTTCCCCTCCTACCTAAGTTCTGCCCTATCAACTAGGCCAAGGCAGTTTCTTTATTCATTAGATAATGAAAGCAATATACAAACAGAAGGACCTCCTACACCAGACCACAGTAAAATGACTTTTGGGGTCCGGTCGTCTTTGGAAGGAAATGCTTCCAGCTTTTCATAAAATTGCATCTGTGTGTCTTGCATATAAGAACTATATGCTCTGTGTCTGGGGACACCAACACAACTGTACTTAATTACCATCCCAATAATAAGGGAACTATTAATTATTGGCCTCTAACTTCTCTAATCTTCCTCGAGTGTTTTTCCTCTCCAGATGCCAAGGGATAAACTAAAAACTGCTAATGAGCTTTATAAATCACTCTTACATAATTAACAATGTAGTACCCTTGGGGAATCACTCTAAGGTCCATGCCTCAGTTTCTGTTGCTTTTATACTCAGCCCTGTATGACAGAATTTGGAATGTGAGAGCAGAGAATTGGTGAGGCCTTGAAAGAGACATGAAGAATCAGCTGATCTCAGGAGCATAGCCCAGATCTAAAACAGTCTGAAGTGTTCAGTCTGTATCATAGTGTAATAGTGTGGACCAGCAGCCAGACGGTACAGCTCAGCTGCCTCCATGCATAATGTTTCTATGCCTTGCCCTGTGAAAGCAGTCTCCCTTTAGCTTCTAGTGTATGGTGTGTGTGTGTGTGTGTGTACATATGTTTGTGCATGTGTGTACATAACTAGATGCTTCTGTAGAGTGTCTTCCTCAGTCACTTGTTTATCTGTTTCCTTCCCTTTTTTTTTTTTTTTGAAACACAGTGTTGTGCTCTGCTATTGAAGCTCAATCAATTGGTTCAACCGACTGGCCAATAAGCTTGAAGGAACCTGCTTGTCTCTGTCCTCTTCACACTGAACACCAGGCTTACATACTCATGCCACCTTGCCCAGCTTTTATGAGTGTGGAGGACCAATGCTTCTTACCAACTGAGTCATTTTCAGTCTCCTCCCATTAGCTGCGGCTGAGTCTTTTCAGTATATCCTTTCGGCCCAGTTGCTCTCACCCCTCACTTCTGAAACAAAGGGGGCACTTGGCTCTTGCCCCAGCAGAAGACAGTGTAGGTTTGTTGGTTATCAATGTGGTATCTCCTATATGGCTACAATGGATACATGGGCCTGCTGGGGACCGTCAAAAGGAATCAGGTATTTTCTTCACACAGTGTGTTAGGATTAAACATTTTTTTTATATCAGTGATAAAACAGTGAGCAAGTTTTGTGGTTTAATACTTACTCTTAAGCAGAGGTATTTTTCTAGTTAACTCTAGAGGGAAAAAAGCCCACTGTAGCAATTAGTGTACTCAAGAGTTTGGGAGGAGATTGTGAAAAATCTCCAGAAGTTACAACAGGGGGAATTAGAATCTATTATAGCAAGCTGGACTCTTGAGAAAAGTATCTGTGGTTGCTTGTGTATTGTTTTCTTGTCTTTAGCTTCTCTTTCTTCTACTAACTGAGCTGTAGAAGGAAAGGGGACAAAAGGAAAAGCAGAATAATTCCCATTGGCCGGCACTGCTATTGGCTGCTACTGGCTTCCTCTGGCTGCAGCAGCTGTTGAAAGCCTCTTGTGCGCATTTTTGTCTTCCTGACTCTTCTGCTGGCCAGTCTGGATACAGCACCCCCTCCCCATTCAGGAAAGACTCTAACTTGGCTTCCTCTTCACCAGTTGACCTCTTGTTCTTCCTGCACAGATGTTCTGCCCTCCAGCCAAAGACCTCATGAGTACTACCCATTTGTAAGTGGACCCAGGCTAACCTTGCGAACAAAACAGTCCACATCTGGTTTTGAAGAATTTAAGACTTTTGATCATCTCTCAGTGGGAGTACAGGCTCAGGCTTTTCTCCCAGCAACCTTCTCCACTTGCTGGCTTCTTCAGGCCACGATTTCAAATTTTAAAGATATTAAACATCTGTCTTCCAAGCATCTTGAAGAAACTCAGTTTGAAATTAGCCATTTCATTGTTGATATCAGCATTGGGTATTTGGGGCTAGGAAGGACGGAAGAACCAAACCCAGAACTTTGTACATGTGAAGCACATTTTGTACAACCGAGACACACCCCCAATCTTGGAACTTTTTTACTTTTGAAACTATTCAAGGTCCATCTGGCTCAAAATGCCTTAAATGTATATTCCAGTTGTTTTTCTGTGTGTGGTTTCCACCAATCAGTGGTTGAGAAAAACCTTTCCTGGGTGTGTGGGCTGGGAAAGCATTTCATCAGGTAGAAAAGCCGACTGACTCTTCCTTAACACTAGTGCATCATCAGCTACCCCAGACTAGCCCATTTCTGCAGCCCTCAAGCCACTGAATTAGCAGAGTTCTAAAGAAAAAAACTTTACCTGACCACTGCTCTACCGTTTCCAGCATTATCGCACATACATCAAGGTAGGTGACACCAACTCCACCTGAGCCAAAATACTTAGGATATGAGAAAGGATTAATTTCCACAAACAGATACACAACATATCTCTGCTATTGAGAATCTGCAGGACGGGAGCACAGCTATGGAGAAAAGTAGATCAGGAGAAATAGTTGACCAAGTGATCTAACACCCTGGGGACAATAAATATGGGTTAATGAAGTACATAAATGAATGGATGACCCAAATATTTGTTCACTAGAACTTTTCCTGTTCGTAGCTATTATGTTACTTTTTCTGGGATATGAGAACAAGAGTCAGTTCGCCCCAGACAGGACGCCAATGAGAAACAAAAACAGTTGTACCTAAATCCAGGTTAGTGAACCAGTGAGTTTAGTAGGTTTACTTACAGAAGCGTAGCTAAGGTGTTACTTATGGGAGCATGGGGTGACTTTTATTGACAGTTTCGCTGTCAATAAATCCACTGCAGAATAGGGTTCAATACACGATAGCTACATCCCTAAGCTTCCTGAAGTAAGTGTAATGGAAAAGAGTGTTGTCTTCCCAAGCCATTTCTTCCTCTTGTTATAACTGTTGAAAGAGGAGCAGCTGGGCTGTGTTCCTGGCACCCGGCCGCCCACATGGTTAGCTTATGCCCCAAAATAATTACACAGAAACTGTATTCATTTAAACACCGCCTGGCCCATTAGTTTCAGCCTCTTATTGGCTAGCTCTCACATATCGACCTAACCCATTTCTGATAATCTGTGTAGCACCCCAAGGTGTGCTTACCAGGGAGATTCTAGCCTGCAGCCTGCGTCTGCCTGGAATGCGGGCATCATGGCGACTCCTCCCTTAGCTTCTATTTCCCAGCATCCTGTTCTGTCTACTCCGCCTACCTAATTTTCTGTCCTATGAGAGCCAAGGCAGTTTCTTTATTAGTTAACCAATGAAAGCAACAGATAAGATACAAGACCCACCTCTATCATATAACCTTGGAGTGAGACCCCACAAATCTTCTATCTGAGCTCACTACACCTAGTAAGTTCCATTACATCCTTGAATATTACTCTAACTCAGAGGTTGGTGTGGTTCAGACCATAGTCACTCATTGTCTGGAGGCCCAAAAGTAGAACAGACAGAATGAAGACAGTTCTACCACTCCCCAGGGATTTTTACTTTTATTTATTTTATTTGTTACCTTTGGTTTTTCTAGAAAGGATTTCTCTGTGTAATAGCTCTGGCAGTCCTGGAAATGAACAATGATAGCATACGCCTTTAATTGTAGCACTTGGGAGGCAGAGGCAAGTGAATGTCTGTGAGTCCGAGGCTAACCTGGTCTACAGAGTGAGTTCCAGGACAGGTAGGGATATACTGAGAAAGCAGGTCTCAAACAACAATAATCAAAATACAAACAAACAAAAAGTTTACAGATCAGGAGCTTAACAATCTCTGATTAGTGATTCAGAAGCGGCCACAGGGATTTTTTTTAAAATGACTGAGAGAGGGAAAACCTTGGGTGGACATGCTCAAAAAACAATCACCAGTCACCCACAGGGACCAATGAATATGTGTTAAGTCTCAGGTAACTGAACTAATGTCAATATAGAAAGAAAGGTGACAATGGCAAAGCCAACTGTCCCCTTTGAACCTTGACTCAGGACAGCTGCCATGCAATTAGAAGACTTGTTTAGGGAATTGTGATATTTTGTGTGCCGCTAACACTCTTGTTAAGGATCGTCACCCCAACAGTAGGTCACCTGCTGCTGGTTCAAGAAAGCTGCTTCCCAGAGGTGACTCTTGCAAGCGCTTCATCCATTTTATCCCTGATTATGCTGAATGCTTAATTAGTGGACTGTCGAAGTTGCTTTTCATTGGTGAAATCAGTAGCTTTAAAAAGAAAATAGCATGACGAGTGGTAGAAATGTATTTTCTCTGGTAACTGTCACTATAGTACAGGGTAGGCATGTGCTTTCTCTGGCAATGGTCACTATAGTGCAGGGTAGAGCTGTATTTTCTCTGGCAATGGTCACTATAGTACAGGGTATTGTTTAACTAAACGGTTTCAGACTGCACTTTCTTTGCCTGTTTCATTTCACTTTGATGACTGCCTGCCCTGAAATCTGTGCAAGAAAATCTGAGCAGCTGGGGTCCCTGATTCTGTATGTTAGGTTGATCAGTTTGCCCATGGAGTGACAGAAGCCAAGACAATATACAAAGATGAGGGTATTTTAAGAGACGAATTTTCTGGTTCTTTTAGCTTTCTGCATGTTCCTGAACACAGACACTGTCTGCCCTTGTTCTGCACAACATTCTGAGAGTCATCAAACGTGAATAGCACTGGGAGACAGCAAGCATCCTCTCCCCTTGAACAAGTGACCAGTATGTTTATTGCAGGCATTGACAAGCAATGATCAGTAGGTACAGTCAACTTTTGACTTATTTTATAATTAAATATTATTTTGAGAATATTTTGCTTGAATACTATATTTACATGACATTCACCCCTCCCTCTCTATCCTCTAACTCCTTCTGCACCCCATTCCCTCCTTTTAATTATATGTAATACAATATATCAACCTGATAAATCCATATAGGTTACTGGTGTATACAGACCTAAGCACTTGGAATTGGAAAACTTATCAGAGGGATCATCTCCAGGGAAGACTGAGTTTCACTCTTCCAGTAACCACTAACTGCCTATAGCTCTTTACCTATGGGGAGGCCTTGTAAGATTTCTCCCACCTTCATGGGCATGTCAACTGCTGTTGGCATTGTGTTAGTCTTACTTATTCCCCCACATTGTTGAGATTTCATGGGTATAACTTATCTGCCACATAGAGCAGACACTGTCTCATAACAGAATTCTTGGCCTTGGTTTTACTCAGTGGTTTTCTATATATTGACCAGTTTGGGATTTCTGTGATAGTCTCTGTCAGATACAAAAAGAAACTTCTTTGATGAGGGGTAAAAACAGTCCTTACTTGTGGGTTGCTGATGTTACTCTAGATCATACACTTACATCTAAAGGTCAGAACCAGGAATCACAGTTAAGGGACAACAACATCCATTCTTCTTTCTGGTTCTGGGTTACCTCACCACTGTATATGTTCTTCTTCTTTACATTTACCAGCAAAGTTCTTGATTTCAGCTTCTTTAAATGACTGAATAGAATTTCATTGTATACATGTTCTACATTTTTGTTATGCATCTGTCAATTGAAGGAATTTGGATTCTTTTTATTTCCTAGTTGCTGTGAATAGAGTAGCAATGAACAAATGTGAGAGGTATTAGTCAAGTAGAATGTCAGTTCCATTGGACATACGCCAAGGAGTGGTATAGCTGGGTCATGTGGTGGATTTAATTTTAGTTTCTGAGGCTTCTCCAGACCAATTTCCAGACTGGCTATGCCAGATTGCATTCTCACAAATGGTGAGTGAGACTTGTCCTGTATCTTCAGTGGTATTTGCTGCCAATTGTTTTCTGGATTGTAGCCTTTCTAACCAAGGACAGATGAAATCTCAAAGAAGTCTCATTTCCAGTTTCCTAATAGCAAAGAATATTGAACACTTTATTCTGAATTTCTTAGAAATATTTATTTCTTTTGGGAATTCTTTATCCTGAACTATAGACTATTTTTTAAATGGGCTACTTGGTTTGCTTGACTCTATTAACGGGTTCTTTATATATTTAGGATAGTAATCCTCTCTCAGCTGTCTAACTGACAGAAAATTATTTCCCACTGTGTGGGTCTGCACTTCACTTAGTTGATAATTTTCTTTGCTATAAGGATCTTTTTAGTTTTATGAGATCCCGTTTATCAATTGTTGGCCTTAAATCTGTGCAGATGGAGTCCTATTCAGAAAGCTCATCGCTATACCTGTATTTTCTTTTAGTTTATGTGGATGGAAGAAGGAGCTCTGGAGAAAATCCACCCATGATCTTCTAACAATAAAGTTGCCAGAACAAAGTCAGCACAATGGCAATACCAGTCAACACACTACTGTACATTGGAGAAATTCTACATGATCCCACACCTAAATGAAAAGCTTGGGGTGATCAGTAGCTGCTGAGAATGAGAGAATCTGTTGTCTCTAGGTGTTGCAGCAGGATGCTTTTTCGTCCCTGCTGCCCAAAACCAAAATAACCACACAAAAAAATGTATTACTTAAAAAACTGCTTGGCCCATTAGCTCTAGCTTCTTATTGGCTAACTCATATATTAGTTTAACCCATTTCTATTAATCTGTGTATCACCATGTGGCAGTGGCTTAGCAACAAAGATTTGGCATTTCTGACTCTTGCAGATCCATAGCATCTCTCTCTGACTCTGCCTTTCTTTCTCCCAGCATTCAGTCCAGTCCTCCCTGCCTACCTAAGTTCTTCCCTATCAACAGGTCAAGGCAGTTTCTTTATTCATTAATGGTAATCACAGCACACAGAGGGGACTCCCACATCATCTACGAGTGGAGATTACACTGTGGATAATGTCTTCCCAGGGGTCATAGGTTGCTGGGAGTAAGACACCTCCCTTTCAGTTGTTGATTAAGAGTGTCCTTGGGATTTCCAAAATAAAACAATAAAGACTGTTGCCTTTGATTTTGTTTTTCCATCAGACCTCTATAATACCCTATTGCTGAAGCTATCACACAGTTTGATCACAGTACAGGGAGCAAATAACAGATACTTGGCCTCTAGATTTCATAGTAGAGGAAATTGTTAGGCAGGCTGCTGGAAAACTTGTTCCTCAGTAGTTTTACTCAACAGTGAAGCCTGTGAAATACAGCAATGAGTGTCAGAGCAAGATATGCACAGGGATGACCAGACACTTTCTTACGGGATTTAAGGACCGCTCTGTAGCAATGGAGTGCATGCCTGGTATTCTAAATCTGGCCAAGAACAAGTGGTTAGGACACTCGCTAGTTCCAGAGGTGAATCTTCTGCTGTTATTCTGCTAAACCATCTGCTAAATCCCCATCACCATATCCAGAGCCTGGTGAACCTCTCAAATGCCATCTGAGAAGTCTCTCTAAGTAATAAACAGTGGTTAACAAAGAATCTCACATCTGGCCAAAGTACAAAGGAGCCCCCTGCAGAATGGTCCTCTGTAGCCAGACATGGTAACTCATGCCTAGAATCCCAAAAGGGCCGATACAGGAGAATCATATGAATTCAAGGCTAATTTGGGGTACAAAGTGAGATTTCTGCCTTAAAACTAACTAACCAAACACTTTGTGTGTGCATGTACGTGTGTGAGTGTGAACATGTATGTAAGTGTGTGTATGAGTGTATTTGTGAGTGTGTGTTAAACATAGAATGGTACAAATCATTATTCCTGAGCATGCTAAATATTACTACCTCAACTTTACTGTGTGTGTGTGTGTGTGTGTGTGTGTGTGTGTGTGTGTGTGTGTGTGTGAGTTTGCAAGTACAAAAGAATTTTACTGGTCTTTCAGGAAGTCTGAAATGTCTGTCATGCTTTACAATATTTACATGAATGTTTCCTGATTGGTTGGTACTATTGCCTGCCTCCTGAGTCCCGCTCCCTTATTTGAAGTGTGCATGTCAGTTAGGAAGCTGTGTTAGCCCTGGTCTAGGCTAGCAGCTGGGGAAATGCTGCACATTTAGCATTCCAACTTTATTCCTTCCTCACTTCTTAAGCTCTCAGAATAATTTATATGTTCTGGGTGGGCAGATCATACCAGAACTGTATTCTAGAGCCAAGGTCTTTTCTGCAGGTCTGTGTGAGGCCGAGGCAGCACCACAGGTGGCTGATTGCATGAACTCCACAGAGAACCATTCAGGATATGTGATGATGACTCAAAAATTTCTTCATTCCGTTCTTTTTCCCTTCTAGGTTGTGTTCCCTTCCCGTTGTGGGATAGACATGCTGCTAAATATGCATTGTTTTCAGTGTATGCGTCTAGGAACTACGCAAACCAGCATGAAATCACACAAATTGTAAGTTCAGATCGTTGACAGACTTGCCTTCCATTAAAGATCTTATAAGTGGCGTACATACAGCTCCTGCATCTTGGGGTGTGTCTTTGGAATGAACCCTCTTATTTCTCGCAGAGCAGGAAATCAAAATGCACAAAAAAAGACCACCAGTGGGACAGAGGTCCTAGCTGCTGAAAATTCCTTCTGCAATCAGTGTGTGTAAACTTCCTTTCTGAGGGCCCATGCAGCTTTGTTGTTTTGTCTTTCTGGTGATCTCCATGGCTGGTCTAAGCCGTTTCACTGTTCTCTCCTCCAGTATCACAATGGGCAGCTCCTTTGCATGAGCTTCCTGCATAGGGCAGAGCTTCTGCTGGCCACTCAGTCACACATTAGGTGGCTTACTCAACATACTGAACACAGCTCTAGGTGCCTTTTCCAGAGGAATTTGTATTGTTACAGAAAGATTTTTTTTTTTTAACTAAAGGATAGAATGTTGTAAACTATTTCCAGGCATGCCAGACTCTGAACTCTAGGGAGATGTGGTCTGGAAGATTGAGAAGGCATATTACTTTCTCAACTTTACTTTTTTGTTCCAGATGGAATCACTTAAATGAAGTCATAGTTTTATGTTCATGGATCAGAGACCATGACAGAAAGAAATATAAGCAATGCTGTTCCCATGTATGTATTTTCCTATAAATGATTATACATAAAAAACACACATATATACACAAATGCACAAATACATATGCATGTATGCATGTATATACATATATATATATATTCAATCTCAAATAGATATAGGACTTTCTCAATAAAATCAATTTTTCTTATATTTTCAAAGTAGATTGCACATATGTAAACATGCACAGATATATGTATATGTATATATATATATAGTCTTACTACTTTATACAATAATTAAAACTTATTATTATTCTTACTTTATAGGAAAAATGTAGAGGAGAAAACGATTTTTCTGAGGTCATAGTTAATTCATGGTAGAGTCATTATTAAAATCTACAGTTCCATAATTCTTATTTCAGTGCTCTGTGTCTCTCACTTAGAATATGATGCTTCTCAAAGAGTCCTTAACAGTTCCCTTTTCTACATGTAGGGTCACTAGAAAAGATAACATAGAAAACTAGATGCTTTCTTCATAGATTTAATCTACCTGTCCTTCAGAAGTGAAGTCTTTATAGGTGACAAGGCCAGTCTGGTAACCTACTAAGTACAAGAATTTAATTTTCAAACAAGGCTTCTAAGTGGAGGTTGTTAGGAGAAAAACTGAATCGATTCACTAGATTTTCCTTTGACATGAAGGCAAACTAAGAAGGAGATATCTTTCTGCACCCTGAGAAACACGGAATGTAAAAAAGTAAACGTCTAATGAGAGGAGGTATTATCCCAATAAATTATGTGTCAGCTGGTCTTTCTGTCTTCCTGCCCTCAGGAAGGCCTCTCGATGCCTGGTCCTGAGAGCAAATGTAACCCAAGCCCTGATTTGTCCCTTTGCTGTAAATCACAGAAGGACTCTCCTTCAAGAGTTAGAACTGGCGCCATTTGCTCCTTCCTGTGCGGTTTTAAGAACACATATGTCCTAACCATTGAAAGCAGACACGACTGGCTGCTGGATTTAGTTCTTCACTGAAAATACTGTTAATTGCTGTTGATGCCAAAGTGAGCTATTTCCACATTTCATTGTCTGAAAGGGAAAACAGTGATGTTGACACCCATTGAGTTGAGCATCCCCAGCCTGACAGCAAGAGCTCATCCAAGCTGTTAGCAGAATAAAGATAAATACCAAGTCTGCTCTGTCATGGGCAAATGAACCAAGGATACAAACAAACTTATTCTGCTGCCATGTCAATGTCTGTGAGCCTATCACAGCGTTGAAGAATTTTATTTTTTCAGCCTTCCAATTTATCTCTTATGTATGCCCTTTACCCCAATAAAAAGTCAGGTTTATCCAGGGCTTAGTCTTGCCAGAATTATTACGTCTTTCTCCTTGAACTCTGGCTTCTTTTCTTCTTTAGTCTAGTCAATCAAAATTGCTGCCACAAAACCACACCTATTGAAAGATAAGATTTTTTTTTGTCACAATCTTGGAATAGGAATAAAAACATTTTGAAAGGTGTGCCATAGAAATATTAATAAATATTTAAAAGATGTATAATTTAGCATAGTGTGCACATGAATGAAGATTGTCTGCCATTTCTCAGAGTTGTAGTCAAAATATTCACCAACCCAGAATTATGCATGAACTAGGTGTGTGCATGTTAACACTCAGGCAAAAACTAAAGCCAGTTTAACCAAA
Source organism: Microtus obscurus (assembly GCA_963919715.1). NCBI lineage: Eukaryota > Metazoa > Chordata > Mammalia > Rodentia > Cricetidae > Microtus > Microtus obscurus. Next base: position 3,114,353 of record CAWTZC010001472.1, read on the forward strand.
CTCTCTGTTACTTTAAAACAATGATTATTGGATTAAAATTGTGCTTATTTGGGTCACAATACATGTTGCCAGTTCCAACCTTGACCCCAGGAACTGTGACATATTTGCTGACAGGCTGAAGAAACACTCCTTTCACACACCGGACAACGCAACAGCCTGTGCTGCTAAGTAAACACTTGCCGCACCCCAGAGAGCAGGTGCCCTTGAGTTCAAGGAGAGAGATTTGTGCTTCAAGACAGAGAGAAGCTGAGTATTCTGCCCACGGTTTTGAATGCCTGCTGGATGCTGAAGTCCTTAGCAAAACAATCTCACCACTTTCTCTTGGTTCCCATGCCCGAGGCTTTGCTGGATTACTCAAAAGAGAAGCTGGAAGGCAATCAGCTAAGAAGAACTTATGGTCCTCTAGGTCAGTTATTGGAAGTATTTTCTCTAATCCAGGGACTAACTGTCTAATTATATATGGAATGTGGATGAGTTTTTCCTATGAAGAATTTTTTTTATTTTAATGAAAAACACATTTTGCTAAAAATTTCATGAAGGGAAAAATACTTTAAAAAAATCTTCTTATAGTCCAGGGCAAAGAGCTGAACTGTTACTTAATAGCATCTTAATACTGTGAAAAACTAGAAGTTATGCAACATTTATAAAGTAAGTTGGGAAATGAACGCTTGTATTAGTTAGGGTTTTATTGCTGTGACAAAACACCGTAACCAAGGCAAATTGATAAAACAAAGTATTGAGTTGGGCTTCTAATTTCAGAGGGTGAGTCCACGATGGTGGAGCAAGGGCATAGCGGCAGGAACAACAAAGAGCTCAAATCCTGATGGCAATTGGGAAGCAGAGAGAGCACACTTGGCATAGGACTATTTCGCAATCTCAAAGTGTGCCCTTAGTGACACATTTTACCTCTTCCAACACAGCTACACCTCATCATCATTCCCAGACAGTTCTACCACTGAAAACCAAGGATTCTAACGTCGGTGTAGGAGAGCTGTTCTCATCCAAACCACTACAGTACCCAGAGACATCTTAGTTCTGTCCCTACAGTTTGTAAATGGCACGATGCTTTCTGAATGTAACTACGTGAGGGCCATTTGATAAGCTTCGTTTGGGTTAGACAGGTAGACTCTAAATACTAACAAAACTGCCCTAGTAGTAGGGAACACAAACAGAGGAGAAAGTATGTTTGAGGAAGAAACAGAAACCAGTCAGATACAGTCAGAGAACATCTAGGATTCTAGCGTCTACTAGTTATAGGAAATGCATTATGGAATGAATATTTCCCCAGAGTCTCTCAAATAAACTGATTTTGAACCACTGAACTCTAAAAATCCTGAGAGAAGGAATTTCTGTTCCTTCAAGCAACAAATCTGTAGTAATTTGTTAAAGTGATGTAGCAAACCATACACATATTTACAATATGTGAGGTGGATTTATAAGATATTCTTTATTACAAATGAGATATAAACACTTGTTACTAGTCTACAATGTAAAATCACCATGCAGTATAAAACAAATAAGTCAAAGCAGTATCACTGCATTCAGAGATCCATATACTGGAGTTTCGGGGACTAAAATATGAAGATCTAGGAAAATAAAAAAATGTATTAGTTCAGTCTTCATTACTATCATTACTAACAAGTATGGAATACTCAAGATAGTATATCTTTATAAAGAAAAACTAAGTTCAAAGTTTTGGAGACTGTCCAAATAGCACAGCACACTGTTGCTGAGGGTATTCCATTGTCTGGTCATTTTGCAGCAGGTGTCTTCTTAGCAGGAGTCTGTGCAGAACTAGAAGACCACATCTCAAAACAAGAATCCTGGAAGATGGAACCCTGCAAGTCTTCCCAGGAGAAGCAGCTATGAAGACTTAAACACTTCCTTCTAGACCAACCAAGCAATAAAACGCAGGTCACATCTCCCATCGCTATACCGAGGAATAAGCTTTCAATTATGAGACTTTGGAGACAAGCTTAAGTCATGTGGAAACCAGGTCACATTGCATGGAGACATTTTAAGGCATGGCTCTTAATAGAAGTAGTTAGGTGTTGCATGGTTTCCTCTAGTTTTTCCTATGCATCCTTTTAAATCTTCTCACTTGAGGGGTCAAAGAGAAGCAGCTTGCTTTGATTTTGCTTCAAACAGTTACAGGAAATGTTTTTTATTTAAACAGTAAAATTTTGTTTAGATGACAACATAAAGGTGAATTATATTGAATTATATTGGGAGCCATGTAAATGCAGCTCACTTTAAGAGTTAAAGAATACTGTGAAGAAGGGAGTTGAGGAAGGGGGAGAGGGAGGGAGAGAGAAAGGGAAGAGAGAGCGCACTAATGATATGCTACTAAGAGGTCATTTTCTTACCTAACATTCCCTTAGGTCTTTCTGGAGACAATTTAGCAGGGATAGATCTTTAGTGAGGCTCCTCCTTAATTGTTTCTGCCTCACCTACAGCTATGAATGCATTAGTTCAAAATACACATTCTGTATTCTGGTTTTTACTTCAGGTCAGATCTATCATTTCCTTTTACAATATGTATTTCACACCAAACACTGAAAAATTAATACATTAAACACCTGTAGCAAGATCTTAGTTTATCCCTGCAATATCCATTTCCTCCCAATAATTAAATCACAGATTTATAATTGGACACAGCACTACTTAGAATAAAAGCTTGCTTTCCAAGCTTTCTTACAGTTAGATGTGGCTACACAAGATAGACAGATACCCTATTAAGTGGGGCAAAAAGGTATTTTTTTTTTGTGGTTGTGTATTGTGAGCAAAGACATTACAATTGAATTCCCAACAGCCCTGCTGGGGCAGAAATAGAATATGACTTTAACAGACGATAAAATATCTTAAGCCTGGCTTCTTGATGCTGTGATCTAACACAGAAGGTAAGTCAACCCCTCAGCATAATACTTATTCTATGGAAATGCCATTAAATTTTATTCTTATCATCTAATTTAATAGCTAAAATTACAGGTTGATCATTTATATGTATTTTACCTCTTCTGCACTTAAAAACATATAACAAGCTACTCAATATTATAGTACACATCATATACAAAGAAACAAAAATTATGAGCAATATGGGCCCAAATTATGAACAGTAGACTGCCCAAAATCACAGAGCTAGTAATTAGCATATGGGACATTCCTTCCAGTCTTGATTCCCACTGAATCTTCTTTCTACATTTTTCTGCCTTATCATAAGGTCATTCACTACGTTTTTTTGTCTCTGACATTGTTCAGTGAACTATATTTTTATGTGAAGCAGCTGAATGAGAAATAATTACTGTGAAGTAGATATGTTGCTTTTCCCAAATAAAAACAAAAAGAACCAACAGTAAACCCTTTAGGGAAAAGGATATTTTGAATGGGATTTCTGGTATTTCCTGCTACTAATCATACAGGAAATGTCTTTTTCATCCCCAAGCCCCCCAAACTTTGCATTCAAGATTTCAGCACTACTATTTCAGACTACAAACAATAATTGCTGGCCTCAGGGGGAGAGACAAAAGTATGGATTTAAATTAAAAAACCAAAATTGAAGAGGAAAAGAACCTCCCCACATTTCATCTAGAATCAATCTGTTTTTGTATATACAATTTGGCTAAGCTTCTAAGAGAAGCTTTTTATGAAGATAATTTATTCCCAGATACTTTCAGCCTTGTGAATAATATTGAATAATTTGGAAGAAGATTACAAACCAGAGTAATTAGAAGGCAGAAATATGCTAAAATCACAACTTCTTTATTTCAGTGCATTTTTATTTTCAAATTGTAGACTGTGTTTGATGAACACAGAACTGAACAAAATCAATATTAGATTTTTTTCCCCCATAGCTACTTATTTGATGAAAATCTGTATGATATTCTAAAGACAGGAAAATCTTATGTTGACTTATGTTTTTGTTTCTAAGAACAATTACATGATAGCAGCAGACTAAAGGGGGGAAGTATTTATTTAGGTTCATGGTTTGAGGGGTATCATCAAGGTAGGACATCCATGTCAAAGCTCCTGACATTAGGAGCCAATAGTTAAATCTCTTCAGATCTCAGTAAACTGAGAAACAGAATTCAGCTGGAACCAGGGAAGGTTATAACCAATATTTCCTTACTCCACAGAGACCCACCTTCCTTCAATGACATCCTACCTTCTAGATGCCAAGCTCCTCCACTAATAGCACAATGAGTTATATACCATTTATTCAAACGCATGACCTCTGAGGGTATTTCACATCCAAACCATAACAGGGACTCATTAAATGTGTGGTGTGTGATGTGGAACTCACAGCTGGTTAGATTTTGCTCATTAGCTTATGTTGTATGAGAAACATTATCCCAAAAAATTGAGGTTTAAAATAATGGATATTTATTAGCTCATGGTTCTATGAGTCAATGTTGTGGGCTGCCCTCTCAGTTCTGGTGACCTGGGGTATGCTTTATTTTGATTGGCTGCAGATCATATGCCTGCTGGTAACTCGAGGTTGACTAGGGCTGCCAGACTTGGATGGTTTGCCCCACTTCTCTGTGTAACATTTCATCCTCCACAAGACACACTCAAGTTTGTCCACCCATAGTTTCATACTTCTGAGGGAAGCTAAAGAAAAGGCAAGTATTGCCACACTGATGAATATCTTGCATATAACCATAGAACCTTCATCCTGCAATGGAGGGAGATAGAGACAGAGACCCAAATTGGAACACTGGACTGAGCTCCCAAGGTCCAAATGAGGAGCGGAAGGAGGGAAAACATGAGCAAGGAAGTCAGGACCGTGAGGGGTGCATCCACCCACTGAGACAATGGGACTGATCTAATGGGAGCTCACCAAGGCCAGCTGGACTGGGACTGATGGAGCATGTGATCAAACTAGACTCTCTGAATGTGGCTGACAATGAGGGCTGACTGAGAAGCCAAGGACAATGGCACTGAGTTTTGATTCTACTGCATGGACTGGCCTTGTGGGAGCCTAGTCTGTTTGGATGTTCCCCTTTCTAGACCTGGATGGAGGGAGGAGGACCTTTGGACTTCCCACAGGGCAGGAAACCCTGAATGCTCCTAGGACTGGAGTGGGAGGGGGAGAGGAAGTGGGGGGAGTGGGAGGGAAATGAGAGGAGGGGAGGAGGTGGAAATTTTTAATAAATAAAAGTAAAGAAAAGAAAGGAAAAGGAAAGAAAAGGTAAGTGCCCATTGCCATCAATTCTCCCACATCTACTCTCTTACGTTATCTGTTCTATTTATTAAAGTGAATTACATGGCCAGACCTAAAGCCAGAAAATCCTTGTGCACAAAGACAAGGGTAGAGGTAAGGAAAGAATGCTAGTAATTAATATTCCTCAAAACATATGATAAATGTTTTTAAAATGATATGTGTGGGCCACTAATAATATAATAAATATTACAAATATATTAGTCAGAATCCTCAAAAAACAAATTGTTCTAATGAATATATTCACATATGTATGTATGACTTATTAGACTTGCTTACTATACGTGGTCCTGATTGTCCAACAATGACTGTTTTACATGAATGAGTCTAGACTCAGTAGTTGAGACCATGAGACTGGATGTCTCCAGCAGTTCCAATCCGGGCACTGAAGACCTGGCAGATTCCTGGAGAGCTGCTGGTCTTTAGCCTTCATTGGAATCTCAAGTAAGTTGGCTCTAATATTAATTAATGAATAATGTAGCCACAGGATAGATGAACTTGCCAGCAAGAGTATGAACAAGCAGGCAAAAAGCAAGTTCGCTTCTCCCATGTCCTTCCAGGGGGCTGCCACCAGGAAGTATGGTCTACAGTGAGATAGGTCTTTCTGCTTGCAATTAACCTCATCAAGAAAATAACTCACAGGAGTGCCCCACTGGTTTTTATTTTAGGTGATTAGAGATGTAGTCAGCAACCATGATTAGCCATTACACAGGGTGAACACAATGCTACACTACATCCAGACCAGCTCTGTGTGGACAGTGAATGAGCTTTGTTCCTACTAGAAAGTCTTAGCAAGTTTGGTTACTAACAAGCTTAGTATAGATTAACAGTATGAACCACCAGAAGCAAAAGAATCAATGAAAATGCAAATGACTTTGGTAAGCTACAGGTACGAAACAATTGGAGTTCTCCTGGAACTTTTCAAGTCTTATTATTGTACTTATTCCTGGTACAATAAACATCAAAGGAATGTAAATACAGTATCCATATAAGTATAACCTGAGGGGTAGAAAGTTGGACATCCACTGTGTACAAACCCCTTATGTGGTCTGAGGATGTTCAATTCATGAAGAGAAGATGTAAGATTTGAAGGTAGCAGATGATAGTGTGCTTAGAATAATTTTGGAATAGCTTTAGGAAGACTGGGGAAGTTAATAGAAACAACAAGGAGGCAAGTCTAAGCACTGGAGTAATATAATAAACCCTCAGTATCCTCCAAAGGAAGAGTCTTTCTGCCTGGGTGAGAGCATCTGTCTATTAGAAGGGGGAAACAGAGAGGATGATGGGAAGGGAGCAGCAGGGTATCCAGAGCTCACTGGGATTTTGAACACTATTGAAAGTCCACTTTGCAGTCAGTGGAAAACACCTTAACTATTACTCAGTTAAATCAACCCAAGAAAGTGTCTCTTTTACAGAAGCTTAAAATACACAGCAACTCAATGCTGATATAAAGGACATTCAGTAAATACTAAGGAAACTTGAAGAAAAAATACACTTTAAATAGTGCTAAGATTCATTAATTCCAACAGATGCACTATATTAATATAAAATGGCAGTAATAAAGTGAAATGGATACAGGGTAATGGAGAAATCTACTATCCTCACAAAGCTTCTGGGAATCCATTATTTTTTCTATAAAAAAAAACTAAAAATAATTGGCACCAATTTGAAATTTGACTTTAGTATATATGTTTATTTTCATTGCCTTAAAGTTATTAAGCTATTTTTTTCAAGACTCCCTTTTTTTATAAGGTTAAATATAAGTTCATAGATGGCAAACTAAATGATGATGTCATGCCACAACTACATCCTTGTACCTTGCATTTCTCCTGAGAACAAACATCTAACTTGATAGGGTCACAGGAGAGAATGGCCATTGCCCTAGCAACAAAGCTGCTGGAACCAGAGAGCAAATTTTTGCAGGTTTTCTGTTACAGAAGCAAGAATGGAGACCCATGTGGTCTGCACATAGCATCCATGGAAATGCTGAATTTTGACCTTCCGCTATTTTTGAAATGGGGCTGGCTGCTGAGAACTGTGGGAGACACAGCAAGACAGAAGAATGTTAATGAAATCTCCTTTCCTAGAAGCATGTGCTGCTGTAAAAGCAACCACGATTACTAACAATGAGATACTGTAAGGAAATTTTGGCAATGTCAGCACCTCTTCATCTTGCAAACACCCTTCTACTATCCTCAGGAATGGACATTAGTGCCAAAGTCAACCATATGAGGTGAGGGTTTTTTTTTTTTTTTAGATTTAAGCATCTGTGTCTCAGGAGAAAGTTACCATGACATGTGGATTGGATAATGGGTTGCCCTTGTGATATGTTCTTATCTTGCACTCACCTCAATAGATGGAGGGTTCTTCTTCAATCCAACAGACCCTGTCCATGCCATGAGAATTCTTAGTTCACTCTGTGACATTCTTAAAATTCCACCTCTTAATCTCATTAAGAAATGTAAATAGATCTGCATCCTTGTGAAACTCCATCTTCCTTGTTCATGTGGGTTGAACCCATAGGAGTGCTGGGTTCTCTGGCAGAAAGGATGGGGGCAGAGGGAACTGTGGACTTTTTCTGGGGCTAAGCTGGATGATGAGCTTTGATTACTCAGACCTCCCCACTGGCTACAGAGAGTGGGGGTGGGAAGGGTTGGGGGTGGGAATGAGAAACACACACACACAGAGTCAGGAGTCTGTCAAAGCAGAAGCTCCTTTAATTGCATCAGGCAGGAATTTATATAGGCTGAGATAAGGGGTGGAAAGTCTGGGATGGGTCGAAGTAGAGCAAGGAAGAAATAAGAGCCAGTAATATTCTGCCATGTTAGCAGTGGCTGGGCAGAGGCAGACCTAGGTCAGGTAGCCAGAGACAGGCCTCCAAACTCAAGCTAGGCTCGGGAAGTTATACTAGGCTTCACCAAACTCAGGTTAGGCTTAGGAAGTTACACTGGGCCTCATGCCCAGGCCTCATGAGGCTCAACATAAGAGGGCTGATGCTGGATTCATTGCTGATTCAAGATGGCTGTGCTGAGAGCAGGGAGGTTTCCCTTGTGGAATAAATACAAGTGGAAAGAAACACGGAGAGGACCAGACCATATTACCCAAACAATTATCATGCAATTTCAAGTGCATTTGAGAATTGATTTCCAAAATAAAAACATCAATTCACTGGAGTTTTGGTTGTATTAATTTTGTTTGAGTTTGAGGAGATAAACATCTTACTAGTATCAAGTTACCCAAAAGGAATGTGTTCAATTTTCTATGAAGTTTCATTAATTTCTCACAGTAATATTCTGCAGTTTGGGGTTTAGTTTATCAGCCTGTTTATTAAATGTATTGCTATATACCTTTTATTTGCCACTGTTACACATGAAATGTTTTAAACCTTACTCTTCTACCGATTGATGTTAGATTTAGAAATTTGGCTGGTTTTTGTTCAATGAATCGTGGGACTCTGCTAAATTCTGTAGCAATGTTAGCAGTTTTCATTAGATTCCTTTAGGGTGTTCTTTATACATAAACACTGTTAGGTACCAGATGCCCTACCAGCACCACTTTCTGCCTTCAGTGACTCACATCATCACCAGCCACCAAATGTGATAACATTCCTTTAAAAAAAAAAAAAAGTCTGAGAGGTAGTGGTGGTCATGCCTTTTCCTAGGCATTCGGGTAGCAGAGGCAGGTGGATCTCTGAGAATTAGGTTAGCAGAGTCTACAGAGTGAGTTCTAGGACAGCCAAAATACACATAGAAACCATTGGGGGGGCAGGGGGTGTCCTTTCCATTACAGCCTGCTCTTGTTCTCTTTCTGTCTCTCTTGATCTCTTTCTTTCTCTGTATGTCTCTCTGTCTCTCTGTGTGTCTCTCTCTTCCCCCTCTCTCTTTCAACCCCACTCAGAGGTGATTTTTCATGTCTTTCCCCCACTCACCCCAAATAAATCTCTCCTGAGATCTGTGGTGAGGCATGATTTCTGAGGCATTCCTTGGTCCTGATCTGCCTCTGTACTCCTCCATCTAAATCCTGATAAACACCCATCTGGAAAAACACACTTACACTTCCTTCCCAATATGTGTCTCTTTTTTAACCTATTTTGTTGCCCGGCATAGGAACACAAGGACAATGTTAAACAGAGGCGGTTAGCAGACTCCCCCATCACTTAGTGCAAGCTCCCCCCATTCAGTGATATTAGCTGATGCCTCCTTTTGTTGTATGAATTTATTCTTCGCCAATTCCATACATGCACATAATGCATTCTAGTCTAGCTCACTCCAACCCCTTCTTTTTACCCTCCCACATCTTCTACATATCGCCATCTCAAAAGTCTTCCTCCCCTACATCTCTTATTTCATCATCCTCTGAATGACATGCACCCAGCATGAGCATGAGTGTGAAACTATCCATAAATGAGTTCATCACTGAAGAAAATGACTCTACCTTCCCGGTTACTATCAACTTCCAATCACTCCCCACAGAAGAACTGGTACTCATGAGTCCCACTCCTATCCATGACTGGCCTAGTCTTGAGGAGGACCTGCGTGGGTAACCCCAGCAGCCTTGAGTTCAACAGCCATCTCATACCTAGGAGAAAGCACTTCCCAGTCCTCCTTCCCATCACGAAGCTCTTGCAATCATTCTACCCCATCTTCTTGTGTTATTCTCTAGATCTTGAAAGAGTGATATAGATGTCCCACTGAGGACTAAACACTTAACAGTAACGTAGTCTCTCAAATCTGAGCAGCAACGGCTCTACATTAACCATCAGCTGATGAAAGAAACTTCTCTTACCACAGCTGAGGAAGCACTAGTCTATATATATGAAAATAAATATTTAGGAAAAATTTTGACAACAGGTTTACTGAGTAAAACAGAAGGAATTACCCCCTACCTTGGGATCAGCGGCCCCTGGAGGTACAGATACCACCTGTATCTATTAGACAAAGAGTTGGTGGCTGGTCTCCCGATTGGGCAGCTCTGTCTCTAGGCCCAGCTGGATAGCTCCATCTCTAGACCCTAGGCCCCAGCGAACATCCCATGATCCTCCCCCGACCCATCGCAGTCCCACTAGCAGGTCAGCAGGCAAGACTTCTATGGGCAGGCCTCATCACCAACCATGCATTGGACCCTTAATCTACAGCTCCAACTCAGTCCCACAAACACAACCATCCACAGCAGCATCAGCAGCCCCTGGAGACACAAACATCACCTGCATCAATTGGATCCAGAGGAGCTACCAGAGGCACAGGCAACTCCTACATTAATTGGAGAAAGAGATGGGTAGACACAAGTGCAAGAACACATTATAGAAGGCAGAATCTTTGGTGTTAACAATATGATAGAAGAAATATATTCATCAGTCAAAGGAAACATGAAAGCCAACAAAGTTGTAACACAAAATGTCTAGGAAATCTGGGACACCATGAAAAGGCCAAACCTAAGAATAATAGGAATAGAAGAATGAGAAAAATTGAAGCATGGTTATATGTATCCACACACACACACACACATACATACATATATATATGATTGTCAAATACAGTTAACTTTTTAATTGTCCAAGGAGAATCTTCATAATTTTCTTGTTTCTCAGGATCAACTATCTTTCAAGGGAATTTTAAAGTAAATAAATACTAGAATTAGTCCAACACTAACTATTTACTCTTTTCATTTTTCTGTGAAAACCCAACTTTTGTTTGACATCTTTTCCTCCATCTGAAATCCTTTTTTATAATTAAGTCTCCTTGTAATAAATTTCCACAATTGTTGTTTGTCTAAAAATGCCTTCATTCTTTTGCTTTCCCTTGAAGAGAGATTTTTTCCACCTATACAATTCTAGACTTCTTTTTTTAAATTCTAGTATTTGGAAAATGTCATCCTACTGTCTTCTGGCATAAATTACTCCTTATCAGGTATCAGGTCAATTCTTTCATAGTTGCTTACAGGCAGAGTACCTTCTACTTCCTGTGTTCCATATATCTTCTACTTCTGGCTGTTTTTCTCGTTTTCTGTTTATTCTTCATTGCTAACAGACTTGATGATTCTGTTTGTTCATCCATGCATGTGCAAGAGTGTGTACATGTGCATCCAATTTGCTTACCATTTGCTGAAGGGCCTGTAGATCAAACATTTCTTTGAATCTAGAAAATTTTGACATTTAATTTTCCAAACTATTTCTGACCTCTCCTTGGAAAAATATTGTAACTTTGCAGACTGTTGACATTTAATGTTACCTGGAAGACCACTGTGACTGTGTGTGTTAGTCTTAATATGTATTCTTTAGTTACATAATATCCATTTCTGTGCTTTGAATTTATTAATTTTCTCCTATATTGCCTAATTTCACATGTACTATATTCATTAATTATTATTCTCTGATTTCAATTTAGAAATTAGATTTCAAATTAGATTTATTACTTCCACTTCTATTTCTGACATTTTCTCTAAATTATTGAACATATTTCTACTTAGTATGTTAAAATTTTGTGATGTGGATGTCCTTCTGTATAGGTTTTTATTAATTGATGAATAAAATTGTTTTTACCAATGACTTAACAGAATAAAGCCAGGAAAGAAATCCTAACAGAAATATATAGAGAGAGTATATGGAATCAGGCAGACACCATATAGCTGCTGAAGGAGAGAAATGCCTGGACCTTACTGGTAGACCATAGCCTTGTGGTGACGCGTAGATTACTATAAATGGGTTAAGTCATAAGATATAGCTAAGAATACACTTGAGTCATTGACCAAACAGTGTTGTAATTAATATAGCTTTGTGTGATTATTTGGGTCTGGGTGTCCAGGAAACCACAGAACAGTCTCTGATTACAAATGGCGCCTACCATCTGGCATGGATCCACATAAGACCTAAAAAAACTTTAAAAATAGGAGAGAGAGAGAGAGAGAGAGAGAGAGAGAGAGAGAGAGAGATCGAGCTTCTTGACCCATAAAAACAGGAGCCAAACACAGATTCTTGGTATCTGAATTTTTTTTTTCACATAGGTTCTGTTTGTTGGTGGCAAAATTGTACATGGCTTCTTTAAGAGACAGCCTCCTGGTTCACACTGGTGGCACAAATGGGAGGTCCTTTTTAGAGCACCTAAATGGCATTTGTAAGCAGCATGCTACTAGTTGCTTAGTGGCGACATAGACCCACTTTATCTCTGGATTTGGAGAGGTGAGCATGTTTCACAGAGGTGGTAAACATACTTCTGCCATGCTAGACTGGGCAGAGCTAACAGGAAAAGCCACAATGTTAGGCCTAGCCATGCCTGCTTAGCATTAAAAAATGGTCCTAGTTAGAAAAGAATGACAGATAGATTCAGACAAAAATAAACTTCTGAATGCTTCACATTATATTTTTTAAAAAAAGCATGTAGACTAGAGAAAAAAGAGAAAAAATGGGTATAGGCAGTTATAGAAAGAATTTTAAAAATAAAACAGTTTTTAAAGATACAGTAAAAGTAATATAAAAGAGTATAAACAGTCATAGATTAAAGTAGTAAAGATAATAAAGTACATATGAAAAAGTAATAGTGTAAAAAAATAAGCAACATTAAAAGAGAATATATGCAGAGATTCTGGATTATATTTATTATGGTGTTTCCTTTGAATTTTTGACTGTTAATGAACTAACTTCATAGAGACATTTGATTGTGGGGGCTACTAAGCTAAACCAACATAATGGTATCTTGATTTCAAAATTTGAGTCTAAGGATGTGTACTTTGGAAAGGAGGGTCTCCTTTTGTTTCCACAGAGGATAAAAACCTCTGGATTCCTTCCAGGCTAATGTGGTTTGATGGAAAAAGAGCCCTTGAAAGGTCTCTATGAAATTACTTTGTCCAAAAAAAAAATAAGGAAACAGTATGAGGAAAACTATACCCAACTTACCAAAACGATCATTTATAAATGGTTATTTTAATTTTAAAAAGATTAGTTATGAATGATTAATGGTCATAGTCAATTTCTAAAAAAATAAATAAGGAGGATATGATATAGAAATGAATATGCTACAGTGATATGGATCTGGTCTGTTGATACAAATTCAAGGTCAATTTTGTTACACGGTGTATATGTTTTTCTGTTCTTATTTAAGGCATTGTGGCTGTGCAGGTCATTTAAAAATGTATAGTTAAAAAATACAGACTAATAGTCATCTATAATAATCAAACTTTTATTTATGTTTGTTACATTTTCTAGATGTACTAAGATATATTTCAGATGAATAGGTATTCTTCAAACCTTTCAAAGACCTACAGAATATGGTATTTAAAGTGTTAGAAGAATGTAGGCATTTCTTTACAGTGAGATGTGTTTGCTTCTGGAAGGACAAATTACTTCAGAAAGGGTGATGGGCATAGAAGAAATTCATTATGAAATTTGCTTTCAATGTGACAAGGCTAGCCATTTGGACAAGAAACTACTTTTGCCTGGACTACTTTGTGGTCAGCTTTATAAATTGGACATGCAAGACCCACAGAAAAGTGATTGCTGAACTTTCTAAAAGACAATATGGTCCTTCACAGTTCCTGCTTCAGAAAAGAAACTGTCAGGTATTCTGCAGGACACAGAAAAAGGCAACTGATGGACTTTGTCATTTCTAGGCAGAGTAGATCTTCAAATTTCCTGCTTTACAGAAAGGTCTGCCATATATTATAGGCCTATAGGCTGAAGATGGATGCCACAATGTTACAAAAGAACTTTGGGTGACTGTCCAGGCAGCTAGATATCTCTGTCACTTCTAAAACTTTGGAATTTGCTTACAATATACTTCATGTTTACTTATATAATATTATATCTTTATGGGGTCTTTGATGGAGTTGATGACTAGATAGTTATAATTATAGTTTTCATTAGTTATGATAAAAGATAAATTAGTTTTATAACTTTATAGTCACGAAGACAAATAGATTATAAAGTATTTTCCTTAATTTACCAAATCTAAATGGACTAAATATTGTTACTACAATTCTTGCTTGATAGCTGTCTTGTATATGTAATTTTACCAAGTTAAAGTTAAAAACCTTCCTTTTTAATTAGACAGAAAAGGGGAGATGATATAGGATGTCCTTCTGTATATGTGTTACTTTTATTGGATGATGAATAAAACTATTTCTGTCAATGGCTTAGCATAGTAAAGACAGTCAGAAAATCCTAACAGAAATATAGAGAAAGAGTAGGCAGAGTTGGGCACATGCCATGTGGCTGCTGAAAGAGAAAGATGCTGAAAGGAGGCCACAGCCTCATGGTGACACACAGATTAATATAAATTGGTTAATTTAAGACATAAGAGCTAAGTAAGAATATGTTTGAGCCATTGACCAAATAGTGCTGCAATTAATCTAGTTTTTGTGTGATTATTCTGGTCTGGGTGGCCAAGAAACCAAAGAACAGTCTCTATTTACATTTTTGTTAGACATTTTTATCATCTTGCATTTGTAGCTCTGTTTCCATTGGCTGATGTTTCTTTAGTTATGACACACTTTTCTCTTTTGTGAATCACAGTTTTTCTCTTTTAAGGTATTCGTTGGACTCTTAACATTATTTCTTGCCTTACTGAATATCTATCTTAAGCACATATCCTTGAAAAATGAAAAGTTATGCTTGCCCTGGAGTTGATATGTTTTCATATCAAACTAATCTTTTCAACTCTTGTTTTAAAGTTTTGTTACACAGAGTCAATACTAGCTTTTACATAAATGAAAGTTAACTGTTTTTGCCAAGCATTGCATTCTGGGGTTCTCTTAGAGTAAGTTTAAACATATTCCAGCTTTATGGAGGGAAAGATGACTCAGCAGTTAAAAGCCAAATGACCAGGGTTCAGTGCCAGTACCTATGTGGTAAGCCACAACCATCAGTAACTCCAGTGCCAGGAGATTCATTGCCATCTTCTGACTTTTTAGGGCACTAGGCACACATGTGGTACACATAGAAGCATACAGGCAAAACACCTAAAATAAAATAAATGTTTCTAAAAACAAAGCAAAACAAACAAAAGCAAAAAGGCTGTATAAACTCTGGGAAATATGCCTGAATGGCAGAGCTCCCAGGGGCTTTTTTAGCTTTCTTTGTAGTTTCCATGCTTTGCCTTGTGCAAAATATTCATGGGGTTGCTGGGGTAGAAAAACTGAAGGATGGAGGTCAGGGTAATGGGATAATGAGGCTAAGAAATGTATAACAGAAGGGGCCAAAATAACCATAAGGAAATATAATCCTTAGCAAGCTAATCAGAACAATAAAAAAAAGAGAGAGAGAGATAGAAAGAAATTTGAATGGTAGTGAAGGCGTAAGTCACAAACAATCCCACTCCAGTTTGGAATTATGATTAATAGAATGGTTATTTATTTAAATGGAAAAAATTTACAGATCACCGTCCCAGACAACAGCCATCTGCGTGATCAGGAAAGGAGTCTATAGCCAGAAGCAGAGCTGGAAGCAAAAGAGCTCGAGGAGGGCAGTCTTGCTGCTTTTATTTAAAGAGAGAGAGAGACCATGCCCCAGTGGGCTGGTATCTCAGCTGGCTATTGGCTGGAGGAGTGGAAGGAGCTCCCGCAGCATGGTAGTACCTGTATAGATAGGTTACATTGTTCCTAGAAGCCAAAGATCATTAAAGAAAAGCCTCAGTGCCCGGGGTGAGAGATATCCCTTGGATTGCTAGCTTGCGAGGGTCCTCGACCTGTTTAGCTAACTGCTGGGTCTATTAAATTATCTGCTAAATAGCTGTGTTTATGCCCATATATTATTATTGCTGTCAGCTTAATCGGAGAAGCTTTTTGTTTCAGTCTTTTTTTTCTTTCTTTCTTTCTTTTATTTTTTATTTTATTTATTTATTTATTTATTTTGAGAAAGGGATTCTCTGTGTAACAGTCCTGGCTGTCTGCAGACTAAGTTGCCTCTAGCTCACAGTGATCTGCCTGGCTCTGCCTCCCCAGTGCTGGAATTAAAGGCATATGCCACCACTGCCTGGCTTTCTCTTTGCAGTCTTAAGTGGTGACCACAGTGGCTCATAACTGGTCAAGGTTCAGGGAAGAGGGTAGAAGAAGGAACAGGAAGAATGTAAGAGGTTTATAAAAGAAGGAAGTAGTTTGGGATGGTATTTTCTGGTATGAGTTGACTGCTGTGCTCTTGAACTTAAGACACAAGGCCTCCAAGAGACTGGTTCTGCCAACACCTCATCATGAAAAGGGGATGGGCTGTGGGGCCTTAACTCTGTCTTATGGCTTATATGTGGTTAATGATTGCTGGGAGAGTGAGGGACATTATCTTCAGTGGTGAGTCACTGGTAAGCTGCCTATACCTACAAATTAACTCCAAGTTACGCTCCTGTAAATTACTGTAATAAAACTCCTTGGGTTCTTATATGCAAATTGATATGAAAGTAGAGGGAGCAAGATGGAAAGAGAAGGGGGATTAAAGGGAAAAGAAGGAGTAGTGGGGTGAATATATCAAAATCTTTTATGTACATCTATAAAGATGCCTTGATGAAACATCATTATGTAAAATTAATATATGCTGTCAAAATGCATTTTTAAAAAGCATAAACTGAGAGTGTATTTTACTAGGAAAGCCAAACATTCAGCCCAAGATACTTTGCATTTAAACATACTGATATGTCAGAAATCAATTAAAATTGAATAAAGAGGATTTTTGTGGCTCATAACCAAAACACACTAATGTAGAAAACAACTCATGCTGCTGACAGACTCCCGCCAGTGAGATCATTGTTTAAGAGGCAGAATTGTGGCAGAATGTGCTAAGAATGTGTTTTGTTCCCAATTTCAGCTTTTCACCCCTTGTAACATATTGCCTCTCCTGCGTTGTTTGTAACCTTTTTACAGTTGGCATAAGCACGTACATTAAATCCATTCTGATTAATAGGAGCATACCACTGTGCGGCTCCCTTTGCAGTGGTGTGCTCTAAGCAGTGTTTTCCTTGCCTAACTTGCCCTGCATTGGTAATGTGTGTTATTAAGTGCTACCTCTTTCTAGCACTTTGAGGCTCTGTAATTACCAAAGGAGGCAACTGGATGATGTTTGCAAATTTCCTCAGAAGCTTAAATAGGGACAATGGCGGCTAGATGGCAATAACAGAATTTATGCCTGGGGATCCTGCTGAAAGAAATGGTAATTTCAGGTCAACCTTTTTAATTTCCAAGGAACCCTTTGAATGCAGAACTCTGGGTAGCCAAGACCACACTCACTGGAAACAGAAACAGTTGTAATGCTGACAGATGGAAGAAAATTCCCTCCTAGCAATCTTTCTTGTAATATTACTTTGCATAAAACACTGCTGTTTAATGTATGCAGAGGTTATTTTCTCTGTTGGCAATATATCCTTTTTATGGCTGAAGATAGTCTTCTCTTTTATCCAATTTTATAGTATAAGTTTGAGGAAAAAGCAGGAGGATGTACGTTTTAAACTTTTAGAGAGTTTACTCCTTGTCTATTGATATCTTCCTCAATGGTCTGGCTTATGTTTGCAAGCCATTAAAAGATTATTTTTTTTCATGGTATTTGTGACGTTATTTATTTTTTTTAATTTATTTATTTATTAAAGATTTCTGTCTCTTCCCCCGCTACTGCCTCCCATTTCCCTTCCCCTCCCCTGATCAAGTCCCCCTCCCTTGTCAGCCCTAAGAGCAATCAGGGTTCCCTGCCCTGTAGGAAGTCCAAGGACCTCCCACCTCCATCCAGGTCTAGTAAGGTGAGCATCCAAACTGCCTAGGCTCCCACAAAGCCAGTACGTGCAGTAGGATCAAAAACCCATTGCCATTGTTCTTGAGTTCTCAGTAGTCCTCATTGTCCGCTATGTTCAGCAAGTCCGGTTTTATCCCAGGTTTTTCATACCCAGGCCAGCTGGCCTTGGTGAGTTCCCAAGAGAACATTCCCATTGTCTCAGTGTGTGGTTGCACCCCTCGCGGTCCTGGGTTCCTTGCTCGTGCTCTCTCTCCTTCTGCTCCTGATTTGGACCTTGTGATTTCTATCCGGTGCTCCAATGTGGGTCTCTGTCTCTGTCTCCTTTCATTGCCTGATGAAGGTTAATATTCAGGAGGATGCCTATATGTTTTTCATTGGGTTCTTTTTATTTAGCTTCTCTAGGATCACTAATTATAGGCTCAATGTCCTTTGTTTATGGCTAGAAACCAAATATGAGTGAGTACATTCCATGAAGTAATTTTTTAATGTATCTTAATTGAACAGAATACTGAGCGTACTGTGGTATTTTCAGACATGCATACAGAATATTCTAATTCAAATCCATTTTAGT
Source organism: Microtus obscurus (assembly GCA_963919715.1). Classification (NCBI taxonomy): domain Eukaryota; kingdom Metazoa; phylum Chordata; class Mammalia; order Rodentia; family Cricetidae; genus Microtus; species Microtus obscurus. The sequence continues at coordinate 3,132,836 of CAWTZC010001472.1, forward strand.
TGTGCCTGTTTTTTGTTTGTTTGTTTTGTTTTCTGTTTTTTTTGTTTGTTTGTTTGTTTTAAAGATCGAAGTCTTAAAGGTGAATACAAGATGAGTAACCATGGAGGAGGCCTGAGTGATATGGATACAGTCACAGCAGACAGGCACAATATGGTCAAGACGACTTGCAGGTCTTACATCAGAGTTACCAAATTTAATTTGGAGAAAATCTTTCTAACAAAGATCTCAGTTTTATTCAATTCTTCTCTAAGGTCGCACGCACATGAGTTAAGGACAAATGAAAGGGTCAAGTTTGTAAATCCCTGGAAAAGCTTCTTTGATGATGGAGGCAAACTTATAAACAGCGCAAGGCAGTGTTCAGCCAAGGACTAAATAACGAACCAAGACAGTGCAAGAATGATAATGTGGACCATGGTTTCAAAAGTGAGGAAACTCCTGTGAGGTAAAACCAAGGTGAAGAGCGCATAGATGGACAGGATTGAAATGAAAGCAAGGGAACTGGGCACAGTATTCCAGGAAGCTGAGCATGAATATGCCGAAGATGTTAATATTTTAGAATCATATGTTCTGTGTGCTGCTATAATGAGTAGATGCAGACAACAAGAAAATTGGGTTTCAGCTCTTGCACGCTGCCCATCACATCTTGACACTTCCTTCAACTTCCTGACAGGTCTGGGTGCCCATCCCTGGTCATCAGAAGAAAGCAGGCTCGTTAAGATGTGGAGACAGCACACGGTCTCCTGACCTCGAAACGTAACCTCAACTACTCTTTATCTTTCAGTCCATTCAACTGAACATGTTTTTAGAAGCCAAGAGTGTCTGGAATTATATGTTGGGCCACTTTTTGGAAGAGAAGCATGGATTTAAACCGTGATGAGTCACGGCCCTAGGCATACTTCTATCTTTCTCCATTTTCACATCGGTGTCTCTGAAGCAGGCAGGATGGGTCAGAGTGGGGTTTGGAAGTGAGGATGACAGAAGAAGAAAGGCACCATTCTTTGTCTCAGAGTAGCGGGCTAAAATCTCTGCTGAATGTTCTCCCTCTGTAAACATAATGGCTTTTTCCTCCGACAGGAAAGGGCTGCTTCAGAGAGGTGGTATGATATTTGAATACGTCCCAGTAATAATATGACCAAGGGATCCAGTTTTTTTTTTTTTTTTTTCATTTTCAGTAACTCCCCCTTTATTCCAAACCTAGACACTAACGGAAGAATGCACTTCCTGTTCCCATGTTGGCCCAGACAAGCTGAGAGCCACACTACCGGTAACTCTTAGGTGAATGAACACAGAGCATTTTTAAATACTGAGATCCTAAATATGGATGTGAGTTTATAATCGTATCATCACAGTGCCCTTTCCAAGGCTTCAGAGACTTAGACAAGCTGTAATTGCAAAGAAATACATGAGTAATCACCCTACATTTTAGAACAAGGCCATAAAAGATGAGGGTTCCAACTGGTGCTGACTGGTAATGCCGCCATCCTTCCTGGAGGTGAAGTCTAAACTCGTTCAAACATTATCTTCATTTCTAAGGAAGATCTATGTTCATCTATGTCACCAGCCTTCAGGGTTCTGCACCCCAATAAGCACGTTTGAAATGGGAGATTTCTTCTTTCCTTCTTTCCTTTTCTTAATTTCGCTTCCAAGTGCATCTTGAATCTGAATGAGCTGCAGACAAACCTCGCATACAACAAGCAGGGGAATTCAAACCAATGCATTGATTATGCTCGGGAGTCCCAGCTGAGGAGCGGGACTGCCAAATCCGGCAGGGTTTGCACTGACTGCTCACGCTTCTCATACGCATTGATTGCAGCCAAAGTACCGTTTTGTGAGCTGAATTTAAATCAAATTGCCAAGTGACCGATGTTAAGTTTGCATCAGGATGATGGTTTATTAAGCTGGTTTTATAAGCTCATTTGGTTCTGCAAATATGTAACACAAACACGGAGCATTCTTTCCAAGCCACTGCCAGTGAGCACAGCGGTTTTGTTTCTATGAATCCTGAGCCGTTGGACTATAATGACATAGCACGAAGCCAGGGAACATAAATCGAACCGTCTAAATATTGGAGAGTGTCAAAACATAATTCTATCTATAAAGAGACTTATGCCCTTCAATTTTTGCCTGTCACAAAAATTAACACTGAATGAGCTATGGTGGTAGAGATCTAGGGTAAAATAATGAGTTTTCCATGCACTATATTGTAACATAGACAAAAATAAAGTCCAAGGCCCAGAAACACTGGAGCACAAAAACAATGTAATATTAAACACAGTAACAGAACTTCCTCCTAAATGAGTGTCTCCCCAACGAACTTACTACCATACGATCCAGAAAAAGGTTTTCTAAAAGCCATTTCATATCAATCATAGAGATGGCATTTTCCTAAACCCAGAACCATAGACTTCTATTTATATTTTATAATGGGAAAAGGAAGGATTAAGATTTAAAAAAAAATAGAGAAGAGTTGCAGTAAAATCTTTCCCTTGGTGTTTGTGTCTGTCAGAGGCAGAAGCCTTTGCCCTATTGTCATGTTTTCCTCCGTCAGGAGAGGTGAGGAAGTCAGGGAGTCATTGTTCTAGGGAATAGAGCTCCTTATAGGAAGGGTGTTTACAGGTGTCGGGGTGGCCAAGCTCGTGAGACTTGGGTGACGAGCTTCACTTTGGAACCACTGAGATCTGACTTTGAAGATGGAAGGAAACCAGCGAAGGTGACTTCAGCCCCAAGCCTCAGGTGTGGACCCACTGCTGAGCATTTTATCAGGACCTTGCCCATGGCCAAGGAATATTTCGTTAGTCACGAATCAGTAAGCTGCCAGCCCAGTTCTGATGAATTACGCATCTCCTGTTTCACCCATGGAATGCAGCTGGTGGCTCAGGAATCTGAGTCTGGGCCTTGGAACCCATGAAAAGGAGGAAGGAGAAAATTAATTCCATAAACGTGTCCTCTTCTGACCTCCACACACTCACGGTGCCAATTATGTACCTGCTTTCACATATATACACCAGACACACACACACATACACATACACACAATCACACACAAAATTAAAAACACTTTCAGAATGTTCATATTTAATTTTATAATTTGTTGTAATGAAATTCAATGCCACCAATACGTAAGACTCCAATTCATTGATACCACTATTAAAATGTCATTGGGCATAAAGATTGATTTTCCAGAGCTATTTTATTCAAAGGAATGCTAAAATCTAACCACAGCAGCAACTTTATTAGAAAATATAAGTGATGTGATGAAGTATTTGATAGTATATTTAAATAAAATTTAGGTTAATAACTTATACTTAATAAATGAAAATAAAACTGCTTTTAGAATACTGTCTCAGTCAGCATGGACTCATTGCAGAAAAATTTTTAAATGTGAAAAACAGGCCAGTTTCAGTGTACCACGTCTGTAGTTCTGGCGATTAGGAGGGAGAGGCAGTGGAGTCCCAGTACAAACTCAGCCTGGGCAACATAGCAAAGTCCTGCCACAGAAGTAAATGCTGAAATTCCCGAGTATCTCAGTAGACACTCTGAGCTCTATATAAAAACATAGTTTGTCTGATTGGTGACACACATGAACTTCAGGATAGCCTCTAAGATTTCCTATCCTCCCAAAGTGTATGCAAAACTCGTGCCAGCCACTAAGAGCAGAAAATAAACAAGAAGTGCTCCTAAACGTCGGCTTATGGAGACTGCTGCACAGGTAACCAACCATGTCATTATGCCATAAGCACTGCAACCTGGTCACATGGCAACCACGTCAGCTTCATTTTTGCCTCTGCAGTGCCTCTGGCTGTGCTTCTGCCTGGACGTCTTTCTCTACTTAGCACATGATCCGCCCCCCCCCCCCCACCACGCACCTCTGCTTAGGTCTTTCTTCTCTAAGAAGCAGTTTATCTGTCCTATCACACATCAGTGTGAGGGCTCTACTACTACTTTCTGACTTTGCCCTTCATCGCATGCACAGAGACCTGGCCTATCTAAGACCCTTGAAAAACATTTAACTGTAGAAACTATAATAGTAACCCAAAAGTAACTCTAGTAAAAACAAACAACCAAGCACAAAAAAAAAAAAAATAATACCCTCTCATTTCTGTGTCAAAATTGCATCACTTCAACTGAGTCAGAACAGCAAGGCTTCATAGGAATACGGAGAATGGGGAGCATCATGGGAATTACTCAAGAAGAATGAGGGCTGTTGTGGCTCCTGCTCAAGACTTCCCACAGCAACTCCCCAAGAAACTCAAGTGCCTTGGTCTCTGTTACTTTTCTGTCAGGCAATCTTCCATGGATTTTCATTTGATGTAGGGAGTTCAAGGGTGCCTTTGAACAGAATTACTTAATTTATAAAAGGTAAGTATAACCCATCACCAATAAACTCATTATTTTTCCCTTTTTATTACAAGGTGGTTTTTTTTTTTATTTTGAAGGACTGCATTTATAACTTCATGTGTGACTCTTTTCCAGATCTCCATTTCAACCTTAAAAGCCAAGATCCATTCATATCAGATAATATTTCTTACACCAATCATGACTGTGCTCATGCCTTGCTGACTGGGAACAGAGATTACCATAACATGACTTTAAGTGAGTCACTTTTCCTACCTGTGGTTCCAGTCTGTCAGTGATGAAATTAAAACAGTTAACCTGCCCTGCGATGCGATCATGAGGAGTTGATGTGAGAGCTACGGGTAAAGCTGAGCAGAACATTCAGACTTCGAGGTGATAAATTACTGGCCACTCTTAGATGGAACAGTGTTATCAATCTTCCTGATTAACCTTAAGTTGAATTCTGGAATCTTTAAACCGCAGGGAGCAGAAATGAGGGAGTGTTAATCTCACTGAATGAGAACACAGATCATTACCCAGACTCTTTTAGCCGAATTAAGGAAGCTTTATTTTCTGTCGGACAGGGGCTAGCTCCCAAAAATGGGCTTTGAGAAAACAGCATTGGCCATAGGGTAAGGAAAGGTTTGTATTAATCCCCAGCTGCCAGGCTAGGCACTTTTCCAAGGGTCTTCGGTTACTTACATAGGAACTCGGCAGAATATTTCAGAATTATTTGACAGAGCATCTTCCCATGGTGGAGATTATGGGTATAGGGTGTGGAACATGTCAAATTCCAGAAAATAGGTCAAGACATGGTCAAACCCAAGTTTTACAGAAAACAGGAATGAACTTCTTTTGCCCTTTCAATAAGATAGCTTTCAATCTTAAAATGGAATCAGGATGGTTCATTACCCCGGCCCTTTTTATTCTTATGTGTCCCTTTCAAGGCCTTGATAGAGGATGGTTAATTCTGTCTGTCGTATGGGGCTGATAATGCTGGACTGGGGCAGGTATCTTAGTCATTTTCGTTTGACAAGAGTCATGGTGTCTTAGTTGGGGTTCTTATTGCTGTGAAGAGACATGATGACCATGGCAACTCTTTAAAGAAACACATCATAGGGGAGGCAAGGGGCCTCACTTACATTTTAGGGGCTCAGATCATTATCATCACGGTGAGAGGCACGGTGACATGAAGGCAGATGTGGTGTTGGAGTTGAGAGCCCTACATTTTGATGCAAAGCCAACATGTAGTCCACTGATGTCACACTGAGTGAAGCTTAAGAAAAGAGACCTCAAAGATCGCCCCACAGTGACGCACTTCCTCCAACAAAGCCACACCTCCTCATAGTCCCAGTCCCTTTGGGGACCATTTTCTTTCAAACCACCACATATTGCTAGGGTCTCTCCACTTATGTCTGATTGGTTAGCATAGAAGGAATAAATTTTTCTCAGAGCCATCATCTTTGTTCTGCACAGAGCAAAGTGAGTGTAATTTGTAAAATATTGTAAAACTATTCAGTCAATGAATTTACTTGCTGATTGATCTTGGTTATTTGGTTTTTAACAAGTACCTTTATAATAATGAGGGAGCCAGGTATGCTAATAAGCATTATATAGTCATTTGGGTCACCTTTCTGAGACCCCCTTTGGATCTAACATTCTAGCCTTCATTGAGAATAAGGGGTGACAGGTTCTCTTCTGTAACTGCTCCTCAGCTGAAATTAGGCTGTTATTTTCAGGCCCTAGGAGGGTTGGAATATTAGTTAGCCAAAGGCAGGGAGGGTATTGAGGCAATAGGACAATCATAGAAACATCTGGTTTGCCGACCAAGCTAAAGAGTCATGGAGAAATCACATTGGCTGGACTGATTCATATCAGTTTGCAGCCAGTTTTCTATCAACTTCCAGGGCTTGTGGTTGTTTGCCACAGTTTGTAGTCCACAGCTGATTTCTGGATGGTGTCTACTGAAATAGGCAGAATCAGATAAAGTTTATGGACAGATGTTAAAGTTAATAAACTTAAAGGAAAGTCTTACATTTGGAGCTTCCAGGCCCAGAGTACTGTTGGTTGAGGAAGAGAAGTTCCAAGACCAGGTGAGAACAAAAGATCCCACCCTCAGGAATAGGCAGGGGGAGAAATAGGCTGTTGATTGACAGGAGGACATATGTGGAGTCCATTTGACTTGTAAGAGATGGGTCCAAGTTTTATGATTTCTTCGACTCCTTGATATTTACATGAATTTTTTAGTTTATAAAAGAATAAAGATTTTAGTTATGCTAGCATTATCATTGTCTTTATTAATCCTCTCACTTCTGGCTGCTGGATTCAGTTCCTGTTCCCTGTTCATGAAGAGGACTATGATCTAAGACTGTGATCTGTGAGTCTATCCCTAAGTAAATAACCCTTTATTATACACAATTCTGAGCTAGTGTGGGATTATTTTGTAACTTCTATCTTCAATAACGCTTTATTGATTCTTCAGAAATTTCACATCATGCACTCCAAACCCATTCACCTCCCAGGCCCTCCATATCTACCCCTCATTTCTGTAGTATGTTCCCCAAATTAATTAAAAACAAAACAACCCCTCAAAATTCCACCTGCTCCATCTTTCCAACACCGGTTCATTGATCCTAGTGGCATCAGTGGTTGTGGTGTGTCATGCAGTATACCCCTTTTGTTCAATCAGCCCCACCCTCAAAATGTTTATTATAGTGAGTCATTTGGTCTGGTCCAAGGCCTCTGGTTTCTGGTATACCATCATCACTGGACAGGGCCTTCATTGAAACTCCTCTCAGATTTCTGTTGTTGCCCAAACTCTGGAGATTCTGTGGTTATTGTTCTGCAGGTCCAGTCCCTTTGCATACCCCAGAAAGTCAAAAGTGGGCAGCTGTTAAGGTGGGCCAACCCAAGTTCCAGGATGTGGGTCTGGGTGGTAGTTGAGTTCGTCAGTCTTAGCCTTTGGGACCGACCCCTCAGGTGAGGGCAGAGCCAGCTCCCGCAACCCCATGCCATCAGAGTCAGGATGCCCGTACCTACAATGCAGGGCGGAGCCATCTCTCTGGAATGCTGGTGCCAGCTCTCCCATGGGAGGGGTGTGGCATCAGCTCTCCTCCTATAGTGTCCATTGAGAGGCAGGGCCAGCTATCCCTGGGCCAGTGAGGGACAGGGCTGACACAGCACAGTCCTTGGATTTTAACATGCATGGCTTCTATGACTCTCTGTAACAATATGAGCTATGGACATCAGCTAAGACCCTGGCTGCCGTTGGACCACAGACCCAGACACAGCCCACTGTAGCCGCCTGAATCTGGCTACCTATGACTCTGCAGGCCACTTAGATTGGTCTGATCCCCATGGTAGCAAGGCCCTCACACACCAACATGGCCCCCAGATGGCAGCCCAGACCCCTGGCATCAGCATAGTCTTTGGTGATTATCATTGTTTGCAATCTATATCAACATCCATATGGTAGAAAAAGCAGTTAGCAGGTGTCTAAAAACAGCTAGAGTAGAGTCATTCCTGTGAATCATAGCAAAAGCTATGGCTTTGGATTCAATAGCTTGAACATCCTTTCCTTTTTGCTGTCCACGGGGCTAGATATAGATTGGACAGGGATGTTTTTATCATGATGAGAGGCATCTTTAAGTTTATATTTAGAAGGCAATCAAGGGAAATCTAAAATCTTGAGCATGTGAATGATAATAACCATCAGTGATTTATCAGCTTATTAGAACTTTATTGATCAAATTTAAACTCTGAGCCATTGAATCATTTCCTTAGACCTTTGCCTTTTACCTTTATATCCTTAGATGTTTATAGTTTAAATAATTTTAGATTTTTATAATTTATATTAAACGTAAAGGTTTTTTTAATACAATTACTTACCATTAGACATATATAAGTGGTTGACTACTGAGAACAGTCATTACAAAAATAAGTTCTATCTAAAGCTGATTTATCCTTTATTATACAGCTGAAAGTGAGGCAAATCTATCTGTGAGTTTACTTTTTTCATCAGGTGACCTAACAGTTCTGGAAAAGCAAGTCCTGTTTTTTATATACAAAACACATTGACTAGTCAGTTGCCGCTAAAGCGATAAAGCTACAGTTAAATGTTAATACCATCAGAGATATGAGAGGAATAAGTGATAGTAAGAAGTATAATCCAAATCGCCTATGTATCTAATAAAACGCTCAATATTTACCATCACTTGGACGATTACCCTAGGCTCCAGTGGTAGTTTCACTGGGGAGGTCAGTCTTTGGCTATCACACGGAAAATCAATGAGAATAGGCCTTGAGTTACCAGATTCAGATCAGAAAGGTTTTCCTGTGGATGAGGGACCTGGGAGAATTGACGTACCTTGACGTAGGCAGAGTAGGGATTCAACCCAACAGTGCCCACAGTTTGCACAGTGCCTTGGTAGCTGGCAAGGCATAGGACAGTTTTTCCCAGTAGTTAGCATTACTGCAGTCCAGATCTGTGCCTCATCTGTCATCTTTGGAAACCTTAGGGTCAGCTATGGGATCTGACATTCTACTATAGGCAGATTTTTCATCAAACATTTTAAGTGCCATATGCAGAAGATATGAATTCAGCATGTCTGAAAAGTTTTGAGGTCCATCTTAAGTATACCTAATTTTTACTTGCTTTTAGTTATTTGCTTTAGGCTTAAACTTGAAAAAAAATCTTTTATTTCTGTCCTTTATCCACCATCATCCCGATGTTTGGCTTTGGAGCCCTTTTTAGCCATGATCTTTCACTTGGAGCCTCTTCTATGAGGACCTATTAAGACATTCATTGGCTCTTCAGGTGATGAGAATTTCATGCACATTTGTAGATTTCTAAGGATACGTAGGAATCATTCCATGTAATAATCTGGAAATGTCTGGCAGCAAAAGTCCTCCCCACCCAACAAAATAACAAACAGGACGCAACCCATGGGTCATAGGGAGAAGCTTGCTAGGCAGAGTAACACACTTTAGTTGGGCCTGTGTGCTTTGCCAAAAAGAAACTATCTTAAGTTTTGTGCTTATAGTTGTGGCTCTAGCTCTAGCTTTTTAATCTAGAATAATACAGATTGTTTTTCCATCCTTGTCTATGTAAAACCTTGTTCAGATCCCATCTCATGACATCAAACCTCTGCTGGTTCTTCTAAGTTGAATTTTAATCAGAAGACCCAATTTGGGATGCCAGACCCTGCTGGTGACTGTCAGGTTGGCATCAAACTCTGGCCAGAGAAACAAGAAGCTCTAAGCTAGGAGGTGACCCGGGATGATTTTGCTTCTCTGAAACAGTTTCTTTTATCTCCTCTCTTATTTGGTTTTGCTTTGGGCAGCAATTTTATCTTAACTTTTTTTTTTAAAATGGATTTTTTTTAGGCTTAGTTCTCTAAAGCGTAAACTAGAATTGGTAAAATTATTAGAAGAATTTGTGCATACATTAAATGGTAGTGTTTCTGGTTTGACAAAAGCAGATTCAGTGAATCTGAGAATACACAGGTAAATATTTTCGTTCAGTTCATGACATTTGGGATAAAGTTGATGAAGTTATTTAGTTTCTTTTTAAGAGCAAGTAGTTATTGACCATAGTAAACAAAACTTCATTTATGTTACCTTGACTGAGGAATAAGAAATATCCAAGCCTTTTATTTACGTATTTAATTATTATAGACTTTCAGTGCTATCTCCTCTTTTTTGTTGCTGTTATTTGGTTTTGGTTTGTTTGCTTTTGACTGTTGTGTTTTTATCTTTTCTTTTTTATTTTGTCACAAAACCAAGTGGATCACCTGTCGTAGGACAGACAGGAAACTTTTAAATAAGCATGCTTGGCTCTAGAGAAGGAGGAGCTGTAACCCCATTCCAGAGCCAGCTTTTCAATAAAACAGAACGGCATAAAACAATATTTTATTATTATTCACATCTAAAAACTAAATCCAGTAACCAGGGGAAGCAATCAGAGCACAGGAAGACTCAGAAAGAAATTCCTAACTCTGGTTGTTAGATCAACCATAGCAAACAGCCCAAGTACCTGATCTGTTTGGTCTTCACTTGCTAGGTCGGTCCTTCTGCCTCTCTTTTTGAGCCACAATTTTGTTTCTGTTTTTTCCTTTAGCACTGCACACCTTGGTAGCTTTCAGTTGCCTACTTTCCCTCCACCCATAGTGCAGCGTTTTATCCCAGCCAGCACCTGGCAGAGAACTCAGGAAGGGGAGACAAAGGTGCAAGTAAGTGTTTGGTCTGCTGAGGCAGGGCAGCATTGACAAAGGCACCAGCCCAGCCGTGGCATTAGCTGAAGCAGATTCATGGAAACAGACACAAACAAACAACGATAACAGAAATTAAACCAGTAAACACGGAACCCAAAATATTCAAGGGACAGAGTAACCAAAAATGAACCCGGTAAATAAAGAACACAGGGTGTTCACCTAGTCAAAAGAGAGCAATCAAAAACAAAACATGCAGTGGTCACCTTCATTCATACATTTAACTGGGCATGAGTGATTGACCATCTTGGCTCCCAGTATCCAAGAACCAGGTGGGCAGAGCAACTTCTTCCTAGTGCCCTGTGAAAGAAACAAGCAAAACACAGAGGGCAAAAAACCTGGCTCCATAAAACCAGATGGGCAGTGCCACGTCTTGCTATTGCCCTGGACAGGAGCTCATCTATCTCATCAACAACTGTTCTGTCCTCCAGACTGGATCCCACCAGAAGGTTGTCATCTACGGAGACTCTCTCTATGACTTACAGAAGGGTTCCTGCTCAGAAACGTGCCTTCTAGTTTCTTTCCAGTGCAGCAGGATGTCCCAACAATCCACCAAACAGAGCCTTGGAACATTTTCAAGGCATGCACCAGTGAGGCAACACTCCAGTTCCAGAGACCCAGAGTGACAGGCCAGCTTCAGAAACCTGGGTTGGGTCCTATCTCATAGGGTCTTCCTATTGTTAATCCCATCGAATGAGAGTAAAGATAGTTGCCCAGATTCTTTTAGTTGAATTATTCTAGGCTTATTTTCTGTCGGACAGAGCTATCACCCTAAAATGGGGTCTGAGAAACTAGCATTGAGCACAGAAAAAGGTAGGGTTTATTTTAACCCCCTAAAGAATGTAAGGCTAGGGAGTTTTCAAGGGTTTTGGATTATGCAGGGACTTGGCAGAACATTTCAAAACCCCTTGGTAGAACATCTTATCTTCAGGATGAAGGTTAGGGTATAGAACATGCAAAATTCCAGGAAATAGATCAAGACATGGTCAAACACAAGTTTTACATTAACCCAGAATAAACTCATTTTGACTTTGTAATAACATGGATTTTAATCTTAAGATGGAGTCAGGCTGGTCCATGTGGCAGGGCATAATTCAGAATGGAATTCATAACCATTATATACACCACATTTCAGAGGTTTTTTTTTTTTTTTTGTCGGTTTCCTAAAACCCCGAAATACATTCCAATTACAGCGCATAGCTAGCTCATTTTCACAGAGGATTTGTGAAAGAGTTCAGTTTGAATGTTGATACTTCCTGATAGACATTTTCTGAAAATTAAAACTGTGCTGCACAGAGCCAAGCTGATGTGAGCAAAACGCATCAAAGTATTGTGTGCAGCACGCTGATCTTTAGCATCAGACAGATGCTCAGTGATTCATACCTATTCAGCCCTTCTGTGCTTCCTCGTATGTAGGCTTGTTACTTACATTAACTAATTGATAAACTGGTCATGAACAGTAAATCCAAAATAAGTGGAGTTAGCAGAGTACCTGGCAACCAGTCATTATCCAACAAGCCTTGGAGTTTATGAATATTTTTACTAGGCAGTATTGTAAATTATCCATATCCATGATAGTGAGATAACCAGGACTTTGAAAATTAAATTAGTCTTTTGCTAGAGTCATGAAATTATAGTCTTAGTCACAGGAAAGTTAAAATTGAGAAAGTGTGCACTTGTGCATACACACACACACACACACACACACACACACACACATACAAATGGAATTAGATACCCTAGATATAATTGACATTGTATTCCTTGATGATCCACCATGCTTCATCAACACCAAGATAGCTAAAATGTAGCATGCCATTTCTCTGAATCTATGGCTTCCTCAATTAAGAAAATATCTAGGACTTATTGATACTGCATTTGTGTGATTAATAAACATGTTTCTTTTGACTTCATCTCCTAGTGAAGGTCTGATTTCTATGATAATGTTGAACTTTGTACCTTCTAACCACCAAATCATACCTACTGGTCTCCTTCTGAGGTATTGCTAGAAATGAATACTTTTTTCTTCTGAGACCTAAACTGGAAATGCCTTCCACAAAGATCCATTACAAAATGTAAAAACCTGTCATTCTCTAGGGGTTTCAGTCTAGATAACATTAAATGAATTTTACATATAATCTTGGGACAATTATTACCATAGAATATATTTTAAATGTCTGTGCTTTGGTAGTCCCAGTGACAATGTGCTGTTTACTAATCATCTCCTCTTCAACACAGTCCCAGGCAACCTCCTTAATACTTGTGAAGATGATGAAATTTGTCCAAAATCCTTTTCCCTTGATCATAACACATATTTCTAGTCGTGAACAAGCTCTATTTCTAGCCCTGATATATTTCATCCATCTGCACAAATTGGGACTCAGATAATCCATACCAATCAGCACAATACCATCTTTCATGAAGTAGTTCTTGCTTTATGATCTTTTTACATTTTGCAATGCTTACATTGCCTTGAACCTTTATATAAATGTTTCCATGTCATGTGCATATTTCTTCCAGCTTTCATTGTCTTTAGATACTGGCTTTGTAAGATTTATCCATAATGATGCTCATAGACTTAATTCATTCTCTGCATGGAGTAAGTCAATACACTGTTAACTCTGGAAGGTACAGTCTCTTTGTGATAAATGAAGATGCAGATGCCAGAACATCAGGAATATAGGGCATAATACACATAAAGTAATACATGTGTGTATTCTCTTTGGTGAAGAATTTTACCATGAGGAACTTATACCACAGAAACATATTTAAACAGCTTTATAAACACAAGTGTTCAATACAGCACTGCTTCCTGCTAAAATTTGGCAACAACATATGTGTTTATCAATAGCAATTGTTTAGATTGATTTTTATTATAAACAGAATGGGTTGGGTAGTGACAGAAACCGAGACTTATGTATTTTCACAGTAAGCTGTTAGAGATTATTATATTTACAAGAGAAAGACTGACAGCGATGAGAATACTCTCCTTCATAAACTACTGTGCTGAGTTTTGAGAAGAACCAATTTTACATTTTATAAGGATTAATTTCTATTTACACCCTTGTAACAGAAACATATGGAAGTTGATATAAGTGATAAAGGATTACATGGAAAATGTGAAGAGTGGTGTTGTTTTTGAATGAAATTCTGGTGCTGGTATGAGCCCAAAAGTGAGGCTGTGCTAAAAGAGAAGGAAACTAGGGCTTCAACAAAGTCCCGTTATAGGTGTGGTTGTCTCTAAAGATCTATGATGCTGCCAGAAAAGGGCAGCAGTGATCAAGCTACAGTGATTATAAAACTTCAGACTCAAATTATTATAACACCATTAAGGACTGGCGATGCAGTGGAGTTGTACAGTATGTTCCCTGGGTACATAGCCCTGGTTTCTATCTTCAACACCTCAAAATAAAATAAAGATCTTCAACACACACACATACATGAGGTAGAGAGAGAGAGAAATACAGAGAGATATAAAGAGATAAAGAGGAAGAGACAGACAGAAAAATGGAGAACTAGAGACAGAGAGTCAGATCAATACACACAGAGAGAACCAATGCCACCACTCTTCTCTGCCAGGATTTATAATATGTGGGTCTGTCGTGAAGACCCAAAGTATTCATTACTAATGAGTTCCGGATGATGGGGATGCTGCTGGCTTGAGCTCCAGGGCCCCTAAGAATGGACTGCTGAATGAGGTCTAAGTAATCTATATTAGATTAAATGACCTTGATGAAAAAGCTACTAACCATGCCAGTGAGACCTGGGGAGCAAGGCAAACAGTACCTGTCCTTAGACGGCAGTACTTGAAGTCCTGACTACTAGCCTGATTATAGAGTTACTATCCTTATTAAACCTGAGATAATTGAATTCGGACATAATTTTTCTGCGAAATTGACTGTTAGGTAAATTCTTTAAGGTCAACCAATAAGGCTAATGCTCACATGGAAAACCTTAAACCTAGAGCATAGATACCAAAGATATTACTCTGAAAAACAGCAAACGGCACCAATATATAGTGTTTCATTGTCTCTGTGAGCACACTTAACTTGCATCTGGAATACATGTTGTAGATGTTGACTATAGTTAGGACAAAATTTTACCCCCTTTGGGAGTGATGGCACCCATTAATTTCTCATAAAAATAATTAAAATTCCTGAATTTTTGCTCCAAATATTTATAAAACTCACTTATAAAGTTGGATTTTCATTATCACTCTACTTCTAGAACTCTGGATCAAATGGTAAAAGAAAACACTACGTGGCAGTTACCATACCTTTGTTTCATCAACTCAAATTATGTTTCTACCACATTGTATATAGGAACTTTCTCCTAACAGTTTGATCAAATTGACCTAAACTGTCAAATGTCAAGGATTAAACTTTGCTCAATTTTATATATGTAGCTGCTATAATATCAAATAATTATAAAAATGGGAAATAGAGGTGGCAGAAAGATGATTAACATGTGCTGCTTTGTCCACAATATCCACGAGTTAATTCAAATAATTCAGGCTCAACCGCTAAGATTGAGCGTCAAACACTCTACCCAATGTGAGATCCATTACAAAGTAGAAAAGCAATGATCCATTGTTGTCCAAAGTGAATATCTGTATTTTTGTCAGAAAGGTGGTCCTCTGAGAAATCAGGAATGTGGATAACTGCCCATCTCTTCCTTCATAAGTTGTTACATCTCTGATTTCAGCAATAATCTAATTGCCATGGCTACTTCTTGCATCTCAGGTAGTCATTGTGGGGTAGCTGGGGAAGGGTGCCAATTGTTTGAAGTTAGTGACAAAGAAAATGTGAGCCAGAAACTATGCAATAAGGACAAGTGGTCTTTGCAAATGAGCAATACAACTACTGGCTATTAATATCAGGGACTGAATCACACTTGATGCATCCTTGCTTTTCATCCAGAAAAAGGACTTTGGCACCAGAGAAATGAGTCATTTTAATTTGTCCTGTTGCCATGGATTCTATTGCCGTAGAGACC
Source organism: Microtus obscurus (assembly GCA_963919715.1). NCBI lineage: Eukaryota > Metazoa > Chordata > Mammalia > Rodentia > Cricetidae > Microtus > Microtus obscurus. The sequence goes on from CAWTZC010001472.1 coordinate 3,148,435, forward strand.
TCTCTGCGCCCACAGAAGCAGCGGTGTGCACCACTCAAAGTAGGAGCTCTCTGCGCAAGAGTGGAGGGTCTCCTTCCCAAACACTTCTAGGGCAGGAAATGCCATTTCTGCAGGGGTGAAAAGAATCCTCTCTTTTCCATGTGTGAGCTACTGAGTTTGATAATTTTTTTCCTTTCAATCTAATTCCATTAAGAAATGTGGGTAGATGGGGGTAAGAGTCAGTGCGCATATATATTTGAGAATAATTAACTTCCTACGTGTCAACATAAAAAATGAATCATTGTAATGACCAACCATCCTCTTTTCTTTGTAGAGAATATGAAGATATACATCATTACTTCAAATGCCTTGTCCCTCTGTCCTTCTCTGTAATAAATAGTAATGAGAACATGAAATAATGGTAACAAAATGATAAGCCAGTTCCTAGTATAACTCCACAAAATTGTCTTCAATATGACGAGTCAAAACACTGGAAACACAAACCGTGTTTTAAAAGTGACAGCAACATACGCATCTGTGTCTTATGGTTGAGTGTACTATATAGATGCAAGTAACGTATGTGAAATCCTGTTTTCATGCTTATGATTTATGATGACTCTGCACAGATAGGAATTTAGGGAGTGAATTTTTAATCTTAGTAAATGAATAGCTTAAGACGCAAGAGATGAGATTTAAATTTCCTTATAACATACATTTACAACTATACAAGAATAATTTAGAAGAATCCATTTACACTCAAATTCATTAAATATACAAATTTCAACTGCAGTTCACTTAAAATTTTTTCTATAACAATACAGTATCTGAATTTGGGAACCTCTTGGTCCACAGATATCCCCCAACAGAATTCTTAGAATTCATATTCATGTTAGTAGTCAAAATGAAGCAGAGTAACAAAATGTTTCTCTAATTTTATGGTAAGTGGGAAATTTATGAAAATTTACATTTTTGATCCAACTCATATTTATGGGCTATTTATCATATGCTATGGACATTAGTGTCTGTGACTCAGTTTGGAGGTACTTACCGCATACTCAGTCTTCATTTCTTCCCACTTTCTGTTGTGTATGGCAATGGCATTCTAACAAGGTGAAAAACTAAGAAACTAGATTCTGAGCTTCCTTTTTGGCTAATAATGGTCTTGTGACTGAGGTTTAGTTAGTACAAAGCAGCAGAATACAGAATAAACTGACTTGGCTCATGTTAGTCCTTTCCATCCTTCTTTGACTACTTACCTGGAACCCAAATTTAAGGTCTGGAGTGCAGACTAGGAGCCAGAATTCAGAAGGTCAGGATGATTGGTGGGACACTGGTGACACTATCATCCAGGCTTTCCATAGAAATATGGCCAATAGGAAGGGTATGTGTGGATGCATGAAGAGAGAGTACATGGACAGTTTGTGCAGGCAATGAAAGAACAAGGGGGAAATTATAAATAATTGGTTATGAGATTGCAACACTAACTTCAAGATTAGCAGTGAGCTGCCAGAGCCCCAAGAGAGCCAGTAGTAGTTTTAAAACCTGAAGACCAGTGGTCCCAAGACGAAAAAAGAGAATAAGACTGATGTCCATGCTTGGGAGTGAGGTACAGGGGAAAGTCACAGCATCAAGAGTTTCTCTTAGGTTTTGGGTTTAGTTTAGGGGGGCAGGAGAGGTAAGGGAGCACTACAGATCTTCACCTTATTGGATAAAACCAGAAGCATGCAGGAGGGCAATCTATTTTAATCAATCTACCAACTTAAATTTAATCTTCTCAGTGAACAGCTCACAGACACACTCAGACTAATATCTGAGCAAGAATATATTCCCTTCTGTGGTTCAGCCAAGGGGACATGTGGGTTGAAAGAAAATGACCTCCAATGATGCATGTTAGGAGGTGTGGCCTTCTTGGAGGAAGTGTGGCCTTCTTGGAGGAAGTGCATCACTCTGGAGGTGGGCTTTGAGATCTCATACATGCCCAAGATACTGCCTACTGTTTTAAACCATCTCCTGTTGCCTGCAAGATATAGGACTCTCAGCTTCTTCTCTAGTACCAGGTCTGCCTGCACACCGCCGTACTCCCCGCTATGATAATAATGGACTAAATCTCTGAAACTGTAAGCCACCACTTCAATTATATGTTTTTTTTTATAAGAGTTGTGGTGGCCATGGTGTCTCTTCACAGCAAGTGACACTTGTTTGCACCATAGCAGAGAACATGTTTCCATCTATAATGTAGATGAAGAGAAAATCCCTGCCTACTTAACCTACTTTTCACAGGTGTCTTACAGACAAATGCAGTTTCTAGCTGATACAGAGATTATAGCCACTTCACACATCAGGATTCCCTACAGATATTTTAGGACTTCAAACATCATTTTCACATGACACACTCTAAGCAATTTTAGTCAAATTCCGATACAGGAGGAGATGAAAATTAAGTGCTATCTAAGACAGAGGTATTAAACAAATTTATATTAGCATAAACTATAAACTCAATCATATTGTAATCAGATATTCTTTCTTACTGAATTTTTTCCTTTTTCATATTACTTTTGATTTTTTTTTTAACTTGAGTTAATATCTAGAGATCCTGTTCACACCTCAAACCTTTGGGGAATTCTCTGAACGTACTCCCCGTATTCCCCTTAGCAATCTGCTCTTCTACCTGTAACCAGCCATGTTGCCTTCTATTCTTCTGGTTACTTATCATGTGAGCTCTCAGGGTCTTAAGATTCCTTTTCCTGTAAATAATTTGTACCATGTGAAGAAGGCTGAATACACTTCTTCTAAATTCTTCGTATGCTGTCATTCTTCTTCCTGAGACCACTCATCCTCTGGGTTTATTGATTTATCTATTCGTTTGAATAATCCCTTTAATTTCTGCAGGACATTCTAATGCCTCTCCACCATTCCATAGGCAACTTGGACATTGTGCCAATATTTACATAGTCATAAGTGTCCTTCTAAGTCATTTCCTGTTTTGTATTTGCATTTTAGCATTTCATAAGTGGTGTTGTGTTATAGAGACTGTTTCAATTTGATTAAATTTTCCTGCACTTTGACTTACTTACTCAAAACTGTAGTGTCAGATTTATCTATAGTGCCATATGGACACTGAAACAATTGCTTCTCAGTGATGATACCACCATTTACTTACTTGTCTTCACAGAGATATTTACCAGGTTCTCTGAAGTCTTCCCTCCTTTTGAACTTGTGAGAATCTCTTTGTATGTCTATATAATGTATGTGTGTATGTACATAAATATGTGTATGGTGTGCTATTAATACATGTATGATATATATAATGGATCTATACACATATCTGTATACACACATATATAAGTATATATATATATATATATATATACATTTTATAACTCCTAAAATTTGTATTCTAGGAAACAAAAAGTTTATATACTTAATTTGACTGAGTAATACAAAAATATTTTTCCATCCAAAACATCAAAACCCATTGGCCTTCCTCTCAGGAACATATGAGAATGAAAACATACCCATGCCCTGCTCAGCAATTCTTGGTTTAATTTGCTTCCCAAATTGTTACCAATGCCTGCAAATGCAAAATTGTATTTCAGCTTTTAGTGTTCCCCTTTTAGATGACAAACACTTTATGTGCTTCCTAAACTTTACAGGGTTTCTCTTTTTTATATCAGCATACATATTTTAGTTTGGAATACTGTCTTTTGGCATTGTTGACGATATTCAAGAGCCCTCAGTGCACCTGACATTTTTGTCACAACCAGATTAGACATTTGAAATACAGTCTTTCATACCTTCATATAACCACCACATTGCCCATTAAACCATTTAAAGGAAAAACATGAGAAATGTTTCCTTTTGATGTAAAAGGATTGATATTTACCTTATGGCTATACATTTTGAAGTTTTAAGCAGTCCTTCTCCAGCTGAACAGGATAGAGAGTCCAAGATTCATGGTGGCCTATCCTACTTAGTAAGATTGTTACAAAGAAAGAGGAGGAAGAAGAGGCGGAGAAGGAGGAGGAGGAGGAGGAGGAGGAGGAGGAAAGAAGAAGAAGAAGAAGAAGAAGAAGAAGAAGAAGAAGAAGAAGAAGAAGAAGAAAAGAAAAATAAAAATAAGAATATTTTTCCTTAAAACAAAATATTGTGTGGTTTATTTTTCATTAATTTTCTACTTTTTTCTTTTATATTTATATATTTATTCTCCGCAAGTCTACTATTATATGTGGAAATGGGTTTAATCCAGTTTTATTTTTTCTTCATACAGTGAGTCAATTTTCTAAGTATTATCTGCAAAACAAACTGCCCTCTGCCTTTTTTATGGAACTATAAAAATCATACATGAACATACAGACTCTAAGGACTTTGTTTTACTGTGTTGTATATTTCTATTTGTTCCCCCATGCCCTTGTGTGTGAAGTATTTGTATATGATATATACAAGCATGGCATATGTGTACATGTGTGAGCAGTCATGCTCTGAAGCCAGAAGAAGACATTGGATCTTCTCTAGTCATTTTATTTCTTTGAGATAGGATTGCTCACTAAACTTGGAGCTAGGCTCATGGCCAGGAAACCCCAGTGAGCCTCTTGCTCCTGGCCCTCACAAAGCTGCAGCTGCAGGCATGTGTGCAGCTGTGCTCAGTTTTTCATACGCGAGCTGGAGATTCAAACTCAGGTTCTCACGATTGTACAACAAGGGCTCCTACACAATGAGCCATCTCCTGAATGGTCACCTATTCTTAACAGATACATTTATATATTTGGTGAGACTAGTCATCAACCTACCTTTTTGTTATAGAGTAAATAATGCCTATTTGCCTATTTGTGATAAAACCTCTATAGCAATATCTGTGAAACACAATTGCCAGATACAATTTCTAGATAAGCCAGGTCTCTCTTTTCAGTTATGTATAGCCTAATGCTCATTCTCTGAACACTCATAGCTGAAATTTCACTATGTGTCTGTCCTATTTGTTTCTCTATTCCTTTGGTAAAACACTGACCAAAACCAATGTGTGTCTGGGCAGGGAGGTATCTTTTTGCTTATACTTCCAAATCACAGCCCATCATTAAAGGGGGTAACAAGAAGAACCCTAAAAGAAACATATATAGATCCCCCCTGGGAAGGGGAAATAAATGATACCTTCAAAGAAATTCCACGAAAGGTATCTGAAGAGGAATTTTAAACCAGATTCCTATTTGGGAGTGGGAGTTGGCAGGGATTCTCTTTGATAAAAAGTGTGACACAAGAATGTGGTGCATGTGTGTGTGCGTGTGTGTGTTGATGATGATGATGATGATGATGATGATGATGATGATGATAATTCCCTGTTTTAAACAAAATTTTCAATTTACAAACCAGGTAGGACTTTGATTAAAACATGTTCTGTAAAGCAACTATATAATGAGAGAGTCACAAGATTCAAATAAAATGTAAATTCAAATTTTGGGGATCTGCTTAGAAAAAACAATTCTTTGGAAATGTTTTGGTAACAGTGCTTTCAGGGCTTTGTCTAATTTCACTTTAAATCATGAAAACTGTTTTCTTTCCTATTAAAATTAGAGGTCTGGGTTAAGAAGTATACCAAGGTAAGGACTGGGCACTTGGACCCCTCTCTCCTATCACCATATTGTTCTCTGAAAAAGGCAAATTCCCATAAGTCTTAGCAAACAAAAGGAAGACCATCAGCTCCTGGGAAATTCTGAGGAATTTCTGAAAGCTTCTGGAGTCACAGTGTCAGAGCAACAAAGCCAGAGAAAACAATAGCCCCAAACAATCACAGAGATAAGAAAATTCCTGTTAAAACCAGTTTCACATGTAACTGAAGCTCAGGGTCAATAAACAGGAGGACCTTGGGAGGTGGTCAGAGTAGCTAAGGCAGTGTGTTCTCGGACTACAGAATTTGTCCAGCTTACGCTACTTGCTTACGTCAGCTGCCGGAAGTAGCTGTCACTTTCCCAAGCAGCAGTTCCGTAGCCTCCCATCAAGTGAATCTGAGTGTGTAGTAAAGGATCTTCCAGCATGGAACTATTCACACAGTGAAGGGAGGATGCAGAAAAACAGTAAAACCTGAAGAAACTTTACCACAAGAATCCAGAGAGCAATAGGTTTCAGCTTCATGATAGGCCATAAACAACACACGACCTTTCAAAACATAGATATATTGCATAAAATATTTCCAGAGTGAGCACGGCCTATGGAAGTAGAGCAGCCACTCCCCTCCTAATTTAAGACTACAGAATTAGCAAGAAACTATCACTCTGAAAGAATCATAGCACACCTATCCTCCTATAAAATTTCTATAGAAGGCAATTAAACATTGAATATATTTATACGAACAATGCAAATATGAATAATTAAGAATTGCCAATGATCTAAGGAAACATTAAACATGAAGGATAGGTATTATAGAAGACAGAGACTATTATGTGTTTGTGTTTGTGTGTGTGTAAGTATTCACACACACACAGATAAAATATTTATTTTATCTCCCTAAAAATAAACAAAGATCTTAGAAAAGCATGATAACAAAAATTAAAAATAAAAGTAACTCAGTAAGTGTGGTACACTGTAAATAGCAGAAGATAGAATAAGCTGAAATATTACCATCCCAAATACTATTGGGATAGAAGAGAAAGGGAAAAAAGATGTGAGAAAAAGAAAGGAGATCTTGAATCTATTTACATGTATTTATTTATTCCTGGGTAAACTGGAACCTTATAATGGCTTGTCAAGGTAAATTTAATTATTGCTCATTGGGTAGTTGAAGAAACAGATGTAATATTTTAGAGAGGTTAGCCATGCTCAGTCTAGGACTTGGGTTTCATTAATCCAAAGCTAAGGGCTTCCTCCCCCTGGCCCAGGATGTGGGAGACAGTAGACAGTAGGCTGTGGGAAGTCAGAACAGTGAGAACACCCAGGAGAACAACATGAGCATCCCTCACCCAAGGTAATGTTAGAGTGAATGATGGTCCAGAGTAGGCTTCTGGATCCAGGCTGATGAACCTTGAGAAAGACTTCCCTGGGGCTGCCATTCTCCAAGATGCTAGCATCTATCAGGAGCTTATCAAGTTGCAGAATTTTGGTCCTCATCCCCAGAAGTTATGAATCAATCTGCATGAGAATGAATCCTTCACAACAGCTTAGGTAACCAGAAATAGGTGAAAAATTGAGATCAAGGGGGAGAATTTAGAGAAACCAAAGTAGCTAGAATCCCCATAGTTGAATTCTAGGCAGGAAAGAAAGTTCTGGAAGCATATGGTCTTTCTTAATGCTTCAGCTAAAAATGGCTCCAAATACATCTGCAAACAACCATTCCAGGAGGGTGAGTATTGTCGAGGCACCTGGAAAACTTCAGGAGAACAAGGGCAATTCACCAACCCATCACCCTGAGCTATGAGTTTTCAGGACACAGGGTGGTAAGTAGGGTCCTCAGAAAGGTTTTCTCTCTGGGACAGAACTAAATTAGTTATCACCTAGCAGAGTAGAAACGCTAACATGGAAGCCATATTTTCAAGTGATTAACTACATCCCCTGTTACCCAGGCTAGAGAACTAATATATACTCAAAAAAAAAAGCAAAATTAATATTGGATCTAATGAAAACTACCATATAGGCAAAGAAATATGAAGTGATTTATGTAAGCATGCTCATAAATCATACCTCTGTTAAAATTAGTATGTCAAGATATAGGAAATTTTAGCTATATATATTATACCACATAATCTTTTAATACTCAAAAAGGTAGATTAATGTATGATTGTGAAATACTGCTTTATGCTGTACTATGATTGACTTAATAAAGAAACTGGATGACCAATAGCTGGGCAGGATGAGCTTAGGCAGGATAACCAGACTAAGGACACAAGGAAGAAGAAGGGCGGAGTCAAAAGAGTCACCAACCAGACGCAGAAAGGAAACAAGAGATGCTAGATGAAAGAGAGGTAATGCCATGTGGAAAAATATAAACAAAGGTGCATGAATAATAAAAACCCAGAGACATAAGTTGGGGTTCAACTTGAAAACCAGAAAAGCAAAGCATCCAACTACTAGAGAAGTCTCACCTTTACCAAGGCTGGGTGACTACAAAATAAGCAGACTAAGCCTCTGTTTCCTCTCATTTTGTATTCCCTCTAGTGCTTGGATTAAAGGCATGACTACTTAGGACTGGTATTAAAGGCGAGGTTCCAACACCTGACTTTGTTTCTGCATTGATCTTGTGTAGCCCAGGGTGATCTTTAACTCACAGAGATCTATCTGCCTCTGTCTTCCAAATCCTGGGATTCAAGGTGTGTGTCACCATTGCCTGACCTCTAGTGGCTTTAGCTTTGCCTCTGGTCTTCAGAAAAGACTTATTTATCCAAAGACAAATAATATACCACTAAAAATGAATTATTGGATTTACGTAAGTTATAAGAATTAGCTAGTAACAAGCCGGAACTATTGACCGAACATTTATAATTAACATTAAGTCTCTGTACATTTATTTTGGAGCTGGCCCATCCCAACAAAAACTCTGCCTACGTACAATCATGTTCAAAGATACACAGAAGATGTAAAAAGGATACAAATAGAATTCCTGGACACAAAATCTTCAATGTTTGCAAGATGAAATTAAGTAAATTTAGTGAGTTTAAAGACCTAGCAATGCCAACATTTAAAATAACACATGGAGAGAAAAGAGAAAAATGAGCAGGCATGAGCAACCTATGACCTATTTTATAGATGTGCACTTAAAATCTCTGACTATGGAGTGAGTAGTGGCATAACTGAAAAACAATGGGCAAGATTTTTCCACATTTGATGACAATGAAAAACTCACAGATAAAAACAAAAGAAAGAAAGAGAGAAGAGGAAAAAAGAAAAGAGAAGAAAAAAATAAAAATCTCAATGAAGACTAGTATTAGAAATTTGAAGAAAATTACACTATTGTCTATAATTTAATCACTTGAAATCTGTAGTATAAAACAGCACCAAGGCAAAACACCATGTATATGAAATCCCAGAAATAGGAGAGTCATGCAAAGCCTGTATTGGAATGAGCAAGTGAGAATATCTAGGTTAATCGACATCTTAATGTCTAGAATATACAGATAATCAATGAGATGAGGCTATGTCACTGAAGCTAAACCCCAGAAGGCACCTCCTTCTCAATATTGGCTAAATAACCCTCTGATGTATGAATGAATAGGAATAACCCTATTCTCTGATCAATAGGTAAAGGGCTGTTTTTATAAATCAAAAATAAGGTCAGGAATAAAACTGCAAATATGAGCATGGTCTATCACTATGTCTGTGATATTATCTTGATATATAAGAGACCTTTAAAAGCCATTAAGTTGAGATCCAATGGGGATGGGTGGGAAAGATGGATTGAAGCCAGAAAAACATAGCATTTTAAAACTCTTTTCCAAACCACAGAAGTGCATACTGTCAAGGGACATCCCATACTGGCTCTGACATTCAGTGAAAGCCAGCCTTGCTCTGCTTACAGCTTGGGGGATCTCCTTATCCTTCTTTCTCTTTCCTTCACTCTCCTTACTGAGCCTCTCCTCCCATTAGTAATCAGAAAGCAAATGAGTGTCATCGGAGATGAACCTCTAGGGGTCACCGAGGTCTCCAGCATTGTTGCTGACCTCTCTCGGAGTACAGATGGCGCGCGTGACATCTCACACGCAACTTCAGACCCAACAGCAGAGTTCACGTGCTCAGACATAAATCACACTTCTCCACTCAGAATTTCAGCCCTTGGCAGTGGGTGGCACGTGTCATTCATCTGGCTTGTCACCATCACATTATACAGTGGAAGACATTTCTGGTGATGCTCTCGAGTCATTTCTGACAATGTAGTCTTTATGAGCAACCTCTGCACAGTACGTGGGATGTGGTGGACGTCTGTAAGTACAAACAAAGAATTCTAAGCTTGTTCTTGGTCCAATGTCCTTGACAGTGGCAGAGCCTCCCTCCCACCTGCCCCACAGCAGAAGGCTGCACATGGCTCAATGCTAATTAGCATCAACAGCTCAAGAGGTCCTTTTGAAGAGTGGGTCTGGCCCTCCCAGGCTGCAGGTGCAACAGCACTAGCTTCGTGACCTTTTGCTCCGAGATCAGTCACCGAAGAGTAGGAGTGGTCGACAGGGACTAAGAGGCTGTTTATCTCCTTCAGGATGGATTGTTTGTGCTCCACTATTCACGTCAGCAGTGGCATTTTCCTCTTGGGGAAACTCACAAGAGAAGCTGAGAGGCTACATCTGCCTGCTCGCTTTCTGGAACTTTGCGAACGTGCACCTGGCTTCATTTTCCGGGTATCGCCACGCTCATTCTAAGAGAAAGAAAACCCACTTTATTACAAGGAACAAAACCACAGTTGAAAGAGCCCAGGTGGCTGGAGGCTGACTGACAGCCTGGGACATAAGGACAAAGATACCGCACAAGGTTCCTGTGTCTGCAAAGGGGGGCTTCTGGTCATGGTGTGCATTAGAAACCTGCTGTAGGAGGATACCAGCCCTGTCAATAGCAGCCAAACCGCAGACCACTCTTCAGGTCCAGGCTCCAGATAATGTCACAGGCAACACAGTTCATGGACATGTGTCTTTTCTCTTATTAGCATTAAGATTTTGGAAAACGGAACTGCAAAGCTGCTGTGATTCGGTTTTGAAAAGATGCACACCAAACATCTTTTCCTGAATCTTTGCCTTTCTTATTGTTAAGCAGAACCCCATGGAAGCACTTCTGGGCTTTCAGGGATCTCTCCTGGTGTAGTAGTCATCATACTTCAGGCTACAATTGTCTAGGCTGTGCATCTCCACGTGCATGCTCCTGGAGGGCAGTCAGCACCTGACCCTGCTAGCTCACCCACAGCACTCAAGGCCATCCCCAGGGCTACTGTGACTGCTGCCCAGCAGCTGCAGAAGGGAAATGATCCCAGGGGCCAGAAAAACTGGTTCCAACCAGCTGGAACTTTAAGCCAATCAAAAGTTCCACTGAGGGCCTTTCACCTGAAAAAACACTCACCTTCTGTCTTAGGGAGAGAAGACACACAAAGACCTGTATGTGGTCCTAAGGTGGGAACGTTCCAGATGCCAGGCAGCCAGTCTGGTTGGTGGGCACCTGCTTGAGAGAAGCTGGTCTTTGCCCTCCCCACCCCGTGCACCTCATGGAACTAGGCGGGTATAAATTCACCAGCTCCTGGTAGGGAACTCTTCTCCTGGGGTCTGTGCACTCCCCATGGGAGACCCGCACAGTACAAACCATGCTTGACAACTTTCAAAGAGGATTTCTCCATTCTGCTGACTCTGGAGTGAAGATAAAGCCCTTCAAATTAAAGACCATGAGAATGATTGGCCTGCCTTTGACATCGGCTGACCATCTGAAGGAAAGTCTAGGTTTTACTCTGATTGTTTAAGAGGTCTGTATGGGACACCTGGCCATGACAGTTCCCATATTTTGATTCATGGGCTCTGTTGGTCCAAGACACTCCAAAATGGCTTTTCTACCAGAACCTTCCCAGTGACAGACCATACTGCCTACAAGGACTGTTATTAGACCCCCAAAGTACCAAAAATCATTCACATTAGCTCTGAATTTTTGCCCATGATGGTGCTTCCCTTCCATCTCCTAGGCAGTCTGCAGAGAGCTGCCCCTGGCCCTCCAATGACATCTGTCCTAACGAAACCCTGCTGGCCTACTTACGCTATCAGCGCTATAAGGACCATTTTTCCAAGAGTAAAGCATCCACCTAACTATGCTAAAATTGTTTTAAAATATGAAGTTTGTGATGTAAGATGTCCAGTTTTAAAAATGGTATGTCAATCACTGTAGCAAACTGAAGAATCATTTAAACAACCTATCAATTTGCTCTTATGGATAATCTATGCATATAAAAGCCTTGGAAAGTGGAATCCCAGAATTGTTTTGATTTGTATTTCCCTGATAATCAAGGATGTTAGGCCTCTCCTTAAGTGTGTCTTGGCCATTTGAGATTATTCTGTCAAGAATTCTCTGTTTAGACCTTATCACATTTTTAATTGGATTGTTTGGGGACTTATGGGGGGGGGGTTGTTGTTGTTTTGGTGACTAGCTCCTTGAGTTCTTTATATATTTTGTAAATCAGCCCTCTGTCAGGTGTGGGAATGGTGACAATCTTTTATTTTTCCATTCTGTAGACTGCTGTTTTACACTATTGATGGTGTCCTTTGCCTTACAGAAGCAGTTTCATGAGGTCACATTTTTGATTTTTGATCTTAGTGTCTGCTCTATTGGTATTCTGCTCAGGAAGTATTTTCCTGTGCAAATGTGTTGAAGGCTAGTTCCCACTTTCTCTTCTATCAGTTTCCGAGTAACTAGATTTGTGTTAAAGCCTTTTGCCCATCTGGACCTGAGTTTGTGCAGGGTGATAGATATGGATCTTCTTGCATTCTTCTAAAGCCTGGTGAGGCTATATTCACAGAACAGTGCCTAGCCCTATAGTCATCGGAGAGGCTTCATCCAGCACGCAGTGAAAACAGATGCAGGCCCACAGCCAAACATTAGGCCGTGCTTGGGGAATCCTGCTGAAGAGAGGGAGGAAGGACTGTAGGAGCCAGATGGGTCACCAACATCACAAGAAAACCCACAGAATCAACTAACCTGGGCTTAGAGTAGCTCACAGAGATCTAACCAACAACCAGGGAGCCTGCGCAGGACTGACTTAGGCCCTGAGCATATATATTACAGTTGTGTAGCTTGGTCTGCTTGTGGGAATTCTAACAGTGGGGAGCAGAGCCTTCTTTGACTCTTTTATTGACTTTTGTGACCTTATCCCTTATACTGCTTTGCCTTGCCTGGCCTTAATACATGGCGGCAGGGAGGGGGTCCTGGTGCTTAGTCTCACTGCAACTCAATATGCCATGTTTTGTTGATATCCATGGGAGGCCTGCCTTTTTCTGAATAGAAATGGAAGAGGAGTGGATGCTGGGGAGGCAGAGGGGAGATGGAGGAGAGACTGGGAAGAGAGGAGTCGGGGAAACAGTGGTGTAGATGTTAAAAAATAAATAAGTAAATACATTAGCTCTGGAAGATATTTCCTCTCTTAGTGACCAGCTTAAAGTGTGATGCAATGCCATAGCAGGCAACTTTGCCCTAACATTTCACTCACTACAGAGTTCACAACGAATTTCAAACATTCCGGTTTAATCTACAGTTTGATTTACTTCATGGTTCTGTCTGTCTGCCAGAGATTTCATTTACCTTCTTTCCTTAATCCTCTCATTCCTCCATCTGCGTCTTTGCTATCTGGAGACGAAGGACTATGCCTCCGGAGTGCTCTAGGCCCTAGTTTTAAAACCACCTCCTAGTCTCCACTTGCGTCCTCCTCTACAGCACAAGGCTATTTTAAAAGCCACGCAGGCTAACTGCCAGTCCTGAGCTTTTTTACTCAGGTCAGAATTACTGGATATGCTACATGCAAGCCAGGTTGCTTATACTCTCTATTATACTAGAGGAGGAATGAATAACAAAATCCTGACTAACGACACAAAAGAGACATGCTTAACTGGGTCTCCTGATCAGGTCATTGGAAACACCCAACATGTGGAAATTGGAAAGGGATACACAAGATTAAAAGAAGTGACTGTCTGGGGGTGGGGGAAGCAGTAGTTCCTAATGGTACACACTTTAGCTACCCCAGGGGTATTTACACCTGCCGTCCAGGAGACAGTGGTAGACTGGCATTCTCAGTCTTGTCTCAGATGTACTCCCAGGAAACAAGGTCCAGCTATACATACATGCCTTAGATCCTAGAAATAAGAAAACACCTGTACTTTTACAAATCCTGCTGAAGATGCCCCAATGGAGTCCATACCCACTGATGCTGCTGCCGTGGGCATCCAACAGGTTCAACACAGCCAGCTCTCTACTCAGACCAGGAAAAACCTAATTATTATGCGGGAAAATAGAGTCACCCTTCAGAATGAAATAAGTTCTCTGACAGGGACGATCCTCCAAAATCCTAGAGGATTAGACTTGAGTGCTGTTTCAAAGAAATACATGGTTGAAAATGAAAATACTAATTTTATACTAAACAGTCAGGAATAGCAGAGAAATGTCAAAAAGTTATTAAAAAGGATTGAAGCTAACGGGACAAACAAGATCCAACGGCGCACAATACAGATGAATCTCTGGGAAAGCAACCCATTTCTCCCTGAGTAATTTGTAAGGTGTTACCAAGGTAAAGAGGGTGGAGTGAAATAAGGCAGAAAAGAGCAATTATTAGTTACTGATTTATTGACTTATTTAGTGATTTACATAAAGCACTGCTTGCACTGTCTAGTTGCCAAGCATGACTTCACTCACTACCTGGAACACAATGACCTGGAGGAACAGCTGAAGCAACGGCTCATTGCCTTAAACAACCTGCTAACTGCCATGAACGCCCCAGTAAAATCTGTAAAATCTTGCTTGCTTTCCTGCCCCATGTTGTGGTTTCAGAGTATAAAAATGAGAACACAAACTAGAGCGGACATTGAACCTTTGAGGAGCTGTCCTGGCTTCCTTCCACCATTGACAGATCCTCTCTCCCACTCTCATAAGTGTCTGAACGTTTGTTCCGGGAAGAGTCCTGCAATATATGAATCAAGAACGAAGGTATTGAATCAAGAACGAAGGCATCCACGCACTTGTTATGGCTTCCTCCATGTGAATGTCATGTTCTCAGCTTTAATATTATTACTCTCCACTCAATATCCAGACTGTACCACCCAGCCCAAGTCAGTTGGCATCATGCCCTACACATTCAAAAAGCAATTTGTGACGTCACATAGCCTTGCATCAGTTTTGTTTGGTGGGGGCAGTGCTTGTTTGTTGTTGTTGTTGTTGTTGTTGCTCCCCTCTATCATCATTGTTCCCAAAGGGCAGGATCCTATGTATTTGCATTCATTTTGTATTTGTTCATAGCACCGCCCTCAAGATCAGATAGAGGGCCCCTTTGATGTTCTTTCAATGATTAAATGATTACAGAATGACAGATGGTCTGTTTATTTCCTTGATCTTGGGAATGATTTGTAAGGAAGAGTTTTACTTGGTTTCCTCTGCGTCTCTTGGTAGAGGAAGCCGTCTTGGATACACATTAAAATACAGTGATGAATGTCTATCCCCAGGTGTCAGGAAGTAAATTCAGCTTGATCTCTTCTGAGAGGACGGGCTGCTTATAGGAAACAGCCTAAATGACTCTAAATTGCTATTAAAAAGGAAAAATTACATAATGTAATCAAAGATGAAAAGTGAATAAGTAATAAACACAGGTGGCTGCATGATAGGAATCAAAGAGAAAAAGGCTGGTTCTTCAGAACAAAAATGAAAGTAAAGAACCAGAAGATATTTTTAGCAATGAGTATGACAAAAGACAGTAAGCATCCAAAAAGAAAGGATGAGAATACACATCCTAGGTACATTTTGAAATGAAAGGTCTCATTCTGCTCATCCAACTCTCTCTCTCTTTCTCTCTCTCTCTCTCTCTCTCTCTCTCTCTCTCTCTCTCTCACACACACACACACACACACACACACACACACACACACAAATATCACAGAGAAGGTATAAATTTTCAACATTTTTAACTTTATTCAAAAAATACCAGTTGGCTAGGTAGTATATTAGTATATTCTGATACCTATTTCTGGGAATAGGAAATTTTAAGAGTAAATTCCTCTAAAGCTGTTCATAGAGCAATAAAGATACAGTGATACATAGAAATGTGTGTATGACTCTCTCTATATAGCATATGTATGTATAAATATGTGAATTGGTGTCACAATGTAAACAAAACAGTATTCAGTGAACTAAATTTCAGAGTATCTTACTGGACACAGGGCCATAGCATGTAAGAATTTTTTTTTTTAACAAGCATTGAAAATCTAACTCAAAATATGTTGTGTGAAAACAAAGACTGACCAGTTGTAAAGCTTCAGCTTGTGAGTCCAGCTGGATTGGAAACTCAGACAAGATCGAAAGAATTTCTTCCTTGCATTCCTGGGTTCTGCTCTTGTCCAATGGCTCACTTTGTTTCTGGGTTCTTGGTAAAGGCAGGATGAATCATCATTTTCTAGCACTGTTATCTCCAGTGTAACGGAAAGCACACTCAAGAACCTCCAAAGTAGTGTGATTACACTGCCCTGATTTTGACTGGGTCATTTCCTCACTTTTCAACAAATTGCCGTGGCCAGGAAACTGTGAGGCTCTGATTGACCAGACATTTGCTACACTTCAACTTCAATTTGGGAAGCCATCAGCTCTACCTGGAGCACAGGACAGAGGGCCTTGAACCTGTAGATTAGCAAAAAACCAAATAAGCCCAGAGAAACCGTCTGTACATTTAGGTTTTGGAGGCAGAGTTCATATGACCTCTTAGAAGGCCACAAGCACAACTTCTGGTGCCTGGGATAACAGAGGGAGGTCATGAGCCCCAATAACTACCTGGGTATTTTTTTTGTTTTTTTTTTTTTGTTTGTTTGTTTGTTTTTTTTTTTTGGCTTTAAGGAGGTAACAGTGAAACACAGTTCTTGACAGTAAGACATCTTATATAACTCGAGGAGAAGAGTGTGTCCTGAAAACAAGGGGATTCATTCTTACGCTGTTGCAGGAAAGCATCATGGGAAAAAGCCACTGTCAAAAGATTCTGTGAGGTTAAAGAAGGAGGTAGGCAGAACTAAGGTTGCACAGGTACATTTGGGAACTGACCCCAGGAGTGTGGTCAGTGATAGGAGCAAGACCACAATCTGAGTGAGGGAAAAGAAGTTTATATATGAACTTTTATCCAATCTGGAATATGTCATGCTTTTCTCAAAAGCTATGCTACTGACTGTGGTGGAGTTCCAGGACACACAGTGCCACATGCCAAAAGAATAATTAGTTATTCATCTTTAAGAAACATACATGGAGAAAAGCAAAGAGGATCATTCAAGGGCTGCAAACACTGTACACTGTATTTATAAATCAAGAGGGTTATGGTAAGAACAACCTAGTTCATAACACACACTTTGAGGTAAACACACACACACTGCATGCACACCACACTGCATACACATATACCCTCCACATGACATGCACACCACAGCACACACACACAGCACACACACACACACACACACACAACATACACACACCCTTAGATCTTTCAGGTTCTAATTTGCTTATTAGAGTAGATTTTAACAGAATTAAGAGATCCACTTTTGGAGCTCTCACTGTTTAGAAAAGCAGGAAGCGCCTTGGAAATTGGTACAGACTAATAGAAACAGTTTTTCTGCTTTATAACAATAGCTCTCAATACCTGAGCCCCATCAGTATCATGAATAAACTGGAAGAGTTGGCCCAGTCTGCCTGCCTCTTAGCTGGATGGGCACTCAGTTAAACTGCTTCCACAGTAGTTCCCTCTAAAACTACCAGTCAACAGTTCCCGACAAACATTCTGCAATACTGACATAGGGGACAAGAGGACTCGTGTTGAGACAACTGAAATTGTGTGGCTGATTCAAGGCTGGCACTAGAAAAATGCTTAGCAGTTTGATCGTGGCCTGTTCTAGGAACCTGTGAAGTAGCCACTCTTCTAGTGTGTCATTCAGGACGTTGCTGTCTGAAGCCACTGGCTCCCTCTTTGAGAACTGCCTTAATCATCCTTTTGGCTGTGTGAGACTCTGTGAGGGCCATCTATTGTCCCTCCTGCTTTGACTCCAGGTCATACCTGGTGTTGGGGCACACTAAACTTTACTATTAAATAGAACATCTATCTAAACCCATTAATAGGTAAGACTAATGAAAGTATAAAAGTAGTGCCAATGTAAGTTGTAATTTTGAGGGAAATATACCTAGCGGTTCAACAAATAATTTTGAGATTGATCTGCCCTCTCAGATACAGGTGCAATTCTTACTACCACAGAGCTTGGAAAATAGTACAGTATAAAACAGTAACAGTATAAAACAGTACAGTATAAAACAGTATATTATAAAACAGTACAGTATAAAACAGTACAGTATAAAAGCACTAGGAGAAAAACAAAAATAAGGAAACGCTTTCTTAACCCCGAAGAGAAAAAGGCCTCGGGACTGATTTGAAATTGTCTCTAAAACACAAAAGGGAAAATTTATAGATTTTTTTTATATGTTTAATGTTACATAAAATACTAACTACCCCATGCTCCCTCAAATTCAGAAGAGAGGCAAAAGAATCTTTCCCTCCATTTTGTCAAAGACTAAGTGTCAAAATTCCAAATTTATTAGTACATAAAGGAGGAAACCAATTACACAGCAGATAATTTTCATTAAAAGGACAATGACTTGAACTTATGAGAAGATGTACAACTCCACATTCTATATGAGACATGCTGATCAAAGCCACCGTGAAGCGCCACTTCCATTTAACATGGAAAGCAATTGACATTTTATTAGCACTTTGGGAGAGGCTACTATCAAATAACACGGTCATAAATCACTGGTCTATGTCCTGCAGAGGGTAAATAGGCTAGAGTTATCCATAGTACAGAAACATTTCTAAGAGTGAGACCACTGTCAAGGGCTGTACTTTGGGTATGCGTCAGTGGGATGCACAGAAAATGACTCACGGTAGCATCTTTTCCTAACAGTCCAGGATCAGCTACAACCAAAATGACCAAGTTTAAAACACAGGTTACACAAATTGATCACACCTAATCCATCAAATAAAATGCAGCTGCAACTAATATAGCTGGTTCTCATATTTTACACTACTATTAATTTTATTATGTATCTAAAGAAATACACAGTTTATTTCATGTTTATGGATATTAAATGAAGACTGAATGCAAAGGAAAAAATGGGTAATGATATACAAACTCTTCTGTGAAATAAGAACAGTTAAGACATCTGATCAATTTATTTTTTTAATTAATTTATTTATTTATTAAAGATTTCTGTCTCTTCCCCTCCGCCGATGGCAAGTAAGTTATGTTACCTGCTTGCCTCTTTTATTTGTACACTCCATGTATGTATAGATTTTAGAGATTTTTAATTTTTTTAAGACTTTAAACATCTTTCTGTGTGTATGTACAAGTATTTGCTTGTATGTATTACACATGTGTGTGGTGCCATCGGACGCCAGAAGAGGGCATTGCATCCCCAGAACTAGAGTGGCTGACACAGTGAGCTTCCAGAACTGAAAGCTTATTCTCCTTAAGAGCAGCAAATGCTCCCAACCATTAAGCCATCTCTCCAGGCCCTAGATTATTTTATTGTAAAGTATTTTTAATACACTATTGTTATAACATATTGACAGTGTGTTTATTTACAACATATTCAACAACTCCTTATAAAACTACCTGTCCTATACTTCCTTATGCCTTTCTACATGTCAAAGGTCATATAAAGACCATTAAGACCAACTATGGTGGCAGTTAAACATTGCAAAGTACCTACTACTCTTAACATTTTACATTTTTAAAACTGCAAATTTGATCCAATGCCCCCCAAAATATTTTTATGAGTTAAAATAAGAAAGTACTGCGAAGCCCATGAGGACAAGGCAGTGACAGAACTGTGTAGAAGGACTGAGATCCTGCACTCGTCTAGCATGCACTGAGGCTCTGGGCTCCATTGTCCATACTCTCCCCATTCCTCTCCCCTCTTCATAGACCTCCATGCACACTGAATTGCAAAGGAAACAAAACTGAGGTGTCAATCAAGAAAGGGAGAAAAAAAGAAAAGAAAAATTAAAAAGAAAGAAAACTTAAAGGATCTCTTCTATTAGAACATGATGCGGTTCATATCTGAATGTCTCCAAAGGTTTGTATGTTGAAGGCTTAGTAGCAACTTGATGCAGTTTGGAGGTGGTGGTAACTCTATGAAATGGGAGCCCAGTAAGACATCTTACCTCAGATTGAGTTACTGATCATTCTTTTTAAGGACTTTTCCTTCCTTGCTTTCTCTTCTCTTCCAAAAGGTGAGCAGGTTTCTTCTGCTGTGTGTTCTACATCATTGCCCCTGACAACCCCCAGGAAAGAGCTAAAAGCCTGTCTGATCCTGGACTAGAAACCTTTACAGCCAAAAGGCAAAAGAAGTGTATTTTTACACATTTGTTTGTTTGGTTGGTTGGTTGGTTGGTTTGCTTTGCTTTTCGGTCAGGCTTTTAAAAGATCTTCATGCTGTGATGGGAAACTAACACAGAACACACTAATTACGGTCTTTTGTTTAGAAACAAAATGATCCAGACATAACTGAAGGGAAGTATGGACTCAATATTGAAAAGTTTTTTTATTTATTTATTTTTTTATTTTTTGTTTTTTCGAGACAGGATTTCTCTGTAGCTTTAGAGCCTGTCCTGGAACTAGCTCTTGTTGACTAGGCTGGCCTCGAATTCACAGAGATCCGCCGGCCTCTGCCTCCCGAGTGCTGGGATTAAAGGCGTGTGCCACCACCGCCCGGCCTCAATATTGAAAAGTTAAGAGGTACCTTACACAGGCTAGATCTAAGATCACGGTGGACGTCACTGCAGCCGCATCCTGCTGGCTGCCTCACACCTTCCAATGCTTCTCCTTGCTCTCACCTCTCAGGTCTGCTTCCTCTAGGCTGCCTCCAAGCTCCATGGAACTCAACTGCATCTGAGGGAACAGGAGCCACTCTGTAAGATCTAATGTTTCTTTCTACTGCTCCCTTTTTGGAAGTGCATTTTTATTACATTTTATCTTGATATCTTGGTGCCACACATTTACAGAGGGAAACTAAAACACAGGGCGATTCTGCAGAGCAGTACTGTGAGGGCTGGCCAAACAACAACAAAACCTTGATATCGATATAAAGAAAAGAAGATTTCAGCAGAAGACAGATTTGCACTCAAATAAAATGAAGGGAAAGAGGTTTTAAGAGCAAAGCTCAAGCCGGATGGTAATGGTGCTCGCCTTTAATCCCAGCACTCGGGAGGAAGAGGAAGGAGGATCTCTGTGAGTTCAAGGCCAGCCTGATCTACAGGAGCTAGTTCCAGGACAGGCTCCAAAGCTACAGAGAAACCTTGTCTTGAAAACCAAAAAAGAAAAAGAAAAAAAGTCAAAGCCCCTTTTTAATTATAAACTTTACAAACTGTCAGCTTCCAAATTTCATGCCAGTTCTTACCTTTCCACCTCATGTATTTAGGGTACCAGCTGCCATCAGGAGGAATGTGGAGGAGAGATAGGAATGGCATGAAATTTGTCAGTTCACAAGAGAATCCTCTTTGACGTCTGTCTTTCTTTTCTTTCTTCTGTCCTTCCTTCCTTCTTTTCTTTCATTCTCTCTTGTCTTTCTTTTTCTTTTTCTTTTCCTTTTTTTTAAACTGTGCTAAAAAATAAAAAGTAAAATAAAATTTCAGTCTGGAAGTCAAGTTGGAATAAGTGTAGGGAATAATTCCCTACATTATCTTAATTTAAAATCAAATAGAGACTATTTATTTATATTTACCTGATCATGAAAATTGGTCTTTTTACTACAGTTATTTATAGTAAATCTTGCCTCTGATGATGAAACCTGCATCCCCCAGATGTGTTTACTGGGAGACTACTTAGGACAGAAAGTCTATCCTCTCTTCCTCTTGCACACACCTACAGTGTATCATCATGTTTCTCTTCCTTTGTACACACCTACAGTGTATCACTTCTTCTCTCACGCACCTACAATATATCACTTCCCCTTGCACACACCTACAATGCATCACTTTCTCTTGCACACACCTACAGTGCATCATCATGTCTCTCTTTTATACACACCTATAGTGTATCACTTCCTCTTTCACACACCTACAGTGTATCATCATGTCTCTCTTTCTCTTGTACACACCTACAGTGTATCTTCATGTCTTTTTTCCCATGAGGTTCAGATGGCAGAACATGAGCATAAACACAATGCCAATGAGAAGGGAGAAAATCTGAATGACAAGAGAAGCCTTCAGAGGGTAACCATCTCTTTGCCGGTAATTTTCCCAGTTTTAGCTTTGAAATTACAACTGTGATATCCCAGAACTTCCTTATTTCCAAGTAAACTGTTTCTCTATGCATTAACTGTGTTTGATGTACAATTTGAGGCAAAGATTAGATGTGAGCCGTATAAGCCCCATATGAATATTTAATGATTATTTAGCTGGGAAGGGGAGCGGCTGCTGAAGACAGAACAATCATTTATAAGACCAAGTTTCACTTGGGGTGTTGGCAACTATGAAGAGACAATTTTCAAGTACCTACTAAAATGAGCCTTCTCTAGTAAAATAATCTTTAATACTGCCAATTAAATATCTAGAAATGTGCATAAAATACACAGAGAGGGAGTTAAGCTGTAGAAGCAGTGTAGCTTCTTGATTGAAATTTTAAAATGCCATGGATTTTTAAGCTTCTTCTAGAGTTCCCTGATTTAAATTGCCAAGATATGAAAATAGGGAGAACTTTGACAATTTCTTAGAGAACATTCTACAAGTGAAACTGCTCAAAGATTCTATCTATTCTCTGTCAAGCCCATTGCGGACAGTATTGTCTCAACCTTACCATTATGAAGAAGAACAGGTACTCTCCTAAAGAGTCCTTCACTTCTGGTGTGTTTGGGAGACAGAAATCTGCTCAGATTAGAGAACAGAATAGGAGTGGGTGAGCGATCTATAATACTGAATATAAAAGAAGCCTGGAACATTAGAGGAACTGAGAGAGAAAACTACAAAATGAGTGGTGATTTGGTGTAGCTGCCTCACATAAGGAAAATAATTATAATCACTTGCACTTCATGGTCACCATTTTCCAAGCAAGAATGTTATTGACACAAACCTTGTGTGTTGGGGGAATTGTGTAATCCCTGCCCTTGGGAGAGTGCAGTAGGAGGATGATTGATTTGAAGTCAGTTGGGGAACAGGTGAGTCTGTTTATGTTCTTGCTTGGATATTTATTTCGTTATTGGCTTTCTCTGTGTAACAGCCCTAGCCATCCTGGAACTCTCTCTGTAGCCCAGGCTGGCCCTGAACTCACAGAGATCCGCCTGTCTCTGCCTCCCAAGTGCTGGGATTAAAGGTGTGTGTCACCACCGCCCGGCTGGATTTTACTTTTCATTTAAAGGTAAGACAACATGAGCTGACACGATATGTTCAGTTAGTTACACTAAGAAACACTCACACTTTGCAATAAACAGCCAAGCCCCTCAAAGAGGAAAGGCTAGAGGAAAGCTTGAATGATGACACTTAATTTTCCTTAGTTCTCGACAAGAAATGTTATAGGTTGGTAGCACAGAAACCAGAATTTCTAGGTTTTTGTTTGTTTGTTTTATTTATACACTTCTTTATTAACTTTTTGGGAATTTCATATCATGTCCTCCCCTAATCTGGCTCACATCCCAGTTCCTCCATATCTGCCCCACACTTTTGAAACATGATCACCACCCAAATTAATTAAAACCAAAGCAGAGGAAACAGATAAACAAAGAACTCACCTCGCTTCTCCATCTGATTCTACCTTCTGCTTTCAAGCGTTCTTGTTCCTCATACTGTTTACAGGGGGGACAAAAACTACAAGAAACTAACAACTTTTTTTGATCTTAATAAAGAAAAAGTCTTCGAATCGAGTAAGCACAACCAGATTGCATCTTTGTGTGTTTTCATCTTTCTTTGTTATATTGCCATAAAAAAGTCACTAGCATGAGCTAGACATGAAGCCAGACAGGGGCAGTTCCTCTTTATGTGAAGCAGCCCTCATGTCTACGTGAAGACAAGAAGCAACCTTCCCTGGTCATTTTAAAGGAGTAAGTCTTGAATTTAGGTCAAAGGGGATGTTATGTCTGCATTACAGATGTGTATAAGAATAAAGAACCTTGAAAATGCTACCATGAAAAGAAAACCCAGTGGTGGCACAGTGTCTCAGTGTAGGTAAAGGCACTTGCGTCTCCTAAGCCTGGTGACTGAACTTCAGTTCCTACAATCCATGTAGTAAGGAGAGAATGCTCTAGCTCATTGTCAAACTACCCACAGACACATGCACATAAATGCCCACAAAAAAACCACACACACATCTATACACACATGCACACATATACAAATACATATACATACACACATAATATGTGCATGCATATACAATACACACAACACACATGCAACCCCAAAATACACACCTATAGCAATACACATACACATGAACACTCATATATATATTCATATACATATATATAGATGCACACACATGAACACACAAACATGCATATACACATACACAAATATACAACACACAGGTACACACATAATACATACACATGAACACATACATACACAACACACACATATACACACAAACATACATTAATACAGATACATAATACACAAACACACATAAATATACACAAACACTCATATGTACATATTCATACACATCTACACACAGAGTTGCACACAGATACACACAAAAATATGCATATATACATACATATACACACATACACATAATACATACCCATATATACACACATACACAGCACACACATATAATACACATACATATATAGACATACACAAAATAGTACAGACACACATACAGAATACACACAAACACAACACACATAGTACATACAAACAAGTAAACGTAATGAATTTTTTTTAGAAAAATCTTTTACAAATTCATTTCCAACCTTCCTTAATTTCAAATATGTACCTATTCATTGCTAAGATATGCAATTACTAAGAAAAAATAATGTGAGTGTATATATTGTATAAAAATAACTATTAACTACTACTAAACCTGGATGGAGGTGGGTGGTCCTTGGACTTCCCACAGGGCAGGGAACCCTGATTGCTCTTCGGCCTGACAATGGAGGGGGACTTGATTGGGGGAGGGGGAGGAAAATGGGAGGCGGTGGCTGGGAGGAGGCAGAAATCTTTAATAAATAAATAAATAAAATTTAAAAAATAAAAAAAAAATAAAAGACCAATTTTGAGTTTAGTCATTGAAATAGAATTAAATCTGGAGAACCCATACATTGACAGCTACTGTGCCAGATGCTCAAGTATTGTTAAGAATTTCTATTTAAAGACAACCTCGGATGAGTCAGTTTTGCCCTTAGCCACAAAACTGTGGTTAAAGAGTGGAAATGCTCTTTACGCTGACAATTTTTCCTTATGTCTTCTATAACCAATTGAATGACATCAAGTCCACATCACCCAGCTACGTGGAAGCATTCTTCAGCCCGCTTAGGGCTGCTCCTCCGTGGGTACCACTCTTCAGCTCACAGACCCAGGACCTAAGGACAGCATTCACTTGAACTAAATTACCCAAGTGGTATTACTGTTTTTGCCCTGAGCTGAGGCATCCTGGTCTCCAAATTGTATTCTGCTTCTGGGAGCTGTACCATAATTCCTCAGTGTATAAAACTGGCTCTAGTCAGCACACTCAGAATGAAAATGTAGCTACACTAGAAACTGGGGACTTAGTTCAATAGCACAGAGTTTGCTTGTTGTGAATGACCCTTGGATATGATCATCTGAACTGCAAAAATGAAGAAAAGAATGGAAAGAGGAAAAGAAAAAAGGAAGGGAGCAAAGGAGAAAAAAGAAAGGGAAGGATGAGAGGGAAGCAAAGGAGAAGAGAGGAGGGGAGGGGAGATGTTCTTACATTGAGGTGTAAACATAAAATAAACATCAGATTTCAAAGACTTGATGCAGACATTTATGTGGAGGGCATCACCAAACCTGTATGTTTATGGGTTTTGTTGCTGTTAACACAACTTTATAGTCTGGATAAGTTTAAAAAAAAGAAGCTTAATTTGTGCTCACAGATCTGGCTGTTTAAGATTGAGCAGCCACATTTTGTGATGGTTTTCTCATTGCTAGACAGAAAGGTGCTACAAGGACATTAACATGATGAGAGACAGGGAGTGCATGCATGTGAAAGTGCAGTGTGTGTTTGTATGTGTTTGTGTGTGTGTGTTTGTGTCAAAGTGTAGTGTGTGTGTGTGTGTGTGAGAGAGAGAGAGAGAGAGAGAGAGAGAGAGAGAGAGACAGAGAGAGAGAGAGAGAGAGAGAGAGACTGTGTCAAAGTGGAAGTGTGTGTGTATATCACAGGGGAAATATGTGTCTGTGTATGTCTGAGACAGAGAGGGAAGTATGTGTGTGTGTGTGTGTGTCTGTGTTTTGTATCTATGTCTGTGTCAGAAGAGAAGTGTATGTGTTTGTGTGTATGTGTCTGTGTCAGAGGCGAAACGTGTGTGTCTGTGTCTCGGTGTGTGGCTGTGTCAATGGGGAAGTATGCATGTGTGTGTGTTTCTGTCTGTGTGTCTGTGTCAGAAGAGAAATGTGTCTATCTGTGTGTCTGTGTGTATCTGTGTGTGTGTGAGTGTGTCCATGTCTGTGTCAGAGTGTGTGTTTGTTTATCTGTGTGTCTATGTCTGTGACAGAGTAAAACTGTGTGTGTCCATGTGTGTGAGTGTGTGCCCTTTGGTTTCTCCCTCTCTTCTGACAAAGCCATCAGCACTCAGTTATAGGCATGGCACCATAATGGCCTTTCCTTATGTCTGTCTCTTCCCATGGGCCCGGCCTGTAAACACTATCCTTGGATTTAGTTTCCACTCTATAACATGACTATACAGATTAAATTTCGACATGGAGCTCAGAGGTGACAACCACATTCAAATCATGGCAACCTCATTAATGACTTACTATAAGTACACATGTGAATGGTGATATTTTAGATATAATAATATTAAATAAGACATTAAATTAACCTCACCTGTTTCCTTTTACTTTTAAAAATGTTTACCAGGAATTAAATTCATACACATCTCTCATTTCTATTGGTCAGTGCTGGTGAAGAAAACTTTCTTAAATAATACTGAATAAAACAAAATCTACCAGACAAAATAACCCTCTTCTAGCGTTAAATTGTGATTGATATGTCTGTCGAGTTAACTGATAATTCTCTTCCGCTGGGTTTTTTGGAGTAGCCTTGTAGTTTGCATGCATATTAAATGACAAGTTTTTGTTCTATATGGAAAGACTTAAACTGTTAAAATGAATAATAAGAACGAAGCCCCCAAAGAGTTTCTGAGGATGACAAACAGCAAAATGGGACCACAGCTGCCAGGAAAGCAGTTAGGAGGAAAAATAGCAGATTCAGAAGACGAGCTCTGGGTTCTACCAAGTGCTCTCACAGTGACTCATCTGGCCTTGGCGAGCAGTGTCCCCTCTGGCTTCACTAGATTCCACGCCAAAGAGCAATGGACTATTCCCACCCAATGCCGGAGACCTGATGGGGAAATGTCATGAAACAAAGAGTGTCCCTGCATTTACAAGCCCCGATGGCACTTGACTACAAGCAAGAGATAGAACTGTCTAAGGGTGGGTGTGGATGTTTACATATGCTCCCCAAACAATAATGTTTTAGGAGAAATAGATCAGGCATCTTAATGCCACTATGTGAGGGAAAGATTAAAATGCTGAAGGGGGGACCACAGAGAACTCTCAAAGTCAGACTAAGAAAACAAAATTTGCCTTCAAATTCAGCATTTCTTAATCTCCCAGGCTTTACTACTCTACTCCAGAAAACACTTGACAATCTCCACCAACACTTTTTTTCCAAGAGATGGATGCTACTGGCAGCTAGAAAGAGCAGGAGAGATTTTTTTTAAATCAGCATCCCCTACTGCATAACCCCCAAAGCCTTCTCTGGCCAGAACATGAATGTCATGGCTGAGAAACCTGGCGGCAAGAAATAAAGAGCTGTCACAGGTTGGTGACTGAGCTGGTGGCTTTTCCTTTTTTGTGTCCTCTGCTATGCATGCTATACATGTACCTTAATCAAGGATCTTAATGATTTGCACCCTGCTTCCTGGATTTGCACAGTTTCATGGTTGCAAACAAATTCATTTTAAAGAAATATAATCATTATGGTGCCAAGAAATCTGGGTAACTTGTGTGCTTCAAGTTGATGTTCTAGGAAATTTATTTAGCCTTGGAAAGGGAAAGCCAATTACCAAGATGGACCGACCTGTTCTGATACACAGAATGTTAATTTAGAAGTGACCTGAAGGTGAACTCTTATGAAAGTCAAGAATGTGTTTGCACTAATTTGAGATGTTATTTTCAGTTTCTGTCTGGCCCAAGAGATGCTGAAATAGTCAAACCCAAAAATTATTCTCACTGAATTTCTACCTGGAATTAAATGATGGAATAAAATTATGGAAATGCAGGAGTAATGCCATCCGACTTTTTAAATTCAAGACAAGAGCTGAAAAGTGAACTATTGTTTTTGGAACTCGTGAAACATATTCAGGTTATTTTTAATATCTATGGCATGCCAAAACATATTCAGTTTTAACTAAATGCAATTTTTCTCTTCTCTTATTTGAGTATTCTGAAAATAGCTAAGACTCTCCAGGAAGACAAACGTCTTACAGCATTTTGGCTTTCCTAAATCAGACTCAAGGTCAGTGAAATGGCTTGGAGGGTAAACATGCTTATCATCCAGCTAAATGGTTTGAATCCTGTCCCTGGAACTCACATGATGGAAAAATAGAACTAGCACCTGGAAGTTGTCCTTTGAACACACACATACAATTTAAAAAAATAAAAAAGGCCCAATAGACTGATTTCAAAATTCTTTGCTTCTCACTTATTTCATGCTAAAGGTGGAGTTAACGATGACTTAAATATCAAGAAGTACTCAAGAATCATATTGTTTAGGTACAAACAAGACTGAACTTTTATCCCCGTTTTCCTGGTAGCCTCCATATCCTAGCTGAGGGACATTTTATCCATTCAATTGTTCAGCTCACATTTCTTTCATTGTATTCGGTGGTGGCACATGCCTTTAATCCCAGTACTTGAGAGGCAGAAGCAGGAGCCTGGGCTACAGAGTGAGTTCCAGGACAGGCTTCAAAGCTACACAGAGAAATCCTGTCTTGAAAAACAAAACGAAAAGAAAAAGAAGTCAACCTTATTTTTGATACCTCTCTACCATCCTTTTCACTCTACAATGACCATCTTCTCCACCACACTAATGTTACCACGGAAGTGGGCTCTGTCTCCATGCTTGCTTTTGCATCTGTCTTCATCCTGGTTTTATTCAGGTTAGCTACCAAGTCTACCTTGGCACCCCATTATACTCAAGGTAAAATTTCAAGTCCTTGAAATGCCCTTGAATGCCTAACATCAGGAAACACCATCTTCTTTGTAAATGGCCAAAAGTAATACTTTAGACTTTATAGACAACTGTCTCTGATTCAGCTACTTAAAACAGCTAACTAGAAAATGTGAGACCGTGGTTGTGCCCCATAAGCCAAGCTGTGAGCAGATGTGGTGACTTGGTCTTTGTTTATCTTTGACCAGTCACTATCATCAGATATGTTTCTGACTACATGTTTATTTCAAGTCTTACGACCTTTAGGATATAATCTGTGTGAAAGAAGACATGGTGTCTCTTTTCTTTATATAATACCACTGTCACACAGTGGGTAGTTAGTAAGTATTTGTTGAGTGAACTAATAGAGCTGAAGCTGTCCTGTGGAGGCCCACTGCTAGGACATTTCATTGGCCATGCTAGGGCTTTCTGACACAGTTCAGTTGTGCACATGGACACAAATCCACCACTTTACATCAGGAAAGCATTTCCCAGTGCATACTCTAGACTTTTTAGTCATACGAGTAACTATTTACCGCTATAATCTAGAATTTATTGTGTTTTGGCAACACTACTTTCCAAAGTCACTCAGTAACTATTATTTCATTTCATCATTGTAATAGTCCTATAAGAAATCAGGAAAAAATATTGATATTTAAAAATTATAAAAGGCAAAATGAAGAGTTTAAAGACTATCTAAGTGTTATGAATTACTGAGTCTTTCCCACAGCTAAGACAGAACTCAGTCTCTGAGCAATCACTTTGACCAATGAGGTCTTTTTTTTTCTTTCTCTCTCTTATGGTACATTTGATTCTCGGCAGTTAAGGCTTTATGTCTCACAATAAAAGGGGAATATATTCAGGAGGGAATGAGGAGAACTCTGTACCCTGAAATACTTTACAAAGTTGTGAGAGAGAGCAAGGCAGTTAAATTCACCCACCCCTGAAAATAATAACTCTCTAGACTTTAATAAGAAAATTATTGGGTGCTAAATGACAATTTGCTAGTAAGAATGAAGAATTAAGGCAGTATTTACTGGGAAGGCAGTAAAACTTTAAAAAATAATTAAACCTTTAAACTTCTACGACCTCTGTTTCTCTAAAGACTTTCCCCTGGGTTTTGGTGAAGTCCACTCACAAGCTGAAAAATTCTCCCACAAGTTCTTCCAGCTTCTCTCTGGATCATAGGTTTTGGCCAGTGCCTGTTTTCTTAGTGGCGAGGGCACAGACATCTGAACTCCTGTGCCTTAAGCCTATCGTCTTCTCGGGGACACATGGCGATGTGGAGTAGTGGCTGTTTGAATGAACAGTCTGATTTATGGCATGTGGTGTGCTGTGACTTTGTTCCCTTTAGAGACAGAGTCAACACAGATCCCACACAGTGGCTCTCTGTGTGTCTTCCAAAGTAAAAGCTGAAACACGCTGCTCTTTACTACCTGAAATGCTATTTGCATGGAAAAGTAAGTTTGGACAACGCCAGGCATTCATTTTTTAGATCTACCCTCTATTCTCTCCAGCCACACAATCAGACAAATCTTTATAATCTGCAGTCCACCTTCTCAGAGAATTAATTCCCAATTTCAAAATGCTCTTCTAAGCAATGGATTGAAAAAAAAAGGAAGAGAAGAAGAAGGAGGAGGAGGAGGAGAAGAAGAAGAAGAAGAAGAAGAAGAAGAAGAAGAAGAAGAAGAAGAAGAAGAAGAAGAAGAAGAAGAAGAAGAAGAAGAAAAGTCTAAACTGTACGTGAGCCCCACAGGAACAATAGAAGTGATATAGGTCTAGAATGGGGAGGGGAGGTATAGAGCTATGACCTGGTAATTCTAGAGCCTTTGTCCTATATTCATGTTCTTCTTACTCTCTACTCCCACTTAGCCTGGCCCTCTAGTGCGATACAGGGAATTCTGTCGCTTGCTTCCTCTTTTCTAGATGGCTGTCATTTGGCTGTTTTACTAAAATGTAGTCTTTCCAGTTTCTCTAAGTTCGACCCTCCTTCTGGGCACTCTGCCTCTGCATTCAAACTTCAATGCACAGTTTGAGTTTTATCATCGGTAGCTTCTGGCACTTTGGTATCCATGTGTGACCATCTTCTCTTGTTTAACTCCTAAGAAGTTTTAGGATTTGAATGTATTTGAATCTTTTCATAGCGGATTCCACATAATGAAGAGATAAACATACAAGGTACACAAAAGGAGTCACCTATAACTTCTTCGATGTTTTCACAATCTTTTTATTCTTTATGTATGGAGCTGCCAAAAAAATAAACAAATAAATAAAAATAAAGCCTAATCTTTTATAGTGACATGAAAATGCCTTTCTAATGTGGGTCACCTCTAACCTTTCAGACTCATTCTGTTCTCTATAATATTGCCTCCACATTACTTCTCACACAAAAAAACAAACATCTCTGAGGTCAGAAAAATATACTTTGCTCTGCTTTATAGATTCAAATGTCTTTCTCTTCTACTGAACAATGAGCTCAGATGGCCACAGTTCATCACTGGCAGTAAGAAAAACATAGTAGCTATGGGAGCATTGTATGAAATCTGAATATTTTTTCTTTTCCTTCTTTCTTTTCTTTTTTTTTTTTTTGAGACAGAATTTCTTTCTCTGGGTAACAGTCCTGGTTGTTCTGGAACTGACTCTGTAAATCAGGCTGGCCTTGAACTCACAGAGATTTTCCTCCTGTCTCTGCCTCCCAAGTGCTGGGCACCACCACACCCAGCATGAAATCTGAATTTTACAAATAAATCTAAATGTAGTTTTTCCCCTCTTACAGAACTTAGAATTTAAGGATCCTTAGGTGAGTTAGATATTCATGCACTGAAATCTTTATGTGAATTTTTTTACTAATCAAGATCACCTCAGGAGATAAAAATCCGATCTGTATTTTAAATAAAAAAAAACTATGAAGAATTTTAACTAGTAAAAGATTACTAAAAGGACTCAAAGAAAAATTTAAGCAGCTAATAAAGATAAAGCAAAAAACCCACCTCAAAAGACAAGCAGAAAAATGGAAGAAGAGAAAGAAAAAAAACAGCTGGTGCAATTGGGCTGAAGGAAAGAGGATAAGGAAGCATGAGGACACACGGGACAGGGTCACCTAAGACAGATACTCAGCAAAAGCACTCACAGTCTGGGCCTTATGCTACCCTCTCAGAAGCTACCTCAGAGTAGGGAAACCCTGTTCAGGAGGCCAACTATTACTCCTGCTGCAGCAGGTCTGTCTGGAGCTGGGGGACTCCACACTGAATTATCACCTGGAAGACCCAGGGTAGGAAGGGACGAGCCTTCCTCTGTCTACTTCCCAGTGTCCCTTTACCACCGCCTGTTGATGGAGGCTCACTTCCTGCCAGAGGCAAAGGAGGAATTTTTACAAAGTCTAGCTGCATTCTAGAATGCAAGACAACGGAAATGTGCAGTGAGAGCTGAAAAACAGTAATTGAAAATCTGAAACAGGTTTAATTCAAGTTGTTCAAATAAGGGAGAATGGCTTGCTTGTCATCTGTGTAGGATATGAATGTAGTTGTTGTTTTATGGGCTAAGTTAAACCATTACATTTCATTATTTAAATATTAGAAATGCTTTTTTTAACCTTTCAAAGACCAAATATTTAGTATATGAAATTAGAAAATTATAATTTCTTGAGTTAAATTAATTATAAGTGTTTATAGCTAGGGATTTAAATATATACTTCTATTAAAATATAACTAGATCATTACCCTACGTCCTTTTCTTTCTTCAAATTCTTCTTATGCCCACCATCCCTGCTCCATTCCTTTTAATATATATATATATATATATATATATATGTATGTGTGTGTGTGTGTGTGTGTGTGTGTGTGTGTGTGTGTATGTATAGCTTGCTAAATCTGACCAGTGTTGTCTGTATATACATGACTGTTCCTAGCTATGGTGGAGAAGAATGGTTATTAAATGTAGATAAATGGGAGAGCATAGCCAGAGGTAGACACATAAGAGAGACTCCAGAGTAGTTCTGAGCCTGAGCCATGTGGGAAGGGGGTGAGGGGAGGAGAGAGAAGGGAACCAGGTGCATACACACATGGTATAAAAGGGGCAGGTCAGCGAGTCCAGTTTTATCCCAGGCTTTTTCAGACCTAGGCTAGCTGGCCTTGGTGAGTTCCCGACAGAACATCCCCATTGTTTCAGTGTGTGGGTGCACCCCTTGTGGTCCTGAGTTCCTTGCTCGTGCTCTCTCTCCTTCTGCTCCTGATTTGGACCTTGAGATTTCTGTCTGGTGCTCCAATGTGGGTCTCTGTCTCTGTCTCCTTTCATTACATGATGAAGGTTAATAGCGGACAATGAGGACTACTGAGAACTCAAGAACAATGGCAATGAGTTTTTGATCCTACTGCACGTACTGGCTTTGTGGGAGCCTAGGCAGTTTGGATGCTCACCTTACTAGACCTGGATGGAGGTGGGTAGTCCTTGGACTTCCCACAGGGCAGGGAACACTGATTGCTCTTTGGGCTGATGAGGGAGGGGGACTTGATTGGGGGAGGGCGAGGGAAATGGGAGGCAGTGGTGGGGAAGAGACAGAAATCTTTAATAAATAAATTAAAAAGAGGGGGGGTCACCAAAATGACTGGACTATATAGGAAAGAGCCCCTGGGGGAAGGGTAGTCCAGCCCCTGGGCTGCAGAGTTCAGGGGTAGAAGGTCCCATATGCCAGCCACACCTTGTAGCACATTGGGACTGAGGGGTACTAGGAGAACTGGCAGCCAGATATGCTTTGATATGTTAAATAAGCATCTCAGTCTTTTGTCCCAGGTTTGTAACTTAAGGAGGCTGACTTGGTATTAGACAACCAATTAGAGATTCTTCCCTGGGGGAAGACTAATTGTCCTCCTTCTCAGCATTCCTTAGTTTCTTACATTTCTTTGTCTATGAGTAGGTGCCCCCTTCCACATCAGCATGCGCATTAGTGTTGCCCTTGTTTGGATCTTGTTTAGGAAGCCATATCGTTTAGTATCATAGATGAAGTTTTCCTGTAATTTCTAGGAGATGTCTCATAGCACATATTTGATCTTCTGAATCTTCCAATCTTCCAGTCCTCTTCTCTAGGATGGTCCCCAAGCAAGTGCTGAGGCTGGGTACCCATTTTCCATTGTCCTCTGCATTTGTTATGGATAATGGTAAGTAAAAAATCTAAACAAAGGAGATTAGATTCAGGTTTTTTGTTTTGAAAAGAAAAAATGGGGAAATGCTGTAGGATAATGCTATTATATACCATAAAGATTTGTCACTCATATTGCTTTAATAAAATGATGATTGGCCAGTAACCAGGCAGGAAGTATAGGCGGGTTACTCAGACTAAGAGAATTCTGGGAAGAAGAAAAGCAGAGTCAGTCACCAGCAAGATGCAGAGGAAGCAAGATGAGAATGCCTCACTGAGAAAAGGTAATAAACCACATGGCTAAATATAGACAATAATTATGGGTTAATTTAAGTTGTATAAGGCAATTAATAATAATAATAATATTTCTAGCTCCTTTCTAAGTACACCTCCTTATACCCATATGAGAGTATCACTCTCAGCCCTTATTTCAAAAAAGGTTTTCATGCAAGTGACAGAGACCGGTACAAAAAACCACAACTAATCAAAGAGAAGAGAACATTTTACCATTTCACATTTTAACATTTCCCAACCCCAGCAGATTCATCTGTAAAGCAAGCCCTACACCTAAGGCTTGGGGAACACCATGGAGGAGGAGGCAGAAGGCCTGTTTATGAGAAGAAAGCTATACCATGAAATCTCAACAATGAAGACCTGAACAATGACGACAACAGTTTACATGCCAATGTGGACATGTGAAATCTCACAAAGTCCACCTCTAGATGAAGAGCTATAAGCAATTGTTGATTGCTAAGAGAAGGAAAATCAATTTTTGCCAAGAATGAAACTCCTTTGTTTTTTATTTATTTATTTTTAAAACAATCTTGTTTTACATATCAATCCCAGTTCCCTCTTCCTCCCATCCTCCTGCTTCTTTACCTTCTCCACCCCACCCCCATCCACTCCTCAGAGAGGGAGAGGCCTTCAATGGGTGTGGAGGCCCAAAAATGTGAGCCTATTTCCTTATCTGAAAGTCAAAGAGCTTTAGCTTGTTCAAAGTTGTTGACAACAGTGTGGCTACACATCCTGACCTAGGGTTTGGATAGCTGGTCTTTGGACATTAAGATGGTCCATATAGGTAGATCCACTCCCCCCTCACCAATAGTCAGGAAATTCAAGAATATTTCTGCTCCTTCTTTTGAAAAAGGAGGTTTGGCCTCAGGAGTGGCTGCCTTCAGGATACCTGGTCTAGTGTGGGCTCACTGCCTAAACAACAGAATACTAATGACTTGATGTCTCAAAGAATTGAAGCAAGTAACTGTTCTAGTTGTCCCTTGTATCATGTTAAAACAGTCTGTTGTCTTCTTCCCCCTGTTGTATTAGGGTAAAAAAGTATATGGAATATTAAACACAGACGGATTTTGGTACTCACTGGAACTCCCTCCCAGTACTATCCTATGTTTTTTGTTTTATTATTATTTTCACTCATGTTTTTATCCTCTTTACTTTTCTGATCCCCTATTTTGATAAGTGGTATTCTTGTCAAAGCTGGTCTTCGACACATGAGTTATCAACAAAGTCAGTCATATCACTTGAGGCAGGACAAAGGCCTTCCCTCCTAAATCTAAGCTGAGCAAGGTATCCCTTCATAAGGAATGAGCTCCAAAGAGCCAGTTCATGCACTGGGGATAAATACTGGTTCTACTGTTAGTGGTCCCACAAACTATCCAAGTCACACAACTCTCACTCACATTCAGAGAATATAGTTTAGTCTTATGCAGGTTCCCCAGCTGTCAGTCTGGAGTCAGTGAGCCCCCACTATCTCAGCTCAGCTGTTTCTGTGGGTTTCCCCATCATGGTCTTGATCCCTTTGCTCATATTATCACTCCTCCCTCTCTATGACTAAACTCCAAGAGTTCAGCTCACTGCTTAGCTGTGGATCTCTGCATCTGCTTCCATCAGTTACTGGATGAAAGTTCTATTGACATTTAAGGTAGTCATCAATCTGATTACAGGGGAAGGCTGGTTAAGGCACCCTCTCTACTATTGTTTTGATTCTTAGCTGGGGTCAACTTTATGGATTCCTGGAATTTCCATAGAGCCTGGTTTCTTGCTAACCCCCAAATGGCTCCCTCTCTGTCCTTCACCCAACTCAACCTTCCTGATTCCTCATATTCTCCTCCCTGCTCCCCTTATCCCCTCCCAACTCTCCTATCATCCTCCCCACTCCCCCCAATGCTGCCAATTTACTAAGGAGATCTTGTCTACTTCCCCTTCCCAGGGACATCCATGTATGTTTCTTAATTTGTTTTCTAATACCAAATGGTCACCCCTAAAAATACATTCATATAAACAACATTAAATGGAGTCAGTAGATTGTATTCACAGACACACACACACACACACACACACACACACACACACACACACACGTACACATGTGTGTGTGAGAGAGAAACAATAATAAGTAAAGAAAAGAGGTCATGAATTTAAGAGGGAATTACGGGAACACAAGAGATGGGATATAGAGTGGGGGTAACAATCCAGATAGAGTACTCATATATGTATTCCAAAATTATTTTTAAAATAGTATAAAATTGTATCATCAAGAAATGGGTTAGCCTTCCCTATTAGACACTGAGTAAAGAATGAAGAACAGTCTCCTTGGGTTCATAGCCCTGAAATCTTCAGAGTGCAATGTGACTGTGGAGAATCTTTTCTGGTCTTTCCCTACGGTGTTGTTTATCAACACAGATGTAGTCATGGTAAATGCCACTCAGTAGATCATGTCTACCATTTTCAAGAATCTAGAAAAATCTAGAAACATAAAATCATTTATGACAACAACGTTTACATTCTAAAGTTCAGAAGAAGTGGAGAATGAAGAGAAACAAGAACTGATGAATTGGGGAAACTTTCTACTGTCAACTCACGCCGGATTTGCCTAAAAACGCATGTCAAAATAGCCTGACTGATCCGTATCTCCACTCAGAGTGGAAAAGTTAGAGACCTGTAAGGCAGTGGCTACCGCGGCTCTGATACAGGAAAATTAACTTTTGGTGGTATTTTCCACCGAGGCTTTTCTGACAGGGGCCACAGCTCTGCGTGGCATGGCTCAGCCTGCTCAGGTTTCTCTCCAGCTTCAAATCAACACCATGTGTCCTCACCGTGCTCTTTTCTTTCTTATCTCCTTGACATCAAGATTGCTTCGTTAATTTGCCTTGGATGACCTCCTGACACAGGCCACTGGTTTTGGCTGAGGAATAGAACAGAGCCCATTAGAAATGCTTATTTTTCCTGGCGAAACAACACCCATGATGCACTGCTTCTTCTCAGCAAGCTAACTAATCTCAGCGCATATGCCACGGGGCTTTCTTTGAAAAGACAGGCTGGTGGATGGGAGCTGTCCTTTCTTTTGGGGGAGCATCTGGGAGTAATAGTCCCATGTGTCAATTCTGTTAGCTCCTGTCTCACCCACACCAAGACACCTGGCTGCCAGACACGCAAGCTGGCGTCGCAGACCCTGTCAGTTCATTGTCAGCGCAGAGGGTCTTAGGACTGGGGTCGCCCATGGGTGGAATGCTTACCACAGAAAATACAGCATTCTCTTCTTTCTCGGGGACAAGGGTCATCAGAGGGAGGTGGTCAGGCAACCGTTGCCACTTTCTTTAGTGTCTGGTACATATTCCGTGATTCCTTTGTTTAAAAAAAAAGTGAGCTCATTTGTGCTTCTAGAGAACGTACCAGACATTCTCGGGCACCTATATGTGTTTATCTCAGAGTGAGCAGAGGCAGCCTTTACTGTTCCCTGGGCATGAATATTCTTGTTGTTTTTGATAAGACTCGTTGCATGCCCTGGGAAAGATAGTTTATATGCTTGCATAATGTCCTCGAAATGTTTTAATGAGGCTCAGGTACTTCAGCTGTTTCCCGGGAATGCACTTTGCTTTAAATTCAAACCAGGCTGAACTCATCAACGCAGGTTTCTTTGATGAATTATTATTTACGTGAGCTGACAAAGCCGCGCGATTTTGCCATCCGTCAGTAAATCTGCCCTTTCACAGTTGGCAATAAATGTTGATTCTTCTCAGTAAAAATGATCTAAATATGCCGGCAACCTATTGTTTGTTATGATTCGGGGGTGGTAATAGCAGATCCTCTGGTTCTGACAGGATACAGCTCTTCATCGGGTTCCAGATCTGGAAAGTCGCCTCTCTGAAAATGTCCTCCTATGCTAAATAGCCACCAAGTTCTTAATAATGTCAGATGCCTTTTTCTCAGCAGCTACTCAGGATTCAAGCACACTAGAGGAAATTAAAGGAGATAAGAAAGTAGGAAATCTCTGCCAATGATGGAAACAAGATGTAGCCGATCACCTCCCGGTGAACTCCACTGCAGGGAGACCCGAGGGATGCTTGGGCAGACATGTCAGATAATCACTTTTGAAAGAAGAAATCGCTATTTTCTGATAAAGTAAAAGTCTCAAGACTATTTTTTTTTTCATCTTTGTACTTCAGTGGCCTACCATTTAATATTTTTAAGTGAAGAGTTTTGCCTTATGCTACATTTCAGGGCTAATGTAATAGAAAGAAAATAAAATAATGTGGAACTTGTCCTTTAAAAGTGAGCAAATCAAGAGCAGAGTATCTTAACTTCAGATATTTAGGGCCAGATATTCTTTTCTGTGTGAAGCTGTCCTGTTCATTGCAGGGTGTTCGGCATTAGCTTTGGACTCTACCCTATAAATAAATGCAAGTAGTACCTCCTCTTCAGCCTCTGTGATCAATAGATAGATAGATAGATAGATAGATAGATAGATAGATAGATAGATAGATAGATAGATAAAGTGCCTCCAGAATGTCTCCAGGAACAAAACGACTGTAGAACTCCCAATTTAGAGTAAGACCTCTGATCTGTAACAAACAGAAAAGGGATCTATACATCAAGCGATCAAGTGTTTGGAAGTGAGCACCCCCTGCTCTGCTCAAGCCTGCCTGAGATGAGGGAGAAATACCTTGGATTGCCTGGGAGGTACTTTCTGCACCTGTCTATACGAGGAGATGGGAAGGTGATAAGAATAGGACATAAGCCAATGAAGGCCTTGTTCTTAAGCTAAGTACCTCAAGCTGGGTGGAGATCAGTCAAACCCTCCTCAGAATTACCCAATTGAGGGGCAAGGGAATCAAGACAATTCCCATGGCTTGTGTTCCAGGAGCCTTAAGTCTTCCACCTATATGCCTTTGCTCAGCCATAGGCTATAGGAGGCTTAGAAAATAAAGAATGCCTCAAGCAAAGACTTTCTGGGTTATAGCTAGATCCTATTGACAGAGTTTGCTGGCCTGGAAGTGAAGGCCTAGGGAACGTGATGGGCACAATTGTGATATATCCTGGGTACACTTAACTCTCTGAACATTTCTCCCATTTCACACACACACCCTTTATCCCATGAATCCTCCTTAGAGATGATGCCATCCTAAGTAATGAGTTTTGTAGGAGACAAAAAGGCCCTGTATAAAACAGACTGATAGAAGATAAATAGATACTTAGCTATTACATGAACAAATATATTATTAATTCATATTAATGTCATAGACTGACAGTTTGACTCAGTGGGGAAAAGGCATCCCAGAAACCACATGGTGGAAGGAAAGAATCAATGCCCCTAATTGCCCTCTGATGTCCAGATATAAACCAGACCATGCATGGGTACACATACATACATACATGTGCATACACACACATTTGATAGATAGATAGATAATAAGATAAAATAAAACTTATAAAATGGACTTAGAGACAACAATTAGGGAAAAATGTCTTCAAAGGTGTCTTAGTGGACCAGTGATGAAGACTGAAGATACTGCCCTATTGCCCTCACACTATAACCTACCATGCTTTTCCTGATTCTGAAGCCATGTTTCCTTTTAGAGATGGTTTCAGTTTAAGTTAACACACAAATGCATTGCCCCAGCATCTGTTGCTTCCTTTGTTCTCCCTGTAGCCTATCTTTTGAACTCGGTCTTTGTCAGTCATGCTCAAAATGTTCTACTTGATTTTAACAAAAAGAAAGAAAGAAAGAAAGAAAGAAAGAAAGAAAGAAAGAAAGAAAGAAAGAAAGAAAGAAAGAAATCCAAATCTCTTTATTCTGCAGAGCCCACTTCCCCAGCCGCTGGTTTCTGTCTACACAGCACTTGCTTCTGAGAATGCGCTCTTTTTCATTCCCTTGTCTACCTGCTCCAAAGTTCATAGCCTTTCAAGGCTCTGTTCCTGTGATATTTCCTGAGGGGCCCTTTTTGTCTTTGCTCTAAGAAATCACTACACACAACCTTGACAGTGAATTTCTGATGGAGCATTATTACTTACTGTATTATTCCCAGGATGAAAGTCATCTGTACTGACCAAATGAGTCTTAGAGAAAAATTACTGAGTTATATCTGCCACCAGGCCCTGCAGGGATCCAATATGGGGCACTGGACATAAGCAACACTGTAATAAATGCCAGTGTATCAGCTGATAGGAGCTATATTGATCCTATAACTCCCTCTGGGTTTTGATTAGCTGACAGTTAGAAGAAAACATTCTATCTTGTCACAGTGAGACCCTTGAATCACGGTGAGAATTTATCTAAATCCCTCCTTGAACTTTTCCTTCTCCAAAAGTAGTAACAAGCTCTATCAACTTAAGCATTCACTCCACTGTTCACTTAAACCCCCAAAAGATTTCACTTATCTTTTAAATTGGAACAACTCAACCACAAACCATGATAGGAGTGTAAAGCAATAGGTGTGTCTCCTAAGAGTTACAAAGGTTTGTCTCATCTCTGGGTTAGTTGTGTGTCCCCTATCTTGTCTAGTGCCAGAATGGCTTGTGTTAAAACTGGGAAGGGAGACACTTTAGAAAATGTAAACTGGTTCTTTGTTTCATGGATGATGACATTCTGGTGAGACTCTCTTGACTTCTTTGCTGTCTAACAGTATAATCTGGAAATAAGGATCCATGCTGGCACAGCTGGTCAATAATTCAGGAGAAATAAATCCTTACTTTTGAGAACTAAAGAGTCTAAAATTCTTGCCCTGGAGAACATTTGAAAAATGCACTATCCAAACCATATATTGAATGGCAATCCAGGAAGATAAGTGTATACCTGTCTCATTTAGAGATAAACTTATTTGTACTGCCTTCTCCTATCAATGCCTTCACCATATTATCACTCTTCTTACTCCAAAGATATTCTTGTGAGTCAAGTGGAAAACTATATACTTTGATGGAGGGATATTTAGGTTTTAGATGGAGTCCAGTATTCAAAGGAAAGTCAGTCATTAGCACACACACACACACACACACACACATACATACCTAGTATAATCAATATTGATACATTATTCCTCACTGATATTGTTTTGTTAATCTAAGCCATCAAGTGATGAAATCAGGGTTTATGGAGGTTGAGGAATATGCGCAGTATTATACTTGATTTCTGGTCAAAGATTTATTGGTTCTCTGAGACTTGGGTGGCTTGAGAACAGAGCATCAACATGGAGGTCCTTCACCATATTGTTTTGTCAATCATCTCACTGGCTTCATCTCATTTTCATTGGACTAACGACACCTACAGTTACTTTCAACATTCTTTACATCCTCGACTTATTTCAGTTGGCATTTATTCATTGTGTCCATAAAGGTATTGTTTTTAAAAAGTCTTTATTAAAATATGTAAGTAACATGACACAAATGTGATATCTACTCCATTCAGTGTACAGTATTGTTTTGATGATCATATTTCTGATTAGAAACAAAGCAGACCTTTGAGGAGAGTGCTAAATGTAAGGTACCCAAGAAACTGGCTTTTGTTCTTCACTTCTCTAACAGGATTCCTTCCTCCCTCAGTTTCCTGTGATGGGGACAGGGTTCAACTGAGCAGCGCTGTCTTTCTGTTAGTGGTCTTAGGTCATTAGCTCCTCCCTGTTTCATAGGTCTGGGCTTAGGAAAGGACATGATGAATTATCTACTCCTAATGTCTTTTTCACAATGGTCCTATAAATAGTCAGATACTTAAGACTGTGAGGCAATGGGAAGCTATTAAAGGGAGCTAACACTGACATGAATGAGGTGCCCCAATCTATTTCATGTCTAATTGGCAACTAAACAATGAGAGTAATAATTTATATCTATGTAGACACCCACAGTTTTATGTGTTTACTTTAAGCAGAATAAAACACACAGTATGCATCTGGCTTATCATGTCCAATCTCTGATTACCTAGAATTGAAACCAGAATGTGAAAGTTCA
Organism: Microtus obscurus; assembly: GCA_963919715.1. Lineage (NCBI taxonomy): Eukaryota > Metazoa > Chordata > Mammalia > Rodentia > Cricetidae > Microtus > Microtus obscurus. The sequence goes on from CAWTZC010001472.1 coordinate 3,190,882, forward strand.
GAGGGTGGTATATGTTCCAGTGCTTTCTAATGGTACTTGATGGCCTGAAATGACTCCAAATCTCTGATTTGATTTCAACATAAGATCTGCTTACACTATATGCATATGTAGATTTCAACATAAGATCTGCTTATACCATCTGAGTACATAGATTTTAATGTAAGATCTGATTATACTATATGCATACACTTAATTACATACATTTTGCACATTATATATTCGACAGAAAATGTTCACTATATGTTATGTAATTTGCATGGAGTATATACATTTGCCTAGTAAAACATAATTCTCAATTAAATATTTATGAATAGGACTCAATTTACTGACCACTTTAAAGAGTAGAATTCGGTTTTCAATAATTTCTTCAAATTTAAGATATATTTTACAATGAAGTTTGCAATATCTATCTCTCATGTGACTAGAAGAAAATTTGTAGATAATTCTGATTTCACTCAATATAACTTAGAAAAATCCCACATATAAGAGAGAGGGTGTTGGGAAAATGGCTAGTTGGTTTGGCTGTCCTAAGGTTTGGTCCTGTTTCATCTTGTCCATAGAAAATTTGAAAGGACTTACTAATAAAAATGTAAATAAAGGAATAATGAATTGGAGTTCTTGAAACATAATTGAGAATAGTTATTGACAATTAAATAATTATCATGACTGGAGGTCCCTAAGTATCTTTGCAGCTCCATAAACAAAGTTTGATTTTTTTATAGGTTTTGTTTTATTTTTGTTTGGGGTAGTGGACAAATTAGATAAAATGTGGTGTGGGACAATTATGTATTCTGTCAATTATGTTTTAAATAAATGCTGATTGGTTAGTAGCCAGGCAGGAAGTAGAGGCGGGACAACCAGACAGGAAGTAGAGGTGGAACAATGAGAACAGGAGAATTCTGGGAAGGAGGAACTCCCTCCTGAGTCCTGTCCAGATGCTGAAGAAGCAAAATATGACCTGTCCCGCTGAAAAAGGTACTGATCCATGTGACTAACATAGATAAGAGTAATGGGTTAATATAAGTCATAAGAGCTAATACAAAGCCTAAGCTAATGGGCCAATCAGTTTATAAATTATGGAGATTTCTGTGTAATTTCTTTGGTGGCTTACTGGCAGTAGGAAGTGGGCAGGACAGAAACCCCAACAAGCATGACCTCAGGTTATAAAAATGAATTGCAGAATTATTGTATTTTCCAGTTCTTCAGTCCTAAAATAACTTACTATCTAAACATTCAAATAGTAATATTGATAACGATCAGTTGTCAGATATATTACTGAGAAAATTTACTTGCGTAATACCATGTGTGATTGTATACATTTCTTAAATATACTTTGAATGCTCAAAACTTCAATTAGTAAACAAATTTATTATAAAGATATTGTTAGGTATATTAAGATGACATCTTTATTAACCTGCTTTCTGTTACTGTAATGCAACACTTGAGGTTGTATAGTTATAAAGAAAAGAGCTCACTATTTTGGAAGCTGAAAACCCATACAGCATGACCACAGATTAATGAGGCTCCCTACTGACTCCACAACTTCATTGTGGACGGTGCCATAAGTGGAAGGATTGGTATGAAAAAGAAGCCATGTGTCAATCCGAGAAGCCAGAGCACTATGGGAGCCTCATTCTACTATTCTTACCATGGGAGCCTCATCCTACTATTCTTGAACCACCTTGACTGTGAATACTTACTCAACATCCTGCCGGAATGGCCTTAATCCCTTCTGAATCTATGAACTGATGAAACACGGAATAGACTCTGCTTCTTAAAGATCCTGTTCCCTCAACACAGTCCAAACATAAGCACATGAGCCTGGGGGAATGTGTTAGTTTTATCCATAACCAAATAATAAGAAAGCATAAAATGAAAATACTGTTCTTCCTGGGAGCTTTCATATGAAAAAAAGAGAGTGGAGCTCCCACATCCAGTCAAGAAAAAAATAAAGCCATGGAAGTCAGGGTGGTTTTATCCAGCACCATTTGGAAAGAGAAAGAAAAACTAGCCCCACAGTTCAAAAGAACTCTTGTGTTTTTCTGGTTGCTGTAATGCACTGCTCTTGAAATGGCCCATTTCTGGTGGTTCTGTTTGTCATGTCTCCTAAGCAGTCTTTATGATAACAGAAAGAACAGATCCCAAAAGGAGGAAACTGGGCTTCAGAAGAGTCAGAATCATTCTGGATAAGAATGAGTCAGCATTCCCGAGTCTGACCAACTGGAAACATGGAGAAACCTATGAGAGATCCAAAGGGAAGACCCTAGGGCAATCTTGCAGACCCCACCTGATTCCTTGCCTTCCACAAAATTTTCTTTTATAGATAGAAAAAAATATTCAATATTTTTATCCAATTCTTTTTTTTTCTTTTCATACTACTATTTTGAAAGAAATTTCCAAGTAATATTTTGCTCTGCATGTTATGTTCTAAGTAGAAGATGATACTTAGAAGCAGACAAAGGGCAGGAGATTTTTACTGTTCCCTGATAAAAACTGAGACTGCTCCTTAAGAGCCAGAGGAGAAACAACTCTCAATGGCGCAAAGAAAGAAACATTCAAGTGGTATTATTTTTCAGTGCTTGCCTTGAGGCATGGAAAACTTTGAGTGCCTGGGAAATGGATGTCCAGAAGCCGTTTGGGTAGCCGTTCCCTCTGCTGGGCTTTAGAAAATATGGCTAAAGACAAGCCAAAATATTTCTCTTTAGAGAGTCCAGAATCTGTTGAGAGAATTTAGAGTCTACGAAAAGTCTGAAATGTGTACCTTGAGTTGACGGTGGAGGGAGCATCCTGTACTTGAGCTTTGTGGAGAGCAGGTAATATTCAGTTTAGATCCTTTACAATTTAAAGACAAATGACAGCTCTTGCCTTGAAGAGAACTGCACAGCTTCTACAGAATATGATGAAAAATAACTGATAGAAAAATAAGATTTTTCCACCATCATTTTAGACACTTCTAGCAAATGACTAACATGACACCTGAGGATGGAGGCCAAAATGACTTTCACCTAGACAACTGTCAGTCAGCTTCCTGCCACTGCTACAAAATAGCTGAGGAACTCACATCCTAAGGAGAAAGGGGCTCCTGGTTTCAGAGTTTTCAACCCTCGTTGCTCCACCCTGCTGTCTTCAGGCCTGTGGTGTACATCTGGGGTGAGCACACTGAAGAAGCAGCTGGTTATCTCACTGCAGACAGAAAGCAAAAAGAGGGAGGAGGAAGGGGCTGCAGCCCTAATGCCTGCATTTCCTTCCCCAAGGCCTCACTCCTTACAGATCCCAGCACTGTCCAACAATGCCACAGGCTGGCAACCAAGCCTTTAGCTCATGGTCCTTTAGGACCAAAGGTTTTCAAAGCAGAAATGTTTGTACCTCTGCGGAGATGAGCAGAAGAGATGGTGATGGCTGTTAATCGATAGTGTAGATGGGTACAGGCACTTAGCTGAACAAATTTTGTGAACGATTTCACAGGGAAGTCAGTCTCTGTTAGAATTTACTCAGTGATTGTATCAGGCTATCTCAATAGTTACTAGGAACAAGTCAATTTGCAGTATACTGGCAGTGGGCTTTCTAAATTAACTATCCAATCCCTCTCATTCTGCTGCTCACAGCCCTTATCTGGTGCCCTTTGTCCAGCAGCAAATTAAGTTGTTCCTGTGGGATATAACAATATGATAAATGATTTTGGGGTACTATGAAAGTCATTTAAATTATTGTCCCCGTTCTTATACAACTAATATATGTTTGTTGTAAATATTCACAAAATATAGGTAAGAAAAAAGTTTCAAATCACCCATAATTATATCATTCAATTATTTTCGGGTGCTATCATGCTGATTGCGAAGTGTACACACACACACACACACACACACTCATACACACAGACACAGGAACACATGCATGCACAAGTGTAAGAAGCAGCTGAAAGAGAGAATATTGGTTTATGCAGTTAGAACAGCATCCCAAAGCTGACTGAAATGTTAACTAAGTGATTGTACTTTATCATTGCATGGCTTCTCGGTGCTTAGAGCAAACTCATTATCTAGGAGCGAGGGTGTCCCCAGACACCACTCTGATGGAGTTAATGTCTTCCGTGGAGTGTCTCTGTCTTCTCACTTCTTCTTGCAGTGTTTCTTATTCCACTTCATCCTCCTTTGTCACCCTCTCCCATTGTTAAATTGATCAGTTAATTAAAACTTATTTTGAATGTGTTTAATGGTATTGGGGATTTGGTACTAGGAATTAAACCTGGGGTCTCACAAATGCTAGGCAAGCACCCTACCACCAAGCTCGACCCTCAACAGGAAGCCTACTTTTTTAATAGTAATGTCTCAAAATAGTTTTGTGGCCTTTGGAGAGACAATGTAAAGCTTAGATTTCCCTTTTCAAGAAGAAAGTATTCTTTCCTTACATGCAGCTATTTGGATAACCTTGATAACCTTTCCCACCATTCAAAGCTTTTATCCAATCCCCCCCCCTCCCGAAAAATTGTGAGCCCTGTCCTAGCCTTCCTTCCTTTCTCTGTTTTCCGAAATCTGATTTGTTTTCGGGGGTGGTTCTGGCATTTCTCCCAGCAACACTATGGAAACTTCTCTCCTGCCATTGTTGGGACAGACTTTCCATGGGCTCCTGTGGCTGAGTTGGCTGCCCTGGGGCTGAGCAGCAGGACCCGGAAGCAGGTGAGGGAGTCAATACAGCTTTGCAGCCATTTCTTCCAAATTGTCGGGCCTACAGATAACTGGTTTGTTTCCGTACAGGTTTACATACAGTCTAGGTCTTCAACATGGCAAAATAAAATAAAATAAAATCTATGAGTCCTACGTCCAATGAGAGAGAAACGTGTGTAGTGTAGAGTTACTGAAGAGCCAGGAATCCCCCAGTAGGTCCTGGCGGCCAGATGCACTGGCCCAGACATGGGAGCTGATGCGCAACTCATGGGAACATGGGATACCAGGAGACCTTACGACAGCATCGTCTACGGGTCTTCCCATTCCGGCAACATCCAGGAGTTCTAAGTTGGGGGCGGTTTTCTACTTTGTTTCCAGAGCAACGGGATCCTCATGGGAGAGAGCAGGGGATGAGAGAGGCTGGCTGGTTTTGAACCTTATCTTGAGATCATGAAATTCCTGTCTTGACATTAAGAAATAGCATAGGAAACCAGAGGTCACACCACCCGCTGGTCTCAGGAGTTCTGAAGAGAGTTATGTTCTAGAGCATAAGGCGAGAGTAGATTATGATTTCAATCTAGTGTTGAATTTCCCAGCATGGGCTTGCTTGAAAAAGACCCTTATCATCCTCGAAATGTTCAAAGAGTTGCAAGAGCTGTTCTCTTTTTGTAAATCCAATTTTGAAATAGAAAACTCTGGGTTGGAATGCTTCAGTCATAAGACTTAAAAATGCATTTTATGTTTGTTTTTTTTTAAATCAGGTGATCCAGTGGTTCTTTTTGTAAAAGAACTCTTCTTTCCTACTTCAATAACATACTTAAATACTGAAAAAAAAAACTTTCAGTTTCCAACAGAGGTAAATATAAAGATAAGAAAGGTCTTCTACCATGTGACAACTCGGGATATTTTCTTCAGCTGTTAGTCACAGTGTACGGCTGGCCATGCCCCAGAAACCACAGCCCTCAATTACATTTGCTTTCAGACACGTGGAAGAAATGCATGCTAAAACAATTAACCAAGTTATGACATTTACATTTTCCCCCAGACCGCCTGTGATTCTTCACCCTGTGATTCTCCAGGAACCCCAACAATTATCATCGGTCACACTGACCACATGCATCGTTACCTAGGGCTTTGAAAATGTCAAGAAGTAAAATATAACAGTTTTTCCATAAACTAAGCACACCCGAGTCTCTGTTTGGCAGTCGAGACCCCACGTGATGATGGCATGAAGGCCAAGCCCACATCCCATCCCGAGGTCACCACACTGCCATTGCTCATAGTCCTGAGATGTGTCCTTTGTCCTGTGTTTGCTGCTCCTCTTCTGTACACAGGCTTTTGTGCTCGCTATATGGAATGATGACTTCTAATTATAATGGAAAGTGGAAATAGAAAGTCAGATTTTTCTTAGTGTCACAATCAGGAGTGTGGGAACAGTGGAAATAATTAAGTCCTCCCCCCCCATCCCCCATCAGCCCGTGGGGCACAGAGCATGTCTGAAAGCGGGGGGGGAGTACTGTGCATTTGTACATTTCCCTGTTGTACAGGACTTCGAAAATAGCCTACCATTGAGTACTTAGATGTAGGTTGCACAAGCATTTGATAATCGCTTGCTGTGGATGAAGGACCGGCATACTACGACCACAAAAGTGGATAGGTTACCTCTCACTCTCAGGAAGACTACAAGTTTAAAGGAAAGACAGACATACACATCCGCACCAACACAGAATCAGAGAAGGCAGTGACTAAATGCCAGTTAAATTTCTCTGGAAAGCCACGTGAGGCACACAGATTTCATGAGTCGCAGAGCCCATGGCCTGACACATCTAAGACTCATGCCTTTGGTGACTGTGCTGAATGTCTCTGGTTAATCTTTCCAGGTCTTTCTACCTTCCCCCGCCCCTTCTTGTCTCAGGAATCTGACATCAAGTGATGGCTCCAGTAGCTGCTTTTTCCCATGACTAGAGATGAAAAGGTGTAAAAAGGTGGTGTCTTCATTTCGTTTCTGTTGCGTTGACACGACAGACACTATGACAACAAACCACTTGGAGAGGAAAGGATTTATTTCATCTTACAGTTCACAATCCATCATGACGAGAAGTCACAACAGTAACGTAAATCAGGAACATGAAGGCAGGAACTGAAGCAGAGGCCATGAGGGAGTGATGCTTGGTAGCTTGTGCTCCATGCCTTGCTCAGCTGGGTTTTGTAGATAACCCAGGATTATTTGCCCTGTAGAGGTGGCACCTCAACAGTAAACTAGGTTCACCCTCCCTTTTTTTTTTAATTAATCAAGAAAGTGTTCCATAGACTTACCTACAGGCTAATGCCATGGAGACAATTTTTCTACTTGAGATTTCCTCTTTTCAAATGACCCAAGCTTGAATCAAGTTGGCAAATAATTAATGACCAAGGTGTTGATGAGAAGAGCTCCAGTCCCTCCACTCCTCTATCTACCGTCCATGGATTGGTAAAACTTTTACCACAAGCCACAACCCTGTCAGAGACCCTTTCCAAAAATCCCTTTAGGTTCGCCACCCATGCTCCTCTTCTCTTTCTATTGTCAGCCGAAAGAAATGACCCATTATCCTTTGTAGACCCCAAACTCTGCTCACATCTTTGGAAATTGAAAAGAGCTGCTCCAGCTGTGTAGTTTGAGAACAGTCCGTTCTTGCCAGGACCTCACTGCAGTAACTTTCTCAGGACAGAGGTGTGTGATCAGCTTTGTAATATTTCTAAGAACCAACTCAGAATCACAAAACATGACAGCACCAATTACAAAGTAAGCCTGCCCTTGGTGGGATGCCCCTCCTAAGATTTCCAGTTCTGACACAGCAGACTGGGTGACTCTAGAGCAGGCTCTACCACAGCAATCCTTCCATAGGCAAATTTAATCAGTAAAGGCACTTAGGTTTCACTATTGCAAAATAGGGGTGGTCCCCCACATTTGAAAGCAATAAAAAAAAAACATTCCAGACACTAGATAAAATTGCATTTGCTTCTTTTTTTGATATCTTTAAAACAGTTTATATGATCTAGATGACTTCCCCTTAAAACAGGTCAAAGATCATTATCTTAGAGATGCCTTTCTTATACCACAAGAAATGAGTATTTTAACCTCCTATCTCATACATACCAGCAGAAATCTGGCAAGCTCCCAGTTTGTTCCCTTCAGGTCATCCTCTTTGCCCTTCTACCTACCATACGTGACAGTTCATGAAAACAGAGTTTCCCTGTCCTTCAGATTTTCATTTTGAAGTTGCTCACATCCCATGAAATTGATATTTTCATCCAACACATGGTCTTTTTGTGATGCCATGAACCTCTGATGGAAAAGTCTGCACTACTCAGGTGAAGGTGGGGTTCTGATAGCTTCCCACAGTTCCTAGCTCCTGATAACCTCACATTTCAGCACTGTCGATTCCTATTTTAGTTAGACTGTGAAGGATTTTGCAGATGGAGTTATGGCCCCAAGTCCATTGGTCGCTACACTAGAAACATTATCTGATAGGCCTGATTTCATGTCACAAACACATTGAAATAGAGGTTTTTGGTTTTTATTTGATTTGGTTGTTTTCCATCTAGTTGAGGAAAAAGAAAGTCAGAGATGCATGTTCCAGCTGACCTAGAAGAAAGCAAATACCCTCGTTGAGTTGTCCTCTTAGAGATTGCAGTGCCTAGTGAAGACTTATAGATAGGAATCAGCGAGAAAGCAAGTTCTCAGTCTACCGACACGAGGAAACACATTCCGCAGTTTGTAAGTTTGCGAGAAGACCCCAAAGATAGTCAAGAGCAGAGCATCTCATTCTAATACCTGAGACCCTGAACTATGCCAGGTATGCCAGGCCAGGACATGCCATGCCAAAGCTTTATCTGATAAAGACCATGAAACAGAAAATTTGTGGGCATTTGAAAGCTACTAAGACTGTGGAAATTTGGGTGTGGCAATAGAGACTTAGATATAGGCCATACTGTAACTTTTGGGTTGTTTATTGATATTTGCAAATGAGTTATTATTTCAAGTGTTATTTTCAAGAAGAATAAAATATATATTTATCTGCAAATGTTTGATGGGAGTATATTATTTATTTTTCTTCTTTATTAAATAGTATTTTGAGAACTTGATAGATATTTATTTAATGAAATCAGTTTGGACTTATATAAATTTTCTTCATTACATATATAATTTTAAGAGTATCAGTTATTTTCTAAACTCTATAATTGTTTGTACTATCTCTTACCAGTATCTGCAATCTTTTCCTTAAAGACAGAATTGTGCTTTGAAAATTTGGCAAGAAATTTATCAAACAAAAAATTTATGAAAATAAAAATGTACACTGGCCAATAAGAAGCAGAAGCCTGGAAAGTCCTTTGATGCTTGCCCCCCCCCCCCCCCCCACAGTCTGCTTTTCTGTCTAGTCACTAGTGGCTTATCAGGTACAGGAAGCCCTACTTGAGGTGAGGATGGCAATGATGCAAAACAGAGCTCTTCACCAATCCACAAGTAGCAGGCAGCATGACAGAAACTCAACCTTTGATCTCCTCAAGTGCTGAGATATCTGAGTGCTTTGGTACAAATCCATTAGCTACCCATATAACATCATTTAGACAACAGTTGCACTGGTCTCTCTCTCTCTCTCTCTCTCTCTCTCTCTCTCTCTCTCTTCCTTAATTATTTATTTTGTGTGCTTGGATTTTATAGAGACAATCCTAGCCATCCTTGCATCTTTGTAAACCAAGTTGGACTCCAATTCACAGAAATCTGCCTGCCTCTGCATCCTGAGTACTAGGATTAAACCACCACTGCCCAGCCTGCACTGGTGTCTTTAAATGATGTTAAAAGTGTAAAAGGATGCCATGTATTTAAAAACGAGCAAGGAGGAGAGCATGAGAGGGTTTGTAGGAAAGGGAAAAGGGCAATAATATAACAATAAGAAATATCAAAATATAAAAGGAATAATTTTTTAAAGTGTCTGGTCTCATTAATATGTGAAATCTAAAAATGGTAAAATATAGAAGCAGAGGGTTGCCAGGGAAAGAAAGCAGGGAAAATCACAATAAGCCAATAAAATGTACAAAGTTATGTGAATAAGTCTAGAGCCTCTACCTATATACATAATGGTATATAATAACTGGAATTTGCTATGACAGAGTTCAGAGTTCAGGTGTTCTTCATGCCCCCCCCACACACAAACACACACACACACACACACACACACACACACACACACACACGAGGTAATGTTTCAAGATAAGAACTCGAACTTGCTCACTTCATGATTATATGAAGGTATATATCAAATCACTATGTTGTTCACCTAAAAAAACAATTTTATAAAAAATATTAGGCAAGGAAATAGGTATCCACTTTCCCTTAGACTAACCAGATGTTGGTTGTGTATAGTTTCTGACCCCTTCCTGTGCCATCTTCTCTAAATGTGTCCTTTTAGAGTATGGGTCTCCTGAATCACTGTCTCACTTCATGCATAGAGTCAAGCTTCAAATTTCCAAAGACAGCCAGGCAAAAATATCGACCAGTTGTGTGAGAATTCTTTCCTGTTTACAAATTAGTTTCATTTGCTGTCAGATCCATGATTATATTTCAGGCTTTAAATGTAAAGGTAATTTCCATACGAATGAATCACTCACTCATTAAAACAACACAGGGACCAAGTATGATGGATATCATTCCAGAAATAAGGAGACAGAGACAGGAGGATTACCGGAAGTGTAAGGACAGTCTAGAGAACAAGTAAGCTCCAACCAGATACTGAGTAAGATTCTGTCTCTTCAAAAACTGCTTTATATCAATTTGTTCATGAAAAAAATTATAGGCAAAATTCAAAGTAAGATTTTGGTTCAAGAGAAAAATCTCAGGATGTGATACAGATAACTGTCCTGTCTAAAGAACCTCTGTGGTCCTGGGAACACTGCTGCCAGTCTGATCCAAGTGTGTAGACTACATCCTTCATCTCAAGTTCTAATTACTGACATCGGTGTGGAAGGCTGCTAGCTGTCTGCCCCCTTGCCCTGCTGTGTTGGTGAGGAGGTCATCAAGAAAGAAAGAAAGAAAGAAAGAAAGAAAGAAAGAAAGAAAGAAAGAAAGAAAGAAAAGAAAGCAGAGAAAATGTTTGTGCAATCTTGAAAACTAGAATTTTACAGCTTGAGAATTTGTCAAGTTATGAAACAAGGTAAAAGAAACCAAACTTAATGAGGCAAACAGCCATTAAAAATTAATTTTCTGCTCAATATTGTTAGCCGTTAGAGAAATAGAAATCAAAACTGCATTGAGATTTCAGCTCATTTCAGTCCGACTAGCTGTTATCAGAAGATAACAGATGCTGCTGGGGTTATAGAGGTGAAGAAAAGTTCATTCTCTTTTATAGTAGCAATTTAAATGAACACACCTGCTATGGAAATTGGCACAATGGTCGCTCTATCACATCATACAGCCATATCATTTCTGGGTTGTCTTACAAAGTAAATGAAGCTGGTGAGCAAAGGTAGTGTCTGCATCCCATGTTTATTGTGGCACTAATTATAAAACAAAGATATGGAGAAAGACAAGGTAACCATAAACAGATGAGCCAATAAAGAAGGCATGGTGTGCATCACAATGGAGTGTTACCTACACACTAAAAAAAATGGAATTAAAGCATTTACAAAAAATTATAAAGAACACATGGAGGACATCTGGTTAAGCAAAATAAGCCAGTCATTAAAAAAAAAAAGACAAGAATCATGTGCTATACAGAAACCAAGCATTAATATTAAGGATTGGAAGTATGGCTCTTCGGTAGACTCCTTGCCTGGCATGGGCCAGGCCCTAGGTTCCATTTCTTGAGACTGAAAAGACAAAACAAAAGCAAAATTTTAAAAAGACTGGAAGATAGAAAGGAGCCTATTAAAGAAGGGAACCCAGGAAGGACAGAAAGAAAGGTGGCCATGATAAAAGTATACATAGTGGCAGCCACTTGGAAATGTCACAACAAAGCCCATTAATATATAAAACCATAACGTACTATAATTACTTTCTAAAGTACATTTCATCAGGCAAATACTGACATATATGCAGCCTTCATGTAGCACAAGAACAGTGTCCTTGCTGTGTAGAGCTGGTCAAAGGCTGCACTTATTTTATGAAACAGTTCCAGCTGACACAGACGACTGTGATCTTGTCTTTCTTTCTAAGCCTCCTCTAGTATGTTTTTTTTTTTAAGACAGCTGAGTTGTTTTTCTCTCTCAAAACCCCTGTTGGCCTTCATTTCTTTATTTTCTCCCATCCAGAACACCCTTCGTCTTTCTACATTGTTGTTCAAAGTTTTTTATCCTTACTTTTCAATTCAAATTCCATTAAGCTTTCCAGCCTGTACTGCACTCCTGCCTCCAGCTGCTGCTCAGCCCCTCAACGGTTCCAATTGGCCCAACTGGCAACTTCAGACACCATGATGAGCACAGTCATTTGTGTCTACCCTGGACCAGCTACTGGGCCACGTGTTGGAGCTTGAAGCGCTGAAGATATTAGAAAGGATGAGACAATATCTACTGTTCAAGCACTTGGAGAAGATGAAAGAAGTATCAATGTATTCAGCAAGTGTGGGACCCAGCAACTCTCAAAGCCTTGGTATAAACTAGACTTATTTTTGTCCTTCATTGGGAAAATATTTACCAAAGACATATATGATGACCTCTGACAAGCAAACTTAGTGATAAACATGGCAGTTAGAAAGGAATCAAGTCAATATCTACAAGCTTTGTAAGGCTGGGAGCTCAGCCACATAACTTCGTGGCACTACTTGCCCCCCAGTACACATGGCTTCATCCTATTGAAGATGAAAGCTGCAGGGTGGGGGTGGGCGGGAAAAAGAACTGGTTCCCAATCCAACTGAGTCATTTGCCAGCTGATTTCTCCGTACCTGAATTCCCTCATCAGTGAAATGGGAGAGAGGATGTACTTACATCGGAGGCTTTTGAGAACACTGAGTAAGACGATGCATATGAAACACCCTACCTAGTATCTAGCTTGTAGCCAGAAGTCAGTGTCCACACATTTTTATATCCTCTAAAATATCTGTAATGCAAGTGGCTAGCATCAGTCTAATGATAACTAATGGTTTCACTGTTTCTCATGACTGAGAAGCCAGTTGTCCACTACAGGTAAACCTTGTTATCCCAGTAATTTTGCTAATAATTTTTTCAAACATATTCTGGTTTTTAAGAGTTATGCAGCTGCTCTAGCTACAGAAACTGCTTTACCACTTCAAAGAGCAGAACGTAAGAGGAAGAAGGCATGGGTAGCACTCCAGTCCAGCTTTGATGCTCACTAGCCATGTGACCTGGCCAGTCTCTGAACTTGGCTGACCAGTAAATGTCAGGCCATTTGGGCTGTTGTACCAAAACCACCATGGACAAGGTAGCTGGTAAACAATAGGGATTTTATGTCTTTTTAAATTAGTTCTAGAATTTCAGTAGTCCAAAATTAATCTGGTGGTAGATATGTTTGCTGGGGCTGAATATGAACGTGCTGGCAGATGGGTGTGATGGTGGTGACATCCTGATTTCTGCTTCAAAATGGTGCCTTCAGACTGTATCCTCCATGGTGGAAAGGGTGTGTGATCCAGTGGGGTCTCCTTAAGAGCACAGTAAACCCATTGGAAAGGGTCCCTCTCTCATCACCTATTCAAGCCCCAAAGTCTCTCACTTCCGATTGCCCTCACCCAGGAGGCTACTTTGCAACACGGGAATGTGAGAATAGATATGTCCTGCCTGCAGCCACAAAGATGAATTGAGAATAAAATAGGCTGATTGTTACTAGGGAATTTGGGGTTCCCTTTTGGATACTTAGTCTCATTAAGGAAATAATTTAAAAATGGATTCAGAGGAAGCTTAAGGACAATTTTGTCAGAGTTTAAGGGACAAAGAGCAGAGCAGAGCGAGCTATAACTCTCGGCAGCTGTTGGGAGAAAGGAAACGAAGAGAAAGAGAAGCTCGTGTCTTTTTGAGTCAGTATTCAGGAAAGCTGGCATGTTCGGCAATGGGAGCCAGCACACAGCTGTGCGTGGGACGTAGAGGATGCTGTTAGAGAAGAAGAGGGACAGCCCGGAGTTTCAAAGAAATCATAGTGGTCCTTTTGTTCAGTACCTGAACAAAAGGGTTAAAGGTGAGGGAAAGGAAGACATGCCTGGTGCCCAGGCTGGTCACCTTTCTGTTGCTGTGTTGAACACCATGATCACAACCAAGTATAGAACAGTGGTTCTCAACCTGTGAGTCACAATCCCCCTGCAGGTCACATAGCAGACACCCTGCATAGCAGATATTAACATTATCATTAATAACAGTAGCAAAATTACAGCTGTGATGAAGCAATGAATAATTTTATGGTGGGTGGGGGTCAGCACAACATGAAGAACTGTATTAAAGGATCACAGCATCAGGAAGGTTGAGAACTGCTGGTATAGAAGGAAGGGTTTATTTGAGTTTGTTATCCCAGAAGAGTCCATAATAGTAATAGGGAGGCATGGTGGCTGGTGGTAGGCCACCCTGAATGAAATACTTCCTCCAGCAAGGCCGTACCACCTCCCTAACAGCTCCACCAACTGGGCACCAAGTAGTCAATTACCTGAGCCTATGGGTGGGACATCTCTTATTTAAACCACCGTAGTACAGGGTCACAGATCTGAATTGAGAGAGCACCCTATTCCAGGCTCTAGTGTTCCAGGGTGAGGAATCAAACCAGAGATATCTGGTTAGAAATAGAAATCAAGGCAGTTTATTAAGGAAGGAGATGTTAGGATTTTTGCATTGATTGAAGGGCCAAGGAATCCCACACATACAACACCATGCAACAGATCTTACCCAAAAGGTTCCCTGGGCTTGGGAGGCTGTGCATAAAAGGCCTCCTCTGAGCAAGGATGGAAAAAGAGGCAGCCATGATGGCATGGGCTCTTGTTAAGGGTAATAGCACAAGCACAGAGGGAGAATCTGCTACCTGTGGCGACAGTGGCAGCTGGTGATGCCAAGGCTACTGGCTCTGAGTTACTAAGAGAGGGATGCAGAGAGTTCTGGCTCTAGAATGTGGGTGCTTCTCGGTTTACCAACAAGAAGTATTCCAGGGCATAGGAGCCAGCAGAGGAGGGAAGCCCATAAAGCTCTGGAGCACATGAAGCCCGGGTGAGTAAGGCCTTCCAGCATTTCTCTTCCAACTGGCTCTTTAATAGGTTAATCTTGATTTCCTGGCTCCCAGCCCCTACTCTCTAGCCACACAATAATGCCAAGCTACTTTTCGCGGCTGTTAAAGTAACTGCGCGAATATGCAGGCCCTGGTACAGAGGACTGCACACACAGATGTGTAGTTCACTGCTCTTCCCTGGTACCTGGCATGTGTGAAAAGCAGACAAATCCAATAAAGGCTTTTCCTAGTTCTGCCTATGCAGGGAGAGGCCGGCCACCCTTGCTGCCAGGCAGGCTTCTGATAGCTGGAAGGTAAAGAGCCCTTCTGGGGAAGCCCCAGAGTACTCGGCAGAGAGAGAGGGACCCTATGGCTCCTGATTACAGTTCTTGGCTGTAATCAGCCAATTACACCCTTTTATGTTCTCTTTTACTGCTGTCTGAAAGGGCCAGGGGTATCTAGATATCTAAGAGCTACTTTAGCCTGGAGGTAAGCTGCTAAAAATAGTCCCGCCATCTGTGGGCGGGTTTCCAGGAAATGCTCGACTTTTGAGCAGTGAGGCCTTCTGCTAATCAAGCTCTTGCCTCAATCACTTGACCACGTGGATTTCGCAGAGCCCAGGGCTCGGGTTGTGTTTGTACCAAGTGCCACAAAAGCACGAGATCTTAAAGGAATAGAGACAATTAAAGTAGACTTGAAGATGAATCCTGGATGTGCGAGGGTGACTTTAAATCAAGTTAAAATTTGTGAACTGACCTTGGGAACCACTGCCACACCAGGACTGCAAATAAACGTGCTTTCCTATGACAGAGTTTGTTTCTAGACTCCTTACCCTTAAAGGGGATGTGTGCTATTTCACCCCTGAAGCTGGAGATGCAGGGGACCCATTTTTTATTTTTTTGTAAAACTGAAAGGTAAATCTGGGGGAAGTTTCTTCAGCAGAGAGATGGGTACCCATGACTACCTTGTGCAGAATGCCAGCGTAGAAGTCAGCTCTGTAATTTTTGTGTTTCTTACAAAGGGCACAGACAAAAAGGCTGCTTAGGATGAGTTTTCACTGTCAGAAATTTTGAATCTGGCATTTTCCTTGAGTCTAAATGTTATTAATAAGTGGTGAATATAATTTAATGCCACTGCTATTTTTTAATTTAAATTGGAGTCAGTTATTAAAAGGTCAACATTACCAATGTTTCTTAGGGAAGGATACTATAGAGATGAAATTCAGTGTACACATCTTCTAAAATTTAGTACCTAACTGTAGTTAGCATTAAGGAATAATGGATTAAAATCCAAAACTAGGTTACTAATTGTCTTTGAGCTTCATTGGAATAAATGAAAATATAGCTTTGCCTAGCACTAAGGATATAATTATTCACCTACTAAACACATAAGTGAGGTGTGTCTCTGTGTATGTGTGTTTTCATCTAATTGAACTACTAATGCAAGATTCACTAAAGACATCGTGTGTGTGTGTGTGTGTGTGTGTATGTGTGTGTTAATTTAATTGAACTATTAATGCAAGATTCACTAAAGACATTTTGGAAAGGTTTTTTTTTTTTCATGCTTCACTTTTGACAAAACGAATTGTGAATTTAATTAAGGGCATACTTATGGGGGTAAATCTATAGCAAATGTTTTGTCATGAAGAAATAAACACCTTTACATGCAGTAGACAGGACTATTTTGAAGAGGGAATTGATTCCACTTGTGCTTCAGCTTTGGTCCAGATTGTTTATTTCTCTAAAGACAGGGGTGGGATCCTGACAAAACCCTTTCAGTGGGATGTTAATGAATCGTTTGTGGTCAGGTTCACAGACAAAAGCCCTTTATTGGCCTGAGCTGGGTCAGGTTACCAGACTTTCTCTATCCTTTCTCATTTCATGAAGACAAAAGAAGGCAGAGGTGGGGTTTTTCCAGGCCACACAGCACTGCAGGGTTTCTGAGTAGGGGCCTGCAATCCAGAAAGTTGCTTCAAGACTCAATCTGCTTCCTGGCTCACCACGACTCTTGTGACACCCGAGTCCAATCTTTATTTGTTTAGGGCACATCACTCTCACTTCATTTTAATGTCCTACTGGAGCAGAAAACCAAGTCACCAAGGGCTGGGCCTCAGAACTGGTATCTTTATGTTGTAGCTCTGACCTCAGGAGCCACATGACAGGCCACATCCTCCAATCTTCATTTCTGGAGAGTTGATGTGCCTATGGAAGAGGTCCTTTTCTAATGTGACTATTAAGTCTATGGTTGCCCCTACTGTGTGTGCACAAGCACATGCATTTTAGACAGAGCTGGCATGTTATTAAAGTGGGTGCCAAATGATTAAAGGTCAGATGTCAAGCATTCGGCCGAGTCTCCTGTCTTCCTTTTACATCTATTGCCAACCCGCAGGAAACTGAAACGTGATTACTCAAGTAGTTCACATGTTGTTAAAGTACGATATTGAGCTTGATGTACTAGGAAAGTGTTGCAAAGAAACCTAGGAGAAATTAAAAAAATTCTTTCACATAATTACTTCTTAAATAAGATTGAGTTTTTTCTTTCATCCTTTACAGAAATAATTCACTTAGCAATAATAAAACTTTATATATATATATATAAGCAGTGGCATGCATGTATATAAATGCATAAAGCAGCATATCTAGCACCAGCCAATAATTTCATGAAATTACTTTTTAAATGTTTGAAGTAGGAATACGGCCCCAAATCATTCTGAGATGAAAAAGCCCTGCTATGGAAGGGATCCCAGCAGCCAAGCTTGTCGTGACTTTAATTTCGTATTTTAAGTTATTGCCAAAAGAAAAAAAAAAGGAAAGAAAGAGAGGGGGAGGGAGGGAGGACGGGAGGGAGGAAGAAAGAAATGAAGGAAGGAAGGAAGAAAGGAAAGAAGGAAGAAAGGATGGAGGAAGGGAGGGAAGGAGGAAGAGAAATTTAGACACTAATATTCACAATTTGTAAAATTCACTGATTTTACAAATCAGCCTACGACCCTCAGTCGGATCCATGGTTCTTCTGAAGGAGGTGGTAGCCAGGCTCCAGAGCCAGAGCTAGCCTCTTACTCCCCTGACACTGTCTGTGCTTCTGCAGATGTGTGTCTGTCTCACTTCCCTGGCTTCTCATCACCGTATCTGTAAAATACAAATAGACCGCTGGAAACAGAAAACATGATCAAAAGTTACTTCCTCCCACATCTGGCCCTAAGAGCCAGGGAATGTGTCAGCTTGTGACTAAGCTACATTAAATATTGCATTCCTAAGGAAAAGACAATAAAAACAAATAACAAAAATCACCAGAGCAGCCATGGCGGACAGGAAGGGGCTGTGGCTGCCTTTAATCTTCTTCTCTTCATGACTCTGACTAAAATCAGCTAAGATTGTAACAGTCCTAGGTGATCCTTAATCCCAGGTGTCATTTTGACTGCATCCCAAAGCATCAAGATTGTGGAGGGACACCTCTGGGTGTGTCATGGAGACATGTGTAGAGAGGACTACAAGAGAAAGGAAGACTCGTCTAAGCAACATGGGCACAAAGAAAAGAGGTTGAAGGAGAAAGCCAGGGAATACCAGCACTTACTTTCTCTGCCTCCTGCTCAGTTATGATATGAACAGCCATCCTTTTCTATGATCTCTCATTGTTATGATGCTTTGCCCAAGCATTCGGTACCAAGCCACCATGAACTGACCTATCTGAAATAGTAAGATTAAATAATTCTCCCTTAAGTTACCAATCATTTTGTCATAGTGATGAAAAAATCACTAGTATATTCTGTCTCAAATCTTATAAAATTCAGAATCAATTGGGCCAGCCAAGCCTTCCCTAATCCAGCATTGTGTTTTCCATTACAACTCTAAATCACTCCATTCCTTCACCAACAGACGTTCTTAGAGACTTCAAGGATTATTCTCTACTAGTCCATGATTTCAAGCCATCTCATCTGGCAGATGTAACCTTTTTGAACCTTTCCCATTCTCACAGTCGTTTTTGTGTAGAGAACTGGAGAGGTTCTCTCTGGCTGATGCACTCTTACTTTGAATATCAGGCACAACTGCAATCGTCACTATAGAATCTCTGTCTCTTTCCTCTGGTTGTTTCCTGAATCTTATCTTATTATTCATTTGATCTTTTACATTTAGTCTTTGTATTAGTCATTTTGTTGCCCATGGGCTCAAGTTTCCTTTCCAAACTCGTCTTTAAAATCTTTGAAGGATTGATTGTTTTGAGGGTATTGTTCATGCAGCCAGATCACTGTGCCAATAAAGCCACCTTGAGGCCAAGGACAGAGGCAGTAATTGGCTGATGGGGATTAGCCGTGGAGTTCTTGGAGGACTGAGGAGGTCTGCTAGAGAGGACAGGAAGAGAGAAGAGAGGGTTTCCAGAATTGGCAGTTCCGGAAACACCAAGGAGAGAGAACCAGCCAATCAACTCAGCCAATCAACTCTTTACTGTCTTTGGATGTATGAGGTCTTTATCTCAATTTCTGCCTCCTGAGTTTTTATTACACCTGAACAATTTAGATATTCTTTACTACTGACTCCAAAATGCTGCCTTTGTCTATTGTCAGTTGCCCAAGACTTGCTTAGAGCTTGCAGAGTGACATAAAAACAAATGTAAAATTTCTTGATCTCTTGTTGATATTCAAAATTAAGTTGCCCACCAACTTCAATATTTTTTGTTTTCTGCCTACAATTGCTACCGCATAAAATATACTCACTCATAGCAATTCACAATCCTTTCATTATTTATTCTTAGATGTCAACAGTCTTCCATGAGCTTTAGAAAAAAACTATGGTCAATGATAAGCAGATGTATTAAAGTACCATTAATTGGCTTAAAATATCAACTAGAATGCCAGCCTTTAGGCAGAGCATTTATGATAATCATTTAAATACCAAACACTTGAGCAGCTCTACTTTCCGTTTCTCTCTGGGTAACCGGTGTTTTATTTTTAAGATTATATCATATTGTTGAAGAGATGGCTCAGTGGTTAAGAGCACTTACTGCTCTTGCAGAAGACCTGAGTTCAGTTGCCAAAAACCACATTGTGGTTCACAACCACAATGGTTTCAGGGGATCTGACATCCTCTTCTGACTTCTTAGGGCACCTAGCACACCCATAATGTACATATATATATGAAGACATAACCCTCATATGCATAAAATGAAATAAATATGTAAAAAATAAAGTTTATATCATAGCCAAAATATCCTTTCTTGTGATTCAAAAAAAATGTACTTTCAAAATTTTACATCACTAATTTCTAGTGATATAAAGGTAAAATGAAACTTAACGGGTTTTAAGAAGGATGTTAGGTTAGATATGCTTGTTAGACTAAATAGTATAGCATGAATTTTAATTGGTCTGAATAGGAAAAACCTGGAGACAGATATTAGAGGAAGAAAGCTGAAAGATCAGAGAAGCAGAGCAGGCAACCACTAAAGAGTTCTCACCTCTACTAAACCTCAGATCAAAGGGGTGATGCTATCCCTACAAACCCTTAGACTGCATCCGTCTCTAAGAATCGTTAGACTAAACTCGTTTCCTCCTGCATTACACTCCTCCCTCAGCCCAGCAATATCACTGCTGTCTCCACCTCCCTAGTGCTGGGATTAAAAGCATGTGATTCCAAGTGCTAGAACCATCTTGGTGTGAGCTCTATTTCTCATTTAGACAGATTTATTCTCACATAGTCCAGGGTAGCTTTGAACTCACAGAGATCTGTGTTCCTTTGCCTTCTGAGTTCTGGGAGTAAAGGTGTGTGCCACCACCGCCTGGTCTCTGTGGGTAACTAGTGGCTTAGTTTTATACTTTAATCTTTAGGCAAGCTTTATTTGTTAGGTTACAAACAAAATAGTTACAATTTATCCCTAAGCTTTGTATTATTACATATTTCTCATGTAATAGGGGACCAGTTTTAAGGAAACCTCAAAGGTATCAAAGTGTGGGAATTAGTTCTATACCTAGATTATGCTTGGATATAATTCGTTTTGTTCATTCATTAACTTTTATGACCTATGAGGGGAAAATGGAAAACCACAATGATAAACGAGAGAGGGTGAAAAATGCATGTAATTTTTCTGGCTTTTCCTCCAGTGAATTCCTAGTTGGACACCCAGGGCCTTTAAAACTGTCTTTCTCTGAAGTGTCTAATGAAGAGAGTACCTCAGCTTCAATGGAGAGTACTGGCTCGAATTACCAGTTTTCCCAAGCTCAGCTGTGTTTATTACCCCCCTCCCCCAGCTCCGAGTTGGAGAAAGAAGATATCTGCAGAATTTTTCCTTGGGGTCGGGGGTAGGGGACTAAAGATTCTCTTTGGATGGCTTTCTCAATGTTTCTTGTCTTTACTTTCATGCTGATTTTTAATTATTTTGAAACTTACTTATCTTTATTTTATGTGTGTGGGTGTTTGTCTACTTATATGTTTGTGCACCACATGCATTAGTGCACACAGAGGCCAGGAGAAGGCATAGGATCCCCTTGGAAATGGAGTTTTAGACTGTCGTTAGCTGTCATCTGGGTGCTGGGAATCAAACTGGGATCCTGTTCAGATGAGCAACCCTCGCTCGTAACTACTGAGCCATCTCTCCAGTCTCTTCAGCCCTGATGCACCCCCATTTTCTTCTTCTTTTTTTAATAGTGGACTTTTGAAAACGAACTTTCACTGCCAAGTTCTCTTCCTTTGGACCCTGCAGTTCTGCTTGGAGATTTCTCTGCAAATAAGTCTTGACCAAAGCTGGAGGACAGTGCTTGTGTGAAGGTCTTTCTGGCGAATGCCCAAGAGAAACTTAGTACCTGCACACCTCATCCTTGAGTTTGTAGGCACCCATATAGAGCCCTGAAAATGTTAAACGCTTCTGAGATGAACACTAGCTTCTGTGGAGAGAGAGAATTTCTAAATCCTACTACTTAGCATCCCACTAATTCTTCTCTTCTGATGTCACTGTCTGCAAACATCCTCCGCAGTTCGCTGTGGTCCCTAAATCACCTAGGAAGGAGACAGACAGCAACTTCGTCCAGCTAGTGTATTGCGTTTCAATTTAAAAAGTTGCTTCACTAAGTGTTCTTATGAATACAGAACTCATGTATGAGAGGCATTTATTCCAGATAAGTTTTTTGAAACCATTTATCTTAAAACTAAATCACTTCTAGACAGCCATTAAGAGTCCTGGGGCTGTTTATTTAGCCAATGACTACAATGGAGGGGAAAGATGGATGTTTCTGCTACTTGTCTGATGTTATAATCTGTCCAGAGGAGTCACCCAGAATCTGTGACTCTCCAATAAACTAGTGGTTTCACTCACAGTGGAGAGGACGACGCAGACAGCAGACTATGTCTGAGCTGAGTAGTTTCCCTGACAGATTCACAGAACTGATTTGCTAAGTGAGATTGGAAGATTCCACTGGCAGGAAACTGTTCTATGCAGGAGTGCTTCCCCGA
Organism: Microtus obscurus; assembly: GCA_963919715.1. Taxonomy (NCBI): domain Eukaryota; kingdom Metazoa; phylum Chordata; class Mammalia; order Rodentia; family Cricetidae; genus Microtus; species Microtus obscurus. The sequence goes on from CAWTZC010001472.1 coordinate 3,213,144, forward strand.
GTCTGGCTCCAGTTTTCATTCAGCAAGATTGATATTCTTTAAGACACATGTTGGTAAATGTTAGAGCAATCTTTTGATCTTGCAAAAACAAACAAATAAACAAACTAAGAGAAACCTGAATCCTTTTTTTAAGGATGAAGTTTGACTGAAATACAGAGACAATTTGTTTTTTGTATTTTTGTTATTTTGATTTCTTTTTAAATCTTGCTGTTGTTGTTTTGGCTTCTTAGAGTAGGCTCTCACTAATTACTCAGGCTGGTACCAAATTCATTAAGTAACTGGGGCTGGCCTCAAGAAAGCAATCCTCTGGCCTCCACCTCTGGAGGACTGCTTGTGTGCCACCATGCCTGGCTTTGAGTTTTTTAGAGACATACAATAAGAGGTGGAAACTTCCCTCTGAGGGAGTATAAAAGTCACAGATATATAAACCGGGGCTCAGTAATACTGTGTAACAGAATATGGCATGCCCAAAGATCTGGTGTCCTGGTTTGATTTCTATTGCTGTGATAAAACCCATGATAAAAAGCAACTTGGGAAGAGAAGGATTTTTTTGTTTTGTTTTTTCTTTTCTTTTCTTTTTTTTCCTTTTGGCTTACGCATCCATGTCATAGTCCCTCACGGAAAGAAGTTAGGGCAGGAACTCCAGCAGGAACCATGAAGGTGCACTGCTTTCTGGTTTGTTCCTAGGCTCACGCTCATCTCCCAGGACCATCTGCTTATGACTAGCACTGCTCATGATGCACAGAGCCCTCTTTCATCAATCAGAAATCAAGAAAATGCCCCCTGAGATATGCCCATAGTCCAGTCATTTGGAGAAAATTTATCATTTGAGGTTCCCTATTCCTAGATATGTCTAGGTTTTTTTTTGAAAATCATATTAATGAAAGCCAGTCAACGGATTTTACTATGTCATCAATGTCAACCAGGGATCATAACACAAGTAGGTCTTTCCTTTGTGTATAAATGACCTGGAACTCCTGGTTTGCTTGGGTTATTTATTAGCTTCCCAACTCTCAAGTGAGTAATTGTTTTCAGCACAATTTTTTTTTTTACAAGAGCAGTCAAAGGAGGCACACAAGATTTACGTATATATCTATATTTTTGGTCATAGTTCATAACTCTACCTTAAGCCAAATCTTTATTAACCCTGGAGCTGTTTATTTATCCAGTACAAAACTGGGAAGAACCCTGAAGTACTAGAATTGGGTCTTATTTTTCTGTTTTGGAGAAAGAAATCATGATAAACATTGCCTGAGATTGGACCTTATTCCTCTCTTTTGAAGGGAGAAATCATGGCAAACCTTGCCTGGGATTGGGCCTTATTTCTCTGTGTTGGAGGGAGAAGTCACAGAAAGGTTTCCCTTCCTTCATTGCTTCTTTTTCTCAATGAGCTTGATGATATTTCCACTCCAGATGGGCCTCCTGACACTCAGCATGCTTTTCTAGGTTATCAGAATCTAATTGCCAGCCTAATTGCCATTCCAGGGTAATATCCCTATGCTCTAAACAGTTTATTAGCAGAAAGTACAGAGGGTAGGAGGATGAGACCCAAACACACAAAGGACCAATGAATTGTTGGTTTCCTTTGGAGCTGGATTACAGTATGTAAAAATCAGAGCAAAACATTGAAAATAGAATATATATATATATATATATGTATATATATATATATATATATATATATATGATGACGATATATATATATATCATCATCATCATCAAAGAAGAGAAAGGCCATAATACAGACATTGAGCCATAGTCCATGGCTTCAAGAAGTAAAGAAATGAAATTGTAGGGAAAACGGTAGCTCATGTAAGTAGATAGAAAATGGACACATAAGAGCGATCTCCAGAGCCTGGGGAAGCAGGAAGCAGAAAAAAACAGCTTACCCAGAGGCTGTGAAAAGATGCTTTTGTGTTTCCAAGGTAACAACAAGCTTGCACATAAAGCCCTTATAAAAAGAAATAAATGGTAAACATTAGAATTGCCAATGTCATTTGATGCTTTTTTTATTTTTAAGGATGCTCTCCATTCACTGCCTCATTCAATCCTCCGCATCCCTCAGCATCTGCACTAATTCACACTAAGTGACCCAGTGGAGTCTTCAGTTCAGTAACCAAAATCTTTCCCTCATGTTCATTTCCATCTCTTCCCCTGGCCAGAGAAACATCATAGCTCCCAATCTTCCTAAGGAAATTTGACTCTTATGCCTGGAAAACCCACAGGCATCTCTTGTCAGAATCGATGTACCAATTTTGCCCCATAAGGTATAATTTCCATTTCACAGTTGAGGAGATCAGAGATCTGAGATATTTGATTTTTTTCTCAAAGCAACACATTTTCAAATGCAGTCAGAGGTTTGTGTGAGTCTAAGACTATCGTCTGTCCCGTGCAGAACCTTGTGCTTCTGTGAGTTGAACAAAAATAACTAGACAAAGGCTTTATGTAATCCTTAGTGAGTACTTGCAAAGTATGTGGCAAGGCTAGTCAAATGAAGTGAGTATCTCTGCAATTTCTTGGGTTTCTACTGGACACATCTCTAAGAAATAAGAAAATAGGATGCCCATTACAGCCTAAAATTGGGTTTAGCAGACTCTGAGAACATAGCATGGTGAGAAATTTCAGCTCTTACAAGAAGACCCCCTCATTCACTGTCCTGTGAACATTCGGAAGTTAGACTGGAGCTCAAGTCCTGTTCCACATATGTCCTTCCTATGCACCACACACCAAAGAAGACTCGGAAAAACCTTCCCGGGTGCTTCTGAGATCTGAGCTGCTGTGTTAGATGTGTCACTGATGGCTTGTGGGCTCTAGGGCCTTCCTTCTTCATGCCCTTGTATCCATCACCAACATAACAAATTTTATTTCCCACAGTGCCTACTGTGTTCCTTAGACAAGTCCACTTCCATGAAAGACTTCCAATTATGGTATAGAAGAGCACACTATGGTCCCACAGTGGAAAATTACCCAACCGCACATCGTGTCACACTGTCAGTGCAAATCATTTTATTCATTCGTATCTCCCATGTTTTCATATGGACCCTCTGGCATCGTTGACATCTTTGCTCTAACAAACCAGTCCATGTGTCTGAACTACAGGGAGACTAGAGGAAAGCACTACCACATTAAAACAAGCCTATAAGCCAAATAAATCAACATAAAGATTATCTTGGGTCTACCCCTGAAAACCCAAGGGATGTCCACATTTCTGATCAGTCTGACCTGGAGTCCTTGGTAATTAGAAACACAATGGTAATTCTAAAATTCTCTAAGTTCCTTGGGTCCAGATTACTAATGGGTTCTTAGTTCCCTTGCTGTTCCACTTGAAGCTTGACTTTGATGTCATCCTAACCTCACTTTACTAGAAATGTAAATCTTGACCCCAGGCAGGCACTGCCTCTAGAGAGGGCTCTTACTTTTCGCAACACATTTAAACAGACACCAGTCAACGCTCTATTGGAACTTGGAAGATTTAGAGTGTGTTAGATAGAAGACATTCTTCTTACTTCAAGCAGTGAGAATAATAAAAGAAAAGAAAAGGTCGCATGGTTATTGGAAGTGTTGTAGATTTGAAAAAAAAAGAACATGGGTCTTAGAATCAAGGAGACTGACATAAAATCTAGCTCTGTGGTATTTGCTGTGTTTTCTGAGTCCTAGATTCTTCACATCCAAGCTCGGAATTCTGTGTGCCTTACAGACTGCTCATGCTTCCCGATATCAAAGGAAAAGCTGTAGGAATTATTGCAATGAAAAAAAAAATGTATGTAATAAAAGCTTATTTACTCTCACCAATAGCAAAAGAAACACTGATTCTAAAGCCTTTAAACATTTAAATACTAAAATTCTTGCATTCTGGAAATAATATAGGTACCCCTCTATCTTCTAATCAAATGTATCTGGCTCTTTTTATAGACCCCTGCACCAAAAGATTCAGGATATACAGGAATACGACAATGCTCTCACACTGTTCTTTCCAACTACTTTCTAGTGGGTACTGATGTAAATCCACACAGAAATAGAATGGTCCTGCATTCATGGTTAATGCATGACAATTTAAGATTACACCACATATATGTATACATATGGAAGTTACAGTTCATACTAAAGTAGAAAATCTCATTATAGTTTATCTGATTTTCTTGAGCTTCACTTGAAAGTAAATAGCTATGTTGTAAAAAAATCTTATTTTTATTTATGAAGTTCACCTTGTATAGTAAATACCACAAGCACACAAAGATGAAACAGAGATCTTGCTGTATAACTAAAATCTTGCTTGAATTAGTTCCAGGTGTAGTAATAAGTATCAATATATTTTACATAAATAAAGCTATTATATATCAATACAATAATTATGTTCTATGTAATAAATAAATATCAGAAGCTAGCAAAGTACAGTAACATGTATCAAGTTCATAGACTGCATTTTAAGATGCATTTTGACAATAAGATACTGTTTGCCATCTCTGTCCAGCTAAGTCCTCTGGCACTTTCCCTCTTAATTTGAAAACAAACAAACAAACAAAAGAAAAACAATTTAACCAAATGTGCCAGACATGGACATAAACATACATACACTCCAATACATTCACTTTACAAATGAGGGTCATAAAAGAATATTCAAGCCTGGAATGATATGGCAAAGATGAATGGAAATGTTTTAAAACACAAATGATCTTGGTTCAACTGTAAACACCTATATTTTGTGAGTTTTATCTCACATAAAGGGAGTTACATGGCTTAATCAGTTCAAGATACAAATTCTAAGGAAGGAAGGTTTGTTGTTTTCAAGGGTCTCCAGAATTTGAATGGTTAAGATAAAATTTTTAAATTAAGAATTGAAAAGGTTGAAAAAGCCATTAAAAACCCACAGTTTCTTCTAGGAGCTGTTTTTAATCGGTGCAATATAAGCTGAGTTCGGAGCTATCCATTTCTCAGTAGTCCCTAGACTTCCACTCCCCCACCACACACAAGAAAAGAGACTGAAAAAGGATGTTGAAGTATCCAGCTGCCTAGGAACTCTTCCCAAGAAGGAATCTGGCATTCACAACTGTTCTCCCAGTAGAAGCCTTACATCAATCAGCACAGGTCTAAAAACTTGCTCCACTAATCGTTAATGGGAATGTCTTTCCTAAAGCATTGCGGGCGCTGGAAATGGAAACATCTCAACTCCATCTAAATCTCAGAGATTTATTGCAGGTTTGATCGACTTCACTGGGAGCCTTATATTAACCACTCTACCTTGTTTTGCATTAATTTGACCTTTTCTCAATTCAGAAGAGTTCTCTTTGAGAAATTCTATAGTTTAGAGTAATGGGTTTGTGCAAGTCTCCAGTGGAGGTGCTGTAAAAAATCAGCATGCTTTTTAGTGATCAGAACAAGCTCAAGTGTCCAGCGAGGTGCTGTACAAAGCCAGCCTGCTTCCTAGTGATCAGGACAAGCTCTTCAAAGGGACAGGTGTGCCACTCGAAGGCCCACAGCTCATCCCAAACTCTTGCCTGTATACCAGGAGTCAGAACCCAACTCTGATGGAGGAAAGTCGTTGGTTAAATAAAGAAACTGTCTTGACCTTGATAGGTTAAACTTTAGATAGGCGGAGTAAACAGAACAGAATGCTGGGAGGAAGAGGAAGTGAGCTCAGACGCCATGCAGCTCTCTCCAGGGCAGATGCGATACAGCCAGCCACCAGGTCAGACATGCTGAATCTTTCCTGGTAAGCGCACCTCGTGGTGCTACATAGATTAACAGAAATGGGTTAAGAGGCTGAAACTAATGGGCCAGGCAGCGTTTAAAAGAATACAATTCGTATGTTGTTATTTCGGGTAAAGCTAGCCGGTGGCGGGAGCTGGGTGGCGGAATACAACCCGCAGCTCCCTACTACACAACTCGAACTTGTTGGTGACTTCAGGAGATACTCAGAGCACAGACAATTAAAATCACCAAAAACTTCAAGGCTCCTTAAATGGCTAGTGCTAAATTGCTAAGTCTTACTTAAGATGCTGAACCTATAAGATATAGAACTTTAAGTAAAATCCCATCCCTAACAGAATAGCGTTCTGAAAAGGAGACTCCAAGAAACAAACCCATGCCTAGAACAGCTTGCTCTGAGTACTGATAACAAGGCAAATGGGCACAGAGTCCTAGGGACAATTCCCTTATCAACATTTTGTTTTCTAGAGCAGTAAACAGCTTATCCCTTAATCCATTATTTCACACGTCAAAGGCTACATGACTTAACGCTCTTTGTAGCTTAATTGAACATGCCTTTTCTTTGGATCTCACATCACTTGAAAAAAAAAAAAGAATATTTAGTTCCAGCTTCTTGCGAAAGCTCTTTTGTTCCAGCCGTGACACAGCCCTGTGGTTTTCCATATCTTGATAAAATGTGGGCGAAGACTCCGCCAGTCACTTTCACTCACAATCATCTCTCTACTCCTGAAGTCATCAACATCCTTGCCACTTATATCTAGCAAATCTTTTCCTTACAATGTTTCATTTTCTGACTAGAATGTAATAAATATGCATATATATACATATATATGCTTGAAGTTGCCAAATAAAAATTAATTAAAAATTATTTTCTTTGTGGATGTATCATGAATTCCCAGTTATATTTCAAGTTCCTCAAGATTAGAGATAGCTTCCCAAAATATAAAGACCTAAGTACACTGTAGAGACTGTGTGGGGGTTGAGGGGGTGGAGAGTGTGTGTGTGTGTGTGTGGGTGGGTGTGCAGAATAGGGCAGAGAAAACATGTAAATGTGCTAAGACTATTTTCCAAATAGCTTTATCTCACTTCAAAGCCTGCCTAGAACTCTTTGGCTTGGGCTGGATGAGGCCCAGGAAGGCAGCTCATTAGACTGTGCACATGGACCTTTCATCTCACAACTCACTACCTCCAGTAACACAAGGACCTCTGATGTGGTGCTGGGTGACTCCACAAGTGAGGGAATGGAGGAGAATCTGAAGCCTTGCTTCTCTTCTCTTTTATTGCACATTGATTTCCACATCAACAGGACCCTCGTTTGCTTGTCTTTAAAGGAAGAGGTCAAGATGAAGCAGAATGTGTGCACACTGATCTACATAGGAGTCCTACCATGGGTTTACCACTGCTCAAACGTTCAGACTACAGGGAAGAGCAACACAGCCAAGGTTCCCTGTCACAAGCATCTTCCAGTCTCATAGGCTGAGTTCTGCATGGCAGAAAATGGACAATAAACAGAAATAGTTTTTATGAAAAACATGAAGGGAAACACAGGAAGAGTGATAGATCTGGGGGAGAGAGAGGTGGTGAGGATGGAGGACTGGGAAGAGTCGAGGAAGGGGAAGATGAAACGTTTGGAAGAAGAATTAAAAAGAACGTTGTGAGCATGCTGTGCTGAAAACATGGAGAACCAAATGATGTCTTTACACAGTTTCCAAGTTCTTGAATAACAAATTCATAAGATGCAGCAATTTCTTTTATTTATTTAAAGAATGCAGGGTTTCTTCCTCCTTTGGGAAGCCCTGCTATCCTAGAACTCATTCTGTAGATCAGGCTGGCCTTTAAGTGCTGGGATTAAAGTCATTGCCACCACCCAACTGATCTGCAGCAATTTCACTGTCGACATTTTACTAACTAATTTCACATACCTATATAAGGTGGCTAAGACAAATACGAGTTCTCTTCTTTCAAACTTTAAAAAAAATAATAATTTAATTAAATTTATTTTATGTGCATTAGTGTGAAGGTATCAGATCCCCCTGGAACTGGAATTATAGGCAGTTGTGAGCTGCCATGTGGGTGCCAAGAATTAAATCCTGGTCCTCTGGAAAGTCAGGCAGTGCTCTTAAACACTAAGCCATCTCTCCAGCCCCCTTTTATTTCAATCTTAATTATTAATATCATGTATTTTACAGAATACATATAACTAAAAAAGACTAAGGAAGAGTTCAAGAGGGTCAGAAGTAACGGAGAGAAACTCAAATAAAATCTGTGCTCATAAAATAACAAACCCAGATCCATGAAGAAGCTGTTGCTATAGAGACCAGGCCATGAGGGAATGACTTTCAGAACGAAGATGTAGTCTGCTGCAGAGATGTCAGAACAGCACTGAGTTAGGACAGGAAACAGTGGGTTCAGATCTAATTGGGCAAGAAGGTGCAAAGGCAGAAGCAGGGAAGGCTGAGCAACAGTGAAGGCGTGAGCTAAGCTGAAGCCCAAGTACAGTCAGGGATTCTCTACTCTTGTCTTTGACACATGCACCAGGCACGAGATGATATATTGGTGTGGGGCCACTGCCATTTCAGTGCTAGGTCTCAATTATTTCATAAGATTTTCCAACAACTATTATGCCTGATAAATTTCTAGGCTTAGTTTCTTTGATACACTTTCAATATATCCATATGTTCCTATAGTCTCAATTTACCCTATACATTTATACTCTTTCGGCTACCAGGAATAAGCCACGTCTCAGTCTGAAAGTTGACGCCAGAGAGGTGGTAGTCACTTGCCCATTCAGGAGCTCGTCATCTTCCATTCTCAGAGTGGAGTTAAAAGACTGTAAATATTTGAATGGAAAAATTAAAAAAAAATTCACATGCAAAAAAAAAAAAAGCTGCTTCTAAAACAGTCTCGTCAGGCTAGAGAGGTGGGCTCAGTGGTAAAGGATGCATACTGCTTTTTACCTTTCAAAAAAATGACCACATTTTGTCCCCAGCACCCACATGGTAGCTCACAACCACCTATAGGGAACCCAATGCCCTTTCCTGACCCCCTCAGGCTCCTTCATGCACACTGTGTACATACCTAATACATACCTTCAGTCACACACACATACGTATGATAAATACATTTTAAAAATGAAATGGAGCCTCTTGGGCCAGGGCACAGCAACAGAAACACAACAATGTTAGCTTGTACAGTCAGTAGAACATTGGAGAAACAGGCGTGGCAGTATAGTAGCTGAATGTATGATAAATAAGGTTTTTAAGGATTGCTCTAATGGATCCCAATGAAGCCTCAGGAGTCTTAAGAGGAAGAGACCGAGAGACTCGGGTTACTGTTGATCTTCAATAGCTCATGGCTAAGTTACCCTTCTCTTCTAAAAAACATGCTGTCTTCCCACTTAGCTTTCTTTGGGTCAGGTCAGAATCTATCATTTTCATATCTATTGTGTTTTTAAAAAGAGTGCAAAGGGATATTGCAAGTGTTTCCCAGTGGGTAAGAGCTAAATTCTACCAACATTTAGTGAAGCAGAACACTGTCTGGAGTGTGGCTGGGCCTTGCTTCTTCCACTGTCTCCCAGGTTTCCTATTCTAGGGCCCTTCAAGCTCTCTTCAAAGTCGAATACTGAAGAATAGCTTTAAATCAGCTGCAGCAGCTTTAAGCACAATGTTGATACCGTTCGCTTTGAACTTTGAGTGTCAAAGACAATATGATCCACCGTGCTTAGGTGTTTGAAGCATGCTGAAATTTGTGAGATAGCAGTCTGTGCATGAATTCTTCATCGAAAGGGTGATTCATAAGGACTGGGAAAAGGGAGTGTTGGAAATAATCACAGACTGAGTTTATTAGTGGAAAATAATCTTAAATTCTCATGCTTCTCATAACATAAAGCTTTGTTGAACTTTAATATTTACTAATTGCAGCTATTACAACATGTGAAGTCAAGAATGTGAGGAAATATTAGGGTAAGCTTTAGAAAACACACACAAGATAATAAACAGAAACATATATGCATATATGAATATAAACATGTGTGTATGCATGTACACGTGCCACACACACCATTTAAACACATGCCAAACTGGGAACAGTATTTACTTCTAAATAGTAAGTCCAATGGCCATATCAAATTGATAAATTAACTTAAAATTCAATAAAAAGTATTTGCTTAGCAAAATACTTTAGGTCTCTATGAATAGGGCATTCGTCCTGCTTGTAACCTCCCTGCTGGCCCTAATCCTGACCAATGACTCCTTCCATGGGATAACTCTCTCTTAGAGCAGGGCCGGATGTCAGACCTAGGAAGAAGCACAGAGATCAGTCAGGTTGGCCGCCATGTTCACCCATTACACACACACTCTATTTTGTCAGCTTAGCTGTTGTTGTGGCTCACTGAGTGAGCTTGGTTCTATGGCTCTGCTCCCTCTGGGAATGGCTTCCAGTGAGTCCAAGCAAAATCCATCCCAAAGCAGACCATCCTCTTCTGGGCTTTACCTCGTGGGAGATGTATCCTCTGCTGCCGGCAGGCCAGAGACAAGATGGGGCTGGTTCTACAGAGCAAACATGCTGGCTGCTCTCTTCCCCTGTGTTAGATGGCCCTGCTTTTCCTTTCTTTCTCAGAACCTGGTTGTCAGCTCATGGAGCAAAAGCATCTGCTCTTATTTTAAAATGAGCTACACAGTATTAGATTCAGCTTTTAAAAAGAAAGAAGGAAGAAAAATCTTGCGTTTGGGGCGGGGGGGGGGGGAAGCTTTTGTTTAATCAGATCAAGTCGGTGTCACAGGCTGAAAAAGGCCAGGAAATTCCAAGCAAAAGGCAGATACTTCATCTGCAGCTCAACTCCGCCAGGCTGGCTTCGTTCTTTCACCTGTCTGCAAACAGCAGATAAACACCAGAAAAACTCTGACTTTTTTTTTTTTTTTTTTTTTGGTCATGTCAATTCATGTCGTAACCTTGGCATTGCTCTCTCTTTTAATTTAATAAGAATATGAGATTAGACCTATCCTGTTCTCCTATTTCTCATTTGTGCTGAACAAGCACTTTTGGCACTCGCTAGTCAAATCACTGGCATGTTGCTCCGTGCCTTAGAATGTCTGGCTACGGAGGAAAGTGTCCTGACCTGCCATCTATCTCTAAAGCCTGAGAGAGAAATCATTCCAGCATTCCTGCCCTAAGTCCATGTATATAAATCTATACTAAATGACCCATCTGGTGCTCTAAAGCTAACTCAAAACCAGGAGGAACAAAAAAGGGACGCGGGGGGGGGGGGGGAAGGGAAGAATAACAAAGGCCCACAAGAAGAAAGGGGGCTAAATCTCCTGCTTTGTGGTCAGCCGTGGGCGCTGGGTTTTATGAGTGAGATGAGGAATGTCTGCGGCTCCCCTGTGAATGTGGAAAGTGTTCATTTTTCAATCTGAGTGCTTCGAAGTTCTCCACATTTTTAGAGTTGTACATAATAAAATTATGGCACCTGCCTCAGACAGCACAGCTCGCCTCATGGAGAACTTGGAAAACAAAATGATCACTTGGACCAGCTGAGAACAAAGAGAAAAAATGAAACTGACAGAGAGATAGTCTTGCCCCGTTATGACTGTCAGTCATCACCAAAGAACGGACCCGCCAAGGAATTTGAGAGAATTACAGCTTTAGTGAGACAGAGTGTCCTCAGTAACTGACCCTACTTCAGGATCCTGTCAATCAGTCAGGACTTATTGAGGACCAATGTACTTCACCTACTACAAAGGTAACTTATAGAAGCTGCTCTCAGTGTGCTCCTCAACGAATTTGAATACGGCTTCACGGGATACAGAGCGTGAGAGAGTACAAAAGAAGCCACCAGGACTTAGAAATCAGTGTGTCAAAACTGGCCAACATAACTCAGCGTCCATTCCTGAGGTGGATACATCCATATCTGAGCTACACAAAGTTGGTTTTCAATGTCACCTTGCTTATGTTTTCAACAAAATTACCCAAATGTCCGTCCTGTGTCTGTCTCTGGTAGATGTAGATGTCTTAGGAAGCCCACAGAATACTGTGTTATACTTTTTAGCTCCCACACAAGTGTGCAGCCCCATGACATCATAACACTGAGGGAATAACACCTAGTTGCTATCTACAGATATGGTTTAAACGTGCTCCCTAAAATTTCATGTGGAGAGCTTGGCTCCTAGTTTGGTGGCACAGAGCTAGTCTGGAACTTTAAGAGATGGACCCTGATGGGAGATCCTGAGGTCAAGGAGACTATGCCCTGAGCTGAGACTGTATTTTGAGGCCCCATTGCTCTTGCTTGCATCCCCCATAAGGCTCTTCTAAGAGCCAGTTCTTCATGTTGTTTCTGGACTTGCCACCTCAACAACAGTAAGCCTGGCAACTGAGATGGCTAATGTTGATTGCCAACTCAGCAGGACCTAGGATGCCGGAAGAGGTTGCTTCTAAGCATTCATGTGAGAGATTATCTAGATATTAAATGAGGTGAGAAGATTCACTCGAGATTTGGGTGGAACCATTCTTAGAACTTTGGTTCTGGACTGGATGCAAAGGATACACGGGCTGAAAATTAGCATCTATCTCTCTTGGGTCCTGGCTGCAGGTGCAGTGTGACACTGCCTCATGCCGCTGTTGACTTCCCGCAGTAGGACAGGCTGTGCCTTTCAACCAAAAGATCCACACACACACACACACAACTTCTCTTTTTGTTTTCTTTCAATACAGGGTTTTTCTGTGTAACCGCCCTAGTTGTCCTGGAACTAGCTCTTGCAGACCAGGCTGGCCTCGAACTCACAGAGATCCGCTTGCCTCTGCCTCCTGCGTGCTGGGATTCAATGCATGCACCACCAACACCCAGTTAAGAAACCCTTTCTTTCTTAAATTGCTTCACCTGGAGTACTTTTTATTACAGAATATAAAATCAACTGATAGAGTAAGTAAATCTATTTTCTTTATAAATGTAGCTTAAGTGTTTTGCTATAGTAATAAGAAATGAATGAATACAAAGGTGATGACGAGGGTATAACAAGGGCCAAATTGGAGCAACAGGCAGGACATCTGAATGGAGGAAGGGGGAAATGTCAGTAGACTCCATAAGTCACTGGTGCTAAACCTTTCAAATGCTGAGACCCTTTAATATGCAGTTTTGACCCCCAACTATAAAATCGTTTTTGTTGTTTACTTCATGACTGTAATTTTGCTGCTGTTATGAATTGTGATGCAGGAGTTTTTGGAAATAGAGGTTTGTCAAATGGGTCACGACTCATAGGTGGAGAGCTGTTGTCTTAGATGACCGTGGGGCAGAGTAATCTATGACTTACAGGCCTGCCCCCCACAAAGAACAACATATGGCGCTGAAAGTACCCTGACCAGGTATCAACCTTGTTGAGTTCAGTCTTCTCATTAGCAGCGACTACCATGGATTTGTGTTAGAGAATAGGCTCCTAACATCTTTCCCCAGGGAGCAGACTGTCCTGAGGAAGTGTTCAGAAACCATTCCCACCCTGTCTTCTGAAGAACAGTGTGAAGACAACAGAGAGAAAGGCATCATGTCTTTACAATGCCATGACAGGACGCACTCGGGGGGCAGTGTGATGGCTGCTGGGGGATGATAAATAGCGGAGTCCTTGGGTGGGGGGTCAGCATCTTTAAATTCAACACAGCATTAGATGTACAAGGCAGGATATTCAAAAGTTCATATGGCTGAACACACAAACGAGATTGTTTTGGATCATTCAGTGTCTGAGGGAGAATTATTCATTCAAGTTCTCATAAATTAGAGTTCTTCTTTTTGGCAACTGAGAAAACTTTCTTAAGGAAATAGAAGAGACATCTACTCAGTTTGGACGGGCTCATGTGTTCTTTTCTAAAGCTGGCTCAAAACTCGAAACTCCAAGAGCAAAAGAAAGCTTAAGTTCTTTACGAATCTGTGTCTTTTACTCTCCTGATTTACAGTATGTGCAAAAACAAATCCTGCCTGAGATGCTGGGAACTAAAGCATAAAAAGAACAAGAATTTACCTGCAGATTCTTACCAAGTGAAGACAAATAGTGAGATTTTCCTCTATTATGAAATACCTTTTAATGACTTGGCAACTTATTCCTTTCAAAATGTCACTTGTGTATAGATTTTTCTCTCACTAAACACATATTTTCCTTTTTACATTCTCTTCGATACTTTTTCCAATGACTTCAAAATTCAGAAAACAATGAAAGCTTTGCCCTATTCTTATATAGAACAAAACAGAATTTTCCTTAGTGACCTCTCTCTCTCTCTCTTTCATCTCCTAAAAGGTGATATAAGATCTATTCAAATTAGAACTTTTCTTAGCCGAACAAAAACAAACAAACCAAAAGATTATTCACTTGGCTCCTCCATCTCCCAAGTCACTCTTATCCTGTTTTACTTCTGAATCATCCAGACACTTCTTTTTAAAAAAAATATGCATTTAAAATTTAATATGTTCTACTTTCCTTGATGAGTTTAATTCAAAGTAAAAGAAATAGCTGTGATTTCTTTGTTCAGTTGATGAATGTAGTTCATGCACTGTATGAAGTTTCACAAAGATACCACAGGCAACATTTCCTGGAATCTGATTTTTCTTAGCACAGGCTTTCTTTTAAATGAGCATCAACGAACGCATTCTCGTTCAATTACAATTCCTCATGTCGACAGAGAAACAGAACCATAAAACCCAACTTCCAGTATCTTCAGAACGGTTTCCACACTGGTATTGTCTGCAGCTTAACAGGAAACAGTATCTTCTCCCTAATGCAGGGGCTTTAGACAGAGCGTGTTCAGAGGCTGGCACATTATAGGCACTTGACATATAAGTTCCTTTGCTTTCATCTATTTGTGTATCTTGCTACATAATTGATGAATTATTGGTGTAAGACATAGTCATTCTAGTTTAGCACAATTACAAGTGATTTCCTGGTAAGTGCATTGCAGTGAGTACAGATTGCAGATCTGAGTTAATTTCCACTAAGGCATTTTACATTTGTATTGTCTAGGTCTAATTTTCTGACTATGCTTTTGTGCACCTAAGATTCTAATTGCCCCAACATTTTGTGTCTATTTGGACACAAAGCAGTGGATGTCTTTAAGCCAGAGCAAGTAATGGGAGGAGAATTTTGGGATGGGGGAGTGAGACAATTGTACTGAAAAGTAGACTGGGATCATAATTTTCACCTTAAAAATAAGACAACAGTCTAGGAAAGGGGAAAGAGCTTAGTGCTTTCTGAAAATAGATGTACAATAGTAAAAAGACAGGCTCTGGGATCCCAATCAGAAGACATCTCACTATTACAGATACAGTAAAAACACACTGAGCCCCCAAAATATGACACTGAATTTCCCTTGGGCATGCGGCACTAAAGTAAGGCTTATGGGAAAAAGATGCTACTTGCATTGACTTTGCTTGTCATCACTGTGACAAATGCCTGCGAGGAACATTTTAAAAAGAGGGAAGATTTATCTTGGCACACAGTGAAAGAGTTCCCATCCATGGTCTTTGGCATTATCTCTGGGTCTGTTTTAAGTACCACTTCATAGTAAAGATGTTCTACTTATTGGATTTAACTTTTAGATCTCTGTAAATTGTGCCCAGGAAACAGAGAAAATGAGACAAAGGGGTTTAGGACAGGATGCATGCTGTAACTCAAAAACACATCCCTAGTGGCCTGCTATATCCCACTTGACTTCTCTGAACAGCTCCACCACTGCCCAGGAATGCTATTAAATTATGGATCCACTTGTGCCCCTTACCATGAGGCAGCTGCTCCCTTAGGTTGTTTTGTGGAACCGAAGAAACTCAACTCATTGGATTTACTATTAGTTCTCTGTAAATTACATGAGGCCAATTGCCCTCATCAAACATTTCTTTTTGTTCATTAGTTTATTTAAGTAGCATAACTAAGGGAGATGTATGCGAACTGCTCTAAGAAGCAGTCAGCGGCCTGGAAATCCCAAAGTCCTGACTTCCCACCTCTCTAAAATGTAGAGGTGGATCAAATAATGACACATTTCCCTTGGTGGCACACTAAGTGGATTTTGCTAAAGGCCTTTCTTCAGATAGACTTTTTTTCACTGTCTGATTCTTTAAGTCTTTTACTCTTCCCCGACCCCATGTCTCTTGATGTACATGTATGTGAGTAGGTTTCAGTTTTTAGACTGGGACAACCATATACGCGAGGGAGTTAAGGACCATGCAAGCGCAGACAGTGCTGTAAGAGCCGATCTTGAGAGAGTCACTTGGCTAGAATGAAAGATCATCCATTTCCATTTCGAATGTTAATCGGGAAGAGTTTATGTTCAAACTCTGTCAACATTGACTCGACCCTCCAGGGCATGTCCTTTATTTGCATTTTATCTCAAGTGTCGATGTTA
Source organism: Microtus obscurus (assembly GCA_963919715.1). NCBI lineage: Eukaryota > Metazoa > Chordata > Mammalia > Rodentia > Cricetidae > Microtus > Microtus obscurus. Next base: position 3,229,221 of record CAWTZC010001472.1, read on the forward strand.
AGCGTTTAACTAATAAATAAGAGATGTCCTTAGAACAGGTATTTTAAGATGTCTAATTAGAATCAGCCCTGATCTTGTTAAGCTGCAAGCCCCAACATTCCACCAGACAGAATACTCAACCTAAGCAATCGAGGGTTTCCTGAGTGAGTGTGCATTAATCGAGCCATAGCATTATCCCTTTCCATTTCTCTTGTCAAATGTACTGGGGACATAAAGCAGAGCCACTTGGCAGGTGGCCACACCGTGAAGCAGCAGGATGCCTTTGGCAGATTTATTCTACGCATTGCCAGACTTTTGCCATTTGGCTAGCCATCATGTTTCTTTCTCGATTGTTTCCTTTTATAAAACGTGCTTTATTCTCAACAGAATTAGGATTCATAGCTATAATTAGTATCATGTTGGTTATTGATAATTACACTGAAACATGAATTTATAAAATGTTACTTAAACACATGGAATTTTTTTCAGGAATTGAATTTCACATACAGTCATCTCTAATGGAAAGGAGGGAGGTAGGTTGGCACTAATCTGTACGTATTGCCAGTGTGTATGGTGTAAACCACATGTCTGCAAAGCATGTAAATCTTATTTTATATAAGGAAAAATATGCACATATAACAATACACACATATAACTACAAAGCAGATGAAGATTTCTTTTCCTTCTCTAAAGTAATCGAATTTAAACAAGATGGACATTTTCTCTCATGAAAACGTGCTTTGACTAATAGGGCTTTATGTTGAGTTCCCAAACTGAATTCTTAAGCCTTCTTTAAAAAATCATGTGCATTTTAAAAATTTAAAGTCCTGCTCTGAGACCTGAGCAAGAAAGGCCTTTCTATGAAGCCAATATTCTAAACAACTCTGGATATGATGTGACAGCAAAAGAATAATTCATTAAGAAAAACCCAGGAAGTGGGGCTGGTTGAGACACGCGCTCAGGGAAGGATCCTGAGGGATCCCTGAAGCCACAGAGGTCTCTCTCCCAGCCCTTCCCACTCTATCCCTTGTCCTCAAGACAAAGGTAAGGGCTAAGATGCATTTCAGTGGTAGAGCATTTGCTTGGCATTCATGAGGCCTTGAGTTTTAAAGAAAGGCAGTCGCGGTTGGTTAATTAACAGCAACAGCACAAATGGGCTGCGGAAGTGCCTTTGACATACACAGCTACCGATGAGATAATTTCATGCTTCTTCACTTTTGGGACAACATGGAAGCCCAACGTCAAGACAGTAGCATTTGCTGAACAGTGAGGGCCACTCTCTTGTATCCTTGAGGAAGGTTATGTTGTTTCTTCACAAGAGAGAAATCAAAAGATCAAACCACCCAGATACCGATAGAAGCTTCTTTTCTCCAGATCTTCAGCCTTAATATCACTCAGGTGCTAAAAACCCATAGTCTTGTCATCTTTATTGGGTTTCTTTATTTTATTTCATGTGTATGAGTGATTGGCTTGCATATACATGATTAAGCCCACGGAGGTTGGAAGAAAACATCAGATCTCGTGGAGCTAGAGAAACAGATAATTATGAGTGTGGGTGCTGGAAACCAACCAGTGCTCTCAATCACTGAGCCATCTCTCCAGCCCTCTATCAGGTCTCCAAAGAGGATTTTAGTAGTTTTAAAAGTATTTGATTTTTCTAGAGAATATGTAAGAAATCAGTTTGGAAACTGCAATACCCCATCTTACCATCTTTTATGCCATAGCTGTGCACCAAGGCACAGCACTAGTACAGTTTTGTTGTTGTTGTTGTTGTTGTTGTTGCTTTGCTTTTGTTGTTGTTGTTGTTGTTTGGTTTGGTTCTTTGAAATACAACAAAACTTTATTCTTATTTTATTTTATTCTTTTAAAAGCCTCATTATTAGAATCTGCACTAGATGGATCTCTTCATATCTAACCAAAATGGGAACTTCCTTCCTTCCTTCCTTCCTTCCTTCCTTCCTTCCTTCCTTCCTTCCTTCCTTCCTTCTTTTATTCCTTCCCTTTCCTTCTTTCTTTTAAGGATTTACATATTCTTTTTTAATTAAAATGTTTGCATACAATATATTTTGATTGTATTTTCTTTCTCTCAACGTCTTACAATCTTCCCCACCTTTATAATCATTCAATTTTATTACATCCCTTCTCTGTCTCTCTGTTTCTCTCTCTTTCAAAACAAAACAGAAAACAAACAAACAAAAAAGAAACAAAATCCAAAAAGGAAGAAACAAACAAGTAAAAAATTTCCCTAAAAAACAGAAAAAGAAAAATCAAAACAAACAGGCAAAATATCAATAAGACCACAAAAAAAAAAGGAAAAACTGCCAAAACAGAGCAAAATGAAACAAAAAGTCATTAAAAAAAAACTACTGAATATTTTTTTCTGACACTGGCTATGGATAAACACTGCTTCAAAATGAAAGTGTCCCATGAGACACATCCATTAAGCAACAAGATAAAGAACTTGCCAAATCATTCCTTGAATGGCATGAATCCAGAAGAATTGTTACATAATGAAATATGATTTCCTGTTAATACAGCATTCATTTTCTATGTGTATGAATGCCTCATCTGAAAATATGTAGATGTACCACATTCATGTCTGCTATGCTTGGAAGTCAGAAGTGGTTTTCAGATCCCCTGGAACTAGAGCTATAACTCATATGAATCACCATATGGATTCAAGGAATCAAACCCAGGTCCTTTAGAAGAACAATGGGTGTTCTTAAGCACTAAGCCATCTCTCCAGCCCAGCACATATTTTTAAAGAAGTATTTTTAATTTTAATTACATGTCTATCTTTGTATGAGTGTGGGTATGTGCACGTGGGTACAGCACATGAGTACCAGTGTTGGTGAAAGGAAGACATCAGAGTCACTGGAGGAATCCTTACAGGTAATGTAGGTGCTGGAACCAAACTGTGGCCCTCAGCAAGAGCATCAAATCCTCTTAATTGCTGAGCTGTCTATCGAGGCCCAGGGAAAAGGTAGAAAGACATTTTTATGTGACTCAAAAGTCCTATGTTGGTCAGTAATATTCTTAAAATATGACTCAATTTCTTTATAATATTTAGTAATAGCTGGTTCAATTTATTTCCTTATCATAACGTATATGTTTTAACACACATTATGATCATGAAATCTGCAAATCTCACATCTATTCTCAAAGAATTTTTATTTAAGCATCTATTCTGTTACCCTGTTACCACTTTCAGAAACATAACAACACTCCATTAACATGACATTCCCATTGACAAGTTCAAACTGCGAAGGGAACATTATTTCCGTGGTTTATGTTTTGCCTTATTTACACATAGTGATTCTTCTCAGCTGTCTTTTCCATAGCTGTTATAGGGCATAGGGATAGTAGGAATGGAGATGTGAAGGTCAGACTGACAAGGCTCAAAATACGGCATCACCACATAATGACATTTTTACAGTGATGTTCCACTGTTTCCTTTAATAAAGAAGAGAGTGGACCTGCAATGAGAAAATCCAGTAATGCATCTCAACAGAGAAAAATCAATAGAGACTCAACTATCTAGACTAAACCACATCAAAAGGAAGCATTTTCTTATAGAAATATAAGGTAATTCTTGAAGAACAAATAGAAATCTCTATGAGGTATATTTCAATATCAATCATGGAGATAGTTACCTAAAAAAAGAGAGAGATGATTATTTTAAAGACATGATAAAAACACACAAACACATATACATGAAACTGGTGGAGAATAGTTGATTAAAAATAATTCACTATGGTCATTCTGTTAGTCCAAGAAATTTTGGATACTGTGACATCCAAAAGCAAAGTGAATGACAATATTTCTGGACTTCATATGTCTATATCTTACTTCAAGACAGTATGAAAGAAAAAGTTTCAAATGGCAATCTTTTTACATGTTTGCAACCCTCTGTCTTTGGGCCTCTTCTATTTCAAGGTGCCTTGTAGAGACCTCTGACAACAGCCAGAAGGAGGTATCTAGTCTGTATTTGCCACTCTGCCTATTCCTTAATACCCAGTGAGTCTGGGGCAGCTGGCTGCCAGAAAATAATAATCAAAACTCATTGATATAATGTTGGAAAGAATAAACTATAACACAGATGAGCAGTAGATTTCATTTTGGAATAAATAAAACTTCAAGTGACATTTGGGAAGAACTAACAGAATTATATCACATCCATCTTGGAAACTTTTTTTTTTTTTTTTTTTTTTGGTTTTTCGAGACAGGGTTTCTCTGTGGCTTTGGAGCCTGTCCTGGAACTAGCTCTGTAGACCAGGCTGGTCTCGAACTCACAGAGATCCGCCTGCCTCTGCCTCCCGAGTGCTGGGATTAAAGGCGTGCGCCACCATCACCCGGCTATCTTGGAAACTTTTATATCATTCAGTTCATGGCATGTTTATAGCGCAGAGACCTCTACTAGAAGCTTTCTATCATTATCATTCATTATTTACTGTCATCACCATTGTTATCTTAAAATGCCCTTCAAATGATGGTAAACAATTTCTATAAGTGAAGTATTTTTTAAGTGCTTATACACACCATCCCACTATGGCCTTGCTCAGCTCTTCGGTCTCTGTGAACATAGTTAAAGGAGTTTAAAAGAGACACCGTGTACCGTGTAGGAATCAGGAAAGATTTATTACAGACTAACACAGGCACTCTCAAGGGTGAGAGTATATAACAACTTAAGGGCCCGTGGAAGAGGAAATTGCTCTTGTGGCTAGAATGGCACACATGTCACTATGAAGAAGAATGCTCTCACGGAGAGAGTGGTCAAAAGCCAAAGAGACCTCAGGTTGACCCACAGTATGGTAGGCTGTACAGGGCATCCTAAAGTCTCTGAGCAGACAGCTTTCTTGAGGCTGTTTTCCTGTCCAAATGCTCGAAGGCCCTAGTTGGATTAGCTCTTAGGGAGGGACAGTGGTAGGTTGTTTTTCTTCATGGGAAAGCCCATGGTGGAGATCCCACAATCTAGAATGCCAGTTTCTATCCAGGGCCATAGATAGGTCCCATTCTTTTGACCAAAAATATACAACATAGAAAAATTGTAAAGAGTTTTTAAAAGGAAAGTAAAAATAAATCTATAAAAAACAGCCATTTGGGGAGTGATGAGATGTCTCAGTAGGCAGACACTTGCAGCCAAGCCTGATGACTTGAGTTCAGTCCTAGAGAGCCATGTGAAAAAGAGAGAGTCAGCTCATACAAGCTGTCCTCTGACCACCACACACATCACAGCACTTAAAGATCCATATATCCACGCAATTAATTAACCAGTTGATCAATAAGTAAAATGAATAAAAATTATTTTCATAGTATAGCTATACTTTACTAGTAGAAATTAGCCTTCTAACGGTCTTCAGCCACACTCTGCCACCTTTATCCCCTTTGTTTTATGTTGTTTGAAATCTTCAGGGAGACTAATAGTGGTGCTTCCTCCCTTTTTTCATAGTTCACCATTTTTCACTTATAAAATGGTTGTCACCAGGGATGTAGGAGAAAGGACTGGGAGTTCATTATGAGGGGCAGATCTATCTCTAGTGCCCTTCAGCGATCTTCAGCTTGTGTATTTCTCACTGGCTATCCAACACTACCATGGATTTCCAGTGCAAATCTATCCTTAGGTTTATTTTGTTGGAAATTATTATAATGTTCCACAATTCACTAATAATAACATTTAGTGGCTTCTCTGATGAATGCAAGTGGGTAGAAGGCTCTTTAGAAGAGATGATCAAAAACAAAAGCATTTTAACTTGCCTTCATAATATCAAAAAAAAAATCCCTTAAAATTCTTGTATTTATATTCTAAGTAAAATCTGGTGTGTCTTCCCGGAGCTTGCCATCTCAGTCTTCCTTCTATAATAAGTGCTATTTCACATCAGTATGAAGGTAGAATTACAAAGATGTATTTTACAGAAAAAGACAACAGAGAAACTGGTATAATGAACTGCGTCTAGAAGAATTGGAATGATGCTGTATTCAGATTAGTTTTTATATTTGCTTCGATTTTCTTGTTCCCATTTGAAGCTATGCTGTGCAGATGTTCTGCTTATGCTGCAATGTATATTGTGTCTGCAATCAGAAAACACCGTCCTTTAAACCATCTATTTTCAGACTTGGTAGAGTTCTGCTTTTTTGAAAGCCTGAGTCATTCAATTTACTTTTGTATTTAAGTAAACCCCGTCAATATGGGAATTGCACAGCCTAAAAGCTATCCAGAGTGTATACATATTTGTGTTATTTCAACATCATAGTCTCATCTATACTCACTAGATGATACACTGGACATAAAGAAATCAAACCAAACACAATGTTGAGGACCAGATTTCTAAGAAAAAGGAATACAATCTGTTTTAGTTTTGATTCCAATAAAATCATTGTCATTAATCTTATTCATTCATTTCCTTATGCATATTTTAAGAGAACCCTCAAAAAAACCATCTAGACAAGCTTATCTTACCATGTACTAGTTAGAAATAAAGGAAACCAATGTCTCTATTACCTAGCTAATCCCATTAAATGGTGCATTTTAAATTACTAAACGTATTTTAATCATGAGAATAAAAAATGCTTATATTTCCTCCTTCTATACAGTTTTGGGGAGGCAGTTGTTTAGCCTTCAGCTGTCAAACATTGCAATGTTCATTTAGCTGATAATTGTTATACATTTCATGTCATGTGACTGACCATCCAGGCTCAACAATAGTCAAATTGATCACCCTGATGACATGAGTCACAAGACAAAATAACATGGCAATGTTAAATGAAGAAAAATCTGTCTGTTCTTCAGTTATGTACACATTACAGAGCATGAGACACACAATCTTTAGACCTTGTAATGTTCATCCTTAAAATGACATTGACCCATTCTGCCTTCCAGTTTGGTTAGATTTATCTCTAGGTGTACCCTGAGCATTCTGCCATGCTAGAGGAGGGGTTCTCAATCTTCTTAACTATGTGACTCATTAATACAGTTCCGCATGTTGTGACCCACAACCATGAAATTATTTTCATTGCTACTTCATAACTATAATTTTACTACTGTTATGAATTATAATGTAGGTATTTGTGTTTTCTTAGGTGACCCCTGTGAAAGGGTCATTTGACCCTCAAAGGTGTTTGAGATGTTAGCAAGTCTGCTTAACTCCTCATCATTCTTTGTAGACTCAAATGTGAGTTGTGTTCATGACATAATTGTGCAGAGCATTGGGGATCCAGAGATGAAATTAGTTCCAAGCAGGACCAGCGTTTCCTAGAAACAAAGATCAGTACATATTAAAGGATGAATGAGTAGCAATGATATGGGAAACTTTTTCATAAAGAAGTGGGAATTTTTTGTTTGTCTGTTTTGTTTATAGAATTAACTTGTAGCTGTCTTTTGGAAACAAGGATAGGAGGATGAGGGAAGTAGATATTGTGGTTCTGTTCTGAGGAGTGAAGTGCAAGGCAGGACATGACAGGAGAAAAGTCTACTGTATGGAGGCCAAAAATGAACCTACAATGAATGTCCTCTAACAGGGAAAGCAATGTGTTTCTCTTTAGGCATTTTGCCTTGCTTATGAGAAGGGGAAATCATGCACAAATATATCATTAAAAATTTATTATAGTGTATTAATTATGCAGAGTGATAGGCTCCATTCAAGCATGTCATGTATTTTCACCATATTCTTTTGTCCTGTACTCTGTTCTCCTCCCTGACCCCTCCCACTGTTCTCCATCTTCTTCCCAAGCAGATCCCCTCCTCCTTTCATGTCAAAGGCAGCACTCAGCTGCAGTGCCTCGGCCATTGATGGTACATAACCATTTTCTCTATTCTTGTTACTTCTATTTTTTAATAACTGTCTTCAAATGTCATGGGAATTTTCAAAAATTGATCATACAGTTAGCTACTGTTTCAGACTCTTATTTCTGTCCCTCCAACCACACTCATCTTTAAAGTGTGTTTCTATTTTATCAAACTAAGAAAAAAATATTTGTGTGTGTGTATACATACATTGTATTATAAAAAGCAACTTCATTAATATATGCTGACTGAGAAACTGAATGGCCACTTGTAGAGGATTGATGTTAGACCCTTATCTCACTCTACCAAAAGAAATTACTATCTAAAACTTAATTTGAAACTGTTAGAGTAAGCTTTAAAGGATATCTTCTACCGGAAGACAAAAGACATCATCAGTCATATCTGGCTATAAACTCACAGAGCTACAATGACTGGCCTGGCAAACAGGCTCACCAGTACAGTAGAGGCATGATCATCAGGGAATGAGCAATTGGTTTTTGGTTAGATTTAAGTCCCACTCCACAGGAAAAAGTCCGTACCTGGGACCATTATTGGTTTAAGAACCCGTGGCTGGACAGATCATAGTCACTAGAGAAAATCTAATACTGAATGTTGCTAAGTGGACATAGTATTAACTCACCTTCTAGTTGGTGTTTATCATTAGCTCAGTGCATCTCTTACCTCTCATCTCAGAAGCAATGGTGATTGACACAGAGATTCATAGCTGCCGATGGTACTGAGACTGATAGAGTGCAGAAGGCTCAGCCCGAAAGGGCCATCGTGGAAGAGGGAGTGGAAAGAGTGTAAGAGCCAGAGGCAGTAGATAACTACAAGGAAATGTCATGAAGACTCAGCAGAGCAGCTGCACCTATGAGCTCACAATAGTCGTGACAGCGTGTACAAATGTGTGCTAGCTCAAGACAGTCCAAATCCCAGAATGGAAGGGAATGGGAGCACACAATCCCTCTTCTCCCAGTGGAGTAATTGGCAATTGTTAGCTGCTGGGAGAGAAAGGGTCAGTTTTCTCTAAAGGTGTAGATCTGGTGAGTCAACAATGTGCCAATAGAAAATCACATATCCACGAATATCTGAGACAGGACTATTTGATCTGGAAGGATTTGTTTGTTTGTTTGTTGATTTTTTTTAAAGGGACAAAATGTAGAATGGATAGGGAAGGGAGGCTGGAACTAAAAAGAGCTGGGGCTGAAGATGACCAAAACCACTTTGAAATGTAAAACTCTCAAAGAACTAATATAAATGTAGAAGGTAAATTTAAAAAAAAAAGAATTATAGTATGAACATAGGGAAGTGTCTCAGGGTATTAGCACAGAGTTCCTGGGCACAATTTCAAAATTAGAGAGAGCAAGCAAGAGTTGTTAGCTGAGGTTCCATCCTTTGTTTCTCTATCAGGAAGCAGGTAGAGCAGAGGGAACCTACAGAGTGAAGTGGGCTTTACTACCTGAGTAGACAGGAAATACAAACAGCCAAGAGCATTATCAAAATCAAGCCTGTTCATTTGGCTACCAAGTAAATGAAATCTACATTGATATTCCATTTTACCTTAGTTGGAATGGATATTAGCAAAGCTGTTGCTGAAGATTTGGAGGAAACAGAGCCTTTATGTATTGGTAGAGATTTAAGATACTGGAGCCAGTGTGGATCATATGTAGAAGCTTCTCCGAACACCGAAGGTAGAACTGCTGTAGCATCCAGATACCCCATTTCCAATTAAACATATGTAGCCCATTTCCATTTATGAAAATGGAGTTAAATATAAAAGGGAGTGTGTGTGTGTTTCCTGTGGCATTCACAACATCAAGGCGTAGGAGCAGCCTAGGTACAGTCAATAGACAGATGAAGAATGTGGTGTGTGAACAATAGAATTATTCACTCATGAATAAGAAGATCCTGTCACTTTCAGGAAAAAGGGTGGAAGTGGAAGACCTTATATTACGTGAAATAGTAATGAGTCCAATATGTTTTCGTTCACACATGAAAACAAAGACCTAGAATTAGAACAGGCACTATTAAGAACTAGAAAGGAAGCCAGTGAGAAGTTGGGAGAGGGTAGAGAATGGGTAGACATGATGGAGGCATGATGTGTTTATATACTGGAAACTCTCAGCAAATCCCATTTGTTCAGTGATGTGGGAGTGTCATATCAATCTGTTGATTTCATTGGTTAAAATAAAGAAACTGCTTGGCTGGTCCTGGTAGGTTAAAACATAGGTGGGAGGAGTAAACAGAATAGTATGCGGACAGGAAGAGGAAGTGAGCTCAGAATGCACGCAGCTCCGCTCAGAGACGCCATGCTCCTGTCTAGCAGGCAGATGGGATAGCTCTGCTCTCTGAGGCACTCGAGATGAAGCTCCAACCCAGGATGGATGTAGGCTAGAATCTTCTCAGTAAGCGCACCTTGGGGTGCTTACTCACATTATTAGAAATGGGTTAGTCCAGGTGCAAGAGTTAGCCAAGAAGAGACTAGAAATAATGGGCCAAGCAATGTTTAAATGAATACAGTTTGTGTGTTGTTATTTCGGGCATAAGCTAGCCAGGCGGCCCGAGGTGTTGGGGACGCAACCCTGGCGCCCCCAATTTCAACAGTTCAGTAACGATAACAAACTACAATGTGTCAGAAAATAGCAATTTACATATTTATAATATATGTGTGTGTATATATATACTTATGATTTAGAATTTGGAATGGCATCCTGACTTGATTTGGTTGTACTTACTGTTTAAAGTTACAGGGTATTTCAGTAAGACCTATTTGCTAAGTGACTATCAGAAAATACTAAACACACCTATTCTCTTTTGAAAGTTACTAACTTATCAGTAAGTTAGTAAGAAAGTTACTAACTTATCAGTAGCTTTAACATGTCATTAGAAGAATCAACTCTATGAGCAAGTATCTAATGATCACTTTCTTCCAACTAAGCCTCTATATTGTATACAAATCACTGTGAGAGCTTCCTTAAGCAGTTCGAATGCATAAGTGCTTAGTCAGGGTTGAGAATGCCACATTGCAAGCAAAAGATACCGTGCTTGTGGTGTGATCATTAATTACTCAGTAAGGAAGGCAAGACGTGGTCGAATGCAGTGTTGTAAGAAGAGAGGCTAAGGTATGATACTAAAGTGCTCAGAGTCACAGACTCCAAGGTCAGGATCCCTGGCCTCCACTGCACCTTCAATGAATTATTTCAGAATCTTCAGCCCTGTATCAGAGTAGTTCATAAAACCCAACAAACCCTTGTGCTTCCAAATCGCCCCAACTCTTATGTAGCAGCTAGAATGGCTCATCTATTTAACTTATGAAGATAATTGCTGTGGGATATCAATAATGAATAAAGTGTGACCTTGGCATTCCCTGACGGCTTGCGTTTCTCTTATATTACATTTATTGTAAAATTTTGATTCTTCCAGTGAATTTCAGGTTTCTCAAGGTAAAGACCCTAGACAGTACTTTCTGTGCCCTCAGGATGCCCACCAATGCCTACATAAAGGAATTGCTTACAAATATCTGTGGGGGTACTCTCTGAACCCCTCGCACTCCTCAGATACAACTCTGACTGCTGTAGCTGTCTGTTCCTCTTTGCTTGACTTTTGACCATAACTTCCTCCTTCACCCAGGTTACATGGATGAAAGTTTAAAATAGCCAAAACTTAAGTGCTTCATGTTTGCTGATACCCTCCCAGCTGCGCGTCACCTCTTTGATCTATTTCCTTTTGCGTCCACATCTGTTGTCCATCTTAATAGAAAGTGTCTTTCGGGGTTTGAACTGCTACTCTCTTTCAGCAACAGGCTTTTGTCCAGAGGATCCCGGCATGGGGCAGCTGACTTGAGAAGATTTCATAGGGGCTGTGGGAAGGTAAAGAGAGACTTTCTAAAGAATGGGTGGTATACTTGTTTCAGTATCATCCTGTGGAGTTGGGAAGATATTCCTGAAGGAATACTATGGTCCGTGGGATTGTGGTTTGAAAGATTTACACTTGATTGGGCTTTCTTAGGCTTCAAGAGCACAGAATGAATGGTTACAAGAGAGGCGAAATGCCTGAAAAATAATTCCAGGTTTGTGATCAGAGTGAAACAGGATTGTCCAAAACAACTCTTCACACTTGTGTAACATGAATAATGTAATAAACTGTATGTAGCAAGTATTCATGCCTGCATACATGTATAAAACATGAGAGATAAACGAGAGGAATTAGACATTCAAGTAACCAATTTGTCTGCTGTTTCAGAAGAAAATGAACCATGTAACCAGCTAAAATATTTACTTCCCAAATTAATTGCTAATGTGTTAATAAATATTTTATCCAATTTCTGGAAGTTTAACAAATTGATTCTCAACTTTTGCTTTGACTTCTTTTGTTGCCAATTTCCTAAAAGCATATGACACATCCGTTTTTAAACTGTATGTATGTTTAGAGTTGTTTTTTTTTATGGGGATTGTAGTCATGGCATGACTTATAACACCTGTGTCTAGGAATTTTGTGTACTGTAATACACATTTTTTTTCCCAAAATAATATACTTTTATTTAATGATGAACAAATGAACAGAAAATGAGAAAGAAAACTGCACTGTTGTTGAAATATACTTAGAAAAGAGTACATTTAGCTTTATATGTTTCCATTGGTTTCTTTTTTTTTTTTTTTTTTTTTTGTCAAAGCCTCCGTTTATTAGGGACAGGGTAACAACTTATATACCCCCTGAATGAGGGCTTGGGGAGCAGGGCACAGGAGCATGGAATCTGGCCACGTGGTCCCAGTCATGTAACCTACATCCGGTCAGGTAGGCCAAGAAGTCAGGAGTTGCCACACCTAGTTCCCTGGATAGCTGGAATTTAAGGCAGTTCCGCTATCAGATTAGGTTCGTTAGCAATTAGCGAATAGCTAATTGGGTGTGGGGCAGGTTTTGCCAGTAGGACTATTCTTAACATAATTATGGGTTTGGGGTTCCCTGCAGGCTCCCCAAGGTGATGGTTTCTGTAACAATCTTTAGGGGGGGAAACGGCTCCCAACATATTCCTCCTTTCTTATATAAAGGCAAGTAGTTATAAGTGGAGGGCACCAAGACAGAGTCAACCATGGTGTCAGATCTAAAGGAGAAGGGACTGGGACAAGGAGAGACCCTCCTCTCGACTGGTGAAGCAATTTACCTCTCCTGGGAACAGAGGGGTGCCTTATGAGTAGCATTAGTTTCTTGGAGCTTCTCAAATAAAAGGTATCTAGTAGGATTAAAGTAAGCAGATCACAGGGCACCCTGTCTTAGGCTATGTGGAGAGCGCCCTCGTACCTAAAAACCATGCCATGTTGAGCCGGCCTGTACGGCCTCTGTATGGTTTGAAATTCAGGTGAGGATCCACACTAACTCCCGTCATTGGGCCCCTGTGTCTATCATTAATGAAAAATCTGTGAGGTGCTCCTTAAACAAAAGATATGATATAATTTTGGCACCAATAACTCCATCTCCAGACAAGAAGAAACGGGCACCTTCCAAACCCAGTATTCACCTTTTAGTCTGGCCCATGGTATGTCCTCCTTCCTAAATGCCTACTCCACAAAAAGTTACGTGTGCTTGCCTGCCATCAATTAGGGAGGTGAAAAAAGGATCAAAATCTAAAATTCTTAGGATATGTTTATGCTTTTTTCACAGAAAGAAAATAAAAGCGGGGCCTGATGTCGAGGCTGCGCTGCGGACACAGAGGAGTTCCTGAGGCGATTGCAGAGAGGTCCTTAGTCTGGCTTTTCCTGCCCCCAAGGAGAGGAGTCCCTGATAACAGAACCTGCTGCTCCACTCTACAGGGTGTCAATTCTGCCTCCTGAGTCCAGGGAGACCCGGCTGAGATAATGCCAGGATGTGCTTCAGATAGCTGAATCCAGCTCACCTCACTCAGTAATCCCACCGGCCCTGAAGCACAAGTGCTAAACTGCTTCTGCAGCTTGAACTCTGGTCTGCTTTGGAGCTGAGATGCAGACTGGACATCAGACTGTTTTAATCTCTGGGACACAGAACTCATTTTAATTAAAATACTAACCTCTTCACTTAAGAAGGGGAAAGATTGGGGTTCCTGTGACTGTTGCTCAGAGTCTGGAAATGGTGGTATTTGACAACAATGTATGTCATTGTACTCTTACTGAAATTGATCTAATGATATTTGTAACTGCTTATAGATGTTGGGAAAGGTTTGACACATGCTGTAAAGTGTTTGGGTTCAATGCATATGTAATACACATTTTTTTGAGGTTGCGTCACAGTATAAGAGAGTTTTTTCATTTATGAAAATCCACAAGATCATTTGTTAACAAACAAACAAACTCCTACTAACACTGTCTTGCTGTATTAGCTTGTTTGGAGATGGGGATCTCACTATGAGTCCTGTGAAGACTTCGAACTCACAACCCTCCTGCCTTTCTATCCGTGAGAGCTGAGAATGCAGGTGTGCAGCACCATGTCCAGTTTTGCATTAACATGTCTTGAGAAGATACTTGATATGCTTTCAAAAACTATTTATTGGCCTTTGAAGTCCCAAATGTTACAGGTTACCCACAGAATCTTTTGAGAACGCCTCTACTAGATTCCTTAATGTTTTAATAGATTCTATCACTAATAATTCTAATGATGTATCCGTTTTTCCTATTTCCCAAGCAAGACTTGTATGTTCATTAGCAATTGATCACATGGATTTTCATACATGAAAAAGCTCTCTTACTCCATCCAGCCACCTCAAAAATGTGTGTTACAGTACATGAAACTACTAGGCGTAGGTATTAAGAATAAATCATGTCATTACCATGGCCACCATTGAAAACCAGCTCAAAGCTTACATATATTTAAAAGACCTATGTGTCATATGTTTTTACAAACATATGAGCAGCAAAAGAGGTCAAAGGAGAAGTTGAGGATCTATTTGTTAAAATTTCTATCACTCCAGAAATTGCAAAAATACTCAGTTTCTACCACCAAATCATGGACCTTAATATAACCAGTTTTGTAGTACTATAACGAGGTACACATGTTTAGGTTTCAGTGTAGTTTAGTGTGTTCCTTCCAGCTACTATGTACGAACACTTCAAAGTACTTGGTGCTGAATGATGAAGACTCCGTGTCTTATTGATTTGGTTGCTAGAAAACTAGGGAATTTTAATTTTCTGTGAACTGGTGGCATTTGAGAAACACATGTGGAAAGGCTCAAACAAGTTTTATACAGAGGTACATGAACATATGTGTATTGATTGAACAAGATAAAATCTCCAGGTTGCTTTTTTTACGGATATTTTTTCTGCTTATCACACACTAGGGAACTAAGGTATGCTGTGACTGTTTTCAAAATGTCAGATGGAAAATTGTGGAGGCTGTATAATCAATGCAAAATACAGTAAGACCCTTCCTTATACTTCAGTGAAATCATATTACAAAAGAAATTGTATCTCTGAGAATAGAATACTGTGGGTTTTTTTAAACTTTCTTTTTGCAAAAGAGAGAAAAAAAAGAACCTTGTCTAAAACAGAAGGGAAGGTTCTGTGGTGTTAACTATGACCCGCTGAAGGCCCATGCTGAGAGCAAAACAAGCTTTAAGCACAGTGTAAATGCAGGGTGATCGGAGCTTCTTGCAGGTCTGTGGGGCTCCGTGTGCTAAGTTCAGGGTTAGGGTTCTCTTCTGCATTGCTTTTATAAAAACAAAAAACCTCAACATTGCAATGGAATAATTTCTGAAGCCACTAATGCGTTTCTCAAACTCAGCACAAATTAGTCTCACTGCTATTCTGTCCGCCATTGTATGGGCACACGCTCTACCCTACATTTGAAGATATTGATTTTTTTTTCTAGGAAACCCAAATTAGCCCCCAAACTCCATAAATCTTGAGGAAAGTCACAGACTGAGTCATACAAAATTTTGTAAAAATTCCGTATACATTTCACATTGGATAGTCTAAGCATTAAGGAAAGGGACTGTTAGATAGGGAAGCAGCAGCCTGGCAGGTTGACAAGAAGACCCCTGTGAAGAACTGGGTTGGATCTGCCTGAAAATGCAAGTGCTGCAGGGGATCAAAGGGACCGGGGAAGTTTTCTGTCAATGGACACTTTCTTTAACATTCAGAGGAACTCAAAGTCATCATCACCTGGGATTTTTGGAAGCACGGCTTTATGTGTGTTCACAGCCTGAAGGGCAATTGGCATTTAATTATGTAAGGCAGAGTTTCTTGTTGTCAGATTACCCAGTGATGGAAAGTTCAGTTGGGCAGTCATGAACCAGTTTTCCTAGGAAGGCAACGTGCCTAGGGTCCCCAGAGCACCTGGCAACTGAGCTGTGGAAATTGTTTCTTTATGGGTGGGATTTCCAAAGCTGCATTTTACCTGAAGGCTTTGTCAGTCTCTACGTCTAAATATATGAGGCTTTACAAACTACCCTGATTTCAAAGCAAAGGCAGTTTTTGATTGTTTTTCTCTTAAGACAAAGAAAAAAGCAGGAGTGCACACAGAAACACTTGGGATGTTGTGGCTGAATCAAGTCATTTACTCCCCCTCCCTTGTGCCTTCATGGAAATGGCTCTCTCTTTTTCTGTTTCCTCTCCTTTCTTTTTGTGTGGTTTTAGGTGAGATGGATGCTGGAGAGAAGGTAATTGAATCTTAATGCTATCAGAATTTTAATCAGCATCTGGCAAGTAATACTTGGGGAATACTAATCCTATATGCTGCAAAGATTAAAATGTTTCTCTTTAGAATAGCAATCATACAAATTATTCTGATTTCTACAGTGTTCTGCACATTTACGGTTCCAAGAACATTTCAGTCAGGGCTGAGCAATATGAGGAAATAGAATTATGGCTAGATTTTCCAGGACCTTCACATGTGCGACCAACTTTGTGGCTATGCCTGGAATCTGTTCCTGGCTCAGGATCAGATGCATACATAAACTCATACCACATTCCCATCCTATCTGCTTTCAAGAGTAATTCTTTACAAATGCTGGATGTCTGCTTCACGTTTTACTCATTTATTAACGATCCATGTAATCTGCAATTTTTCATACCTTAGGAGACTTTAAGTCTAGCTGTAGTTTTGCCTATCTTGTGTTTTGCTTTTAAATCTTTAAATCTTCTGGCATGCACTATGGTGAAATATCCAAATAGTGCTCCTAAACTTGACAATTTTTCACAAATTTACTAAGAAATATTGATTGATGTTACTTACTTATTTTTGGAACAGTGTCTTACTACTTAGTCCAGGCAGGCCACAAACTCACTATGTAACCCAGGCTGGTTTTAACATACAATGATCTTTCTGTCTTTGTTTCGTGAGTGCTGAGATTGCTCATGTGTGCCACCATGACTGTTAATACAAACATGCATTTTAAATCACATTCTTAATGGGTCAGAGGTGAACACATAAAGAGTGAGTAAATGGGCAAGGAGTGATCTTCCTTAGTTACTCTGCTCCCAACACTGTTGGCTAAATTTTTGCTTGTTTATATACTTATTATCTCCTTCTGTTTAAGGTGAACCTCAACAGTCAGATACCATGCACCCAAAGCAACTGAACCCATGACTCATGAAAGTTGTAGCCCTGTTGCCACTATCCTTATCCAGAATCCAAGAAACAGTAAAAACAATAGAATTTCCATGTAATCTATAATCAGTTTATATGGGGGTCTCTGCCATATTGACTGTCATTTCAATAATTGAGATCACCACATTCCCCCTTGAAGGATGCTGAACCGCTTCCTCCTTTCTACTGGAAACATGTTCTGAATAATAGCTATCAATTCTTGACTGTCCTCGCTTCCATGGCAGTATCATTTTTACTACTGGTAATATAGCATTTAAAAATTTATTTGACTGCTACAAATCAACAACTGTTTAATAAAAGCTGTGCAAAGGAAGAGTTTATTTTCCTCATATTGGAAGCATTCTGAAGGCAGAGTTGATTGTGTTATAATAAAGCTCAAAAGGTTAACGCCTATGTCTGAGGTTTCGTTAGAATTTCTCACCGTGGGATCTGCTTAGGGTCACTATTGCTCATTGAACCTCCAAATATTGTATCTGGCTTAAAAGAAAAGTGGAAGAATAGGCCCTAACCAAGAATCCTACCCCATCCCAAACCTTCATCATCAGAGACAATGACTTTGTACAGACTCCTACACCATGATTACTTGAAGTTTCGTGTGTAAGTGGGTTTCAGAGGCAACTCCATTTGAAAAGAGAAGACTTTTTAAAAATACAAAATAAGATTATGAGATTCAGCTGAAAGGAAACATGATTGGTTGCATAATGTTTAGCCCAGAATGTCTACAAATGAACTCAGGGCTCTGTTATAAATTATGGAGTTGGAAATGGATACTGAAAAGGCAAGTCTCCATTGTCAACTTGATGGAGTTCAGAATTGCCACAGAAACAAATATCTGGGCGTGAATTTGAGAGATTATCTAGATTTCGGCTAATAAAGTGAGACGCATCCCAGATGTAGTCAAATACCATTCCGTGGACTAGGTCCCACACTGAATAAACAAGGAGGAAATGAGCTAAGCACAAACATTCACTTCTCCCTGTTCCTTGACTGTATGTTTAATGCCACCAGCTGCTCCAAGCTCCTGCCCCTATGAGGTCCTTGCTATTATGGATTGTACTCTTCCACTGTGATAAAAAAAAAATAAAATAAAAAAAAAACTTCCTCTTTAAATTGCTTTTGTCAGGCACTAATATTTTTTCACAGCAATAAGAGAAGTAATTAAACCAGCCAACAGGTAAGCTCCAAGTCTTATCTTATCACATCAGTGATTTGTCTGTTAGTTGGGCCATGAATCAAGGCTCCTCACAAGGCCTTTATCAAAAGTTACTTAAATTCTCTAGCTCAAAATTTCCCACAGTCACAGAATTTTCCTAAAAAAAATAATGCTGCATTAGAGAAGGAAGTTGGCATAAAGGAAAATAGAAAGAAGGGAAACAAAGATGGCTCTGTGGGTAAAAATGCTTGAGCACTCATGAGGTCACATGGACCTAAGTTCAGAACCTCAATATACATGTAAAAATCAAGATACAGTAGACCACATCAATGTCACCAACACTCTCAGTTTGGAGACAGATGAATTACAGCAGTGGACGAGCCAGCAAGTATATATGAACTGATGAGTTTCAAGTTGAGTGAGACTTTGTCTCAAAAGAGCCTAGGTGGAGAGTGATGGAAGAATACACTTAATACCAACCTCTGACATATATACCTGCATATGTACTTGTGCCTGAATGTACACATGAATACAACCACACTATTAAGCATATATATCCATATATAGAGTGCACACACACATACACGTCAAATAAAGAAAAAGGAAATATTGATAGATCTAATTTCTATAGAATCATTATTAGGTTTGTTGTAGGAGGCTGTTTGTTTGTTTCCCATCTGCCCAGACTCCCAAAATAATCACATAGAAACTGGATTAATTAAATCACTGCTTGGCCTATTAGCTCTAGCTTCTTATTGGCTAGCTCATGCATCTTAATTTAACCTGTTCCTATTAATCTCTGTATCGCCTCGTGGTTGTGGCTTACTGGGTAAATTTTCATTTTGTGTCTGTCTCTGGTGGGGTTTTGTGGCTTCTCCTGACTCGGCCTTCTTTCACCCAGCATTCAGTTTAGTTTTCTCTGCCCAGCTCTCCTCTGCTAAGCCACTGACTGAAACAGATTCTTTATTCATTAACCAATAAAAGCAATACATATATAGAAGGACTTCCCACACCAGAGGTTAGTTTTACTTGAGCCCTTTGTTGTAGGATCCAGTCAATTCTTCATAAAGGCCAAACTAGACCAATTTATATTTCTTTCCTTGAAAAAAAAGATATCTGGCTAACTAATTTATTGATAAGTCTTCCTGCTTCTAATTTTAATAAAGGCAACATGAAACATTCAGTCATATATCTCAGGCAAAAATCCAGCATTCCCACTAATTAAAATTAGCGTTTTTTTCCATCACCTATAGCATGAAGTTCAAGGAATTTATTGTCTTAAAAACTACCAGTAAATGGGCTTACCCAATTTCTCAATAATCCTAAATGGTACCATACTTGATTAACTCCCTCATTTTGTTCACCTAGGTGATGTCAGCTACTTCCTCAATACCCAACTCATTGTCTATAGTCCACACAAGTTGAGAGGTAGTGTTGTACAGGTCTCTCAGTTCTTGCTTTTCATCAGGAAGAATTTTATAGATAGACACAGATAAGCAGCAGTTTTTTTTTCAAGCAAGCGAAATATGTATTTCAAAGGCATACTGGGGTGAACTTCTCCAGATAGGGTTAGTGATGTGGGATGTCCTATATGCTGTGAATATGCACTCCTTTTATTGGTTGATGAATAAACCTGCCCAGGAAAAATATAGCTAGGCAGGAAATCCAAATAAAAATACAGAGAGAGAGAAGGCAGAGTCAGGGAGATGACATGTAGCTGCCAAAGGAGTAACGTGCCAGGGCATCACAGGTAAGCCACTGCCTTGTGGCAATGTGCAGATAAGTAGAAATTGGTTCATCTAATTGTGAGTGCTAGTCAGTAATATGTCTAAGCAACTGACCAAACAATTACAATTAATATTAAAGCTCTGAATGATTATCTTATAAGTAGTTGTGGGGACTGGAAAGCAGAAAGAAACTGGTCTAGTGGGACTGGGCAAGATGGAGAAAAGTCTTTGTTTACAGATTAATGGCTCACTGAGTTCAGCATTGTGGATCTCAAAGTTCTTATTAATATTTTTGAGGTGAGTGGCATAATCATTGAGTAACGTGACTATTTTCTCTCCCAAATTAGGGTAGACTAGATCTTCCTGATTGTATATTTCTTCCCATGATCCTCTGAAAAGTCTACAAAAGGGCTCAAAGTACAATATAAATAATATTGAAATGAACACAGTTTTTGTTACTATAATCATAGACCATTATTTGTGATCAGGCATTGCAAGACTTACAGCAATCTTTTTCCTTTGGATATTTAGGCTCCTTTGTGCTTCTGAGAGATTTTAATATGGTTTTCTTCTAATTCCACAAAGAATGTATTTAAAATTTTAATGGTAATTGCGTTGATTCTGAAGGCTGTTTTCAATAATTCGGCATTTTACAATATCAATTTTATCAACTCGTGAGTATATGGGATCTTTCGATTTCCTAGTGTCTTCTTCAATTTACTCTTTCAGTGTCTTTAATTATTCATTATATAGATCTTTCATTTACTTGGTTAGGTTTACTCCTACGTATTTTATTAATTACTTTTTATTTTCTCATACAATACATCCCAACTGTAGTTTCCCCTCCCTCTACTCCTCCCGGTTTTCCCAACATTATCTCCTATCTCCTGTAGCATCACTCCTCCTCCAGCCCCCTTCAGAAAAGAGCCGGACTCTCAAGAGTATCAACAAACATGACATAGCAAGTTATAATAAGACTGGGCAGAAAGCCTCATATTAGGGTTGGGCAAGTCAATCCAAGAGGAGAAAAGGGGTTCCAAGAGTATGGAAGAGTCAAAGACACCCCCCAATGCCTCTTTAGGAACCCTACAAAAACACCAAGCTAACAACCATAATGTATTTATCTATTCTTGATTTCATTAGGATAGGTTGTATGTGTCTAGAATTTTATTAATTTCTAGATTTTTAATATAAATTTTCAAAATATTTCCTAATGAACGTCTGGATTTCATAGAAACCTGTTATAAAATATCCTTTTCATCTCTGATTTTATTAATTTGTGTTTTCCCTTTTTTTAGTTAGTTGCTGAGGTATATATCAATGCTATATTTTCTTTTGCTTGTTTGTTTCTTTCTTTTTTTAAAATATAGACAAAGCCAAAACTGGTTTTAACCTCACTATCACTAGGTAACCAAAGCTAATCTTGACTTTCTGGTCTTCATGTGTACATTTCCCAAGCACTGAGATTACAGTCATATCCCAAGGTTCCCAGCCACTCTTTATAAAGTCAGGAAGCAACTTTTTGTTTGATTGATGCAGTGTATTATTCTTGTAGTCTCTGTTAATTTATGCCCTGGTTTTTATTTCTTTCCCCCTACCAGTTTGGAATCTGGCATCTTTATTTTTCTAAGACTTTGAAGTGTATCATTGGGCTATTTGAGATCTCTGACATTTTAGTTAAGTACTTACATCTATAAACTTTCCTCTTAGAACTGTTTTAACTGTGTCCCATGAAAACTGGCAAGTTATTCTTTCATTTTCATTTAATTATAGGAAATTAAATTTCCCTCCATGAAATCTTCAGTGACTCACTGGTTATCTGAAAGTATGTTTTTCATTCTACAAGCATTTATGTAGTTTTGGTGTTTTATCTCAACTATGATCTGATATTATTAATAGAAGAAAATAAATTATTTTGTATTATTCTGTATTCATTCAGACCTGCTTTGTAACCCTAAAATAAGGTTGTGACCCCTAAATAAGCCACAGAATCATCTCTAAGATAGAAGTCCCATGATCTTCCTAAAATATGTAGTATATTTTAGATAGAGCATTATGAAGTATCTATTAATTCCATTTGGACTTTGGAATAGTTTAATTCTGAAGTCTGTTGACTTTTAGTGTGGGTGGCTTATCTAAAAATAAAGATGGAATACTAAAATCACACATTATTATTAATAAGGTCTTATGTTATCTTTCATGCCATTAGTGTTTGATCTGTGAAATTAGGAGTTACAACATTTAACCTTTATGATTAAATGTTCCCTTTATTAATATGGAGTTAAAATTTGGTCTATTTTGATTGATTTTAAAGTCAATTTTATTAGCCATTAGATAGCTATATTATCTCATTTTCAGCTTCTAGTTACTTGATAGCATTCTATCCCGTAACTCTCAGTATGTAAGTGTCTTTCTCAGCAAAAGATAATTTTTTGAGAAAGCAGGTGGTTGGATCTTGTCTTTTCAATTCAGTTAGCTATATATCCTTATTAGTGAGTAAAACCATTTATAGTAGAGAATATTATTGGGAGATACTAATTGTTGGATGTTTTTCTGAGGGATTGGATTATTTTTCTTTATTTCCTCTTTTATAGTTATTAGGTGTTTGTTGCATAACTTCATTAGATGTGGTTGATTCCTTCATAGCTTGGTTCATTTAGTCCAATGCACTATGTCTCTTCCCGTGCTCCTTTGACTCAGACTTGGCTGGACATATGAGTCTTGGTTGTCAATTATTTACTTTCTGGGTTAGAAATATATCATTCCAAATTCTCCTGACTTTTAGGGATGCTAATAAAAGATTTAATGTTTCTGTCCTTATAGCCAAGTTAACATTTTTTTTCCTTTTAATACTATTTCTTTGCTTTGTGATTTTACATGTTGAGCATTATGCTATGAGGAGTTCTCTGGTCCTGTCTATTTGAGGTTCTGAGTGGTTAGATATTTTTTTAATACCTGTGAGGAATTTTCTGCTGCTGTTTCATTTAATAGATTCTCTTTGCTTCTTACTTGCATTTTGGCGCCTCTGTGTCAATTTTTAGGCTTATTTTCTTGACCACATCCTAGAGTTCTTGGACACAAATGTCATTCATTTATTACTTTTTCCTTATAAAAATTTGCGTGTCATGTTTCCTTAGTTATGTTCTTCATCCTGATTTTTCTTTATGCTGCTTGGTCAAATCTATTAGTAATATAAGGTACTTTGGGGTTTTTTTGTGATTCATTGGGTTTTCTATTTGCAGTGTTTGTTTCTTTCTTTCCTTTTTCCTTTTTTTCTTACTTTTTTGCAACAGTTTTTTTTTTTAATTGATTCTTTGGGAATTTCACATCATGCACCCCAGGCCCACTCACTTGCCAGTGCTTCCATGTCTTCTGTCCACCTTGTAAGGGCCCCCCAAAGAAAACAATAAAATAAAATGTATCGATGCTGACCCTTCTAGTCAATATCCTGGTCTGAACACCCATTACAACTGTTGCGTCTCCAGTTCTGCCATGAATGTGCCGCACTGGTTCTCCCTCTTTCATGCCTCTTTTTTTTTAAAATTATTTATTTATTTATTTATTTATTTATTTATTTATTTATTTAAGATTTCTGTCTTTTCCCCACCGCTGCCTCCCATTTCCCTCCCCCTCCCCCAGTCAAGTCCCCCTCCCTCTTCAGCCCAAAGAGCTATCAGGGTTCCCTGCCCTGTGGGAAGTCCATGGACCACCCACCTCCATCCAGGTCTATTAAGGTGAGCATCCAAACTGCCTAGGCTACCACAAAGCCAATACGTGCAGTAGGATCAAAAACCCATTGCCATTGTTCTAGAGATCTCAGTAGTCCTCATTGTCTCTATGTTTTTTCCCAAGACGGTTTTAATCCAGGTTTTTTCAGACCCAGCCTTTGCTGGAGAGGTTGTGGAGAAAGGGGTACACTCATCCATTGCTGGTGGGAATGCAAACTTGTGCAACCACTTTGGAAAGCAGTGTGGAGGTTTCTCAGGAAATTCGGGATCAACCTACCCCTGGATCCAGCAATACCACTCTTGGGAATATACCCAAGAGAGGCCTTATCATACAACAAAAGTATATGCTCTACTATGTTCATAGCAGCACTGTTTGTAATAGCCAGAACATGGAAACAACCTAGATGCCCTTCAATTGAAGAATGGATGAAGAAAGTATGGAATATATACATATTAGAGTACTACTCAGCAATAAAAAACAAGGACTTCTTGAAGTTTGCAGGCAAATGGATGGAACTAGAGAACACTATCCTGAGTGAGGTAAGCCAGACCCAAAAAGAGGAACATGGGATGTACTCACTCATATTTGGTTTCTAGACATAAACAAAGCACATTGAGCCTCTAATACGTGATCTTAGAGAAGCTAAATAAGAAGGAGAACCCAAAGAAAAACATATAGGCATCCTCTTGAATATTAACCTTCATCAGGCGATGAAAGGAGACAGAGACAGAGACCCACATTGGAGCACCAGACTGAAATCTCAAGGTCCAAGTCAGGAGCAGAAGGAGAGAGAGCATGAGCAGGGAGCTCAGGACAGCGAGGGGTGCACCCTCACACTGTGACAGTGGGGATGTTCTTTCATGCCTCTTGACCACATACTTGTTCATCATTTTTGCATTTTAAGCTGTGGTGCACATGATGTGTTATTACGGTGTGTCACACCATCTACCCTTTTATCCAAACAGCTTTACTTGCAAATATTCATTGTAAATGAGTTATTGGTATGGGGCCTCTAGCTTCTTCTACATCATCTGTACTAGTACTGGACCTCACCAAGACTCCTTCCATATATCTCCGTGTTCCCCAAAGTCATGGAGACCCTGTGGCTATGATTCAGCAGGACCTCCCCTTTCCTGCACTCCACAGGGGTGGGATGGATGGCAGGGAGCGCCATCTCAAAGAACTGGATGCGGGCCTCTGTGGTAGCTGAGCTGGTCAATCCAGCCCTCCTCCACTCCCGCCCCCAGTGAGGGGCAGCACTGTCTCTCCCATGCCTGTGCCACTGGGGCCAGGCCTCCTGCGGCTCAGCACGGTTCTCAGAAGTCAGCATGGCTTTAGATGGATCGCAGACTACAGATATTTGAATGGCCTTCAGTGGTAAGATGTGCCACGGACATCCACACAGACCTTGACTGCAACAGAACCGCGGACCCATACATGGGTGCAGAAAACACCATGGCCTAGGATGACAGGGCAGGCCAGTCACATTAGCTTGTTCCTCACCACCAACGCACCTCTAATTCAGCCTCTCTACACAGCACCTGAACAGCTCACTCTGCTCCCTGGGTCTCCCGTCTCTCCACCGCATGCTCTCTCATCTTAGCGGTACAGACAGCTTTAGTCGCAGCCGTGGCTGTCCTCCACACATCCACGCCACAAGGCGAAGGGGCAGGGGCATCTCCTTCCTTCCTTTTCTCAATTTTCAACTTCGTGAATTTTATCCCATGAGCCAGTTCTTTACATTGAGACCATTCTGGAGTTTCGTCAAGGCTGCTCTTTCTAACATCGGTATCAAAAATGCTCGATAACTCTGGAATGAGTTAAAAACATATAACTAAGCATGCCTTGTTTGGTAGAAAAGAATTTATTTGAAGAAATCTATATGACTTTCCAAAGTTTATAGGACTATTTTCGTAGTCAAAACCATTTATCTGACTGCCTCACTGTACAACAACCCACTTAACTGCAGCCATCAAAGTCACACTCATCGGAAATGCTATAACTGCAGCATCCCAGCTACCACTTCATAGACTTCATTTAAACGGGAAATTGCATTTATTCATATGATTTTTGCTTTAGTGAATCAGTGAAGTTTCTGAAAAATCACTGCTTTTTTTCCTCTCCGCTTGCCAATCTTGGTAATCTATTATGATCCTCTTCTGTTTATTCAAAAATGCCTCTAGTCCCGTTCTGCTCGGATTCTTATAATCAAAGATAATAGGAGGCCTCTGCAAGTTTTTGTGCATTCGTAAAGGTTTTGTTGAGAAGCTCTGCAATTAAAAGAGGGTCAGTGTACCCTCCATTCCATTATTTTGCTAATGTACTAGTAATATTGATGTGCACATTTAGTATATCAATCGTGACTCATGTCTTGTTACCATTCTTTTCTTTTTTTCAGTATCTAAATCGCTATGTAAAGCAATGGGCTCCATTCTACTGCTTTCATATATGTGTATACTTAGCTCCTAGAAGTCTTCTTGCCCTACTGCCCTCCCGCATCCCCCACAATTCAGGTTTGTAAGTCATGAGTGTTTTCCTATAAACCACCGACAGTCACAGCTTTAGGATTTATGTATAGGAAGGACTCACGACATTACATTTGAAAGAAAGTTCCGTATTTTGTCAGAAATGGACAAGCTTAGCAAGTTTAGTGCTCGGCTTAGATTACAGGACTATTTAGTATACTGAAGACTATAGAGAGACTGGTACAGAGAACTGAAGCTCTGCCCTGCCACTCTTGATGCTTCCACTGAGAATTGCACAGTTAATTTCAATGCCTGAGTTCTCATCTCATCCAGGTAGGATATTTTTTACTACAATTACAGTAGTCAATGAAGAGCAAGAACTGAACAGAAGCTTGCTAATTGACCAGGCCATTCATGCCTGCCTGCCAAGTGGTAGTTTTAATTCAACAGTAACACACGGATAATGAGAGAAGTCCTTCCATCCCCCAAGGAAAGCACAGCAGAGAATTCCAAGAGGTAGTCAGAGTATGAAGACGTAACTTTTCCAGGTAGTAGAATCCCTATAAGCCAATAAATGTGGAAACTAAGAAATCCAGACTACAACATATCTCTTGGCAAAATTCACATTGTGACTGAGGTAAAAGGATTGCATCTGTGTGCAAATCATATAATTTTATTTAAAAAAAAAACCTTAACAATTAGTTATCAGTTGAAACATTCTTAGGTAACAGAGAAATGATAAGTACAAATTACATCACTTGTCTGACTTCATATAAATAACTACACATTTATAGTAGTTGAGCATTATTATATAGATACTTACACATTGTATAATTGGTTATACATTTATAGGTATATTGACTTTGTTTTAGTTGGGAAAATACCATAAATCTAAGAACCCTGCTTCTTAGTCATTAGGGTACTGAGGCCAAAATTAAAACTATCTCCTTTCAAACTTAAAACCTTAAAGGGATTTCCTTCACTTAATGTTAATGGATATTGTTACTAGGGGTGCACAGAGCACTAGTAATGAGGCTGAGAAAGACTCTGGCCCTTATTTTCCTGGTTTTTTTAAAGGTGGGGTAAAGTACACAGATGTGTATTTACCTCCTCCACATGTGTCTTAATATTGTTAATACCTACTGGAAAACCAAGTTCCTCCTATTTTGTATGCATCATTCTATAACCTCAGGATGACTCTAGGAGTAATATAGAACTTAACAAAATTATCAGATCCCTTCATGCTTTCTAAAATGTAGAACTAATGGTGTTATTTGGTTAAATTAATTGGTCACCAAAGACACAGGATACCAATTAAAGTTTGCTGCCAATAAAATAAGTTAATTATCTCTTCCATTATTTTCTCTTTGGCATATAATATGGTGAATATAATGAATCACTGATGAAATCAAGTATTGACAGAAGTAAGTTTGGCTATCAACTTAGAATAAGAACAGCATTTGACTGTATTGGGTGGAACTGCATCCCTGTGTTAGACCATGGTTATTCTTAGAGAAAGGTGGGCTTCCTCTTTATTGAGTGGAACAGTATCCCTGTGTTAGATCGTGAGTATGTTTAGAGTAAGGGGTTTCCTTCATGTGGAAGTTAAAGAATTAGACCAGTTTTTTGCCAGGTGGTAGTGGCACATGCCTTTAATCCCAGCACTTGGGAAGCAGAGACTGGTGGATCTCTGTGAGTTCAAGGCCAGCCTGGTCTATAAGAGCTAGTTCCAGGACAGGCTCCAAAGATACAGAGAAACCCTGTCTCAAAAAAAAGAAAAAAAAAAGTAGGCCAGCTTTTTAAGATTTTCTTTTTGTCTTTCCTATAGGTTTATCCACAAAATTTAAAATCTTGGGAAAACAATTTGCAATGAAAGATGTGGAATTCTTGTTGATGAGAAATCTTTACCCCACCCGATGAAAGAGAAATGGTACTGAAGAGCTGTTCTTTAGGAGTAAGCTGTTTATTGTCACAGGGGAGGCTAACTGTCAGAAATGATGAGAAACAAATGTGAGAAGCTCTCTGCTTGGAGCTCTGGCCACGTGGAACATTTAAAGAAGCATATGCTGTGTTTAAAAACAGAGGAAGCTGCCATTAAAAAAAAATAGTGTAAGAGGAAAAAAAGAGAACATGTTTGCTTACAGACAGCAATTCAAGAACCCAGGAAAAAAGACGAGAGTGTGGCTAAGGCTGGTGTGTCACTTGGGCATCAACTCAGCTTCCCTCCTTTTTAAAATAATGATCACAAATATCACAAACCAGTTTTGCTGGAGACATATGCTAAAAGTCTAATAAGGGGAAATTCTCTAGAAATGGGATGGAATGTTCTGTTGATTTGAGATGCTTAGCTCGGCTTGACACGTTCTCAGTCTTTCAAATTTTTTTCTTTAATTCCCA
Organism: Microtus obscurus; assembly: GCA_963919715.1. Taxonomy (NCBI): domain Eukaryota; kingdom Metazoa; phylum Chordata; class Mammalia; order Rodentia; family Cricetidae; genus Microtus; species Microtus obscurus. The sequence goes on from CAWTZC010001472.1 coordinate 3,258,024, forward strand.
TAATACTTTATGAAACTTTTGCCATTTTGAGAAAGTAACTCTCTGTTGAAAGAGGGTTATTCCATATGTCATAGGTGGCTTAGCACCCCCGTGATCTCTACACATGAGTTTCTACTGTCAGTTTCCTTCAAGTTGTGAATAACACAAAAGGTCTACAGATGTGGCCAAATGTTCCCAAGGGGTTCAGAGCAAGAAAGTGTGGTATGTGGGGGGATTCCTTCTGATATATCTATGTATCTTAGAGGATAAAGCATTAGTTGAGGATCTTCAAATAAGCTATATTTTATGTTTACAACCATATTTAGCAAAGGTACAAACTCACATGGAGCCCACCTAAAAGGGCAGAAAAATAGTTCTTTCTTTTTCCTCGATAACTGTGATTTCCAGTAGCCCTGTAGAACAACTAGTCTTGAGTGCTGGAAAATGATCTGGGCTTTGAAATCAAACTCACGTGCTCTTGAGTCTGAGTTCTATCACTTACCACTAGGGTCATCATAGGCTGGTGATGTCAGCTCTCTGAATGTCTGCTTTTATTATTCTTGTTCTTGTTGACACAAAATGGAGTCAGAGCTAAATTCAAAGGATGTGGTAAAGATTAATTAAAATAAATTGTCTTAATCCTCCTACTTGCTAATCCCTAATAAATCCTAAATTGTCATTACGTGACACAATAATATCCAGGTTCATTGAAGTAGATGTGTCTTCCCTTCTGTTTAACCACTAAAGCGGTCATGAGTGACAGATCTTGTTAACTGGAACACTTTGTAATTGCCACACAGTATGCGCTACAGATAGTTAGAGCTCTCTGCAGAATTTACTTTTGCTTGCCTCTTTGGACACCCTCAGGTTGGATGCATACTTGTCACTTCCATCAGCCTATGGTTTTGGTTTCCATGGTGATGTCTGAAGAAATAGTCCATATCAACTTTTGATTACACTTTGACAAACCACAGATCTTTTATGGTGAATACGCAACATGCTGAGCTGGGAACACCAAGGGATGGGCAAATACTGACAGAGAATGTCCCATGTGGGGCCCACCCAGTACCCTTAACCTACTCAAATCACTGGGGAGATTCATCTTACTCCAAGCATTTCATTAAATAGAAACCCACCAGCCACAGGAGATGTCATTGGGGTTCTTATCACAGGCAATAATTTAGGTGATATAAAGATCAGGCCTGTTTGGGATATCTGCTGCTCAACTCTGCTGAATTTTGTCCAGAAACTATGCTGCTTAGAATTGTAAAAGGGAATCAATGTCTACCTTGAAAAATAAAATATTTTTTTACAAAAGTCTCCTAGGGACTAACAATGCTTATAGCATGTAGAGGAAAGTCATTCTGTGTGTTCCAGCCAAACCTGAAAGGGTAAGTGATCAAGTTAACAATTTATGCTTTCTCTATGGGATGTGGGCTAGCTATCTCCCCAAGAGTTGAGTTACCTGAAGAGGTGTTTGAAGGTTCTACAAGAGGAAGATGATTGTTCATCTACAGCCATCATCTCCACTTGGATTCAACATCTCCAGAAAGGCCTTATCTGGGAGCCAAAGGGAAACATCTAGGGTCTGCAGCCACACCTTATTGTGGATGACAAAGAAATAATCACTGGTCACCCTCCCTTCCACTTTAATCTGCAACTCTGTCATACCTATTCATCTGTATTTATGGATACCAACTACAAAGGAACAGGAAATAGACATATAACTCACACCAGGTCAGGCCACAAATATTCACCCAGCCAAGGAAGGATAGCATCTACCCAGTAATGAAAAATCACAAAGCTTAGGAAAGAGAAATTTGAACTCCAGCTTGACCATGTAAATATGGAGTGGCCATTTCTCAGAATGGATCTCTGTTCTATGTACATGCAGCACAGACCCACCCCTCCTTTTTGTCATTCCCAACAAAGTAATCTCGATGCATAGGGTATCAGAACTTTCAGTCAGTTCACAAGCTGCTATAATCAGGCCTTGCTCATTAATCTACATCCTAGAGCTGGTTCTGGGCTACATGCCTTGGCTAAATAGCTACCTGTGTGGCTAGTTTTCGGTCAACTTGACATAAACTAGAGTCATTTGAAAGAAAATATTTCAATTGAGAAAATGCACCCATTAGATTGGCCTGTAGGGAAAGCCTCTTTGCATTTTCTTGATCGAAGTTTGATATGAGCAGTTCCAGCTCACCTATTGGACAGTATCAACCCTGGGCTTGTGGTCTTGAGTATTATAAACATGTAGGCTTAACAAACCAAGAGGGAGTAGTCCTCCATAGCCTCTGCATCAGTTTCTGCCTTCAGGTTCCAGACCTGCTTGAGTTCCTACCCTGACTTCCCTCAGTGATGGACCATTACCAGTGAAATGCACCCGTTTCCTCCCCAAGTTGCTTTGGCCATGGTGTTCTGCCACAGCAATAGAAACCGTAACTGGGACATTACTATAGCATCTCAGCGGCCTCTAAAGTTTCTCTCTACTATCCAGTTCTTCAGAAAAAAAAAAGTGGTATTAGTCTCTGTTTTGAATTATTATCTAAGGAAATATCTAGATCTCAAATCTTGCTGAAGCAAGACTAAAGTAGTTACAGAGTATTTGAACCTTTCTAAATGCTTTCTTAAAAGGAAAATTGCTTATGTATTTATTACTGTACTCATGCAGAGACATTGTGTTTATATTCCCACTTTCCCAAGCAAAAACAGATGAGGCAACCTGTTTATATAACCGGCAACTTGCCTTGCACCACATAGACGTGGGAATTTATGAATGAACACCTAAGCTTTGTGCTCATTCTAAATGTTCAAGAGCCATGTGTATTTGTGGTTGTGTTTCTCTACTTTGACTGCTTATTTTTATTATTAAATAACTAATTTCAAGCAATAAATCTTTTATACATCTAAGCATCTTATGAAGTCTGGACAAAGTCAGACCGGAGAAAATGACTGGGCTCTGTTTGACTTAGTCATACTAATTAATCATGTTTTCTTGGGTTTCATCTAAAGACGCTGAGATTTAGTGTGGCTCTCATGTCCTCTTTTCACTTGTATTAAGCACATGAAGGGTTTCTGTGGGTTTCTTAATGATCTAAAATCCAGATAGTCCATGTCCTATTTCTTCTGATTTTTCCCAATATTCTTTGACTTAATGAGAACACAGAAGGGGGTTAAAAATACAAAGGAAAGCTATCATTAAAAGTCCTGAAGTTACATTCTATCCCTTTGTATGCTTAAGGATTTTCTTGGTATTAAAGATATTAATGGTTTAAACTTAAATTTTATTTTAAAAACAAACAAGGCATCAACCAAATACAAAAGGTGTCAAGGGCTTGCTGTGTTCCTACAGAAGATAGAATTGTTTTGTTCAGTAGTGGAAATACGATCAGACAAAGTTATCACTGAGGAAACTCAGTTCTGAGGAGAAAACAAAGTACAAATCCTAAAGGAAGTCGAGCTGAAAATAAAAGGATCCATGGAAGAAAGGCTAATGCTGTGACCATGTAGTATAGAGAACAATTCATTCCAAATAAAATGTACTACAGGAAATACACATAGGCCTTCAGTGTTGAAGCTTCTGGTCGATGGGATGGATACGGAGTGAAGGCTCCAATTCATGGCCCTTTAAGGAAAGAGAATATCATGAATGGAAGCAAACATGTGTGTCTCACAGTCCCTTCCCATGCTGCATAGAAGTGATGTGTACACGCATCTGCTTTCTCCCCAGAGTTGAAAGTCTAAGACGACATCATATCTTCATCATACTGCTCAAATTTCCACTCAGATGTCCCTTTAACTAATTAATGGTGCTTCTAGCATTTAATAAAATCTAATCATATTTGCATGCTTTTGGCTACTATTCACGGTAATAATACCAATGCTGCCTGAGTTGGCTTTGTTTTTATTCGCTCAGTACTAGCGTGAAGTGATGTAAATATGTGTACCACAAAGTTGACTCCCTCATGCGCTATCCCCAAAGTGTCTCATTCATGGGACTGGTCAGGACACGTTTACATTAAAGCCTTGAGAAAGTACTGTAGTGGATAGTGGACGAGTTGTTTTCACTTTCCTGGACCTGAGCTTATGTCATTACCTTTTCTTCTCTGGCATTGATACACATTGCAGACTCAGCTCTATAAAGGACACTGTGAGCTCCTCACTTTTTATTTTTTCATTTTCCCCCTGGCCTCACCAACATTCTCACCCATAGTCACTCCATATTGCCAACGTAAAAAAAGGAGCAACAAGGCTCTTAGTTCTGCCTCGTTTTCTGCCTCTGAAATGACAGTTTGATCATGTGATCAGGTGTCCACATTACTTGAAATGATCATTGAATAACCCCCTGTCCACAACATCAGGCATCTTTTCTTAATTAAAGCAAAATAATGTGGCCTATGTTATTTTAAGATTTAGTTTAGACTTTTGTCCTTTGAAAAATAAACCTGTGTCATTTGGGTTCGTACGTTTATTTTTGATGGGGAGTTAAAAGAGGATTCAGGAAAGTCTCCCTTAATGTCACCACCCACAGCTGTCTGGTCTGTTAATGCCTTCCCGGAGCTCCATGTCCTACTGGACACTGGGCCACGGAAATGGCACAGTCCTGTTATTGGCTGTCTGTCACACTGGATCCCATGTCTGTGCTGGACTCAGTCCTCTGTACTGTCGGTTCACTTTGTACTTATTTTCTGTTCACTGCTAGGGACTGGTCCCAGACTGGGGATATTTTTGTTTTGCAAAAATATCACATGTAGTGATGATGCCATATCAGAAGCTCATAAATTCACCAAATTAAAAAAATTAATAAATGCCAGGAAAGTTTTGTACAAAACTAATACTATAAAACACTGTGGAATAACATAAAAAATAGAAATAGATTAAAAATCTGCAATATAAAACATTTTACCTTGTGCTTGTTCTGGGTCAAATTCTAAGCTCAGTAGCTGAAATTATCTAATTTATTTGCTTTTACTCTAGGGTTACAGTACAATGTCTTGTACACAGTGTACTCTGAAATACTTTTATTGAACTAAATTTGGCTTTTCAAAGTACTGGATTTTACACTGGGAACTGCTTCCAAGAACACCTGGATCTCTGAAGAGCAATGAACTCTCACATCATGTAAACTTGCTGGGTCTTTACATCAGAGGGATCTGCTTGAGCCACTGCGTGGGCATGGGTGGGATAAATGTCCTGAACCTTAAAGCATCCTCAATGCTTTACACTAGAATGTCCAAAGATGGGGAAAATATTTCACATTTGCATTAGACTTCTCTTAGCTTGTGGGGCCTCTGAGTTAACAGCTGGTTATATCGTGTTCTTAAATCTCAACAGAAAGGGATGGGGCAAAACAAAAAGAAAAAGAAATGAGGACGGAGAGAAAAAAGATAAGGAAGCAGAATAAAAGAGAGGAAGGGGAAGGGGCAGCAAGAACATGAAGCTTGTTATTTCCAAACTTTCCTGTTTCATCCAAGAATGGTCTAAATTCAGCTGAACGCCTCTAGGTCAGTTTTCCTGGAAGTTTGGCAATCTGCAATCCCTTTCAAAAGAGAAAAGTTTGATAATGCCGTCCAATTTTTAACGAAATTCAATAGATAGCATACTAGTGTAAAGATAAACTATAATTGCATTGAAACAAAGTGTTTTCTCAGGCTTGGAATGCACCCGCTTCTATTGTGTTGCCTCCTCGTCCAAAGGCAGGGTCCACACCTGCCGTTGGATCAGAGCTAACATACAGATCGCATTGTGTCAACTGCTTCAGCTAAGGCTCCATTCAACTTAGTGTTTCTCTTTCTTGTGCCGGAACTTCATTGTCAGTAAATAGGGTAAAACTATATTCAGGGTACAATTGATTTGACCCTCACAGAGCAAAGCCTTACCAATCATTCATGTGGTGAGTCTGCTTTTGTAATTTCTTTTGTCGTTCCTTTCATTTTCTCATTACAAATCCAGCTCCCAACTTTTTAACCACACAAGATCCCAGGGCTAGGTGTGGGAGACTTCTTTTTCTAGCTGTTGGTCGGGCTGGGGTCTAAAAAAAACCCCAAACAATCTAGGATATTGCTGTTACTCTTAGTTGCCTAGCATAACTTTCTGCTAAAAGCCTACTGTTGAAAACACCCCACAGTTTGTCATCAGGCATAAAAAAAATCAACTTTCTGCTGAGCAGGAACATCCTAGCCTACTTGCTAGCTTTCACAGTGATACAAAGTTCTATGCAGCTTTTAGGGTGGGAGTTCGAGAAGATTGTTATCAGTATTTCTATCCAGCTAGAAACCCTGTAAGCTATAATGATGAACAGCCCAGCAAGATGCTCCCACTGATGCAGTCGTGACATGGATGCTATAGGGTAACAACACACTTCCTAATTGGATTTAAGGCATACTCACAGCAAGAAACTCAACTCTGTAATAAAGTTACCTAAGAACCTATGACTGGAGAGGTCATAGAATTATGGAAGAACCAGCTGGTAGTGTTTTGCTAAAGTGGAATAGCTTCAAATTAACTTATAAATATCCATTTTCTAGAAACTCACATATTAATGACAAGGGATACAGCTAGTATCCAACTATTAATTGCTAAGGCCATAGATAAATATGAAGAAACGGCTCCTTGTTGTGGGAGCCACTGATTGTGTGGCTAGATTTAGAATTTTCTAATAATTCTGGGTTATCTTATAATATTTACAATTAAGGATGGAAAAGAAAGAGGATGAGGATAAAGAAAAGGATAAGAAACAAGAAAAAGCAAACATATTAAAAGAAAAATCTTGTTTTGTCAATTACAGTAACACTGAGTTACTTAATCAATAAAATATTAATAACTTTGAAATACACTCAACTAATCCCTGAGCAAATGTTGATATATTATAGATTTCCTTAAGAGTGGTCATTCTCAGTCCTTAAGCTCTGTGGAGAGGCCTGTTTGAAAATGTTATTTGCCATGCCTGTGCCATGGACCATGTATGCAGTAAGGAAGGCTTCAGTGCTATTTGAAAGGGTGTCAAATAAACCTGATTTTGGATTCGTATGCAGGTCTATAATTTACTTCAGATATCAGCATTGGTTATATATGCCCAACCCCTAAATTTCAGCTTTTCAGTCATATTTGCATTTGGTTAATTTGAAGAATTTTCATACATTTTTTGATTTTCTAAAGTGGTTTTTGAGAAATAATTACAGGTGTTATCAAAGTTAAACATTTGCTATAAGCAATATCAAACTAGGTATAGTTATAGACATTTTCTCTAAGTGAAGAATATGAATTTTAGCTATCAAGAGAAACAACTTTTGAGGAATCTGTCTCATATCATAAAATTTATTCATCTTGATATTGTACTTTCAATTTGAATATATGAATAGAAAAAATCCTATTTTCAAGAATTCTCCTTTACATCGCTGAGCTCAGTGGTGATGTGACACTTTGTAAGGGGTCTAGGATGTGTATTTATCCTACTGTGTTCTCCTCTGCTGTGAAAACTCCTCAAAGGTGTGCTGAGCAGTGCATGTACTATTAAAGGCCCAGCATCTCTAGAGAATACCAGAGTTTATGCTGGGGAGAAAGGCCTCGTGAAGCCAAGGATCACTTCTGACAATCTACTCTCAAACTCCAAGATCCAGACACATGTAACCCGAGACCTCTGCCATGGTCACTGAGTCACATTTACAGATATGAGCAGTGTACCCAATCGAATTGGTAAGAGGGCCTGAAAAGCTAAAACTAACACTGTTCCTAGAACCATGCTAGACTCCCTGTGACTGTTTACAGCACAAGAACAATCTTGCTGGTAATAAATTAAACAAAGCAAACAAAACAGAAAGCACAAAGTTCAGTTGTTCACTCTTACTGGGGTCCATGGATTGCTCTCTCTGGAGAGATTTCAGGAAACCTATGAGTCCTCTGATTGCAATCAAAATTCATGATAAATTTGTGCATGGGAACTTCTTTGGAATTCATTTATCCCATTCAAGACTCTAAAAAGTCCTTCACCCAGACACTGTAGGGATCTTTTTACTGCCTAATAGTTATCAGTTTGTTAACAATAGCAATGATGACATAACAGGAATGTCCCCTCCTCTCCAACTGGCCATGCTCCACAGACACACCCCAAGGAAGCCCAGATGACAGCATTTCTGTGTTATGCTGACCATTTCCTAATGTGAAGACTGTGAAGCCCACATGCTCCACTGTTCCTGGGGCAGTGTGCTTCCTGATGAGTCCTAGTCTCTTAGTTTCATTCTTGTTCAATCATCATATCAGCTACTCGCCTTCCACTGACATCAGATAAAATGAAAGCTGAAATAGAGTAGATGGTTTGCAAGATGAAGGTGCAGAATACCTGTGCCTCTCACACTACAAAGTTTATAAATCAGCTCTTAGTTTGGAAGTCCTTGTTATGAGTTAGGATAAAAGTCCCTTTTACTTTCAGGATCAGGATATACTGGTTAAGTAGTGGGTGGGATCTTACACAGCCTGTGTAGGACAGAAGCAGAACTCAAGCCCAGTAGTCATGGATCAAAATTCCATGTAGTAAGGAAGATGGTTTCTCTGAAAGATATGAGACTAAGCCGTTTACGACTACCACTGGTCAGGACCTGCTATTAGTTAGGTATTAGAATACCATTAGTTGGAATTCTACCCATCTAAAAGTTTTGCATTTTTTTCTATCCCCCTGAATCACAAATGACACCTTGCTGGCACAATTATCATACCAGTGTAGGTACAACCTAAGCAAAGTAACCAGAGGGGCTGTCTTTCCTCTGAAGGGGCTGTCTGGTCACATCTAAGAAAAGAAAAATGAAGCATTTTTTTGCTTTACTTTTTATATCTTCAAATATTTCTATTAAAAGCATTTTAGCTTTCATTTTATCTGATGTTAGTTGAAGAGGATTAGTTGATATGATGAATGACCAAGAAGGAAACTAAGATAATATTTTAAAAATTGTTAAATATTTAAATATTTTTATATCTTTATTTTGTTTTTTTTCAAGACAGGATTTCACTGTAGCTATCAGGCTTGTCCTGGAACTCACTCTATAGCCCAGGCTGGCCTAGAACTCACAGAGATCCGCCTGCCTCTGCCTCCTAAGTGTTGGGATTAAAGGTGTGCACCACACCACCCTACTGTATTTTTATATCTTTAAATATAAAATAAATATTTTATATCTTAAATATTTCTGTGTGACAGCCACACAAAACTTCATATATTTGGTTTCAAAGACCAATTTAAATAATCTTGTAGAAGCAAAAGCCCAAGAATTGGGAAAAATCATTTTAATTTTCTTCCTCTAATAACTTCAAAACATATTATTATGACTAAATTAGCTCCTGAGAGGAAAATATAGCTTCTCTGTGTAAGTATGCCCGACTTTTAAATCCACACTACTCCTTATTCCACATGTTTCCCTAAGCAGCTGCCATCTCTATTTTTTTTTAAAAAAAACTGGTCCTATAAAGACTGCCTTACTGTTATAATCAGGTCTGTGGCATGCTTGTCAAATCAGTCTTCCTAAATCATAGGTCACATGATATTCATTCCCTGCCCCAAAACACTTCACCAACTCCACTGGTCATGGCCTACTATAGAATATCATTAATCTGGATTTTACCCACCTAACAGTTTTATAGCTTTTTCTATCTTCCTATGTCACAAATGACACCTTGGTGGCACATTTGTCATAGTTTGTTTCCCAAGCTCATGGATCCATCAATTACACAACTATCCAATAATTACAATGTCTAATGCATTCTATTAAACTCAGGAATACCATGAGCATAAGACCTCTCACCTCACAGAGCTCATAATTAAGTGAATAAGATAACAGTTTTTGCTAATAAACAAGCTGTAAATATTACTAAGGAAACAAAGTAGTCACTACGAGAGATAGCATGTCCATAGACTGGTGGAGGACTTGTAGAGATCCATGTGCAATAATTAAAGAATATACTGGCTAACAAGACATTTAAGTAAAAGGAAACCATCTTAGCAAGACAGCATCCTGGATGAGGAAAATGATGCCTTTAAGAGCCTGGAGAATTTGCAAAACTGAAGAAACCTATTTGCTTGCAGAACAGAAAACAGAAGAGGGGTCTCTAAGGGCATGGCAGATGTGGGAAGACTTTGCATTTTATCCTCTGAAATAAAAAGCCAGACTTCAAGGAGGGAAGTGCCACAACTGTGAAATGGCATGGAAACTTGAATAATGGAGCTAGGCCTTTGGTTTTACAAGAAATACAGCAGTCGTAAGCAATGTTAAAAAGCACAAAATGAAGGATAGGAGAAATGACATGGCACATTCGTTATATAAACATGCTTATCTCAGATATTATGTGAATAAAAAATAACTGGAAAGTAGTGGAGTTTCTGTCTGTGAACTAGAAGGATCTCAACCCTATCTACTCAAAGTCTTGTACTCAACATAACCCAATGATAAATATCTGTGTCCCCAAACATAACTAAACACCCTTGTTTATACCAATACTTTACAGACATGAGTAATGGGTTACACCATGCCATTATGACAGCTAGAACATTTCAAAAACATATAATATATGTATTTACCCACAAAACAGCAAATGAGCATGCCTGCAGACTATCTCCATCCCATTCCCAGTAATGCATTTGATATGCTTTCAGTTTCATGTCACACACCCTTCTGTCTTTTCTTAATCTAGATAGTATTTTTCAACACAAATGTCAGGCAGATCTTAGAAGAAAAATGTAACATATAGATTTCAAATAAAGTATCTTAACTGTGAGTTGTAACACATCAAGAGACAGCAGTGCTGTGTTGAAAGTCTAGGCAGTTTTCAGACTTCTGAGATCCTATACGTTTGCAATGGACTTTCTGTCAGTTGGATCTAGATTGTCTATTACTTAAAACACAGCTGACCCTGAGTTTGTTGTGTGGGCTGATGTTGACATCTCCATGCTCACTGTGCAGACCCACGTTGATTTTTCTGCTTACCCCCTAGTTTAGTTCTGAATCAATAACTCTCTTTTTATTTTTATTTTTAACCAAACCCTTTTCTTAAAAGCATATGAAAGCCTGGTCTACAAAACAAGTTCCAGGACAGGCTTCAAAGCTGTACAGAGAAACCCTGTCTCAAACAGAACAGAACAGAAACAAAATAAAACAAAACAAAAAGCATATGGACAAGATTTAAAAGTAAAAGCACTCTTGCATTGCTGGTGGGAATGCAAGCTGGTACAGCCGCTTTGGATGCCAGTGTGGTGATTTCTCAGAAAATTAGGAAACAACCTTCCTCAAGACCCAGTAATACCACTTTTGGGTATATATCTGAAGGATGCTCAATTGTGCCACAAAGACATGTGCTCAACTATGTTCATAATAGCATTGTTTGTCATAACCAGAACCTGGAAAAAAAAAACTAAATGCCCCTCAACCGAAGAATGGATAGGGAAAATGTGGTATGTGTACACAATGGAGTACTACACAGCAGAAAAAAAATAGTGACATCTTGAATTTTGCAGGCAAGTGAATGGAGCTAGAAAACATTATTTTGAGTGAGGTTATCCAAACACAGAAAGACAATTATGACATACATTCACTCATAAGTGATTTTTAAACATAAAGAAAACAAAACCAGCCTACTAACCACAATCCCAGAGAACCAAGACAACAATGAGGACCCTAAGAGAGACATACATAGATTTAATCTACATGGGAAGTAGAAAAAGACAAGATCTCCTGAGTAAATTGGGAGCACAAGGCCCTTGGGAGAGGGTTGAAGGGGAAGGGAGAGGCAGAGAGGAGAGCAGAGAAAAATGTATAGCTTAATAAAAAGCAATTAAAAAAAGAAAAGAAATAGAAAAAAGTGAAAGCATATTTTTTTAGAGGCTCAAGGCCTTGTCCTTCTTGCTATAGAATGTTGGTCTTGACTTGCTGTTATATAGCATGGGACAGGTAGAGAGTGATAATCTCCTAACCACAGCAAACAAGGGGTCACCAGCTCAGCAGGACAGTGCACTGACACACTGTGTGCTGATTCCAGTATGACAGTCAGACTTTGCCAGGCATCAGCACAGCTGTAGCATCCGCATTTAGGAAATGGGAAACAAGGTCCTTAAGCATTTTGGGTTGTCATCTTTGATCCTAACAGGAAGTCGGAACAGACAAGTAGAGTGGAGAGTGAGATCAAGAAGTCCTTGCACCAGGGCTGCAAAATTAGCATGGGATGAAAGCCTGTTGACAAAGAGGAAAGATTACTTCTAGTAGAGTCTGCTAGAACTAGACGGAGTCATCAGCACTGGTACAAGGGCAAAATACAACCCTGAGTGGAAAGGGGTTGAGACACATGATGAATAAAGTTGTATGGAGAGCTACTTCTAACATAGTATTTACAAAAAATCCTGGGCTGTACAAGGAAGCCCAAAAGTCCACACTATGTGGCTTTCAAAGCTCCATCCTTTGTATAGTATTTGTAGTTTGAGCTGCTGAACTCTCCCCATTTCAGCTTGTTACCACACTCAAAAGCAAATCTAACAAATTGTCTCTGCTTCTGTGATAATCAATGTGTCTTTGTAAAATTCCTTGTTTCGAAACACGAAACCCAGGAGCTGTCCTTATGTGTCCACTAAACCCTGATATCTGCAGTTATCAACATCACCCTGACTCAGTGTCTGGCCATGTTTTTGTTTTTTGTTTTTTGTTTTTTTTTCTTGTTTGTTTGGGTTTTTGTTTGTTTGTTTGTTTGGCCAAATTCTTATGTAGCTACAGCAATTCTGAACAGTACCCAATTGAATTAGTAGGCTCTACGCTCTGCAAACAAACGTCTTTAAGTCACTGCACTATTGAGAGTAGTGGGTTCCTACCAGGCACTATGGGTTGTATGGAACATCCCAATAAGCCTTTGATTAACATCCCATTATCCTGTGCTGGCTCTCAGTATAAAATGGCAGCTATTAAATCAGACTGCATTTTGCTACAACACCCACTGGAGATGGGGGCCATTAAGGTGACACCAAGGAAACATGAAAAAATTCCTTCCACATCTTTATAATATAGTAAAGAGTTTTCTCTGAGCTCTCAATAACCATTTTCCTTTTACTTCAATCATTATTCCTGCACCAATTGAGACTTAGGAAGAGTTGGACATGCAGAGTGAAAGAAAGATAAAAAGCCATGAGACAAAATGTAGATTAATATAAATGGATTAAATTAAGTTATAAGAGCTATTAGGACAAGACTAAGCTAAGGACAAGCTTTCATAATTAGTAAGTCTTCTGTGTTATTATTAGGAAACTGGCTAGAGGGACAGAGAAAGACTCATTACAAATACTTTATAAAAGAACGTACACACATAAGGTCACACACACACACACACACACACACACACGCTTCCTTCCATAACAGGAAATGAAATACAGAAAAAATCCCAACATGTTGTCTTCCCTTGAGCCTTCAGCACTGAAGCTTTCACCTAACTAACTAATGCCTAGGAGACGAATTCATCCTCATCTAAATCTACCAGAGTGTAGCTCCTTCAGACCTTCCTCAGGCACCAACTTCCTCATTCTTCCTCAAGTAAGCTTTCATTATCCTTTAGGACACAGCTTCTGGTTGTGTAACTGGATATGGAAATCATGGAAAATTTGTCACCAGTAAAAGGTTTACAAAATCAACATCCAAAACTCAGTTCACAGTCAAACGCATAATGAAGTGAAGGCATTGCTGGAAGCACATGGCTATGTGGTTTCTTGTGGTTTGACTGCAGCCTTGGTTCTGGGCACACATGGCACAAGTGTCTTCACACCACACAGTGCCATTGAGGGCTGCCTGACTCACCTGAGCTCAGACTTGGGACTATTATATGTTATAAGTGGCAGTGTTTCTACTGTACATGAAATTTTTCTGCTCTGGTAGTAGCAAAATGATTTAATTACAGAAAGCAAAGATTAAATATTTTCCTACTGTCATTTCCTCAGCTTGAAGTATCAGCTTAGTGTAACTTGATACTGCATTGTGCTGGAATGTTGTATTTCAAAAGTGCTAGCTTGAGTTTCATTAAAAATGACTTAATGAGGGGCTAGAGAGATAGGTCAGTGGTTAGGAGTGCTTGGCTCCTAGCACCCACATCAGATGGCTCACAGTGGGTTGTAACTCCAGCCCCAGGGCATGTGACACTTTCTTTAGGCCTCTGGGGGCATTCTACCACCTCTCTCTCTCTCTCTCTCTCTCTCTCTCTCTCTCTCTCTCTCTCTCTCTCACACACACACACACACACACACACACACTTACAAAATCTTTTTTAAAAATGATTTAATGAATTTTGACTTATGATTAGGACAGAACGTCCCAATTTCTGACAATTTCTAAAATTAATCTAAGGATACTTCTGCAGCTCTATACTATAAGTTGATATGAAGCTTTGTTCTTAGCACTGACAATCATGCATCAAACATGGAAGACATTCTATGTTCTATATTAATACTTAGCAAAGAAATATTAAGGAGAGAACAAACAGGAAAATATTTGAAATGATTTCAGTGGAATCCATAGAGAAAATAACTCTAATGGCTCACATTGCTGCAAGTCCAGGCCACATTTTATATATACAAATTTAGAGTTTCACTTGACAGTGAGGAAGGAAACAGTCTAAACCCCTGTGTCACTTATTGCCTTGTGGGACAGACAAAGAGAGGTGTCATTTGTGTGGCAATCAAGCAGTATTGTGCACCGCAGCTCAGGATGCAAATCTGTGAATGAGTTCAACTTCAAGGGCCTTGTGGTTTACCAATGTACAGATTAACAGATGAACTATGTGGGAGAACTGATCTTGAAAGATTAGTTTGCTCTGCTTTTGGATCCATCAACTCAGGTCTCTCTCCGTGCAAAAACTCGAAGCTGGTAAAAGTGCTAGAAAAAGTGTCAGCACAAAAGAGACATTTGCTACCTCCCTGTACCCCAAAGTTCAGGGACTGTTGCAGAATAAAGATTGCAGGAGTCAGAGGTCAGGGATGAAAACAGGATCTTTTGGACATAAATGGGTGTCTTACTTTCTGTCAAGAGATAAAACTAAGAAAATATTTGGTGTTAAAAAGTCCAGTGAAAGTGACTAACTACACCAGAAATCAGTCAGTCACACCTTTCCACGGTTTTTACACAAGCTTCAAGTGATCTCTATACTGTAAGGAATCTAGGTTAGCCTATAACAGAGACATCTTCACATGCATTGATTTGGTATCCCTATTCATAAGAGTCAAGTCAGGGTATCAGTCTAAATGTCAATCATCAGATGACTACGGAGGGGGTTCCTGAAGGTGTCATACTCGGAAGCAAGCTACTCAAAGAGATGAGGATGAAAACCTGGTGCAGATTGAGTTCATCAACCTAGATCACATATCCAGGAGTCTAATGCCAAGCAGTTCATTCTTTAAAACACAGTACAATCTGGGAAAAGGTCTCCAGGCAACAGTCATCCCAATTCCAGGTACACAACAAAGCTTGCACATTCTTCTGGAATTATTCAAAAGAGGTAAAGTATCTCTACAGGCTAATAATTACATTATAATTTCTTAAACTTCAATATTTCTTTGGGTTTCCAGCTCACGAATAATGATATGGAGATTTCTTATTAATTATAAAATCATTGTCACTATCTTAGGCTGGTCGCACTAACTCTTACAACTTAAATTAACCTTCTTTTATTACCCTATATTCTGCCATGTAGCTTACCCTATATTCTGCCATGTAGCTTGGTTACTTCTACTCTAGATTGTATGTCCGACCTCATCAGTGTCTCCTTGGCATCTCCATACTGCCTATCCTGTGTCCTCAGCATCTGGCCGGCAATTCCCCTTTCTTCTTCCCAGAGTCTTTTCTGACCCTGGAAGTTCTTCCAAACCTCTTCCTGATAAGTTATTGGCCATTCAACTCTTAATTTATTAAACCAATCAGAAGGTGGCTTGGCAAAGACACATCTTCACAGTGTAAACAAATCTTCCTAAACAACTTTCCTCTTCTAAGGAAAGGTAAATGGGTGAGTGAGGTTTCATAGACTTAATTTTGTGACTGTGCAAATCTCATGGAGCCTTTGCCTACCCTTAGGAACTTCAGAAGCCACAGATAAATCTGGTCCCTAAAATGAGCTCTGTCATCTATCACAAGTCTTTAGCATGGAGTAATCTTCCTGATCTGAGCAAAGCATAAAAGTCTGAGGAAGGACGGAAGACTCACGAGAGAGGAGAGCACATTTTCATTTGTTTTCTGTTTCTTATATTAAACTCAAGACCAAGTCCAGTCTCTCAATCATTCCATCCTCATATGGGTCAGAACCAGTACTAATTCCTGAGAATTCTGGCCCCAGTAAAATAAACCATTTGCCCTGAAGAAACCCACAGGCAAGGAAGGGGGCATATAAAAGCATTTCAGTACAACATAATGTTGGTGATATGATGAATTCCAGCATATGTGCTTTGTTTACATTTAATTATATCATCCAAGTAAACCTTTGTTTATCTAATCTATGCCCTATATTTTCTTTCTCATATATGTCAAGTTCCTTGAGAATAAAGATACTGCATGGATAATTTTATGTGGCCGTTTATTGCAGTGCCTCTTTTCGGTTAATCACAAGTACTTTCTCATCTCATATTTCCTCTGATCAAAAGCAGGTTAGGTCAACAAAACCTAGCGGGCTTCCGTCCAAATACAGATAATCCAAGTCTACAATGGTTCAACTTGACAATTTTCTGAGTTTCCCATGGTTCAAGAGTAATACATGTTCCACAGAAACCAGGTCTCAATTGTGAGTATTCATACCCCCCACCAAGGACTATACATAGGAAGAATGATTCTCTCCCAAGATATTGGGCAAAGACAGCAAACCGTCCATCTAAGTTGGTCACCCCAACATGAGGGAAACACTTAATAGAAACTGAGCAGGCTGTGCTCCTAAACTTGGGTGTTGGGCAGGACAGCAATTTACATGTATTTTCAACTGAGGATACTTTTGAACCATGATGGTATACACTGGGACATAACCCCTTCTAAGGATCCTGTCTGTACTGCTGCTATCCCTTGCCAAGTGACCAAGTGGCCTGTCTGCGCCCTATGTTCCACCAAATACACAGAGAACGATTGTCCCACGTGACTTTTAGAACACACACAGATCTTTGCTTACAGCCTAGCTGATTATTGTTCATCATCTGAAAAGACCAAATGCTTATTACGATCACCCCCCACTTACTGTAATTGTGTTGCTTCAGTATAGCTAGTAGCATCCTCAGCGATCTCCGTGCTAGCAATTGGGCTCCCTCTAAACATCCTTGAGAATGTTTATTTGAAAAGATTACCCTGTTTTCCTTCAGGGTTAAGCCATGGTCACTGCAGGAAGACATGATGCGGAGCAACAGCAAGCAGGGGCTGAACGGTCCTCAGAGACCGCCCTTGCTAAATGCGTATTCCCGTAGAAAAGCAAAATGCATTCTAGCCCACACACGTTAGCGACATTTTTCAAACACCTAGATTAAAGAAGATAAGGATTACAAATAACATATTTGTTGGAGAGAGTGAAGAAATCACAAACTTGCTTGGATAAACACTATTAAATGCATACTTCAGGGGCTAGTTGCGACAGTTCCCCCTGGCACTCACTGACAAGCTTGACTCTGACTGTAAATTAGGTTGCAAAACTCCCTTGTCAGAGAGCTCACCCTGTTAAGAGGACTCAACCCTGGCTCTGAATCCACAAGGACAGAAAAATCAATGTGACAGAAAAGCGGTTGCTCGGTCAAGCCTGAGCAAAGAGAGAAAGAGGTTTAAATTAATCATGATTTGAGGATACAGGGGAGCAGCGCAGAGGCATATTCATGGTGTCCTTGAAACACGAGGAAGTGGGGCACAGAGCGCTTTGCGTCTGCTACCCACAGATACTCTCCTGCTCTCTATGCAAGCTTCTGTGTTTACTGTGGAAATAAGAAGGCATTGCTGATTGTGTGTGACCAGCTGGAATGCATTGACTGTAGTCGATTGCAGCCGAAGCAATGGAGAAACGGTCCTTTTTGGTGTGTAAGCTGTGACTAATAAAAGTACCATCTCCTCTTCTAGAAGCTGGGAGCATCTCAGGTCCTACATTAATTTTAATTTCGCATGAAAGGAGTGGAGAGGCTGGGTGTGGGCAAGCAAGCTTCTTTTGGATTGACTGATACTTTAGAGCAGAGATTTTAAAAGGGTCAAAAAGATCTGTCACCAATACTGTTATACATCTTCATGACATGACACCAGCAAAGCAGTAGTCCTCCATGGGCAGAGGTGAAACCCCATCTCAGCGATTATGGTCCATTAGCTAACCAAAACCACCATAGTAAGATGCCTGTCACTATAGACTATTTAGGTAGCCGAGTCTCTGCATCCGAGGGACCAGCACCTCTATCAATTGTCTGCAGACTGATCTTGTCCCAGGGTTGGGTACCACCCCTTTCTCACTCTTACCTCAGAAGGCAGCCCAAGAAGCCAGATTCCTGTCCTCACAAGAATCACCTCTAACCAGCAGGATGTGAATGTTGCGGACTATTATGGAACATTGTGTTCCTTCGAGTTTGGTGGCTGCTCGCTTGACCTGTCAGCAGGAAACCTGAAAAAAAAGAAAGAAAGAAAAGAAAGAAAAAAGAATTGAGTCCATCAACTCTTCATCATGGATAGAATGAAAGACCCATGAAACCCAGTCCCTCCCCAAACATGTATATAATTGCATACAGTGTCCCTCCCTGAATATACAGAGAAAGTTAGCAGTTGTTGGAGAAGAAATATCTTTTTAGTGGTATAACCACCTACAAGCTGCCTGTGTTACTTTAAATAATTCCTCACCCATGTTTTTGTTAGTAAAACCCTAATAAAACTCATTGGTTCACCAAGCTAGACTTGAGTGCAGTCATGTCTTTGGTCTATTGTTAGTGCCCTGTCAGGAGTTAACAGACGCTTGTTGTCTCTCTAGGAAAAGTTTACACAACAGAAACCTCAATTATGGCAATGACCCTCACTTTACTCTGCAATCTTAGTGAAGACAGCAGCACCAGACTGTTTTGAAAACATCCTTTGCATTGCGTTTTCTAGACTCAACTCTATTTTCGTAAAACAACCAAAAAGCACAGAATGTTCTTCCAAGCACTTGGCAAAAGGATGGTGGAGATCTCTTTCTTATCTGTGGGGTCTCTTGCTAGAAATGATGGGAGACTAAACCTTATGGCTGCCATGTGGAAAGTTCATATAAACTATGGGATAGAAACTACAGAATAGAAATGGTAAGTCAGCAGGAAGTAGAAGATGCCTCTAAGGAGGGTTGAGTTAGAGGGATGAATAGTGCAAATAAACGTACTTACGAGGATATGACTAATTAACACTGAGTTTTCTAGAAATCCAAAGTAAGGAAAAGAAAAGGTTTATTGCTGTATGGATTTCATACACCTGAAAGTGCACAGCGGCATGACCAGTTCTCCAAGGTGCCCCTTGATAGAGTTCTTTAGCTTTGTCTATTAAACAGCTTGCTTTGACAAGTCAAAGCATTCTATTTTGAGTACAGAACGTGTGGCCATCAATTCAGTCTTTTTTGAACCTGAAGAACAGTTTTGTGTTCAAGGTAGCTCTCCAGGCACCTTGTGAGCAAGCGCTCTCTCCGGGGGTCTTTGTAGTTCAGACAGCTTTTCACCTGCACTGTGTGGCTTTCCATGAAGCTGGTTCTAGGTGATTCTTTCCTGTCGCCTTTAGCTGTCTCATGCGGGTCACTTCCCAGTCATTCTCCTTGTTTGCTTCCCCCACCCACCTTTGTTTCTATCTTTCTTACAGAGTCAGAGAAGAAGGCAAAGAGTTAAGAAATACTTAACCTTTCTCTCTTCCAAGAGCAACTTGATTTTTTTTTTGTAAGACTAGGAAAAGAAATTTATGATCTCCTTTCTTAGACCAAACCCATAGGCCGCAAATAAACATTCAGTGTGCCAAATCTGATCGCGAGCCCTTGATGTGAATGTTCTTATGCAATCTCACGGCAACCCTGTGAAAAGGACATTTTATTATTCCTCTTTTGTAGATGAGAAAATAAAATCTTAATTTGTCGTACTACATAAGCTGTCAGAGCTAGGTAGGACCAGTTGGAACTGAGATAAGTGTAATTTATTCCTTAGAGTAACTATAACAAATTAATGACAGCCTTGGTGGCCTAAAACAACACAACATATTTTCTTTCCAACCTGAACCCTGAAGTTAGTCACAGTGAGCTAAAATCAAGGAGGCTGTGGAGCCTCTCTGGAAGAATCTCACTTCTTCCCTTTGCCAGACTGGAGGATGCCCTCATCCCTGGCTCCCAGCCTGGACTTACGTCACCTGTTTCGCCAGGCTGCGGCATCGTATCTCCTTTCCTTCTTATCAAAGCTCCCTCCGCTTCTCTCTTGTAAGGACGCTGTGATTACACACAGAGCCTACCTGAAAAATCAGAATCACCTCACCATCTCCCCATCCAGATCCTTAGCATAATTGTGTCTGCAATATCTCTTTTGTCTTAGAAGGAGCAATCACAAACTCAGCAGTAGAGCCAGTACAGCTTTGGAGGTGGGGTGATTCCTTGGCCTATGAGAATTAACAGTCAAGCTACCTCCCACTTTACCAAGGAACACAGTCTTCTTTCTAGATAAGCAAGTATTCTTGCACCAAATGACTGATCTTCAGCAAGTTGGGTCAGTATCTCACATGAATGACAGAGAAAAGTGAAATCCATTTTTCTGAAGAGTAATACAGGGGCAGAAGCCCTGGGCTTATGCTTATGAAAGTAAGTTCTTGCCACCGTACCTACCCACTTCCTAGCTGTGCCATGCTCTGTGTCACGTGGATCAGGGATAGTGCAGAAGTCACAGCGTGGTGCACCCTGGTGAACTGTTGAGGGAATCCACAAACCTCTCGGAGGTTCATGGGAAATGTGAAATCCAATCTTCAGTGTCTTCCCTGCTTTATCTTTTGATGTTATCTCTGTGTCAGCAGAAA
This sequence comes from Microtus obscurus, assembly GCA_963919715.1. Classification (NCBI taxonomy): domain Eukaryota; kingdom Metazoa; phylum Chordata; class Mammalia; order Rodentia; family Cricetidae; genus Microtus; species Microtus obscurus. The sequence goes on from CAWTZC010001472.1 coordinate 3,278,999, forward strand.
CTATAGCTACTGATTACTCCATTAAAAATTACTCAGAAACAGAAGAGCTTAAAAATAAATGATTTAATTATTACAAAAATGCCTTTTGTCTGACTTTGGAAGTGGCTTCCCTGGGAGGTTCTGACTTGATTTGGTCATGAGGTTGCAGCCATCATGCAAGCGAAGGCTGCAGTCTTCTGGAGTTTTCACTAGGACTGTGGAGTCATTTCCAAGGTGGCTTGCTTACATGGCGCTTGAGTAAGGGCTTCAGTTCTTTGCGACAAGGAATAAGCCATAGGCTACTTGAGCATCCTAGCAGTGCGACATCTCCTCCCACAGAGAACATAGTTCAAAGGACAAAGCAAGGAAGCAGCCACAGTATAATTTATGACCTGGCCTTGGACATAATGTACCATCACTTTTGTTTTACTCTGGCCATGCAGACTAACTCCCATACAGTGGCGGGGATGGAATTTTACCAGGGTATGGGCATCAAGAGGTTAAGGTGAGGTTATCCTAGAGGCTGGCTACTATAACCTGATCTCCTTTATTCAACACAGTACTAGCAGTCCTAGCTAGAGCAATAGACCAAGAGAAAGATATAAAAAGCATCCGACTTGGAAATTAAAAAGTCACTTCATGACCATTTGCAGAGGACATAATCTCACATTCAGCAAAGCAGGTTCCACCCGCAAATCTGATTCCATGATTTATCTATTCTGAATAGTGCTGCACTGAACAAGGGCATGTTGATGCTTCTGTTGAGTGCTGGCTCGTTGCTTGGGTAATGTGTGGGAGCAGGATAACTGGACCCGTTGGTAGCTCTCTTTTGAGTTCTTTGAGGCATCTTCATATTAGTTTTTCAAACCGGCTCCTTTAATTCAGATCCCCACCGACATTTCATATGCTCTTTCGCCTCACTCCCTCAACAGCATTTGCTTCTTATTAATTTTTATGTTTGCTTGTTTTTTCTTGGTGATAGAATAGGTTGGGTTAGAATTCCATTGTAGTTCTGATTTACATTTCACTGAAAGCTGAAGAAGTGGATTAGGTTTCATTTAATTATTAGTCATTTCTATTTCATCTCTTGGAGAGTCTCTACTCCATTTGTCCATCTAATGGATTATTTTTCTTGTGGAATTCAATTTTTGTGAGCTCCTCATGTATCCTTAATAATAATTCCCAATCAGATCAATAGCTAAAAAGATAATCTTTCATCCTGTTGGCTGTCTTTGCACCCTGGTAATTATTTAGTTTGCTGTGCAGCAGCTTTCAACTAGGTATGATTTAAACAGTGAACTCTTGCTATTATTTCCTGAGACATTGGAGCCCTTTTAAAAAGTCATGTCTTTGACTGTGTTTTTCCATATCTTTTCTCTGACAATTCTAGATGTTTAGATTTTCCATAAAGTTTCTAAGCTGATTTTTATACCGGGTAAGAGGTCAGGATCATGTTCTCCTCTTTTCCAGGTGAATATTCAGTTTCCCACACCCTTTGTCAAGGAGGCTGTCCTGTCTAAAATGTATGTTTTGCCATCTTCGTTGAGAAGCAAATAGCTGTAATTGTGTTAGTATAACTCCAGGTTCTCTGTTCTATGTATTGTCATGTATTTTTTTGGGTTTTTTTTTTTTTTTTTTTTTTTGGTTTTTCGAGACAGGGTTTCTCTGTGGCTTTGGAGCCTGTCCTGGAACTAGCTCTGTAGACCAGGCTGGTCTCGAACTCACAGAGATCCGCCTGCCTCTGCCTCCCAAGTGCTGGGATTAAAGGCGTGCTCCACCACCGCCCGGCTGTCATGTATGTTTATTGTGCCAGTACCATGCTGGTTTCGGTACTATGTCTTGATGTTATATATGAAGTTGGGTAAGTGCTAAACCTCTAGTCCTGGATATTTTATTTTTACTTTTTTACTTTTTACTTTGTGATTTCTTCGGCTGTATAGAGTCTTTTCTGTATCCATTGAGTTTCAGCATTGTTTTCCTTCTTTCCTCCCTTTTTTTCTTTCTTTCTTTCTTTCTTTCTTTCTTGTTTTTCTTTTTCTTTTTCTCTAGACAGGGTTTCTCTGTCCAACAACCCTGGTTGTCCTGTAACTTGCTTTGTAGACCAAGCTGTCCTCATATCCACAGAAATCCACTTGCCTCAGAGTGTTGGGGTCAAAGATGTGCACAACCACCACACAGTTAGGATTGTTTTTCTCGTTCTGTGAAGAATATGGTTGGAATATTGGCGGGAGCTCCAATGACTGTATACGTTCATCCTGTATGTATGCATACATTTCTTTAATATAACCACTCACACAGTACTAATTCTGTTGATCCATGAACATGGAATTTTTTTCACCTCTTTGGCTTTTCACTTTCTTCCTTCAGTATTTTTAAGTTTTATGATGGAGATATTTCCTAAGTTTTCTTTTGAGGGCTTCTGCATGAATGTTTGCTTGAATTCTTTTTTTTTTAACATATTCGCTATCATTGCCTAGAAGAGCTAATTAGCTCTGTATGTTGCCTTTATGTAACTACTACTCTGATGATGTTGTGAATCAAGGCTAAGAGTGTTCTGGTAAAATACCATATGGTCTTTTTAGGGCAGGATCATATGATCAGAAAATAGGAGTAAATGGTTGAATCCTAATTGCAAGTATTTATTGATGAGTTTTACCTCTATGTTTCTCAAGAAAACTAAATTATAGTTGAGTTTTTTGCTCTGTTTTCATCCAGCTTCTGTGTCAGAATAATACTTGCTTCATGAGTTTGGAGGCATTCCCTATCCTCTCCTTTGTGAAAACAGTTTAAGAAGTATCGGTGCTCTTGCTTTAAGGGGCTAGTACAATTGGCCAGCAAATCTATCCATTCCTGGGCTTTTTTCTTTGTTAAATGATTTTACATTATTGCTTCAATCTTGTTCTTTATTATTGGTCAACTGAAGTTTTCATAATATCTTATTAGGTCAGTGTTGTTAGGACAATTCCTTTTGTCTAGATTTTCTTAAGTTGCAAGATTATGTTTTCAAAACATTCTTTAGTAATCCTCTATATTTCTACTGTAATATTCCCTTTTTAATCTCTAATTTTATACTTTTTTTCTTTCTCTCTATCTCTCTTTTGGTTAGACTTGTCAATCTTTTGTTTTCTGTCAAGTCACAATCTCTTTGTTACACCATTCCTTTGTATTGTTCTCTTAGTTTCTGTCTCACTGACTTACTTCCTATTTTAATTGCTTATTTATTTCTATGATCTGGGGACAGACTTGTTCTTGTCTTAATAAGACTTTGATGTGCATAAGTATGTCGTTTTCAGATTGTTCTGATTTTTCAGTCTAGGCACTGGCAATAATCTTCCCTCGTACGGTCACTGTCATTGTATCTTCCTGACTGCACCTTGTCCTGTTTTTATTTGATTATACAACTTTTTTTTTCATTCCGCATCTTGCTATGTATCCCAGGTTAGCCTTGAACTCAATACCCTCCTACTTACAAGATCCCCATGTATCCCTAGCCTCTCGTGTCCAGGCGTTCCATTTTAAGCTACTGTGACATTCTTGTTTGCACAGCAGGCCTGGTTCTCCCCAGACCTTGCCCACTACTGTTCTAGGCTGCATGCTCCATGAAAAGAGTCCCCAGGGTCTACAATAGAGCAAAGAATTCCTCCTAGGTTCCCACAGCACTTTGTTCATCTGCTTCCAGTAATTTTCAAACTTTTTCTTTAATAACTTAATTATATTTTCTTCCAGGTATCCTGTAAGGTTTGGGTCAGAAAAGACCATGATCTCCGATGATAGCTAGAATACTAGTTCTTTTAGTTAATAAATAAATTTCTTCCAACAAGTCGGTCTTCCCAATACATCACTTAAGTGAATTTAATGAAAATCAACCAGGCAGTATGCATAGTTCTGGGTCAGTAGCAGCAGGTTTCTGCCTTCAGGCTACATAGAGATGCTCGCCATACATGGCTAACGAACATGTCCTCATTCCCTCTCTTTCTATATTTTCTGTTTTCCTACCATCATTTTCTGTCCTCTTTTTTACTTGTCTGTCTCTTTTGACACTTTCTAAGTATCACTGAAAACATTAGCATGGGTAGCAGCCAGTGTGTTTCCACTGTAGTATTACCACAAGTACTGTGAGGTTCTGAGCTGTGTGTTCCCTCTAAAACCATGTCTACATGAGCATCTATCTATTCCAGCCTCCCAGACACTGTTTAGAAAGACGATGAATGAGAAAAAAATAAACGCCCACATATCTATGAGGCTTAAAATATTTTCTGTGCCTGTATTCAAGGCTTAAGTCAGTCAAATGCTGAAACAAATGTTCGGCTGTTTTAAAATATTGATTAGAGGCCCATCTGTTGTTAGTAAAGATGGTGGCACGAGCTGGATGTAGATGCCACAGGAAAGCCCATCTCTTCCTCTCTCCATATGTTAAAGCAGCTCTTAAACGACTGCCTGTCACTTAACCATTGTGATATTTGTGAACTGTGATTCTTGAAGCTATGACTCTTTTCATGCTAAATTTAGAATGGCCCTGTGTTTCCCCATTGCAAGTGGCTTTCATGAAGTCACTTAAATGGTGCCTTCCTCTACCTCACTAGTACCTCTTTATGGCTGTATTCTTAGATCACTGCCTCATCCAATCCCCATTAGACAAGCTTCTTCTTGGAGTAGATGGGAGTCAATACAGACCCACGACTGTACAATGTGCAGAGAGCAACAGACTTTGGAGCACTCAGCCCTAAGTGGGAATTTTTCATCAAGCATCTCCTCCTCAAGGCTGGGAACTTCATGGAAGAGGAGACTGAAAGATTACAAGAGCCAGCGGTGACGGATGACTTCAAGAGCACGGTGTCTTCCAGATACAATAAGAGTAATCCATGTATGAACTCATAGAGACTGTTGCAGCATGAACAAGACCAGTACAGGATCAAGCAAGACAGGGTCCCAGTACTGAGCAGAAGGGGACATGGGGTCTCACCCCTAGCCAAAAAGCTATTTGCAACTGATACCCACTAGCAAAATAGGGAGTGATGACAGAGGTTTTTGTCCCACCCACACCCACAGCCATTCAGTCCAGAACAAACACACAAAGGCTTACATTAACTATATATACAATGGTATGTTTGGATATTTCCTGGTATTGCGATCAGAGATTCATTAGGCAGATCCACATACCTAGTCTCAGAAGACAGAACTGCGTGCCATCCATGTAGGGAGGCAGATCCCCCAAAGAACCCTCTGGAGCAGGACGAAATTCCTTTCCCCCAGCTCACAGAGCCGACTGGCCATCTCTACACCTGGGAAAACAGTGTGTAAGGAAGAAGAGAAATACCAGGAATGTTGCACAAATTGGAAGATCTGGCCACAATAAAGAATCATCCAAAGTAGGGGGAAGTTCTCTAGTATCATGGCGCACAAAAAGACATGCACAGAATAAGACTTCTTATATGGATACAGGCCTGCAGCTATGCAGGGACAGCCTCAGGTAGAGACCATGCAGAAAGGAGGCGACAAGACTCCGGTAGTATGACTTCCCAGTTGCTGCTTTCACTAGTCACCTCTAAATCAGTGGTTCTCAACCTGTCCGTCATTGCAGGTCAAATGACCCCTTCACAGGGGTCACGTAAGACCATCGGAAAACACAGATTTTTTTTAATTACAATTCACAAACGTAGCAAAATTATAGTTATGAAGTAGCCACAAAGCTAATTTTATGGTTGGGGGTCACCACAACATGAGGAACCGTATTAAAGGGTTGCAGCATCAGGAAGGTTGAGGACGGCTGCTCTAAGCTAACAGTTTCAGCAATATACAACTATTGTCCCACGCTTCTGTAGCTTCAACATATTCCCACTAGGCCAAAATAAAGGCACAGAGGTGCGTTTTTCTTGATGGACTATCCAGAAGAAAATCTGTTTGCTGCCTTTTTTCAGTTTCTAGGGCACCTGTATCCCATGTCTCACATCCTTTTCCTTCCGTTTTCAAAGCCAGCAATGGCCAGTTGAGCTCCTCCACTGTGTTAATCTGACAGCCTCTTCTGTCTCCTTTTTGAGGATTTTTCAAATGTATTAAACTTAGTTTTAAAAGGTGAAGACCGATTCCCTATTTTATAGTCAATGGATTATCAGTTTCACAACCCTCCATATAACCTAATGCTGCTGTTCATTATGAAGATGTTGCAAATGCTTGCCCACTCTTTAGCACCTCTTTTCATGCCAGTCCAGGTAACAAACAGTTACTTTAGTTAGTTTCGCCTTCTTATGAACAAACAATCTCAAGGAAAGGAAAGGAAAATGAGTGAAGCTCTCACATAACCCAAACTTGCTGGTCCAGCTCTAGAAATGAGTCACAAAGGCAACTTTTTCCTCACGAAAATGTTTGAGGAAAAAGCTATGTGCTTGGTTTAGCATAACTGACCACAATAATTACAGTGCATGAGGATTTATGCTGTATTTATAAGACTGCTGGGTCTGGAGGGCAAAGGGGGATTCACTGTGGAGTGGGGCAGGGTTCAGAGCTTCAAATCCACAAAAAGCTATGCACATTTTTCTTAATGGCACAAACTAGCAATTATGGGCTGCAGAAGTATTTGTGCTTGTCCAGAGGTTCCATACCAAGCATATGAAGATGTTCATTTTCTCAATAAATTCAACTCTCAGGAAAAGTGTTAAATTGTCAAATCTGAGAACGGTATCTATTTTTGTAATTAGCCTCATCTCCAGGAATGGGGTACAGATGAGCCCATCCTCTAAGGAAGCCAAGTGTGCTCAAAGGCTATTTAGGGTGAAGGTACAATTCATGTCATTGAAAGGGGGAACAAAATGCAAGTTATAGTTTAATTCCAATATTAAGCAGGATTGATAGTTAGGTTTATAGCACACATTAGTCACCAGTTTTATTTTGGGACCAGTAATAATAACACAAAAGCTTCTTTGTGTTTCCATTGAGCAAGTCTATCTTCCAAGCTGCCCCTCCATACATTGCTAATTTTACCATTTATCAAAATACAAGAAGTACCAAAGTATTTATTCAAACCCAGATTAGATCATAGGATGGGTGTGAAGAACCGCCAGTATCAGCTCAGTATCATATCTGTGTTATGGTATGAGGTGCCTATGCTATCGTCATTGTGAAACAAAAGAAACTTTGCAAGTTAAGGTTATTTCATAAACCATTATAGTGTCAGCAGGTAGTTCTTGCAGAGGAAAGTTCCCAAGTATTACAACTTTTTAGTTTGTTCTTCTCCAAGTGATTAGAAAGAACAAAGGGAAGGTGGAGCTGGGAAGGGTGGCCACATACTTTTAGTCCTAGCACTTGGGAGGCAGAGGCCAGCAGCTCTCTGTAAATTTGAGGCTAGCTTGGTCTACAGAACAAGTTCCAGATAGCCAATGTTATGTAGAGTGACCCTGTCTCAAAAGAAGAAATGAAGAAGGAAAAGAAGGAAGGAAGGAAGGAAGGAAGGAAGGAAGGAAGGAAGGAAGGAAGGAAGGAAGGAAGGAAGGAAGGAAGGAAGGGAAGGGAAGGGAAGGGAAGGGAAGGGAAGGAAAGGAAAGGAAAGGAAAGGAAAGGAAAGGAAAGGAAAGGAAAGGAAAGGAAAAAGGAAAAAGGAAAAGAAAGAATAAGAAGATGTTTTAACTCTGCAGCATCTAGTAGCTGGTTGATGGTTGGAAAAGAGATTTTTGTACTCTTACTGAATTCCAAGAGTATTTATAAATTCTAAATGCTCAGTCTCTTTCTTCCACAACTGAGTAGCTAAAGAAACCTAGCTTACAGTGTGTGTAGGTGTGTGTACGCACACACACACACACACACACACACACACACGAACGCACATGGGTTCTTGGAGAGGTACACACATGTGGAGATCAGAGGTTGATGTGGGAGTGTCCTATATCAATCTGTTGATTTCATTGGTTAAAATAAAGAAACTGCCTGAGCCCATTGATTGGCCAACCCTTAGGTGGGTGGAGTAGACAGAAAAGGATTCTGGGAGAAGGAAGCTGAGTCAGAAGGAGTCGCCATGATGTTCCCAGTCCCTGCAGATGCAGGCTAGAATCTCCCCGGTAAGCACACCTTGGGGTGCTACACAGATTATCAGAAATGGGCTAGTCCAGGTGCAAGAACTAGCCAGTAAGAGGCTGAAATTAATGGGCCGGGCAGTGTTTAGAGGAATGCAGTTTCCGTGTGGTTATTTCGGGGCATAAGCTAAACCATGCAGGCGGCCGGATGAAGGGGACACAGCCCGGCCGCTCCTCATTCAACAAGAGGTGAACCTCAGATGTTTTTCTATGGAGCTCTACACTTTGTGTTTTGGGAGAAGGCCTCTCATTGAGTATTGGGTCTCATGGATAAGGCTAGATTGGCTAGCCAGTGAGCCCCAGGGCTCTGGCATTTCCTCTTCAACACTAGGACTATAAGCATAGAACAACCACATCGTGCTTTTTATGTGGGATCTGGGAATTGTTCTCTGACTTTCACACTCATAAAAATAGCATTTTTTATACCTGGCTATCTCCTCAATCCTCTTGTTGATGCTTTATATTGAAAATCTTCAATACATATCTGAATCTGACTTTAACCTATCCTGTCCATAATCAAATGAAGTCAACTACTATTAGTGCCAGGAGGATCAGACCTACATATAAGCCGCAACCAACCACTACTCAAGCTATAATAAGCATATCAGAGGCCCATGACTAGCCTGAAATTCACTTCATGGGGTTTACACCATACCACCATCACTGACTTCCATCATAGTTCAAGATCTCATGCCTACACTCACTTCTCGGAGCTATTGGATCCTCGCTGCCAACACATTCTATCTAATTTGGGTAACAACATAAACTTTGCTTGGTTTCCTTATGCTTCTGGATCTTTGAACTCCCCCTACATCCCTCAGAGCTGGCATTTGTTCTAGTCACATGATGGTAGAATAAAACTCCCGTCATTGCAGCAAGAAGTTGAGTTCTATTACATTGTGGCCCAGTGCAGAGGCAACAGTAATTTGCATCTGCATTCACTATCTCAGTTCAGCAAACGTTTTTTTAGGCTCTCTTCTGTAGTAGGTACTGACTCTGAAAATTGTGAACTGAAACATTCCTTAATTCTACCTTAAGATTCTTCTGCTTTTTAAGAGCACACTGAGGAAGAGTTAGTAGTAATAGGGGAAACAGCCGAGCATGCATATTTTGCCCAGTGAAGCTTGAACTCGAAGTGTGCTTTAGCTTACGAGTCACAGCCAAGATGACAACATCCTTTGAAGTCCTTGTCCTTGGGATCCTAATAAGAGGCGTTTCCTAGTCTTTCCACGGGGGTTTGTGGAGATTAAGGATCTTACTGGAATACTTCAAAGGCAGGAGAAAAGCACAAAACATAACATAATGTCTCTTCATAGCTTACTTCTCAAGCCTTTAGAGAGCATTACTCAGAAGAAGAAGAATGTGAACTATGCATGTCAACTGTAGATACACCAGTGATTAAAATGTAGTCATACTTAACAAAGTCAAAAGAAACAAGTGAAATAAACTTTGGCAACATTCATGGTTTAACCAATTATATACAAATACTGTTTCAACTGTATTGAAAGACCCATGTGTTCCCTCCACTTTAAGGCACATCACAGTTGAGGAGAAACTGTGCTCTGTAGGCACAAAAAGTGCTTAGTGACTCCTAAGCACAAGAGGTAGGCCTTCAGCAAAGCCAAGCATCTAAAACATTAAACTTTTATATTAAACTGAATCTCACCCAATGCCATGCTGTCAACTCCTGCTTCACATGAGGCAAGCTGTCAATCTAAAATAACGTTTTTGAATGATCAAAGCTTACAGACGTACACGACTGATAAACGTTGTCTAATGATCTGCACAGATCTCTTCTAATGCAGAAGACTTTCCATCACAGCAAGAAGGGCGTGAAAAATGTAAGATGTCACAGCAGCTGGACGAGGATTTTAACTCTAAACCATTCTGCTGTCTCTCAGAGGAGTTTCTCAGCTCCTCCACAGTGATGGTGGTCAGAACGGCTCTGCTATCAGCAGACAGCAAGCTGAGAACGCAGCTCTAGTTAGGTTCCATCGTTTGCATATCTCAACCATTGCCTATGATAGTGCTCTACCCTTGCCAAAGATCACAGATACAGACGTGTAGCCTGAAGGACTGGTCTCCAACCTTCTGTTAATTAACTCTACAGACACGAAGATGATGATCCTAGAAAGAAATGCCCTCCTCCACTGAAAAAGAGTATGGACTCTTTCCCTGCGTGAGAATGTTTTGCTTCAATGTAAACAAACTGAAGAGGACAAAAATGAGGTTCAAATATGCTCTCATCCGAGTAAACAACCAAGCCGGGTAGGATATCATTTCCCTGGAATGTGTTGTGAATTCCAGAGGCAGGCACACACATGTCAGAGAACAAGCTGTCCCCTGATGGACAGAGCCTGAAGACTTAGGTGAATACATTCATGAATTCATGTTTACATTCTTCATTATATTTTTTATATATTCAGATATTTTTGAATCTTAAGAAAAATCAAAGCCTACCAAAGCTTTCAAACTACATCTTAACTCTGAAGGCTGTCCCAAGCAACGCTATCAGGAGGCCTCTGTGGATATTACATCATGCTCCGGTATCACTGACGCCCACTTGTTCTGGAGTTTTCCTTTTATAACAAGATAGATACAGCATGATGGCTAAAGGATCCAAGCTTCCCAAACCAATGGTTATTTTAGGACAGCTGTAAAAGGTGTTCATTGCGCTACTGAGCATCCTACCAGGTAGGAATCTATCTCCTGATATTCCAATCAGGAATGTGTGTGTGTGTGTGTGTGTGTGTGTGTGTGTGTGTGTGTGTGTGTGTGTAAGAGAGGGGGAAAGAAACAGAGAGACAGAGACATTTAAAGATATTTGAATTTGCTTCTATTTCACTCTGTAATGTTGCATGGAGACAGAATTGGGCACATTTTCACCAGACTCAGCACAAAGCCGAGTCTCTCACCACAGATCGTGGAATAATACCTTTCTGTACTGAAAAGCTGCTCTGGAGTAAATGGGGCAATCAGAGTCTGCTTCTTTATATGCTCTGCAAGGCCGCAAAACTGTTTCCTCTATCTACTTTGTTGAAACTGCCCTTCCCCTTTTCTCCTTGACTTCTTCGGCTGGGTCTCCATTCCCTGGGATTTTCTTCTTTAAGGAACTGATCAAAGACATTGCTAGCGAGGAGCCAGGAAGTTTGTGTCACCATTCCCCAAAGGTCAGCTGGAGGGCTGTGGCCGGCACCATGGGAAGTGGTCCCTGAGCAAGGAAACAGGGCCACGCATTTTCTTCAAGGCCATGTGACAACCGAGAATCCTCCAGAGCCAGACAAGAGGAAATATTCCAGGAATGGCTTTGTGGTTAGCAGTATTTTCCCACAAATTCCTCAGGGATTTTTAAGGAACCTGCCCAATCTCTGCATGTTTATGTAAGGACTGTTGCTTGAGTCCTTTGTTTCTGTATTTTCTACATTGATTGATGTCAAATGAAACGTAATTGAGCCATTAGAAGTATTGCAAATGGAATGAGCGGGGATGAAATGAATTCATAAATAAAAATTAATATGGTAAATAGATACATAAAATATCTTTTTTACTGGGCTTGGGGTGTTTGGTTGTTTTGATATGTTTTTTTAATAAGAAAGGACATTATCAAAAAGCATCACATGAAACCCGTCTGTACTCAAAGAGGTCTGGTGACACACGACATCCCTAACCTGACCTCCTTGCTCTGCGTCACATTCTCCTTCCGTACTGCCTTACCTTTGGGCTCTGCTCTTTCCCTTTCTTCAGTTAATGGAGCAATTTCCCCTCACGAAATGGAACAGACAAAGGTCAGTCATCTAACGCCAGAATGTCAGCAGGAGCCATGTTCTGGAATGTAAGAGTAAATCACTGCTGATCACAAGGCGGTTGGCCTGGAAGGAGGGGGAGTGATTGAAAATCAGTCTCCTCTTTTACTAAAGGAATGAAATTGTGCTTTACACATACACACTTTTACACAAGTGAAAAAGCCAGAGCAAAGGAGATTTTCACTATTGATCATTTTGGCTTTGTCTCTTTTACCTCTATTGCAAATAAAGCCAGGGCCCTCTTCTCTGGCTTCCTAATGCCTTAGCTTCTGTCCCAGCCCTATCTTCCTCCTCACTGTGGAAGATCACTGCCCTTCCCAGTGTGGTTTCTGCACTCTCAGGACTGGCAGCACGGAATCCTCAGTCTATGTGTTTTACATCCTCACTAATGGTGATTATTCTTGAACTGAATCTACATTGTAGATTAATTACAGCACCAGAGAACAAGATTCTGTTTAAAACCAGGGTAGGTGAATTCTACCTAGCATAAAGGTTAGAGGTTAGATTTGAAAAGCTGCTCTACCATTGCTCTGAAACTACCAGGTAAAAAGTGAAACTTTTTCTAAAAGCTGATGATGGGTCCTGTTTGTTGGCTTGTTAATCTAAACCAAGTCATGCTTTATGAAGGCTCTGGACAACAGCAGTAAACATTTTGGAGTTGGTGGGACATAAACAGTCTTTATAGCAATTTTTGTCTTTTGTTTGTTTTTCTTACATTTCAAGATGTAAAAGCCATTTCTGATTCTTCATATGTTTACAACAAACCACACACCAGATTGGGCTCACAGACTCTAGTAGACTGTAGTATCTAAAGCCAAACTTGGTTTACAAAATATTTACAAAGCGTTAAAAATCATGGGCTGGGGAGATGGCTCAGCAGTTGCATTCTTTATGCTCTTGCAGGGAACCAGAGTTAAGTTCCCAGCACCTACATCAAAAGGATGGCCAAATCTCTATCTTCGACTCCAGGGGATTCAATGCCTCTTTCTGGATTTTTGTTTTTCATGCACACACATACACATAATAGAAAATAAAATGGATAAAAATAGATTCATAAATGAAGACACTGATTTGTTTAACAAGAATTCCATTGGGTTGTAGTTCAAGGATGACAAACAAGTTTTAAAAACATAATTCAAAGGGTCAAATCAGAGGGTAGACTTTACAGTTTTCCTTTTCTTCCCCATTCCAGAAAAATATTAATCTAAGAAAATAATGTAATCTAATGCCTAAGTGTGGTGCTTTGAAAATTGAGGCTGTTTTTCTCTTACTAAATTTACTTTAAAAGCCATAAAATATATATAAAACAAAATAATAGATGTCTAACAAAACGTTAGATGCCCAATTACATATTCTCCATAAATACCAGGGTAATTTTTGTTCTTTGTTTGATTATCTAATAGGAGAAAAAAATCTGGCCATACCACTCTGAACAGCCTATCTCATCGACAAGAGGAAGAAACAAATGAGAAATATAGATTAATAGAAGATAGATAGATAGATAGATAGATAGATAGATAGATAGATAGATAGATGATAGATAGATATGATAGGTAGATAGATAGATAGATAGATAGATAGATAGATAGATAGATAGAGAGATGATATAGTCATAGCCACTACCTTAACAAGAAAGGGGCTCTAATGGACTAGTCATTAGTACAATTCAGCCAAACAGATAAGTCTGAAACATGTACAGTTGGGGTAAAATTACTTTTTTAATTAGAACAAGTAATCAAGGGCAGCTTATTAAACTTCTTTACTATGAATATCCTAGAATACTTAACAAAGCTAAGAATGTTTATCTTGGAGTGGGGGTGTTAGCTAAGCCTAAGAAGGCAGGTCCAGCAGTCTGTCCCCATAGGGGCTGTAGTGTCAGCAGCTTTAGACGCTGCTGTCTACTCAAATACAAAACTCTTTTAAAGCCTTGGCATGAATTTTAAACTCTCTCCCCCGTAACCGATTCTCATCACATTCTCATCAGAAAATAGGGAAGTGATTAAATTTCTGAGTAGGTCTGAACTTTTACATTGGTTGCCAATCTCTACCTACCATTTCACCTGCTCTTCTGACACCATGCACCCCTGACTTTCACCTTACCATGTTAACTCCCAGGAGCAGCCACTGAAGACCCACCTGTGTGTCTCTACACTGTGGCAGTCTCCTTTACCCCCAGATCTCCATGGAGGCTTCCTTCTGGGAATCTAGACCACGGAAAAGGGAGTAATGTTATCTATTCTTCCATACAGGTTTATTAACCATATTTATATCAAACTTATAGAAGCCAGGGGACATTTTTAGTGCACAAGGAAACTGCTCCCATAACGAAAGCAACTAGAAATCCAAAGGCAAAATTATTTTTAACCCAGATTTTCATCTATCCACTTTGCCTATAAAACTAAATTACCTGTGTAAGATTATGTTGTAGCAATTAAAAGAATACCATATCAACCCTATTTCAGAGCTAAAAAGATTGAACCTTAGAAAAGCGAGGGATAACTTGCAAACATAGCAGATCTAGAAAGAAGTAGAGACCAAAGTGATCCCAGGCTGTTTGGTTTCCGATGAGCCCAGGAGATTTGGCGCCACAACCTGGCTGCTTTGCTTCTGTACTCTTGAAGATATTTTCTGGAAATAAAGCTGCATTAAAATCAAAATAGTTCTAAATATCTTTGCAATTCTTAATGTGCTGCAGGGAGCAGGCTGCTTGTTCATCCTGGCTGCCTGGCTACCTTAGCCTGGAAATAACCACACAGAAATTGCATTAATTAAATCACTGTTTGACCCATTAGCTCTAGCCTCTTATTGGCTAACTCTCACATCTTGATTTAATCCATTTCTATTAATCTGTGTATTGCCACGTGGCAGTGGTTTACTGGGTAAAATTCCCAGCGTCTATCTCTGGTGGATCCATGGCATCTCTCCGACTCCACCCTTCTTTCTCCCAGCATTCAGTTCTGTCTTCCCTGCCTACCTAAGTTCTGCCCTATCAACAGGCCCAAAACAGTTTCTTTATTAACCAATGAAAGCAACACAAAGACAGAAGGACCTCCTACACCATTGATGCTTTAGCGCTTTGTGCTAAAATTAAGACTGCATTGTCTATTAGTCAGTTTTCTTTAAAGGAACAACTGAGACTGTGTGTATGTAGGGGATTTACTAGGATATGGTCCATGTAGCTCAATAATCGTCTCACAGCAGAAAGCCCCAGAATCTGGGAGTTGTTCAGTCCATGGTGCTGAATGTCTATGTTGTTCTAACCTGGCACTGAGAACCTGTAGGGTTCCTGCCGGTCTTCAGTATACAATGGAATAATAAGAGAAGTTGGTTCTAATACTGCTGAAGAAATGCTACAGCAACAGGAGAGATGGACATACCAGTAAGAGTGAGGACAAGCAGGCAGCAAGCAAGTTTATTAGTCCTGTCCAGGAAGTACCTCCCAAGTGAAGGTGGATCTTCTACTTCAGATAATCCTGATGAGGAAAATGCCCCACAGAAGTGTTCCAGTGGCTTGTGTTTTAGGTGACTCCAGGTTCAGTAAGGTTGGCAAACATGCTTAGCCATCATACATCACTTTGATAACACCATTCCTGATTGCTGTCAGCTGAAACACTATGACGTCAAGAGGGAAGGTAATGCTTTAAGCTCTGAGAGTTCTCTGGATTCCCGTCTAAAGCACCACCCCATTGGTTCACACTTTAAAACAAGTTACTTGAGATTTGCACAGCCCCAGCTCTCATTTGTGCATTGTGTATTAGGGCTCACCTGCTACTCCTTAATAATAGATCAATATGCAGTGATTTCATGTTATTATCAAAGCTTTGTCATAACATGACTTTGTTCTTTGCCTGAGCATTGCCATTGGAAAGCTAGTTACGTTAACTTGAAATGTTCTGTCACAACACAGACATCCTTAAGCCCTGACAATAAAAACAAACGAGAAAATCAAGTGTTGAAATGGTAGCAAACTCATGGGCCACTGTGAACTTCTGCAGGCTTCTCATCATGCCCAGGCCTTGTCCTGGCAGAGTTTATCACCCCTGCCAACCGTGGGAAGTATGTGACATTTTTCAGACTCTGATTGTAAATGATGTTTGGCTACTATCCTTCGTGGTAGCCCAGTGGGTGTTTCCCCTCATATTTTTCTCTCAGATGTTGTCACAGTTGCTTTCTTTCTAGTCCCAGTCAGTTTCTAGATTCAGAAGCATGATGATATTGACATGCTGCCTGGTTGGGTTGTATTAGCATTTTCTTATCATTGTGAACAAATGCTTCAAAGAAGTAGCTGAAGGCCCACAGGGTTTATTTTGCTCACAGTGTAGGAGTTTATAGGCCACTGTAGTGGGGAGGGCCAGCATGGGACAAGCAAAGCAAGAAGCAGCTGGGTCATCAATTAGGAAGCAGAGATCGTCCGGAGATACGCCAAGTATGCCAGGTTTTAACCGCACACCCAAAGAGACCACAGCTCCTAAAGGCTCTGTGCTCCCTCCAAAACACATTTGGGAAAAAAAAAGGTTTAAATGCATTATTCTATGGGGAATATTTTATTTTAAATTATAATTGATTTTCCATAGCATTCTTTAAAAAACAAAACACATTGCAATTACCAGAATGGGGTAAAAGGTCATGTGAGATTCCTGTTTCTACACGCTCTGCACATGGGCTTTCCAGGCCAAGAGTGCAGTAAAGTCAGAGATGAAGGCCCAACTTTGGCAGGCATCACCCCTGACTGCACAGCAGATAATGACATGTAGAGACTATGCACAGAAGCAAGGCTTCACACAAGAGGCTGCATGATAAAGATTTTATCAACCCTGTTAGGAATCTGCAACTCTCTGACCTCTGTCAGTCTTTGATTGAGTAGTCACTATGGTTAGCAATGCTATTATTAAAATATCTTATCTTTTTTATTTCACAGCTCTGTTACACACAAGCAGGAAACACACTGTGCAGGTAAACCACTTATGTGTTATTGAAAGTGACCATGCACAACTGGGAGGATTATTCATAAAAACAAAGATGGTTTGTGACATGATTGCTTATAGTTATCAAAAGATGATGTTGTGCCATTGGCCTGTTTTTATGAACAAATTTACACACATATAAATACACATACATACTTACATCTGTATATATGTTAATATTTATATATTGCCTATATGTACTTTATATGTATAAAAATACATATACACATACACACATACATGTTGTATATATATATGAATATGTTGACATATGTGGATATATACATGCATATCTATTTAATTATAGCTATGTGAGAAAATGCTGTGGGAATTTATTCAACCAATATCCTTTAAGATACCAGTCCACTTTGGATGTGGTCTCATGTACTACAAAGGCAGAAAAAAAGCATATTCGAATCTCTTGTCTACTGGATTTGGTTCTAGTTCCCAACACATGCAGAATACTGCATATCGCTACTCTTTCTGTGAGTTTATACCCAGATGAATAAACCTTTGTTATACTCTATTCCAGGCTATTGTGGAACTCTCTTGTACACCAACAAATTGGCGCCCACCATCTGGGGTATAGATTCACTTAAAACCTAAAAAAAAGTTTAAGAAAAAAAAGAGGGCTTCTAGACCCACAGAAATGGGAGCCAAGTGCAGCTTCTTGATAGCCATGGTTTTTTGTTTTTTTGTTTGTTTGTTTTTTTCCCAGATAGGCTCTGTTTGCTGGTCACAAGCATAGAAGCAGTCCTGGTTCATACTGGTCGTATTACATAGCACTTAAATATAAGTAGCATGTTACAAATTGTTTAATGGCTACATAGAACCACTGCATCCCTGGAGTTGGGGTGGTGAGCATGGCTTGCAGAGGTAGTGAACTTGCCTCTGCCATGCTGGTCTAGGAAGAGTAAGCAGGCAAGGCCATGGAGTTGGTCCTAGCCATGCCAGCTTAAAAAAAGTGCTCCTGGTCAGAAAATAATTACAGATACACAATAAAGACAGGTTCAGATGAAAGAGATGTTTGAATGAATCAACACAGTGTCGCATAAATGCACATAAATGTGGGAGAGAAAAGAAAAAGCTTATAGACAGTTATAAAAAGAAATAGTTTTAAAAATAAAACAAAGTCTTTAAAGAGACAGTAAAAGTAATATTTAAAAGACAGTTGTAGATTGAAGGAGAAAAGAAAAGTAAGCCCTGTGAAGATGGAATATATGCGGAGAGTCTGGATTATGTTTATTATTGTATTTTCTTTGAATTTTTTGACTGCAGAGAAATATTTGATTCTGGGGGCTACTAAGTTAAACCAAAATATTTTTTAAAGGTATCTTGACTTCAAAATTTGAGTCTAAGAATGTTTCTTTGGAAAAGAGGTTCTGTTTTTGTTTTCACAGAAGACGAGAACCTGCCGATTCCTTCCAGGCTAACATGGTTTGATGGAACAAGATACCCCACAAAGGGTCTCTGTGAACCCTAAAAATACTTCACCCAACAAACAGTAGGAAGCAGTTTGGATAAAACAATGCCTAAATTCCCCAAATGACTGGTTATAAATGTTTGTTTTCATTTAAAGGGGTTGATTATAAGTGATTAATGGTTACAGTCAATTTCTAAAATAAAAAATAAAAATAAGAGGGATATGATATAGAGATGACTACTTTGCATTCGTATGAATCTTGGTTATTGATACCTATTTAAGGTTGATTTTGTTATACTGCATATATGTATTACTGCTCTTGTTCAAAGGACTATGTTTATGCAGTTCATTTAAAATATAATGTATAATTAAGAAATATAGATTAATAGGTAGTCATTTATAATAGTCAAACTTGTAGTCATTTTAGTTAGGTTTTCTAAATGTACAAAGATAGATTTCAGATGGATAGGTGTTCTTCAAACACTTCAAAGAACTGTAGAATATGAAATTTAAATAACTTAGGATTTTGTTCATGTGAGACAAGATTGCTCCTGGAAGCACTGATCTATTCCTGAGAGAATGTTAGGCACCAAAGACACTCCACTTGGAGCTTGTTGTCTTCTTAGCAAAACTGGACTTTAGGCAAAGAACTGCCCCTGTCTCTACCACTGAAAAAATCCATGGTGTCCAGACTGGACAAGCAAAAAAAGCAAAAAGAGGGCTGCTTCTTTTTCTGTGAGTTTATCCCCAGATAAATAGAACCTTGCTTTACTTCATTCCAGACCATTGTGGAACACTTTTGTATATGAACAAAAAACCATCACCCTAATACTGTCACTTCATACACATAATTTTACTTCTAAATGTCACACTAAGTGCCCAAAGGTGGGTTGTGTTTCTTTAAAATTCCTATGACAAAAGCCTAATCCCTAGAATGTCAAAAGCTGACCTTGAAGGAGTTGATTAAGTTAGTATTGGGACCTCAGAGTAGGTCCTAAACAGATAGAACTGACTACAAAGAGATTTGGGCACAGACCACAGAGACGGGGACACACACAAGCAGATATGATTTACAATATGACCATCTGCCAGTTGAAAAACAAGGTCTGAGAAGCAATCATACTGCCAGCTCCTTGGCCTGATTTCCAGTTGCCAGAATGGTAAGAACAGAAGGTTCTGCAGCGTAAGCCACCCAGCCAATGGCCCTTTGTTATGGCTGCCACAGCAGACCGGCATACTGCATAACTTACATAATTCACAAAGCTTTCAATGTGGAGAAGTGGCCCAGACAAGGGAGCCGAAGAGTAGGGTTTTGAAAATGAAGATGCTAGTGAAGTCATTTACTTCCTACTGGGAAATTGCAACCATTATAAAACAGACACGTGGAGATCGTGTGGTGAGGATTAATGAGATCACCTCTGTTAAATGCTCCTTCAGAGATAAATTCCATAATTTTGCCACCTGAGTTCATAATTTTTTTAATGTACTTTTCTTTAAGGCATGCTGTACAAAGTCAGTAATATCAATAGTCCTTATTGATCTTCTCTCTTTTGTCTCACTACTAATTAAAGTAGTTAGGACAGAGAATGTTGTTAAAAAGGATAAACAAGAGATAAAGTCAAAAAAGTAGGAAAGCAAATAAGAGTTCATTCACGCATATCAATATACTAAGAATATTAATCCCCCTCAAGTTATACAAAATCCACCTGTCAGTCTGTCAAAGATGGAGGGAAGAAGGAGAGGAGAGAGAGAGAGAGAGAGAGAGAGATTAGAAGACCAAATTGAATTGGCATGCAGCTTCTTCTGAATGGCATCATGTTCTGAACTTAAGTTTCTGCTTTCAATTCTTCATAATAACTATAACCCAAGTAATTTAAACCCAACTTTCAATGAAAATGAGAAAAGTAAAGTAATGATAATAGTAGTTCTTGGTTTTTAAAAGCATCAAAGATACAACAGAATACTGAGTAATTACTAGAGTAAAATAGAGAGACAAGATTCCAGAGAAATAAAGTCAGGACTGTAATCCACTTATACTTGGAAGTTATCAGAAACCACTGGAGCAGTGAATTCAAGACACTGTACCTATGAGAGTGATGGCACAGGCCTTAAATCCTGCCACTCAGAAGGCAGGGATAGACAGATACAGATTTCTAAGTTTGAGGCTAGCCTGCTCTAGCTAGAGAGTGCCAGTCCAGTCATAGGTCCTGTCTCACAATGAGAGGAAAAACGAAAAGAAAAGAAGGAAGGAAGGAAGGAAGGAAGGAAGGAAGGAAGGAAGGAAGAAAGAAAGAAAGAAAGAAAGAAAGAAAGAAAGAAAGAAAGAAAGAAAGAAAGAAAGAAAGAAAGAGTTTCATAGGTTAGTCTGCACAACAACCCCTCTACTGAGATTCTGTTGGCTGCCTGGTTTAAATCTCTAAAACATACTTTCTTATAGAGCTAGAGATCAAAATTTAATGTTTCTTCTTTCTTTTCCTGGAGAACTTTCTTACTTGTTGGCAGGCAGATAGAGAGCTATCTTCTTGTTGTGCCCTCATATGGAGCAGAGAGGGGGAAAGAGGAGGGGGGAAGGAGGAAAAGGACTCTCCAAAGTCTCATAAGGACTCTAATCCTATTGGAACAGTGACCCACCCTTATGATCTCATTGCATTAGTTAGCTTCTTATTTCAAGTACAATAACATGGGATCGTAACACTTCAACACATGGAGTTCAAGGTGTCTAACTGTTTGTAATAGTGAACTCATGGCCTTAAGGTAATGAGGCCTGAGAAGTACCTAACTCTGCCATGGGTCTACGGTTTTCTCGGGGGAGGCAGAGAACCTTAGAAGTAGGATAAATTCTCTGGGGTGACAGGGATCCCTCTCAGTCAACAGCAGCTAAGTGAGCACTCACTCACAGCATAAACTTTAAATCTAATGAAGCGTTTATACATGTGCCAGCCTTCACTTACCAAAGTTTGCTAAACTGGAATCCGTGGGAGAAACGGGTTAACCTGGGAGGAGTGAGTGGGAGGAGTTGAGGATGGACATGATCAAAATTCATGTCGGAAATTATCCAGGACCTAGTCAGGAGACTCTGAAAGGTCTGGCAATGTCCTAAAGCACCCATATTTCAGCCTATTTGTTTTTCATACTGGAACTTGACACTGAGCTCAAAGATTGCACACAGTGCCTGGTACTTGCTGAGGACATTTTACTATCCTCTCCCTTACCTCTGCTTCTCTCTGTCTCACATCTCTCCTCCTTTTGCCCTCTTGACCTTCCAACACTCAGCCTCCGTTCTTGTTTCAGCTGTTTCCCCACAGTCTCGTGAGTCACTGACAGGTGTTGTCATGTCATGTGGGAAATCATGTAAGGAAGAGGTTGAGTGAGGGCAGACACATTTAAAGGTTACTTGGGGACACTGAGAATTTTTCTCTAAACAGGACATTTGAAGGCTATTTTATAATATTTAAAATTCCATCTATTTTAGTGGGTGCTGAGTGACATGTCACTAACATGAGCAGATGTTGGAGAAAATGCAAAAGAATGAAAGGCAAATTTCTGCCCACCAAAGGTTTCGATTTTACTGTAGCTAAAGACAGCAAATGAAAGCATAGCAAGCGATTACAGAAACAATGGGAATTTAGAGGAAAGGAAGCACAGCTTCAGCTGGGAGTTCGAAGGGCAGTGGTTTGTAAGTTGCTGGGGAAGAAGAGGAAGAACACAGCCCAAAGGGTGAGAGATCGAATGCAAGGGTGGGAATAGAGTGTAGGCAGGGAAGTAACCATAAATCCACGGGCTGAGTGTCTCTCTGTGTGTATGTGTCTTATGCAAATTTTCCACTTTATATGTGAGAGGCATGAAGAGCATTTGAAAAACCACAAATGGAGATTTTGAGCGGGCATACACTGAGCATATTAAGAGTAGCGCTAGATTTTGAGGTTAGGTCTGTGAGGCACCAAAGCCTGCTATAAGTCATCACCCTGGACCTCATTTCATTAAAGTCGGTGATATAGAGTCTAACAAGGATGGCAAATTTGTCCTATAGACAGTAAGCAGATATGTGTGTGTGTGTGTGTGTGTGTGTGTGTGTGTGTGTATCTGTGGAGTGAATATGTGTATGTACATACAAGTGTGGTATAGTGGATATATATATATATATATATATATATATGCATGTATGTATGTATGGAGAGAGAGGAAAGGCAAGAAGAAAAATGCTAAAAGCATTTTGGAACAATTTATTTAAAATTGATTGAAGACGGATGCTTAAAAGAAATTCCACACTAACTCAGAATTGAGAATAATAGAGGGTTATTTATTTAGGGGTGACTCACAAATCAATATCCTCTGCTGGAACAGAGAACAGTAACTGAGTCCCACAACTAGAAAAGAGGCCTAACATGCACTTTACATGGGCATAGTGTAAGAGGCCATGCCCAAGTAGGCAGGTAACTTAAAGGCTACTGGCTGTAGGATTTCCTACAGCAATTGATATAGAAAAACATACAATTCATGTATGGCCAAGAGATAGATCAACTAACAGATTGCAGATTCTGTACAAGGCATTAGATTTGTTGCAGTTTGGGACTAAAATGGTGGACACCCCAAGAGAGCAGGAACTGATATCTGAAGACATATCAGTTTAAAGAGGAAGAAAAAAAAGACAAATGAAGGAAAAATCAAATAAAATCTCAGAGAGATTGATAAAAAAAAAAGTTATGTACAACAAACAATATAGAAAGCAAGTAACTGCCATTAGAAAAGAGCATGCTGTGGTCTAAACTTGAAGAGATGATGGGGAATTCTAAGCACTCTGCACAAGAGAGTAATGGCGTAAACCATGAACAATGCCACACCAGTTTGGGATTACTATTACTAGGGTAGTATTTATTTAAAGAGGGAAAACTTACAGATCACGATCCCGGACAACAGCTCTCTGCACAACTAGAGGAAAGAGTCTAGTCGCCAGACGAGCAGGAAGTCAAGAGAGAGCGAGCGGAAGGAAATAGAGGCTTTATGAATGGAGAGAAACCACGCCCCAATGGGCTGGTATCTCAGCAGCTATTGGTTGGAAGGGCGGAAAGACCTCCTGCAACAAGAGAGCACAGGAGGATGAAAAGGAGGCAACAGAGCAATGAGGCATCAGGATGTTAGGGGTGAGAGACAGCAAGGCACTCAACCCTAAAGAATGGGAGATGTTCCCCGCTAGTCAGGGCTAGCTCTGGGTTTTGCAATGTGAAGTCAATTTCATGTCTGTTTGTTTAGATATGTTTATACCATGACTCCTATGCTATTGCTCTGCTATCTTAAATAATAGGAAGGGCAATGATGAGAGTATTCTAGTTTCCAATCTTGCACTGACGGTATGACATGCTTGTATACCATGTTGTCTCATTGAATCATTAAGAAAAGCAAAATGTTCAAACTCTGGAGGCTCAACCATATACAATTTAAATTTTCACTCATAATAATACAAATAGCATTTGAGGTCTTCTAGGCCATTTTTGATGTCTCCTTATGATTTTTATCTTAGAGACAGAGGTGATTTCCCTTTTCCTGGAGAGGAAGAGAAAGATGGGCGAAAGTCAGTTTCCTTTTTTATGAAACTAACACAGAATATAGTCACTGGACTTTTACTTTCGCCTCATTGGTCAGCACTTAGGGATCAGGCAAGGGTTCCTGGGACAAACAGGCCCTCGGTGGATATTGCCTGCCGCTAGTTCAGATGACAGGAATCCGGGAGACTGACGATCCATTGCAGCCAAAGAGAGTATGGCTGCCGGGGGCCCATCTGGATTCCAGTCCTCCTTCTCAGTATGTGGTACTATTCATTCAGAAAGATTTTCCTCTTTTCTCCAGGTGTCAAGCTAATTTTTAAAGGGGCAGCTTCATCTTGTGCTGCCGTTGTCATAGGCTGCATATTACTATTTAAGGTGGAGCTAAAGCGTCACCGAGCCTTGCCTTTGCCCTCCACACCTCACTACACGCACTGCACGATTCTGAGGAACATGTTTCAGGAGCTGCTCTCACAGAGCTCATTACCAAAAGAGAAAAGGTCCTCTTTTCTCAGCAGCCAAGAGCGCCCAGTGACATCCATTCTGCCACAGGTTGCTAATGACAAGCCCTCAGATCCTGCTGTATCCCAGTCTCTGTAGCTAAGTGAAGGCCAGCCAGTGAGCACGGCGTCATTATCCCCCCTGTGGAAGGTGTCCGGGCATCCCACTGCAGGTAAATTCATAGTCTCCCAGATTATGAATGCACAGTGTGAAGGGAAGGCTATTTCTCGAATCTGTTTCTCAGAAATCTAATTTTGACAGGTGGAATAATGTGCTGTTCCATTAGCTAACAGGCGAGATGGGAATTGAATACCGAAGCTGAACCTAGTCCAAACCATGCCAGACTGTCCTTGACTCGTTCCTCCTTCAAGAACAGAGAAGAAAAATATTAATCAATAGAAAAATCTATAGAAATAAAAACACCAATTAGCAAACAAGATTAGCGAGGTTTTATTACAATGACTAATCCTGTGGTTTCAGTTACCAAAAGAAAAGAACAAGTGGCCAGCACTGTGGCGGGGCCATGTGGCTATGTCAAGCCCTGTGGGCTGAGACTGGGCCACCAAGTTTATTGGGGCTTTATGACTGTATCCTCTCCCTTGTGGTTTATTATCACTTAAAGCTTTATTTTCTTTTTAGATGTGTTACATAGTGGAATTAATCACTTTAACTGCGTAGAGTCAAAGTATAGGTTTCAAAATATTGAACCAATTTTCTAAGAAGAATATCGCAGCTCCTTTTACTGACTCATTTCCTCATGACCACTTCCAATAAGGCATTCTGGTTTCTGGAAAGCCCGTGTTTGCCATGTAAGCTATTTTCCCACATCACTTCAGTGTGGTAGTAATTCCTTCTCAGCTACAGGAGGTGGATTATGCCAAGCTCCTGCTGAATGACCTAATTACCTAAATTAACATAATATAGAAGTTCTGTCCTGCGAGACTTCCTCATAGAGATTCCTCACAGAGATTCTCCCTCAGACTAATAATTAGGAAGCCATTAAAGGGTCCTTATAAACAGTGATAAAGATGCTGAAGAGTAGCTCTTCACAGCTGATGGCTTCTGTCGGAGGGAGGGTAGGGGGTGGGGAAGGACTCAGTTTCCTTTAAGGGGCTGGTCACTGGGAGTCTGACCATAATCCAGTGAGTATATGGGCAACACAACTTGAACTTGATAAGGGATGGGGGAGGCAAAAGGGTGAGAGGGTAGACCTAGGAGGAATGGGAAGCAAGTGTGCATTGTATGAAATCCCCAAATAATTAATAAAAATATTATATTGGAGGAATGCTGTCTTTTATTTAGAGAGAGAAAGACAGATAAACAGCAAGGAAGGAACAAGGAAGGGAAAGAGGGAAGGAAAGAGGGAAGGAGAGAGGGAGGAAGGGAGGGAGGGAGGAAGGGAGGGAGGGAGAAAGAGAGAAAGAAAAGCTGAACAAGCCAAGAGGAGCAAGCCAGTAGGCAAGACTCCTCCATGGCTTCTGCTCCAGTTTCTGCCTCCAGGTTTCTGCCTTGAGTTCCTGCCCCGATTCTCTTTGACAATAGAGTGTCATGTGGAAGTATAAGCAAAATAAATGGTTTCCATCACCTCAAAAAAAATAAAATAAAATAAAAAACCCTCTATTACATAGCCTGTTTCCAGACAGATGTGGTAGGATACTCCTGTAATCCCAGCACTGAAATAGCTGAACCCAGAGGACTGTGAGGTCAGACTAGTCTGAGATACATAGTAATGTGGGAGTGTCATATATCAATCTGTTGATTTCATTGGTTCAATAAAGAAAC
The DNA here is from genome assembly GCA_963919715.1 of Microtus obscurus. Classification (NCBI taxonomy): domain Eukaryota; kingdom Metazoa; phylum Chordata; class Mammalia; order Rodentia; family Cricetidae; genus Microtus; species Microtus obscurus. The sequence continues at coordinate 3,305,054 of CAWTZC010001472.1, forward strand.
TGCCTAGGCCCTGATAGGACAGAAAATTAGGTAGGCGGAGTAGACAGAGAGGATTCTGGGAAAGAGAAGCTGAGTGAGGAGTCGCCATGACGTTCGCATTCCAGGAAGAGGCAGGCTAGAATCTCCCCGGTAAGCACACCATGGGGTGCTACACAGATTATCAGAAATGGGCTAGTCCAGGTGCAAGAGCTAGCCAATAAGAGGCTGGAAATAATGGGTCAGGCAGTGATTAATGGATACAGTTTGCGTGTTGTTATTTCGGGGCTTAAGCTAAGCCATGTGGGCGGCCGGATGCTGGAGACACAGCCCGGCCGCTCCTCTTACTACAACATAGTGAGGCAGGCCCTATCTTACAGAAGAAAAAAAAAGAGAAAGAGAGATAAGAAAAAGAATTTTCAAGTAGAAACCTAAAATGCTAACATAGCTACATTAGATTTGTCAAATATTTCTGTACTTTTTAGTTTGTTTCTGCACTTCTTAAGAGCTCTCTCAAGTCACTTCAGTATCTGCTGTTTTATTATCATCTAGTGACTTGATGCTAAGTACAGAAAACTATCATAGAAACAGATAATGGAATAAGCGGTGACTTACGAAGCTCTTGACGTTTGTACCATCTTCGATTATTTTCATGTCCCAGGACTTCACGACAAAACTAACACAAGGAGGGTAAGACAGCACATTATGTGATTTCTATCAAGCAATATTTAAATGAATAAAATGCTATTTTGCACATCCCTTGAGAGCCATGAATAATCACTTTTATTTGGAAAAGGGAAGCCTGGCAAACGACTCCGCCTGCGAAATCCAATGTGTTATTTTATCAACAGCTCAGATTCTAGGTGTCTGATCAAACCAACAATTAAACCATCTAAGCACTGCAGAGACGAAATCAGATTAAAAGCAAATCATGGCACCTTGTCAAATGTTTTCCCAAATAAAGTGAAGAGGACAAATAAGCCCTTTGCTTAGACACCAGAGTCTTCAGTTCATAATATAAAATATCATTTGTCAAGTCCTAACTCAAAGAGGTGGTGCTTGCTTTCATGTATCCTATGACCCTAAAGGTAACTTTAAACTATGTGGCTGCTTCCTTCTGCTCTTCAAGTGTGGTTTGTGTGCTCTCATCCACAATCTCTTCGTTTAGAAGTCTATCCTACTGTTATTACAGCAAAATTCTCCAGCCTTTACAGGACATGAGCAATGGCTTCCTTATTTATTTCAAGTTCCTAGTATTTAGTACAAGTAAGTGCAATAATTCTATTTTTTTTTCAAAACAAGGTTTCTCTGTGTAGTCCTGGCTGGTCTGGAACTCACTCTGTAGACCAGACTGGCCTCCAACTCAGAGATCCACTTGCCTCTGTTGCCTGGCGCTGAAATTAAAGGTGCATGCTGCCGCCACCACTACCCAGCATACACCATCACCGCCCAGCAACAATTCCTAGCAAATTGATGGATTAATAAACAAGTTCCAAGAATTTTGCTCACCACTCTATAAAAATGGCTTTCGTAAAGGACATCAAGAACTTCGTAGCTAAGACCAGTTGTCAATATCCAATCATTTTATTTTGCCCATGCAAGAGGTGTTTATGTTGATCCTCCAACTTCATTGCTCACCAGTGTTAACCACTTTTTTCTGGCTTCTCTTCACCAAAACGTCAAGATCCAAGTAGTGTTATTCTCTGTGGATGTAAATGACACTGATATCTGTAATTTACCCTAAATGCCAGACTATCCAGTGTTTGAAGTCCTGGCTGAGATACCTAAAGCTAATCTCAAAGTCAGCAAGTACAGACCTGAATTCCTGCCTCCCACTCTCCCGTACACACCCCTCCAGCCTAAACATGCTCTGTTTGCATTTGTCCCATATCATTTGATGGGATTTTTTTCTAGCCTCCAGATGCTTGGTTACCCACGATCCCATTCCCAACAAATAGACTACAGAGACGCAAAATGGGCTTCTCCTTCCTTTGGCTTCCATTGCTCCACCACGCTTTCGTGTCTAAGAAGCAGCAAAGAAATGGTAGTTTGTAAGGTTTCCATCTCTTGGTAATGAGGAGACTTTAGGTGACAGAGTAGAAACAGGCACCCACAGGCATTCTATGCCACTGCCTCTTAACTAGACCCCTGGTTTTGCCTGTATTACTGTGACAGTGTTCTCCCAGGACATCTTACAGAAGGAAAGGTATCTTTTGGATAAGAGTTCCTGAATTTTGGTCCACCGCAGCACGGTACAGGGCAGGTAGTGGAGGGTATGGCAGAGACCAGCTCACAGGATGATAGCAGGAGAGGGGAGACACACTGCCTGGGCGAGGGAGAGCTCTCCTCTTTCCCTCTGGCTCCATCTAGGCCCCCAGTCTCTGAAGTGAACATGCTCATCCTTCATCCTGTCTTCTCCCTGAGTTAATCCTCTTAGGGAACATCATCACAGAGAGCTAGGGGTGTGGTTAGTGATTTCCTTGGTGCTTCTCCAGTTGACAGCTGCAACTGACCACCCAAATCCACCGCTGTCACCTTGATATGCAAAAACATGTCCTTCAATTGAGAACTGTCTTGCCCCTAGTGTGCAGTCAACAGTGTGCTGAGAACAGTTTCTAAATGCTGCAGATCAGATCATGTCACTTCTGTGCAAAAACAAAGCTAAACACTTACTGTCTGTTTGCTGATTTAAAGACCAGGCACTTAGTTTTAAAGAAGTAAAAATACTTTTTTTTTAATTTGTGTACTTTCTTTTTCCAAATTATTTTCATGTTTACTGGTGCATTTAAATTTTATAATGCCCCTTGATCTTGAATCTGATGCTGTTGCAATATTCTTCTGAAGCCACATAGCCTCACCCTGCCACCTGCCACACACACTGCAGTTTTCACTTCCTGCAGGTTCAGTTACTCAGAGTCAATTACTACCCATTGAAAGCTTCCCAGCTAAATGACTCATACGCCCTGAGTTATATACTATCCTAGATAGTGTGATGAAATTGTGCCATGTTGCTCTGCCCAGCCCTGTGACTTTATTCAGGGAATCCATTCTTTCTATGTGAATCGCCTGTTGTTTGTTTCATAGATAAACACCTCAGTTATTAGTCCAACCAAAGGATTATTCCATGCAGAGCAGGTTTTCAAGTAGCCTTTTTCCCCTTAATAATGGCCCCAGAATGCAAGAGTAGTGATGCCCCAAAGTCAGATGGGAATAAAAATAGTAATAATAGTAATGAAAGGTTTCTCTCCTTTTTTTTACATTTCTGTTATTTTCAATCATGTATATTTTTGGGGAGGTGTGTGTGTGTGTGTGTGTGTGTGTGTCATGAGAATGCAGGTGTCTGCAGAGGACAGAAGAATGCATTGGATTGCATGGAGCTGGAGTTATAGACAGTGTGAGCCACCTCACATGGATGCTAATTACTGAACTGAGGTTGTCTGAAAGAGCAGTGCAAGCTCTTAACTGTCACGGGCTGTGCCACGTTAAGATGTCATTTGTTGGGAGCCTCCCTTCTGGAGTGACTTCTGCCAGGCTTCTAGCCGCAGTTGGTTTGCATGTTCCAGGGCAGGGACATGAGGATTATAAACATTCGGTAGGAGAAACAGAGATGAGGAGCAAACATAGGATAGTACCAGGAGGGCAACTCAGATCTTTTGAGTTCTGAGTCTGGAGGCTGCCTGTGTTTAATTTTCCATACACTTTTATACCCCAATACAAAAAGGGGGGAAGAAGGCAAAAAATTGCTTTAACATGATACAAAAGACAACTAGAACAGTTACTTGCTTCAGTGCTCTGAGACATCAAGCCATTGCTTTTTGAGAAAATCATTCTGTTGTTTAAGCAATAAATCTATCCTAGACCAAGTATCCTGAAGGCGGCCACTCTGTAGGTCAAACCTTCTAATTCAAAAGAAGGAGCAGAAATAAGTTTCAATTTTCTGACCTTTGGTCAGGGTGGAGTGGATCTACCTTTATGGGCCACCTTGACTAGACTAGACTGTCCTGTGTTGTTACTTTGTGATTTGTTAATACTATTGAATAAATGTTAAAATTTTGGTTCATTTCAGCAATTTTTGTTTCATTACTCTCCTTATGCAAAGATTCTACATTCATGGATTCAGTTAAGCACGGATCAAAATTATTTGAAGAAAAATTGTATCTGTACTGAACACATAGAGATATTTCTTCACATTATTCCTTTAAAAGTATACTATAATAGTAATTTACACATTATTTATATTTTATTAAGTGCTATTATAACCTACAGGGGATTTATAGTATGCAGAAGAATTTATTAATCATAAGTAAATACTGTGACATTTTATATGAGGCTAGAAATTTACAAATTTTTCCATATAAAGGAAGCCTGGTACTAGGATAAGGAATAAAGAATCAATATGTCTTTAACAATTTATTTCAAAATCATTTCCCAACACTAAAATGAAATATACTAATCATGCTAGCTAGTTCCAGAGTATATTCTGAAAATGTACCATTTGATGAAAGAGTTTCCAGCACCAAATTATCCTTCAGGCTCTAACAATAGTAATAATTCTACTACTCAGTGTATAAGAACTTGGCTTTTTTCAGATCCACACTTGAGGGGGATCTACCCAATGTTAGTCTTTCCATACCTAGCTTTTTTCAGTAAACACAATGTTCTCCAGATTCATTCGTTGTTACAAATATCTCTTCTAAGCGAGGCATGTCCATGTAGCAGATTTTCATCCATCAAGGGACATTAGGTTGATCCCATACCTGACTAATATGAATGCTGTAACAATGTATGGAGCATAGATATCTCTTTGACATTTGAATTTTATTTATTGGATGCAAGGCAGGACACATGGTACCTTCATTCTTAGTTCTTTGGAGGAGGAGGAGCTTCCATAGAGTTTTCTGTAATGGTCAAGCAAATTTACATTCCAACCAGCATCATACAAGCGTTCCTGTTTTTCTGTGTCTTTGCTGGCACTGTCTACCATTTATCTTTTCAATTATAAGTAGGTGTGTGTTTGTAGCTCATTGTGGCTATTGATTAAGCACTTCTCTGATCATTATTGATGCCATACCTTTCTTCATGCATCTGATTGTCTCTCGTGGCTTCTTTTTGGGAATATCCCTTCAGAACCACTGTCCTTTTTTAATTGTCAGTTGTTTTCATCTTCTTGCTGAGTCAGTTCTTTCTGTGCTGTGCCAAAGCTCTGCAGCTCCCAGTAATCATGCTTGTTTAGTTTTCCTTTTGTTCCCTTGCGGGGAGGGGGAGCATCACCCAAATCACTATCAAGAAGGTTTTTTCATATATTTGTTCTGCTAGCTTTACACTTTTCTTCTTGTGTTTAAGTCTTTAATCTATTTTGAGTTCATTCTTTTACAAAGCATTATCGTTTTATGATTTGGTGTTAGATAGCCAGTTTTCCTCACACAGTTTATTGAATCAACCCTTCTCCCCTATTCTTGGCACTTTTGTTGAAGATCAGCTAACTGCAAGTATAGTTCTCCTGGGTTTTCTACTCTGTTCCACAGGCATCAATGGCTGTTCCCCAGTGTGAGTGCTGCTCTCGTGGTTGCTTCAGCTTTGCTGCAGATTTTGAAAGTCATGGTAATGTGTCTCTGAGTTTGTTTTTTATCTAGGTCTTAGCAATCTGGAGTCTTGTCAGGTACCAAAGGCATTGAATTTTTACTTAATAAGAGTTCAAGGGCCTACAGCAGTGATTCTCAACCTGTGGGTTGCAACCTTTTTAGGGAGTCAAATGACCCTTTCACAGAGGTTGCCTAAGACCGTCGGAAAACACAGACATTTACATTAAGATCCATAAGAGTAGCAAAATTATAGTTATGAAAAGCAACAAAATTAATTTCATGGTTGGGAGGTCACCACAACATGAGGAACTATATTAAAGGGTCACAGCATTAGGAAGTTTAGGAACCACTGTCTTAGAGTAAGAGCAGTAACAAAATAATTTCCCACACAATCTATGGGCAGCAGGCAAGTTCTACTGTTACCCATGTTTATGTGAATGACAAACACAAGAACTCAAAGAACACTTGTCTTTTATAATAAAATAATGTTCCAAGCAGAAGTAAAAGTCTAGAGTAGGAGGGCAGGGTGACTACACAATTGCTAAATCAAGTATTTTACTCCAAATCTCTTTTATCTCTGCATAACAAAAACTCAATCCAATTGACTCAAAGCAATAGTCAATTTATTAACCATGGTAGTGGCTAACCTAAAAACAGTCCGGTAAGTAGATCCGGATACTTTAGTTGTGACACTATAAATCACTGTTTTTCTTCCACAATAAATTTATTTCTCAGGCATCCGTTTCCAACCACTGTCAAATCACAGTACCAATAGCAAGAGACAACCTCCTACCCAGTAGGACAACAGTGGGGAAAGTGGTTCTTCCCCATTGGTTCAAACACAGTTTACTGGGTGATTTCCCCCCTGCTTTCCAAGAGCAATCAATCATTCTTTAAGCAACTAGGTTTTGGACACACCCTCATCCTCAAGCCAGAGACTGGGAGAAATCCCACTCAAAGCAGGTGTTGCAATAATAATTCAAGTGCTTTCATGAAAAGAAAAGGGATTCAGGGAACAGTTACAACCGATGTCTATTATATTGTAAAATCCTCAGTGTTCTGATGAGAACTTAGCAGTGTGTTTAAAACAACCTGTGTGGGAGCCCACAGAAGTGGAGCTGTCCCACCTTGACTAAAGGTCAGGAAGTTCAGACCTCGTCTTTCTCCTTTAAGGTTACATGTCAGGAGGTTTGACCTAAGGTATGGCTAACAGGATGTTTTGATCTAGGGTGTGGTTACTTGATGTTTTGGATAGTAAGAAGGTGATGACTTTGTTCTTTGTATCTTAGTAAAGAAGTCTTTTGCCTTCCCTCCTTTTACGATTGGAGTATATGAAGGTTTTGAGAAATAAATGTCGGAGAATCTCAGTATTTACTGAATGCCCTCCCAACTCTATCTGTTGTCTCTTGTCTATTTCTTTCTCAATCCTCACTCTTCCCCACAAGCACGGATGAATATGTTGGACCTTACCTGACAGTTACATGGTAGTAAACAGGGTTGATAAATTAATGTTTGCAAAGAGTTTTTTTTTTTATTGTGAAAATCACTGGAAGTTGTCTTGTAAGATTTGAGTTCTCTTTTTCCAGATGTTTCCAGAATTTTCTTTTATGTGCTATCTTACCAAGTAAATTAATATGTCTATAGACATGTTCTCAACTGTAGAGAGATAAAATACATTTAAAGTCCACCCCTGTGTTTTTTTCCGGCCAGCTGACAACTTTAAGTGGGTTTAACTAGGTGTTGGAGCCATCAAAATGACCTACCACAGGTAGCCTCACCATCATCTGGGAGAAGCAAGAAGGAAGTGCTGGCCTTTGTCATTAGCCACAAAATCATTTAGCATCTGTGGTAGTTTGAACAGGAATGGTCCCCATAGGCTCATAGATTTGAGTGTTTGCTCACCATAGAATGGCACTATTTGAAAGGATTGGGAAGTGTGGCCTTGCTGAAGGAAGTGTGTCACTGGCGGTGGGGCTTTGAGGATTCAGAGCCCAGTGGCTCTCTTCTTCCTGCTGCCTAAGGATCCAGATACAGGACTCTCAGATCCTTCTCCAGCATCTTTGCCTGTGTGCCACCTGCTTTTCACCATGATGAAAATGAACTTAATCTCTGAAACTGCAAGCAATCCCTAATTAAATGTTCTTCTTTCAAAGAGTTTCTGTGGTCATGATGTCTCTTTTCAGCAATAGAATAGTGACTAAGACAACATCCAAACAGAATTGGGAGATAGTATGGCAGGTGAAAAATAATTCCAGTTAGAGGGCTGGATTCTTGCCAGTGCTTTTTGCAAAACTAACTGTTTCAACATTACCTCAAGAGCTCAAAAAATATAAATTTTCATGTTTGACTGTGTGGTATTGAATTGGGCTCATAAATTTTTATTTTATAATTTATGTTGCCTTTAGTTCTTCCTACTCTTTAATTTAGAACATGCAAATTTCCTTTGGGTTAATATAATTTACAACCTAAAAAAACTTTCCATATTTATAATTCAAGAGGTATTTCGGTTTAAAAATGTCTATCCACAAATCATAGTATAGATTTTTGACAATAAAATATGGGAAGAAAAGAAAAAAAGCACACTCATTTATATATTTACATGCTTTCTTCAGAGGAGTTTCACTTCATTTGACAAGAAATACAATTTCTGTAACACATGAAAGACACATCCTTTTTATTCTCCCAAAGTCAGACATCAAGCCATAATTTTGCAATTGCCACCTAACGTCCAAATCAGAATAAGAATGAAAATGTCATTGTTATACCCATAGAGCAGAGCATTGCTCAGCCTTCATCAGAGAAGCTCCTTCTTAGATCTGGAGAATGTTTAAAGATTGAGAGACCTTGGCACACTCAGTCTTGAATGAGATGTCCCTATCGCCATGTCAGTGGGAGGCAGAGAGATTGTAAGAGCCATAAGTGGTGGATGACTCCAAGGAAAGTGACTTCCAGACATGACAGGACCGTCATATATCAACTCCTAGAGACTAGGACACCATGCACAGACTTACAGAGGGCCAGCCCAGTCAAAACCTTAGCCTTGAGGAAGGAAGTGGCCACAAAATTCCAATCCCTAGGCAAGAAGCTATTTGCTACTGATTCCTCTTGGGAAAGAAAAATAAGCTTTCTCCACTGGAGAGTCATTGGACAAATCAACCACATTCCAGGGCAAGCCCCATGCTCAGTAGTAGTTGGCCAACACAAAACAGACTCAGTGGGGGTTTTTTAAGCCCTTTTATTGTTTGCTTTGGGGGGGGGTTGTTATTTCTTTCTTTCTTTCTCTCTCTTTCTAATTTTTGTTTTATATTGTTTGTTTCTTTTGCTTTTGTGGGGGTTTGCTGGTTTTCCTGATTTTGTTTTCTAAGTGGGGGGGAAGCAATAAAAAATATGAATTTCAGTGAGTAGGGAGCTGGGAAGAATCTGGGAGGAGCTGGTGGAGAGAGAAATCTATTCAAATTATATTGTATGACAATATTCAAAGGAATGTATATGATGTGTGAGCATGTGCACAATAGTGAAGGTACTAGTGTGTAGAGGACAGAGGGGTAGGTGTCTCCACAGCTGGAGATAAATAGTTTTAAACTGCCTGGCATGGATGCTGGAAACTGAACTCCAGTTTCTCTCTAGAAAATACCCATATAACTACTGGCCTGTCTCTCTAGCCATGGGACCTTAAAAACTATAATGATATTAACATCTATTATCAACCAAATCTCAAGCACATTTGGAATCCCTGTTCCCTACTATAATGAAATTCTTTTTTTTTTCTCCTTTTAAATTTGATTTTTTGAGACAGAATTTTTCTGTGTACCAGCTCCGATTGTCTTGGAATGCCCTTCGTAGATCAGATTGGCCTTGAACTCACAGAGAAACTGCCTGCTTCTGCGTCCTGAGTGCTGGAAATAAAGGTGTGCGCCACAACTATCAGATTCAAACATTTTAGAGTACTACATATGTGATCAAGCTCTTATGTTTATGAAGTAATAATCATCCTTGCTTCTAAGTTTTCTCTGAACATGTTTCACTTAGGTTACCATTTTAGTTCTGAAACTCCCTTGACTCAAATGAGATCACCTTGGCCGCATAGGACCACTGAGTTCTGAGGAGACAGTCTTTCTACCACAAACATACATGTCTTTAGACTCCTCTCGCTCTGTAGGCACGTGCTCTGGGTGCATCAGAGAACAGCTAACTTCTCTGGCATGTGTTTCTTACAGTCATGGGGAAGGGAAGTGAGAAAGCTGGGGTGAGAGGTAAATACTTTTCTTTTACACAAATGTATGAAAATAAAAAACAGATGCCACCCAAAATAATCTTGGGTCAAAGAAGACATATTAAGCAAGCAGTTGGAACAAATGATTAATTAGACATTCTCAGAACAATTTCTTAACATGAAATAAATTCTAACTTTAAGAAAAATTGAGAAACGGATTCCTGTTTTGCATTACAGCATAAAAGGGTAGGAGCGTTTTAACCATTAATAAAGTGCTGTCTTTGCCGGGCAGTTTAAAATAGACAAACCTTCCAAATCATTAAGTTGCTTGTTTACTGATTTTATCAGATATTACTTAGCCATTGCTGTATGATACAGTTCTTGATACTTAGAGTATCTTCATAGAAAATAAGAACAACACTTTTTAACACCTCATTCTAACATTTCCAGTGACCGTGAAACCAGTAAAGCTCTCCAAATCGGACATGGGTTCAGAATCACCACTAGCCTCTTGGGAAAATATCGCTCCTATTAGGACCCATGTGAATATGAAGCTCTTTGCTTCATTCATAAAGCAATGTCCTTGTACTTAGCATTGTCTTCATCCAAGGTTTGAATACAGAGGCAAATCATATATATCCCTGTTTCTAGGAGCTCTCATGTTCGTCATGGAGACAGACATGCAGGAAATCTTTGGTAAGCAACAGAGAGTATCGTAAATGTAAGAGCAGAAAGGTGGTGCTTGGAAGAAAATGAGTAGGTGCCTCCATCCCTCAGAGCAGTGTAGTTATTGAAGCTTGTGTCCATCGCACCCTGAATAGTCCTGATATCATCTGGGCTCTAAAGCAGTGTAGAGCCAGGGGTAGGGCCTGTTGAGTGCTTAGATGGGAGAGAGATGTGAAGAGTAGGAAAGAGTGGCCATGTGTATAAGGCACAGGGCAGAATCAGAACAAGTACAAAACAAGCAGGGTCAGTTTGTGGTGAGTGACTCGGCGACTTGAGAAAAAGTAAATATGAGGAAAGAAAATAAAAAGGAAGAAAAAATGAAGAGCGGGGTTAGAAATGAGATGAAACACGTTTTAATAGACTTTTCAAGTGTTATCTGTAGATAGCTGCTTTTACCAGTCAGACTACATTTTAGAAATTCCCCTCCAGCATCAGCGTGGGAGGGAATGAAAGTAGGGGAATGTGAAGTTTGTGTTTGCTTTGTTTTGTTTTTCTAATGAGCCATATTATCTCCATATTATAGAGATAGGATAAACACTTAGGGAAGTAGCAGTGGGAATAGGGGCCAGAGCTGTTTGGAATTTGAGGTAATGGGCAATTTGAAGTGCCAGAACCACAGGTAGCTGTCAAGGTTTCACCTGGCTCAGACAGAAAAGTACCTGGGATGTGGAGGAGCAAAAGATGCGGGTCGTTTGTTTGCTTTATCGTTGGTCTTTACAATACCAAGTTTAGACCCGTGTGGGCTCACTGGGGAAGGGCCCATTGGATGAGGAGTGTGGATCTCTATTATCAAAAGGCTAGGCACTGAAGATACTGATGTGAGAAACCCTTCACATCAAGTGAGAACTGAAGACGTGAGAGATGGTAAGATCAGTCCTGAAAATTGTTTAGTGAGAAAGGAGGTGGACTGAGCATAGCCAGCATCCAATGGAAGATATGGGAAAACACCCAGACAGGGTAGATTGGGACGGAGAGAGTTGAGGACTGAATAGTGTGCTCAAGCAACAAAGAGTTCCTTAGTGGCTTCAGTCAGAGAAACAGCTGGGAATATTATAGGCAGCAGTTCACTTAGAACCTAGAGTAATGAGTTGGGGTAAAATGGGTTAGGGTTACCTGTCTCTGCTTCCCGAGTGCTGGGATTAAAGGCGTGCACCACCACTGCCTGGCTGGCCTTGAACTCACCGAGATCCACCTGCCTCTGCCTCCCAAGTGCTGGGATTAAAGGCGTATGCCACCACCACCTGGTCGGCCTCAGAGATCTGCCTCTCTGGATGTTATGGGCCTGAAGGCCAAGTGTATCTCTGACTCGGCACTGGGGCCTAAGTCATAAACTAAACAAAAAACGGCGTACACGGAACCATAAACCCAGAATCCAGGGGTAGAGAAGAATAACCCAGAAGCTGTGTATGCCTCCACGTGACAGAGTCACCCTGAGGGGTTGCAGCTTCCGCACGGCTGAGGAAGGGAAGGCTCGCACCAAGCCGAACTCGCGGCTGGCAGCCTAGGGGTCCTAAAAGCCCCACGTTGGGCGCCAGGTGAAGGCGTAAGCCACGAACAATGCCACACCAGTTTGGAATTATTATTAATAGGGTAGTATTTATTTAAAGAGGAAAAACTTACAGATCACGATCCCAGACAGCAGCCCTTTGCGCAATCATGAAGCGAGTCTAATCGCCAGCCGAACAGGAAGTCAAGAGAGGCAGCGGAAGGAAATAGAAGCCTTTTGAAGGGAGAGAAACCACGCCCCAATGGGCTGGTATCTCAGCAGCTATTGGTTGGAGGGGCGGGAAGACCTCCCGCAACAGGAGAGCACAAAAGCTTGGCAGTAAAGCTGGACCATGATAGAGGGAAATATATTCATATTGAGGCAGCAGATGCACTGGTAAAGTGCTCATCTGATGTATGGAAGGCCCTGGCTTCAATGTGCAGCATTTCAAAAGTATTCTTTAACAAGAACCTGCTATTCATAGAGTCTTGGTTTCAAGATAACTAGGAGAAAGAAAGAAGGGAAAGGGAGATAAGGAAGGAAGGAAGGAAGGAAGGAAGGAAGGAAGGAAGGAAGGAAGGAAGGAAGGAGAGTAAAAATGGCCATGCCTAAAAGGCTGGGCCATGGGCAGCCCATCACAGCACCAACTATTCCCAGTGCTCACCTAAGGACAAGATCATTAAGATATCCATCACCCACAGCATTGTAGAGGCCACTGACTGCCATCAAGGATATTTCCTTTCCAATGAGTTTATTCTCTTAGATTTCAATGGATGTGCCATTTCTTCTTCTAGGCAAAGCTCTTCCTATGCATTGTGTTGGATGTGATCTCCACTTGCTCCTTCAGGGCTTTCTCTTCTGCCCTTTCACTCCTGTAGCCTCTATTGCTCACTTTGGCCAGATATTTTCACTTAGGTTCTGAACTTGCTCAGGAGTGTTTACGTTTTTAAAAAGAGGGAAGGTATGATGCCTTCCCATACACTGGGAGACAGCGAACTGATCTGCAGGAACTCACAGGGATTGAGACAGCAACTTTTCTAAATGGTCTTGAAGTCCCCTGTCTCGCTTTGTTCCTCTAGGTGGGGTAAAGCTGTCCAGAAGCACATGTGTATATCCTGCATTTCATCACCGAGTTGCATGTCACTGGTGTTGTAATTGAATTCTATACATGTATGGCTTGTCTTGAGCTACAGTGAGGTATGATGTAACACAGGCTGATTGTGAACTCAGACTGCCCAGGAGTTAGTTCATTAACCAGCTCTCTGACCTGGAGAAAGGCCCATGTAGACCTGATCCAGCTGACACCAAACCAACTACAACATACAGCCATAAATTATTCTCCGGGACTGGGATTTTCCAATCCCCTTATTCCCACTGAGTAGTTGGTTTTATCTGTTCTCCCTACAAGGGCTCTTATTTGTTTATAATCATTGTTTTTCCCCAGGCGAGATCTATTTAAGGCCATCTTCTTGGTGTCTATTTTACCTCCTACCACCTCTCATTCTTGTTTCTAAGCCCAAAATTATTCCTGTAGTAAGAAATCAAGGTTCCTTGTTAAGATTTCAGCTAAACTTTTGAAAGAATAGACTACTCATATGTAGCAAATACTTTAAATATATATTTTAGGCTGAGGATGTAGCTGCTGGTAGGTGACTGCCTACCATGCTTGAGGCTCATTTTGAGTTGAACCCCCTACAGATCATCACTCCAGCCTTCAGGTTAAAGCCAAACTGAAATCTCATATGGAGCACCATTGCTTGCTGTGCAGTCAATCAGAAAGCTCACATCTGGGCAAATTCTCTGCCATTTGTCCTAAGAAAAAGTTGAGCTCACAGGTACATAATTTATCCTACCAGAAAGCCATGTTTTTCATAGAGAATAGGTTTTCCTATGGTTTCTGCATTTCCCATAAACTTTTGCTTGTTATTAAGCTGCTATGGGATGTCGACTTCTCAGTCCACATTCTAGATGGCCTAGAAGATGTCCAACTTCCCAACAGAAAAGCGGCCTCTCTGTGGGGATCTCCCGCTGCTGAGCGTGCATGGTTGCTGGCTGCCGTGGAAATCCATGCCCCAGGCAGCTCACCGGCCTTTTGATAGAATTTTACAGAATTCTGGCATGCTCACCTCAATTATCATGAAAGCCTTGAAGCTGAAACTTCATTTCTAAATGCTTCAAGATTCTAATAACGAAACTGATGGGTGTGACTAACCAAACAGCCCAGACACCTGTGCAAATGTACAGAAACTGTTTTAGCCCCTGCCCCAGATTTACTAATTTCACAAGAGCTGAAGTTCCAGTGAGTTTTAAACTCAGTGTCTCTGCCTCATTCCGTCACTTTTTGTGTAGAAGATTCCTCAGTGGGTAGAGGGGTGTTTGTACAGAACTGATGATGTGGCAGGACACAAGGCTAATAAATAGACAGACAGACAGACAGACAGACAGACAGACAGAGCCCTTGTTAAAATAAAATGCCCATGGCAAGGATATGCATGGGAATCTCATCAACTGAGGTCTCATGTACATTCTGGAAGGAATCCTAGCCCACTGGCTGTAATATAACTTGTTCTAAGCTTGTCCTGGGCAGCTGTCACTTTAACGAGCACCTTCTGTGGACATAGCCTTATTAACTCTATCTCCTGATGGATTAAATCATATAGTCTTTAAGGTGGTAAAATAAAGCAACATTCCTATCCTGCCTAATACAGTGATCTAAATTGATATACAACCATCAACTATCTTTATTTCTGTCTATCCCTACTTTTCTACAAATAATCCAATAACTCTCTGTCAACCAAAAATAAAAAGTGTAATATACATTAAACTAACATGGTGTCTCCACCTCTATTATTTCTTCAGATTGTCTTCAGTGAATTTTACATACATTTCACTTTTAAAGCTTATTCCTCTACTATCACTACTAAAATTTTAAACTTTCTATGCTTATATTATTTTACTAATAAAGATATTAGCTATCCATTTTGATAAAATTTTACAAAAATTATACTCTAAGGTAGCCCAACCAATTTGTAGAACATTTTCACTAACTCCAGAACATTAGTTTACTCCCTCGGGAGTCAGTAACACCTCCTAACGTCTGCAGGTCCTGCCATTCTGGTTATACCAGAGCCATGAATTTGATTTGTTCTTGCCCTCTATGAAAACAAAATCATACTTCTGGTTTTCATACTAGGTATTTTTTCTTAACATCATTTTTAATGTATAAGGAGTTTATCCCATTCATTGCTGAATAACATTCATGCATAATTACTTGACAACAGACATGTGTTCTACAAAAGACATCATTAGGTTATTTTGTTATTTGAACAACACAGTGTGTACAAACATAAATGAAGACAGCCCCTGAATCACTCTACAATTTTATGGGATCGTTATCACATATGTGGTCTTGTGTTGACCTAATAGCATTATTTATTCATGACTTTATCTATCTGATGTAACATAGTTGGCTAAACTTTTCTTGATAACATTCTTCTATGATGAATACAGCTGCTATTATTCTAATAGAATTTTTTTGCTGGATGCATGTGGAATGGATTAGTCATGGGGTAAGCATCTTTTTACTGGAAATAATCAAACAGCTTTTGATAGTGGTGTATCATTTTTATATTCCTACCAGCAGCCTATGAAGCTTCCAGCTATTCACCACATAGGAAGATGTACAATTATGCTTCATTATCTTTCCCATGAATACTGGAATGTTTCTTGGACAATCTAATTTAGTCATATGGCAGGCAAAGCATATTTTCTGTGTTCAGGTTGAACATTGATGATTCTTATGTTTATATTTTTTACTCCAAATACATGATCATTTTTTCTTTCCTGAGGTTAAAATTAAAGAATATCAATAGAAACCTGGATTCTCTCACCCAAGTAGAATTTCTCTATGAAAGCTATTGTGCACTTCTGGAGGAAAAGATATTTTTTCCTGACATTTTATTACCTGACTGATCATTTAAAGAGTCTCTTGTCTTTGAAGGATGCATTGGGAACACATACATACTTTGGCTCTCACCTTACAGCCTGTAAGTTTGGGAGATAAAAGTTGTATTTCCAGGTTAGGCATTGGGTGCTGAGCAAAAATAGCCACCACAAAGCAGGGGTTCCCTGGAGGAGATGCTTAGACATGAGGCTCACAGTTTTACCGAAACTCAGTGTTCCGAGTAGCTCTAGAATTAGAGTTTAAAGAGATTCCGCACCTGGAGATGTAATCACTTGAACTCCCTCTGCTCCTCAAAACATCTCAAGTATGCATCAGTGGGGAGTAATGAGCTCTTGGCTGCCATGAGCTATTTGCTTCTGGCCTAGACAACATCAGGTGCTCCATACCCAGCTCCACTGGGGCCACACTCAACAGATGCAAGGTGTTGGGACTAGAGAATAATTTCTTGAGAATCTGTTTTATAATTGATTAAGCAGAAGTAACTTCTCCACTGAAACTCTTTGTGTATCAGAAGAATATATCTCAGGTTTTCTTTTGCTCTGTTCTTTTATAGTGGTTGCATTTAAAATGAATTAATGTATCATTTGACTAATATTGAACTAGTCCACCATAATAGCATGTTTGAAACGTTTTGAACAAACTTGATTATATATTGTGCTCGTTAGATTTTTTTTCGTTAGATTTTTGTTGACTTGACACAAGCTGGAGTTGTCTAGAAAGAGGAAACCTCAACTGAAAATAAAAGGCCTCCTGTGTGTTTTAAATATTTTGAACAAAGATGATTATGTATTTTGCTAGTTAACTTTTTGTTAAGTTGATACAAATTGGAGTCATTTGGGAAGACAGAATTTCAGCTGGAAAAAAAGTCTCTATCAGATTGGCCTGTAGGCAAGTACGTGGGGCATTTTCTTGATTGGTGATTGACTCACAATGCACAGTGCTACCCCTGGACAGATAAACCACAGACACAGAAGAAAGCAAATTGAGCAAGTCCTGGGGAATAAGCCAGTAAACACTGTTGGTCTCTGTTTCAGTTGCTGCCTTCAGATTGCTGTCTTGAGTTCCTGCCTTGATTTCCCTTCATGGTGGACTATAAGCTGTAAGATGAAATAAAAGCTTTCTTCTTCAAGTTGCTTTTGTTTTCGGTGTTTATCACAACAATAGAAAACCCTAAGATGGGAACTAGTACCAGGAGTGGGGTGTTACTGTGACAGTCTTGATGGAATTTTTTAAGGGAGGAGTGTGGAGCTAAAAACAAACAAATGAATAAACAGAAACAAACAAAAAAGATTAAGTTCTTACAGCTTAATAGGTTTCTCGGTGGGAGTTTGAAAGATAGGAATGCTGAGAGAAATACAGGTGATGGAGACACGACTTGTAAAGTTTCAGAATAGAAGTCCTTCAATGACTCTATCAGGGTTATGCACGTGATATTTTATATGTGCTTTCTATGTGGTTTCTGATTAGCTGGTGCTGAAAAAATCACCTGTAACAAGAGACTAGCACCACAGAGGTGAATCTGGTGTGGGAGGTCCTTCTGCCTACGTGCTGCTTTTATTGGTTAATGAATAAAGAACTGCTTTGAGCCTATGGCAGTTAAAAAACAGAACTAGGCAGGGAAAGTTAGACTGTTTGAGGGAAAAAGAAGGGTGGAGTCAGGGAGACACCATGGAGCCGCCGCTGGAGATAGATGTGTTGAAACTTTGCTGGTAGGCTACAACCTTGTGGGTAATATACAGATTAATAGAAATGGGTTAAACTACTATGTAAGAGTGAGAAAATAAGATGCTACAGCTAATGGGCCAAGCAATGATTTAAATAATACGGTTTTTGTGTGATTATTTCAGGGCTAAGCGGCCAGGAACCAACAAGTTCTCTCCTCCAACATGGCCCTTTTGTTTTACTGGGACAATTGATTCTGCTTATCTGGGGCTAAGGAATCGGCTATGATTAAGACGAGATGAACATCATTAAAGAGAAGTCTTCTGGGAATATTGTCTCAGGGTCAACACCAAAGTTATAATCGAGAAAATACCAAAAGTGCATCCCAGGTTGGGAGCCAAAGTTGGACATGTATAAGAGTCTCCCAGGTGGTACTGGTTTTGAAGGTATGAAAGGGTCATGGAGAGTATCTGAGGCTTGGCACTGTGAGAGGACATTAATGAAGGTATAGCCTCAGTTTCAGTGTAAACCCAAAAACGGAAGGATTATAGGGAGAGGCCTAGGATTGGTACCATGTAACAGGATCAAAGTCTTTGAAGAAAGACCAGGAAGCCATTGGTGAAGGTGCAGTCTGTGGAGACTCCAACATATTGGAGATGCCAGGACCACAGGGTAACTACCAAGTATTGTAGAATGGAGCTGGCCTGAGTCTGTGAAACGAACTATGTGTGCTGTGAATGGGAATACCGGAGAAGTAGAGTTGTCTAAACCCTGTAAAGGCCAAGGGATTGTGAGTGAATCTCAGATACAGAACATTGAGCTATGGGATTTAATTTACACTGTTAGATTCAACTTCGCTTTGATTTTATAACTGTGTCCTGGTTATTCCCTAATGGGACAAAAAGCATGTAACTTATTTTTTTTTTATTTTGTAAAAGCCAGCAATTAAGAGACTTGAGGTTTTTAGAGATATTTGGGATATTTTAAAAAGATTGAACTTTCGAAGACTGTGGGACTTTTAAAAGCTAGAATAAGTTTCTATTGTGATATAGATGCTAAAATAATACTTTTTAAATATTGGTTGCATCAAAAATTAAGTAAATGTATCACTTGACCAATATTTATCCTCTAGTCTACCATAATACATTTTATTTATCTTTTTGAAAAACAATGGATGATTTTATATGTATATGGTAATTATTAGATAACTTTACCTAATGTAATTGAAATAACCAATCTCAGTCCTAATGTTTATCTCCATTAAATTGAATTACTTACCTCTATATTAATATATGTATTTGCATTTGTATGTGCATAATTGCATGTTTCATAACTAATCAAATTTGGAAACTTAAAACTACAAAATCCTGTAAGCTGGATCCATTATCTCTCAAAAGTCTAACAGGAGTCAGCTATCCATCTTCTTTTTCTGGATTCTTTTAAAGGTGGCCGGAAGTTGGGTTCTATAGTGCTCTGAAGTCCACAGGCACTTTCCCCAGAGGTCTCAGCAGCAGCCAGACACTGGTGGCAATTATACTATGATTTTTATTCTTCCTTGATCACGCATTTCCAAATCACATGTGATTACCTCAAATTATTATAAAAATATATGATTATTGGTCCACTCTATGGGAAGACCGTCTATGATATCATTCCTCTCTAAGAAGCAAGGTTTATCAAATTTCTCTTAAGAAATTTGTGAAAATGGATAAATAAGAAGGTTTTTGCTAATATTAAGCAATGGGCACAGTATTTGTTATTCCTTAGAATTGGAAAAACTCAAATGAATGTCCCGATAAGGTATTGTCAAAAGTCTATATCTAAATGAGTAAGTAATATGTAGAGTGTTTCACTCTGAATGCTTTTTATTTAACACGAGTGGGTAAATATGATAAGATGTATAAACAGTACAAGTGATAACGGTAAAAGCCAAGGGAAGAGGCCAAATGGAAAGAGTGAAAAAACAGCTGGAAAAACAAAAACAGGTAAATGAAATCAAACTAACAGAATTTGGGAATACCAGACTTCACTAAAACACTCATTAAAGCTGACACTTGGAGACTGGAGAACAGTGTCACTTTTCTTCCCAAGTGTGTCTGATGTTTGCACAGTCTGTCCCTATGTGACACTCAGACATGTGTGCTATAGGTCACTGCCAGCCTTGGCCCAGTCTTTCTCTTAAATGTTCTGTATGCTGCAGGCATTTTTCATCTGCATCTGGCTGTTATGTCTGAGATTCGTGTGTTCTCTGGGCTACATTTGCCCCAGTTCAGTACATCTTGCTAACACTCTGTGGGATCTGTCCTTTCCTTGATTGACAGCCTTACCTGATCTTAATGATCTATGACAGCCTATCAGGGTTGACACCACCACTGTAGTTTAAAAGAGAGCTCCGTTTGGGTCTCTGTCTCCAGCCTGTTATGCACTTTTCACCTAGACATAGTACCACTCCCATCTGTCAAAGCCTGATTCACAAAAATGCCTACCTCCCAAATAGACCCACTTAAAATGACTCCTGAATTGAACTAAAGGATTTGATTTTCGTTTTTAAAGGCTCTTTTGCGCTTTTGAATAAGATTTTATTTGCTGAATTTCAGCAATATGATGTACCTGCCTACGATTAGCACTGAATAAGCCTAAGAATATTACAGGCTCACACACTGCCTAGTAAAGAATGTCAGGTATTACCCTTCACAAAGACAAGACTGATCGATCTCCTTTTAGTTCAGATCTTGTGGATGCTCACGGGTCACCTGTTAATAGATGGTCTGCCTTCTACCTATTTGCGCTTGAAACTGGGCTGACTAGAGAATTACCTTTGTTTAATGCAAAATCACTTTCTGTATGAAAGCAACAGAAGAAGGCAGCATCCAGAGAGTACCACAAGGTTGAATGTTTAGTTTGAAAATAAAAAAAAAAAAAAAAAAACATGGTGCAGTAGAAAGCCATCCACAATTACCCATGTAAATATGAAGCAAGGCTGACTTGATTAATCCAAAAACCTGTGTCTTAGGCAACATGCTCACTATATAGATTAACTTAATATTCAGAAATGGTGCTTTCAATTTGTTTTTTTTACTCATGCCTCCTATTCCTCTTCTTCAGTCTCCACCTTTATCTCCTAAGACTCCAGCATCAGTTTGATAGATGTGGAGGACTTAGGACACATATCTTTTCAACTAATCTACTTAATTACACAGCTCACCCCCAAGCCATACAGTAACTAGAAAGATGACATATTTGGGTAGTAAATCTGTGTGGATGGCAAAACCAGATCAACCAGCTTTTGCTTTTCTGAGTTCCCAGCTCCTAGTTTTACCTTTATGAAGTCCCACGGGGTAGGAGGGTGTATTACAAACACTGAAAAATTAAGAATTCTTATTTCTTCCTCTGTTCTTTGTCTTCCAGGTAATCTTTAATTTGCATAAAACTTTTACATATTAAGTTATATATATTATATATTTATTAGACATATTAAGCTATATATAATACTTATACATACTTCCCAATAAGTAGCTTTTTAATCCCCTTTCATCTCATTCTCTCTTCTGGTCTACCATTTACATTTCTTATTCTGTCTCCAGTTTCTTAGAAATATAGACTACCCTCATTCTTATAGAATGAGAATCTGGTGAAATGTGACCTTTGCTCCCTCATTCAACTAAAGTTATTCAGTATTTTGTCCTAAGTTGCTGTGCACAGAGCATTCCTCAGTTGACCCTGGAAGTTGATTTGTTCTTCATACTGGTGACTACTTCCTGCTTTTTAAAGTTATAATGACCTGGTCCCCCAAGCCTCTTAAAGTAATACTAACCTGGTCCTTATGTCTCCCTATCTTACTTGCCTTCTCATATTTCATCTTTACATTAGCCAGGAACCCTCTTTAACTCATTCTCCATCTGTGTTCTCTTCCTATGTGGTTTTACCTGTGTCTGTGGTTCAAAGGATGTATATGTGCTATTGTTCCATGTCTTAGTTAGCATAACTATTGCTATGATGAAACACCATGACCAAAATCAGCATGGGGAGGAAAAGGCTGATTTGTCTTATGCTTCCACATCATAGTCCATCATTGAAGAAAGTCAGGACAGGAACTCAAACAGGGTTGGAACCTGGAAGCAGGACTGATGCAGAGGCCATGGAGGAGTGCTGCTTCCTGGCTTGTTTTGGGTGACTTGCTCAGCCTGCTTTTTTATAGAACCTCGGATCACCAGCCTAGGGATGGCCCTACCTACAATGGACTTGACCTTTCTACATCAATTACTAATTAAGAAAACGTCCTAGAGGCTTGCCTACATCTTGATCTTGTGGAGGCATTTTCTCAATTGAGGCACCCTCCTCACCACCTCTAGCCTGTCAAGTTGACATAAAACTAGCCACCATATCCCTCAAGTTTAAATCCTCAGTACAGTCCCCTTGGAGAGTCTGACTCTCATACTGAACTAGGATTGTAGTGTGGAACATGGCGAGCTGTGTCCCACCACCCAGCTCCACATGGCTAG
Organism: Microtus obscurus; assembly: GCA_963919715.1. Taxonomy (NCBI): domain Eukaryota; kingdom Metazoa; phylum Chordata; class Mammalia; order Rodentia; family Cricetidae; genus Microtus; species Microtus obscurus. The sequence goes on from CAWTZC010001472.1 coordinate 3,327,165, forward strand.
ATTTACCCGAAATAATTACACGGAAGCTGTATTCTTTTAAAAACTGCTTGGCCCATTAGCTCTCGCCTCTTACTGGCTAACTCTCACATCTTGATTAACCCATATTTAGTAATCTGTGTAGCACCATGAGGTGTGACCTACCAGGAAGATCTTAACCTTCATCCATCTTGGAGAGGAGAGCTATGGCGACTGACCTCAATGCCTTCTTCCCAGCATTCTGTTTACTCCGCCTACCTAATTTTCTGTCCTATTAAAGGGCCAAGGCAGTTTCTTTATTTAACCAATGAAATCAACACAAAACAGAAGACTCTCCCATATCATAGGATAGCCACATAATCTGTTTAACTGCATCCAATTAAATGTCAAAACTAGGCTTAACAAGTCAAAAGCTATAATCATTAATTTTCCATTAATTTTTCCTATTCCAATGTTCTCTGAGCCACTCAAATAAGCAGTCTAACTGAAAATCTGGGTACCCTTCTTGATTATGACACCCATTCATCCCTGTAGGTGGTCAATGAAACCATAGTCTACATTACTTTGCTTCTAAAATTCATACTTTCTGTTATTACAACTACTCCAAACATAGCAAGACTCTGGACTCTATTTAAACACTGTGACACACATCCTGATAATTCCATGTATATCCGTGTCATTGTCTATTATTTATTAATGGTATATCTGAAGTGTGTATCTCTTTAATAATCACATGTCCTTATAAAATCAAGCTCCTTGATTTTATAAATCATGACATGAATAAAATATCGTGCCTATCTCCACAGCCCTTATTTCTCATCTACTACATAGTTCGACTTCACGCCTCTTCTTTTGCCCTAGTCAGTCTCACAATTACATTTCAGAAACCTTTAAATATGTGATTTCCTGTATAGTATTTAAATTCTTGCCTGCACCCATTATTCAGGATCCTTCCCTTCGTATTGCTTAATCATTCTTTCAGCTCTACCCATATTCTTTACCTGTATAACTCCTACTCATTCTTTAAGAATAAGCTAAATACAGTTTCCCGAGTTTTGGCTGTTGTTTTTTAGTATGAAATACCCCCACCACATCCCTTAAGGTTGAGTACCTTCCCCTACCACCATCCAACTCAACCCTGACTCCAGATTAGATTGGCTGCCTATTTCCTCTGTGATCTCACAGTGCCTTGCAAGCGTCTTTTCTGCACACCCATCCCTTAGCCTTCAGCACAGTGCCCGGACACAGAGTTGGCTCTCAGGCATATTTGTTGAGTGAATGAGTGTGGCACAACACACTGGCTTCCTGCTGACTAGGCTTTTAGCAGCCTATGGGCCTGAGCTACCACGTCATTTCTGTCCACCAAGCAGGAAAGCGTGACAAATCACTCATCACCGCTTCTGACAGAGTTGCCTCTTAGCAGTTCTGCCTCATGGCTTTGTTTGAAGCATTACGGCTTTATAGACTATCAAACACATTGAGTTCTAAATGTGGACATAAAATTATATTTAACAGTTCATAATACTAAGGTTTCTTTCATTGTGGGAAGTCGTGACACACTTCCTCCAAAACAGAGACAATGAGAGGTGGGCATAGTTCTGTGACTTTCCACTCTACGTTTCTCATTGGAGAAGCCGTGGCATGGATCCAGGCTACCCCCATGTACCTATTCTGCACACGTTCTCTGGTAGAGGAGGCACACAGAGTGTGCATGAGTGAAAAGTTAGTTTCTGAAGAAAGCAGGAATCTAAAAGAATAAAACCCATCACCCCAATCATCAGGAGATAATGGGGCGCATTTTTACACAGAGCATTTTCAACTCTAGACAGAACAAGCAATACTTCCTGTAACTCACAAGTCAGCGCCTGGGGTCTGTCCCACAGGAAGCATCTGGGATGTGGCAGGTCAGGGGCAATGGGAGCCACAATGGGCATGTTTCACAGTGAGTGATTAAATGTGCGGAAGCCAAGTTTCAGAGAATAGGATGTGCATACGTTTTAGGACAAAGGCAAAGAAGCCTAGACCACAGAAATGCTGAAGGAAGAGATCTGAAAACAATACTCAAGAGGCTTCATGAGACAAAAACAAAGTGTCAAATAATTACTGCCAACACCATAACAATGACACAAAAGGAAAAACTGAAAGATTTACGCTTAACTCAAAAAGTAGCAGAAGAAAGAACCATATCGGTGAATAGCCATTCCCAGCATGCTGTGCTTGGAGAATGATGAGAAGCCACGCAAAGTGGTAAGGTGAAAAAAATAGTCTTTATTTAAATTTGGCTTTTTAAATTTGTATTTAATTTTATTAATTTATTATGAGGGGCACACCTGTGGGAATCAACGTGCCATGTGGATTCTGGAGGTTTAACTTGGGTACTCAGGTATAGCAGCAGATACCTTCACCTCACTGAGCTGTGTCACCTGCTCGTAGCAAGGCTCTTTGAAACAGGAAGGGTCTAACTATGTGGTCCTACTTTGCCTGACTCTCACTATGTACATCAGGCTAACCTTAAACTCGGCCCTCCTGTACCTTCTTGTGTGCTGGGGTTATAGGTGTGTGCCAGAAACGGACTTGGTTTTTGTTTTATTTTGTTTTGTTTTGTCAGAAAGTTTTACAGTTGTATTCACAACAAAGTAGATAAAAAAATTTTAAATGTATAAGACTTCCATTGTTAATTCATATGTCATATGTAAATATTTTAAGTTTTTAAAAATGATCCTATAAGCCAGCCATAATAATATGATCCCAGGATCCTGGATACTGAACTAGGAGGATCATTTGAGCCTGAGAGTTTGAGAGCAGTTTTGGCAATATGAAGACCCCATGCTAATGGCTAATACACCTCAGGCACCTATTTTAAATGATATTAAAACAAGAATGAGGGTCCGACACATGGCTCAGAGAGTAAAGATGCCTCCTATTAAAAATACCACCTGAGTTTAGTCTCTGGGATCCACATGGCAGAAGAGAATTGACCTCACAAGATCCATGACACATATGTATCACACATAGACATAGCCATGCACATACAGCCACAGTAAATAAAAAAAATAATATTTTAGAGGATCTTTAAAGTCAAAAAGCTAGTTCCCAGAGCAAGATGCTTCTTCAAGGACATAGACATGATAAACTAGGTCTAAAGATAACATAGAAGGTTAACTGGAAAGGGAAAAATTAATTGTAATAAGTAGGCTGGATGTGGCTTAGTTGATTCAGGCTGCTATAACAAAATGCCACCATTGGAGCATTTATAAGTCACAGAAATATATTGCTCCCAGATCTAGAGGCTGGAATCCAGGACCTAGGTAGGAGCATGTTTGGAGTGTCTCTCTGACTCTCTGCTGCATAGATAATACTCTTTGCCCCAGCCTCATGGAGCAAAAGAGACAAATGAGCCCCTTAAGACCATTTTATAGGGGTATTAGTTTCATTCATGAAATCCCACCCTCATGACCTACTTACTTCCTATACCACTACACTTGAGAATGGGTTTCTTTTGTTGTTGTTATTGTTTTGTTTTGATGTGTGTGGGTATTTTGTTTGCATGTATGCCTGTGTACTATGTGCATGCATCGTGTCTACAGAGGCCAAAAGAGTATGGATTTCCCAGAAGTGCAGTTACAGATGGTTTTGAGTCTTTATGTAAGTTCTGGGAATCAAACTTGGGTTGTCTGGAAGAGCAGCCAATGTTCTTAAACACAGGGCGATCTCTCCAGCGCTGGGGAACAAATTTTAGTGCGTGAGTTTCAGGGGAACATGAACACTCAGCTCACAGCCAGCCATAGGATAGAGACCACAATGTTTCATAGCTGATTTGTACATTTAAAAATCAAACAGGTGTCAGGCATTTTGATGGTGCTTATGATATTCTCAAGTAGTTATTGCTTTGACCAAATGCCTAAGCAAAACAACCTAAAGGAAGACTTATTCAGCCCCAAGCCATGGTTAGCTGGTCACACTTCTTTCCTCTAAGTCATATAAGACTATCATGGCAGCAGGAGTATATGACAGACAAGACTTCTCACTCCATGGCAATCAGTGAGTAGAAAAGCAGGAGGTCTAGATTCAGTATGCATCCATCAAAGATATTGTCCCAGTAACCTGTTTCATCCAACTGTAACGCACATCCTAACCGTTATTCAGTTATGACTTCTTCAGTGAATTAGTTCCCTGCAAGAAGTTAGAGCTCTGTGGTCTGAGAGCACCTCAAATGTTTCGAACAATTCCTTAATAAATGAGCCTTCCCTCAGGAAAGTTTTGGATTTAACCTCAGCAACGGGCTCCTGAAGTAGACTGTGTTCAAATGAAATCTTTGGTGTCTCACATCTCCATGACATTGGTCCATTTATAGACATAAAATATGGATGATAAAATCCACCTCGAGGGGTGGAGGAAGCAGTGAAGGAGACAAACTGTATGAAGTGACTAAAAACCTGCCCCTAGTGCCATGTTCCAGCAGTAGCGTGGTGACCAACCCTTGGCTTCTACAACACAGGGTGGTGCAGTGCTCACTCAATTGGCACCCTCCATCTAACCTTCCAGGAGGAAGGAGTTCATCAGTATCCTGGCCTCAAATAACTTTATCTCCATGGTTTCCCTAGGAAATGTACCACCAGTTTCTAATCCCATTCAAATATGGGCTGGAGTCATAAGCAATAGTAATGCAAAGAATCTAAAACTAAGACCATTTTCTTCCTGCTCTGACTTCTCTGCCCTCTGTCATTTTCCCCATAGGTACTGTAGCTGTCTCAGTAGCTGGAGAAGCCAGATGGCCAGCTACGACACTTGAGCGCCAACCCTGATACACTCAATACTCTATCGTTCCGTTTCCCTTCCTAAAACCCTCTTATTTTGTCTCTGCCACTGTGCCACCCACTTGAAATGCCTTCCAGAACACCCCCTCCCAGCCCGGCTTCCCGAAAAGTCAACATTATAGGGAAGGAACACACAGTTCAAATTCCAGCATCCTCATGAACATTCAACCTCCCCTCTGAAAAGAATAATGGGCCCCACAGTACCATCTATTGTAGATTGCTCAGGCTATCTCTGCCCGTCCTGCTGTGAGCTCCTTACGGATAATGTTGCCTTGGTGATGCTGTCTGTTCAGTGCCCAAGAAACAAACCTGAAGTGTGTTGAGTTGAAATAGACTTCCAACATCCTATTACTCACGGTTGGATTCACCACTGGTCCCTTGTTGACCTTACACCGGAAGGCTTACCCATGGGTGGGTACCACAAACCCCTCATTTGAGCACTAGAAATGTTTTAACTAGCTACCTGCCATTCATTAATGAGAGGGTACCGGCTAGTTTTCTGTCAACTTGACAAAAGTTAGAGCTATCTGAGAGGAGAGAGCCTAAATTAAAAAAAAAAAAAAAAAAAAAAGAATGCTCCCATTAGGCAAGCCTGTAGGACATTTTCTTTCTTAATGATTTACATGGAATGGCTACCCGTGGCTGGTGGTCATTGGTTCTATAAGAAGGCAGGCTGAGCAAGCCTTAGGGAGCTAGCAAGGAAGCAGCACCACTCCTTGGCTTCTCATCAGCTTCTGCCTGCGGTTTCCAGCCCTACTTGAGTTCTGGTCCTGATTTCCTTCTGTGGTGACCACGATGTGGAAAATGTGAGCCCAATAAACCCGTTTCTCCTCAACTCGCTTTTGGTCATGGCATTTCGTCATAGCAACAGTAACCCTAACTAGGACAGGAAGACTACAATATCCTGCCTTATTTTCCAATCAATAAGAGTTTTGTGCTTTAAAGGAAAACTACATTTCATCACTCTTATGCACATAAGCATAAAATAGAATATATCTCCCTTTCTTTTAAGTCAACTAACCAAATCCTTAAGGAAAATCAAGATGAATTGATAAGAATCATACCTTTTTCAAATTTTTTTTTCTTAAAAGACAGAAAACAGAAAGAGCAAATCTGATGTTCTGTAGTTTGTTTACCTTTCCAAAAGTATATTATGTAAATGTTTTCTTCCTTCAAGCTGGACAACTATGACAATGAGTTGAATCAAACATGAAAAAAAATAATTTTTGCTTGTAGAAATCCTTAGCAGATAAATGAGTTTCAAACGAGAAAAAAAATATGTTGCTGCCAGGTCTCAAGTACAAACACAAATTATGTGGTGTTGGCAGCAAGCACAACACAGTTGTGATTTGGGTCTCCAGTGTCATAACTAGGTAGAGACACCTCAGCTATCAGTAGACGCAGTGACTGATGCATCATCTCCGGTATGACCAGGGCAATTCTGTCTTGTGCTGCACCTTGCCGTTCTGAACATCCCATGAGTCTGGCTGCTAGTCTAGTAAGAACTCCAGAGCAAATAAAATAGTAAAGTTTGGTAAGCCTTGGGTAAATTGAAAGTATTCTTTTATGTGATTTTAGGAAACGTGACATTTAAAACATTGAGGGAAAAAGCTAAGATGTGTCATACAAGGGACGAGATCCCATTTGTCCTAGAAGTGATGATGCGGTGAGATCCACCCCAATGTCATCTTCTGTCTACCTGTTTCCTCTCAAGATCACCCACACGTGGAAAGATGCTCTAGCCACCCATTACAGAGTGGACACCCTGGCAGTGTTCACTTTATCCTAGAAGACCGGTCAGTCTGAGTCTCTAAGCCAAGATGAAAAAGGAGGGAGACAGAAGTAAAGCGTTTAAACTCAAGGTCCTATGGGATTAGGGAGCTGGGATGCTTTCCTGCGGGATGTGGGTGTACTCAGACATTCTTTAAGTAATTGTTTTCCTGTGGAAGATACTCATCATTTCCCATCATTTTAATGGTCCTCATTTCAAAACTTGGAAATTTATTCTTTGTTCCTTTAAAAAAAATTGATACTAAGGTGAAATATTTATATTGATAAATGTGGCAAACAAGAGAATAAGTATCCGATTCATGAGATGAATGCTAATTTGGGTTCTCTAGCCATATTGACCCAAGAAAACATATGGCGAGCAAATTCCCCCTCAGTGCTGTTGAAACGTTCTTAAGCAAGGGATGTGTTTCTTATTCCTCACTTTGACCTTTAGAGTGTAAAGCCACGCCCCCAACACATGGAGGATGAATTAGTGATTACTGATCATGGGCATCGCTATCACGATAATTACTCTGTTTTTAAAGGTTTAATGAAAAGTGTTCTTTTCTTAGTCCCAAATAAAAGTTGTTTAAATGTAAATTAGCACAGAGAAAAAGACACCAAACATACCATCTGTGTAGAAAATTTCTGTTTACATTTCGAGGTAAAAATGTTCCTTATTCTCATTCTCTCATTCACTCTGTTGGCAGCTCTCACGGCAGGACATGTGGCTATGCTGCCCAGGCTAGCTATAAAACTCATGGGCTAATGTGACTCTCCCATCTCAGCTTCTCAATTAGCTGGAGCTATAGGTACGTGCCACTGCTATGCTCAGCCAATCTCTGTATAAAACTTTTAAACATAAAAGATACTGTACTGCACCTACATTTTTATAGGTATCTAAAACATTTGAGGCTAACATCATGCCTAGTAAAATCAATTACGAGGAAGGAAGCTGTAACAAAAAAAAAAAAAAACTGCTGATATTCTCCAATGCCTACATGAAGTGCTAACACTAGTATTGAATAAAGACAGATGAATGAACAAACAATTCACTCTGTGGACAGTCAGATGATTGCCCTATTGAGGTGTTTTGGACGATATGTGATACTCAACTCACTGGCATTGTTTAAGCTCCTTGTAAGCCTCACGTAATGGAGAGGGCAGACTCGGCCACAGATCTCCATCACTTTAATAATCTCTGAGGTGGGGATGAACCAAGTTCCGAAGCCAGGATTCAAACCTAGACTGGACTGAATCCAAAAGCCCCTATGTCTTTCTGCCAGAACACGCTGCCTGTCAAATACACTGATATATACTGAGGAGACGCCTTGTGGAGGAAACCCGGCCCACCATAAAAAGATTCACAGGAGACAAGGCGTCTTCTGCATTCTGCCCTGCGTCCAGTCACTGCCCACCCCAGCGTGGCAGGACAGCTGTTACTGTCCATCTGTGTGGTGGCTGCCTCACTGGTACCGTCAGGGCCATTGAAATCGCAGCCACATTCGCTCGGAGGAAAATAAGAATGGATTTTCTTTTCTTTTGAGAAAGCTTTTTACACTAATCCATTTAATCCCATGGCTGATTTGCCATTGAAGTCTGAAGCAAAGCATCTTTTATGGGGACTTTTCCTACCTTTGAACAAAATTTAAATTAGCCAATGAGTTCTTTCTATTATCCCTTCTCTAGTTGAAAGAGAGAGAGAAAATGTGAGTGGCTGGAGGAGAGGGGGAGAGAGGTGCGGTGGGAGCAGATGGGTCCTTTCAACGAGATGAGAATGATTTTACTGCTGAGGAAAAGTATGTGTTCCAAAGAACAAAGAAAAACACAAAACTTGGATTATTTAGTAGCAATTAATTTAATTTTGAGTAGGATTTTGGATACATGCCATGATGCATTTATTCAAACCAACACAATGCACGGAGGTGTCAATGGACATTTATAGACTTAAACTTAATGTAGCCCCTGGCAGGAACCTCGATGCTGGAAAGGAAGGGGTAGATGAGAACCATATACTTTTTATTCAATTGTCCTATGTCTCTCAAAAGTGGGGGGCGCTGGATGTTTTCCAAAGCAGAGGATGACACAAATAAATAGAATTTCTACATCTTACATTAAATGAAAGATGCTTTTATTTGAGTGCAATCATCAGGAATGCTTGCTCGCGTAGGTGAGGCTTTGCAGTTGGTATAGTTCAATGCAAACAGGTTCTTTTTTTCATAGTTCTCATCCTTGGGTTTTCCTTTCTCCTGAAAGGTCTCAGAGTCTCCTACTACTGAACTCAGCTCTGTGCAGCGCATTCATATTTGGGAGGATGGAAGACATGTGAACTCAGAGGTAGCACCTGGAACCACTAACATAGCTGCTTTTCTGTTGCTGGGATGAAAATAGCCTGACAAGAAAATGACTTGACACAAGCCCGGAAGTTTGTCATGGCTCCCCGTCGAGGGCACAGGCCTCCATGGTGGGAAGTCCAGGGAGAGGTCACAGCAGCAGCAGAGGGTGGAGACCGGCTGTGCTCTGCTCCTTTTCTCCTCATCCCAAGGGTGGTGTGGTTCACAGTGGGTGTCTTCCCACTCACCGTAATTACCGTAGTCAAGATAAGCTCTGCAGACAGTGCTCCAAGCCCATCTCCTAGGTGATTCAGATCTCATCAAGCTAACGAGTGAGATTAACCGCCACAAGCGCTAAGCCACAAGTTTTTCAGAGGGAGCCAAGTCATCTGGTCTGCAGAAACTCTAGGGGTGATCGCTGTATAGGTCAAGGTCTGAGATCACTGTTTCAAGTACAGTACTAACACAATGCGCAGCCAGGTCTTTCTTAAGCTCGAACAGAAGCTGTCTTAGGAGGTTGGCATACTAACATTTTGAGCATGTGTCAGTTCCATGCCTTAAATTCAAAACTCTTTTTATCTAAGAGCTTAGTTACTATTGAAAGCCAGCTTTCCCATCTCACCATCATGGTCCCAAATCTCAGGAATTCCAGAGTTAAATCATCTGTGGAATTAAAAACAATATCTGCTTCCCAAGATGGCTAAGATAATTAAGGGGTTCACTTACATAAAAACGAGTACACCCAGAGTATGGCATATTATTGCTCAATGAGCATTAACCATTATAATTATCATCTATCCAGATATTTGAAATTACTTATGAACATAATTCTTAAATGGTGATAGAGCAGCCTAACTTTGATACTGCTAACTGTCCTTGGGGTCTTTATTGCAGAAAGTGTACCTGTTGCAATTAGATATGGCTTTAAGCTGCAAAGCAGGTCCACTACACCAGTCCCCCTTCCGACCCACGCAATCAGCCACTAATAACGGCCTCTTCTCGGAGAGTTCATGCCGTGAGTGTGATGTGGATGCTGTACAAGGCCCACTGGACAAGATGCAGAGGAGAGCTGAGGAATCTCACAGCTGTTAGACAGACACTGCGTTATTGGGTAAAAGAATGGTGGGTGGAACCGAGCCAAGAGAAATATAAAGACACAGTAAAGAAATAAACTGTGCAGAAAAATATATTCGGGCAGTATAGGCTACAGGCACAAAAGCAGGATGTTTTCTACAGCTGACAGAATTATTCAGAGATGATGAACGAAAGGTCAAGGGTGGCAGAAAGGATGGCAGAGAAGAAAAAGAACAGTAGCTTAACCCTGGTACATCTTTAAAAGGAAGAAGTTAAATAAGTTTCATCTATGATTTTTAAAAAATAGCCTTATCTAGTTGGTTTCACCAAAGCAGTCATGCCAAACACTATGGGTCCAAGCTGGATCTCGGAGTAAGCAGGAATCCAACATAGAATAAGCATAGTGTCCACAGTGTGTGTGTGTGTGTGCATGTGTGTGTGTGTGTGTGTGTGTGTGTGTGTGTGTGTACCAGATGTTTGGTGTCTTCCTCTGTCACTCACCATGTACTTATTCTTGATATTTTGGATTTTCACTTGTTTGGTCTGGCTTAGTTTGGTTTAGTTTGAAGAACCAGATTTGTATTTTTTCATTTTGCTCGGAAGTTCCCCAAAATTTGGGGCTAGGGTGGCTCCAGTGTTTGCCTTCTGTCTTTGTCTGGTAGCCAGCACAATTCCCTATGAAATATCCAGGAAGGGGAGGTAACTCCTCCAGGAGATGCTGCATCAAAGAGTGTCTTGGCTTGATTGGCACCACCTCAAGCCTTACTTTGAATTACACCGGTGTAATAGAGCCAGGCTCCTCCTCCAGGGTGGTGAGAGACAGGAAAGCTCATGTGGAAAGTGTTGCCAGCCCACAAGACATAAACAGAGGCTGAGACTGGGCGTTTAGAAACCTCGAGCAAATGGCATCATAGACAACTGAACACAGAATTAATTTCTTAGTCATGCATTGACATCAAATCTTCTAGGAATATGGATCAGTGATAGAGACAATGGGAAACATTATGGCCTTTAGCACAGAATATTTTTTCAAAAACCAACCAGAATCCTCTGTCGAACTATAAATCTGAAGCAAGTTAGACGCAATAAAGTATCTGAGGTCCCAGAGCACACCTGAAGTGTCAGATCAGAACTGGGGGGTTCCAGGCTCTGGTAAACTATACTATGCTTTGCTTTCTATGAATTCTTGACCATTTGAATTCTGTAACATTTCAAAGTCAACGAAGTTCCTAAAGTGTATTAGCATAATAGCTTCCACAGAAAGCAGACATCTTGGAAAAGTCTCCTCTGTGTTATTAAATTAAGAATATACTCTTTGGACTACAAGTGGTTTTATCTTTCATCCTATTTCGCGGGGCAGAGTTACACATTAGGAAGCAGTCGGCTCCAGGCTTGACCCAGCCTTTCCATGCCTCCTCATGGTCTCGCTGCACTTAAGGAATTTTGTTGGTGTGGTGGTACTGATTAAAGACAGCGCTGGGAACAGACTACATGTTTTATTTTTTCTGGAACAGAGTTAATTTTATGGACCGTGCTTGCTTCCTCTCTCAGTGGGATATGGCCCTTAGCTACCATTTAATATAAGTTGTGTGTGTATGTGGATCTAAGTGTTTGCTTGTGTTCAAACTAAGATGCCAAAAATATTTGCTGTCATTTCCTCCCCTGGGATTTTTAAGATTTCTTGCTGTCTAACAGGTAAAAAGAAACAGAGTAGAGGCTCATCAAATCGATGCTGAAGATAGCCTTGGCAAACAGCATCTGCTTTATGCCAAGGGTTGCTCTATGAAATACCACAGAACTCCTACTTGTGACCACTAAGATGTAGTTGTTGGGCTTGCTTTTCATAATGGTTCACCCTCAGGAGAAATTCCTGTCTATCCTTGTTACAAGCAATGGCTAAGGTTTTCCTGCCTAATTAAAGTAATTAAAGGCAGGTCTCTCTCTCTCTCTCTCTCTCTCTCTCTCTGATTCTATAAGTTGTATAAGTGATATAAGTGATCAAACACTTCCTCTTTCATCTTGCTGCTAGCTTGCCAATTACTGCCAAATTCCTAGTCTTTTTGAGCCCTTTTCCATTAGTTTCTATGGACGGTTGGTACACTCTTTTTTTCCTTTAGTGTATGCTACACCCCACTCTAGCTCCACACTTATTACTCACCTAGTTACAGTTTGTTATATCTCCTAAAAGATTTCTGCCGCTTCCTAAAGAAACTATCCAGTTACAAGGTCATGAAAAGAATAGACGTTGAGCCAGTGAAAGCAGGCAGAAGGAAGTGTGTAAGAAGTTCAGTGAAACAGGAAAGAGGAAAAGAGAAAAGGAGGGAGGGGGAGGGAAGAGGGAAGAAAGAGGAAAGGTCTTATTCTATAGTAAGAAGTTTGACTAAGTCTCACAGAATTCACTAGGAAATTTATAGATAATTACATACAGGATGTTGTGGACTAGAATTAATATATAAAATAATTTTAAAGCCAATATCTGAAGACTGTTTTTTTTTTGACAACTTTGTTGTTCATTATCTATTGATTGCTACTTCATTAGGTCCACTCAGAAATGCAGTGAGGTATAAAAGGTGGCCAAGAGAGCTCCTCAGCCAGCAAGCCTAGCCACCAGTACCCAGGTGGAAAAGGAGACAATACCTTGGGTCAAGTTGTTCATGAATGCTGGTAGTACAATTAGACAAGAGCTTGGCATTCCGTCTTTTCTCTTCACAGAGCACTTCCTTTCTAATTCATACACATGCAAAGACGCACACACACGTACACACACACACATACGTGCATGCAGGCACGCATGCGCCCCTCAAGTCATGAGGAATGGCGTGAAGGAATTCCTTGTAGAGACTGGGGTCTTATTTTCTGTAGGAAGACAGTGGTCCATGACCACCTGCTGAACCCTTGGGGAGCCATCAGATTTCAGAGTGCTGTCCGTTCAGAGAAGACATAAGAGAACCTGACTTGTGGACCCTTTGTCTCCAATTTCCCCCGCTACACGGTAAGATAGACGGTTGTGGCTGCCTCTCCTCAGAGAACCCCAAGAGTGCGAGGTTGGTTCAAAGAAACTGTCACAGAGCTAGAATATAGGGCCACTGTGGGGGTGACCCGCAGCCCATATCATTTCTAAGATGTAGCAGATTTGCTGGTGATAATTAGGCTCCAACTTCTCGGGAGCCTTGCTGGTGGAGAGTGCTCCCCATTGCCTGGAGGACAGCAGGGGAGCACATTCTGCAACAGATAGGAGGAAGGGCCAGAGAGAGCAGTAAGGATGCATCGCCTGTGTGTGTGGTGGGGTGGTATGAACATCCCTAGATGGGGCTCCAGAGGCCCCACTAACACACCAGGCAATGGAGGAATTCTAGGATTTTGCCACAACAGCAGTAGCCTGCCGCCCAGAGGAGCACATATTGTGCGTAAAGGAATTTCTGGTCCTTTTCCTAGGATTCCTGGAATTCGGCCTCTGCTGGAGGGAGGGGCATTGAAATTAGCAGAAATCTAATTTTAAAAATTAATTAAACTTTGCATAGTTCGAATACACAGGAATAACCGCAAAAGGCAAACACATCTCCATGTTCAGATTGGAAATCTTAGGAGAATTTCTTTGCTTTATATCTGGTTTCACAGTTTAGGTCTTTCCCATAAATCATTTACATTATTTTAGCAATTTTGACTCAAAATGGAAGATTACACATTTGAAACACTGCCTAAAACAAAAACCAAACAAAACAAGACCAACTTAGGAACCTTGTAAAAATTGCTTTTGTCCCAGAATGTGAGCCGGGAGTTTTAATTAAAACTAAATTGCTAAAGTCATGGTGCAGCATTTTTTCCTTTCTCAGATAAATAGCTCGCTTTCCCTTCGTGCCTTTCTATTCTCCTTTCCCAGATCCCCCCTTTTAATTTGCATTTCTCTAATTAGTTTAATTAGAGTGGAAGGGAGTAGTTGGCAGATAAAGACAGGGGTTGGTGAGGTTTGGCAAAGGATCCCAAGTTTCTACGCTCTCAGAGTGTCCTGGCTGTGGTCATGCAGCCACGAAACATTTTCATACACAATGAACTTGATTTCATATCGATGCAATACTGCACCCTGCCTGGAGGGAGGCACGGGTTCCCAAGAATGGCAGGTTTGTGTGGTGCATACATTGCATGTGCCCAGCGATGCTGAGACTGCCTCACCCTCAGTATTGTGCCTACAGGAAGTCGCTACTCACCGTGCGTCTTTCCCCCACACAACCTCATTTGCTTGCAACACGCAGCAACTCTAAATGTTCTCCCATTTGGATATAAAATTGCACACTCAGATATCCTAAATCATTTGCAAATTGCCTTCTTGACTGTACTCTAAATTGTACTCACTTTTTTTCTCCCCATAAAAATCAAGTTTTCAAAATGCATGTAGTTTATTTTCTTTCCTCCAGACTACTTCCAAATACCTCTGTACACAGGCTATTTCAGTTCACTGGAAGCAGGTGGCTGGAAACAGGAAAACCGGGCCTTAGTTTCCAGTCCACTGGAACTCACTCTCTCCTCAGCAGCTGCTACCTTGGTGAGCAGATTTCAGCCGAGTCTTCCCCACTAAAGACACAATTAATCAAAGTGACTGCTTATAGCTGGATGTATGTAAAGCCTAGAGTATATTTAAAGTTAGATCAGTTGACTAGTAAATTAATTTTTATGGACTGCAGGTGAGCCTCCCACAGGTTCAAACCTACATCTGTTTAGTGATTTTTTTTTCAGATGTATCTTTGACTTTTCTAGTAATACTTCATTAATGTGGTCACCAAGTGCAATCTTTTTCCCCATTTTTTGTTTAATTTAGGGGATTATAATGTAATCCCATTTCTGTTTTCTCTTACTTCACTCCAAATCCTCCCATATATCCCTCTCTTTTCTCAGACAAATTCAGTGCCTCTTCTTTAAATAATTGTTATTGCATGCATATATGTAAATATATATGGCATTATATAGAGTAAGAACTTATACAATGAATATATATGTGTATGCCTATGTGTACATAAGCACATATATAGACACACATTATATTATATTATATTATATATATATTATATTTTATATATATATATATATATATACTTATGGTCCATCTAATCCAACTGGCTATGATCACAAACTCCAAGAATCCAGTAATTGTTCAGTCCACAAGACTGGATGTCTCAAATGGGATTCAGTATATGCCAGAATCGTCAAGAAGTGGACTCTACTACCTCTGAAGGAAAGGACTGGACTTGCTGGTTAGGCAAAGACCAAAGAGCTTCCTTCTTCCATGTTCTTATACAAGATTCCAGGAGAGGGTGTAGCCCAGATTAGAGGTAGGTTTCCCTGATCAAAAGATCTACATTAAAAGTGTGTATTCTCACCTCAAAGATCTGAATTATCATTGGAATTTCCCACTTCAAGTTAAGCAAAAGTCTCTTACACGTGTGCCCTCCCCCACTTGGGGGTTTTAGTTAATTCCAGATTAGCCATTCAAGAATGGTCATCACATATATGCATATATATTCCAAATAGGTTGCATTCAGTCCGTAGAATATTACTTGTGGGCATGTTTTTAAGGCTGAACACTTGGCACTGGACAACCCCTTGATGTTCTCTTCCCTAGAGAAGACCAGCTCTCCCAGCTTTCCTGGGTGGCCTGTAGTTCTTTGTGTATAGTTAACACATCACGGACTTTTCCCTATCCAGTTTGGCATGCCCAATTGTTTCCATCTTGGTTCAGCTCACATTTGAGCAGTGATGTGGGTGAGATATGCAAGTGTAGCTTCTGATATTTCTAGGAGACCCGATCTCACAGCCAACTCCCCTCCTCTGGCTCTTACAGACTTTCTGCTCCCTCTTCTGCAGCGTTCACTGAGCTTTTGGTGTGGGCGTGGTTTGTAGATGCAGCCATTGGAACTGGGCTCCACACTTCTGCATTTTGATTGGTTGTGGTTTTCTGTAGTAGTCTACAGAAGAGACATTTCCCTGATGAGGGGTGAAAACTATCTGCATTGGCCTATAGAAGAACACATGTTTATACGTTTATAGATTGTTGTTAGGGATTATGTTGGTTTAACAAAGTAGATGTTGTAGATTCTCCTCCAAGGACCATTATTTCACTAGGACTGAATAGTTAGGTAGGTACAGACATGATTTCCTCTTGTTGAGCTGGTCTTAAGTGCAGTTAGGGAGTTGTTGGTTGCTATCAATGTATGCATGACAAACACCACACTTAGGGTCAGGGCAGTATCTTTTAATGACATTTTGCTTTTCCTTCTTGTGCCACAGTTTTTGAAACTGACATGGAAGAAGCGATTGTTGGGCAGTTATTACTTGGGACTCCTCAGGATGTCATAGCGAGATAAGCACACTGGCCACTGTGACCTGAAGGTCTTACTGGACTGAGTGTCTGCCTCCTATATGTTGGAATTAAAGGTATATGCTACCACCGCCTGGTAACCATCAGTGTTAAAAACCCATATCAAGGCTTTTATAAAGTATGTAATAAGATTTGGGAAACAATGCTCTATTCAGGTCTCTACTCTGTAACTATGCTGTGACTGGGGGAGTAGGGGTGGGGGCTCACCTAAATGCATGCCCATAGAAGCCTAGCAACAATACTGGAGAATATGAGGTGGACAAGCAAACTCGTTTCATTCCAGAAAGTGTCTAATGTTGATAGCTAATTGGTAGTATAACTTTCAGAAAATAAGAAAGAAATAAATAAAAACTTTACGTACAAAGGATGATGCTGAGATTTCAGCAGGATTGCTAACCTTTAAAAGCAGGTAACCATAGCTGCAGCACAGAGGAAACAAGTAACAGAGACATCAAAGCTTTCCAAAATGGCCTGCTTAAAGAGAAGGATGGAAGGTTTGAGAAAAATCATTAAACTACAGGGCCTGGAAACAGTGCTTTGAACAGATGGGAAGCGAAGTTAATGCCAGTGACCATCATTCTGGTGTGTGTTCTCTGTCAATACAGTTTGTTCACCTTTTCCTACTGGGTGCTATCTCTCTCTCTCTCTCTCTCTCTCTCTCTCTCTCTCTCTCTCTCTTTCTATTACATAGCAGTTAATGAGGTTTTATTTTTTAATAGACTTGCTTCATTATTCCTTCCTTCAAAAAGATATTTGAAATTCTTTCTTTCTTATCAGCTGTGCACATAGCTGTGCGGTTTTGTTTGGGTGTGTTGGTTTATTAATTTTAAGAACTTGGGATTTCTTTTGAACTCCTTTTACTGTATGAATGTTTACATTCTTTTCACCAACTACCAATTCTTGAAGGATGTGAGAAAATCGGTTCACTCTGCTCAGCCCTTGGCTCTTTGCTTCCAGCCGCTCCCATCATCGCTCAGCAGAATTCCTCTAGGAATTCAAAAAGACCAGAAATTGTTGCTTTAAGCCAACTGTCCCTTCCTAACAGGAACTAACATCTGCCTGAATTCCATGGAAATTCTTTGTACTTACTAGTAAATCAATCAGAGCCTGTTAAATACTTCACTGTCAGGGTATTTTAAAAACGCATACACCCATAAGAGATATAGCAGGACGGCTTCCAGATCCTGTTTGACCTTCAAACGGATGGGAAAAAACTAAATGTGAAAAAGAAAAGATTTTTTTATGAACAAAAATGTCATCATTGTTTGCTTATTAAAAATGACAACAGGGTAGTTTTGCTTCCAAATGTTTTACATTGAGAGTGAGGTTTGTCTATAGAAAGTGCCAGACTCTTCCTCCAAGGGATGATATCAAGAAGTTCAACTCAACATTATTTCATACTGGAAACACTGCAAGTTAAGAAACAGGTCACAAATGACTCCTGAGTGTGTGTAACCTTGGATCAGAAGTAGAAGAAATAAAATCAAAATGTTGTTCTGTCATCGTTAAACTATTTCTATTCGCAATTTTTTAATCTGTAAGTATTATCTAACAATTAATTGAGTCATAAATACAAAAAGGAGTAACAGTTTTTGAATCATAAACAGGTGATGGCCAATGCATGATTTAAAAATTGGGCCTCCGTGGCTAGGGAGATGGCTCCATGAATACAGTGCTTATAAAACAGAGATGACGGTTGGAGTTCGAATCCCCAGTACCATTGTCCATGCTAGGCAACTGTTGGTGGCCACCTGTAATCCCAGCACTCAGGAGGCAGTGACAAGGAATTCCTGTAGCAAGCTATAAATCTAGACTAGCTGGAATTAGGGAGCTCTTGGTTCATCGAAAGATTCTGACTCAAAATTAAAGTGTAAGAAGATACCTGATGCCAACTTCAGACCTCCACAGAGGCACAGAGACACAAATGTGTACCCACGCAGATGAAAACACACATGCCTGCATAGACAATACTGCATATATGTGCACAAAAATTTAGTCCTGGATTCTATGTGGCCATATTTATTAGAACAGAAGCAGAATAACTTTGTGGTAGTTAGAATAAGAATGGCTCTCACAGGCTCATATATTTGAAACCGTGGTCCCCATTTGATGTAATTGTTTTGGGAAGTATTAGAGTGTGTGGTTTTGTTGGAGGAGGTGTGTCACTGTTGGTGGACTTTGAGATTTCAAAAACCCATGCCAGGCCCAATCTCTCTCTTTTCTCTGCAGATCAGGATGTGAAGTTATCAACTGCTTCTCCAGTTCCATGTGTGCCACCATGTTTCCTGCCATGATGATAATGGACTAAACATTTGAAAATATAAGCCAACCCCCACTCAAATGTTTGTTTTTATAAAAGTGGCTTTAATCATGCTGTCTTTTCAGGGCAATAGAACGAAGACCCTCGTAGCTGTACGACAAGACCTTGAGCAACTGGCTCAATAGGTTCAGGTTTGTGGAGAAAGTTAGCTGACCAGAGAAGAAGGAAAGGCTTTTGTATAATCTTAAGAACAAGTGTGAAAGACAGGAGAGTTGTGATAAGGAGGGTGGGGAGGGGAAGAGATTCACGGGAAGCATCATGTGTGTCAGTATTGACAAGCAGGAAGGTAATTAAAATAGAGAGAATTGCAAGAAATCCACATCAAACACCATCCTGACTGAAGTTCTAGATGGAGCAGATGATGTATTGTCATTATAGAACTTCTTAGAATAAAAGCGGCACAGTTAAAAACTGCATTAGAGCCAGACATAAACCAGGACTCCCGGGGGGGACTGAGATAATGATGCTACAAAGTACAGAGGGTGACAAGTTGAGACAGAAGGCAGCAGTGAGAGGAGCAACGCTCTTGAGAGCTCTTGACATTTGATGTGACGCGCTATTGAAAGCTACTGCTAAGCATTCCATGTCTTGTAGTACCTGTTGTATGAGCAACCTGATCAGATTAAGGCCGACTAATGGCAGGAAGCCTAAGGGTCTGTACCTCCAGTGTGAAAGGAGCCAGGGGTGAAGTGAAGACACTCATGGAGGAGAGAAATAGAGTATACAATGGAAGCCTGATACCGGACGTCCTGGTAAACTGTGAATTGATCGGATCAGCAGGAGGGAGAAGGGAGAGTATGAAGAGAAGAAACCTGGGGAAATATCAAAAACGTGATGGTGCTCAGGCAGCATAGGTATGGAGATGGAGCCCAATGTGAGCAGTTAGAAGAACCCAGAAATCTACAGGAAATGAGACAGAATCGTGAGGATGGCTGCAGGAGTGCAATGGTGGAAGCTGAAGACAAGGAGGTCCGAGGTCAGAGGTCAGAAACATGCTCAAGAACCAGGAGAGGAGGCTTGCCTTGGCAGTTGTCACCAGGATGCCTCAAAAACCAAAAAAAAAAAAAATAAAATGTCAAGGACTAAAGACTCTAAGAGGGAAATGGTAAGAAAAATTGAAGCCATAGTTGTGGAAACAAGAGATGGTGAGGTCCATGGAGACACTTGGAATCATTTAAAAAGAGTATACACATAGATTAGAGACGTAACTTGGAAAGAGACATTGCAGTAAAGTTGGGAGAAACATTCTTGACAGCTGTTTTTTTTTCAATTATTGTTTTTAGCATGCAGAACTCATTTCTTTTCACCCGTTTTTATACTTTTATCCTTGGTAACTTTAAGTTTTCCTTGGTTTGTTGACTTACAACCTCAAGTTCAACTTTCACTAAAAACTTCTGTTAACCAAGCTTCCATTAAACTAACTCTCACCACTAAAATAATTTAAGATATTACTCCCATTCTAATAGAGCCATTTCTTATGCTGACATAGTTCAGGTTCACAGAGTTGCACTCACAAAAGCTTAACAACAAGAACAGGACCTGTACAATGACAACACCAGCTGACACCCCATCCCGGATCCACCAGGCCGCACCCCTAGATGAGGAATTACAGATAATTAACAACTGCTTAAAAAAAAATCAGTTGTCTCCATGGACGAGCCCCCAGATAGGCTGTCTAAACTCAAGGGCTCATCCCAACACATGTATACACACTTACAACACCAAATGGAGTCAGGAGGTTGTGTTTGTATCTGTGTGTGGGTATGTGTGCACGCAGTACATTCACGCATGTGTAAAACAATTAAAGAAGAGGTCATGACGTTGAGAGAGAGCGAGAGAGACATGAGAGGAGTTAGAGGGGAAAAGAGTATGGGAAGTAAATGACGTATATACAGTACTTAGGTATGGAATTCTAACAATAACAGTAAAACAAATATAAAAAAAACAAAAGTCCTTCTTGTTGGGCTAGAAAAGATGAGAGAAATGGGGGTGGGAAAGTTCTTTCAATAGCCTATGACATGCAAACCAGGTTCCTCAGTCACCTGTAAAGCTTGGATAATAAAGAATTCCACTATCCTTAAATTCCTTAGCAGCTGCAACCATGTAGACTTATTTTCTGGTTCTACATACTTGGAAGGGAAGGGCTGACCTTGGAGACCCCTGCATTCACAGTACTGTCCATAGAACACATGCAATTCTTCATTAGCTGTCACTGTGCCCTTCCGTATAAACAGGTCAGTCTCCTGAGCCACCTTCCACAAAAATGAATCAGAAGTTTAAAAGACGTGGTCACCTTCCTTCCTTATCTCCTGCTCATCTTTTTCTGGGAACTTAGTCCCCAGTCAAAACAACTAGTCTTGTTTTTGTAAAAATTGTAAACAGCGCCTCTTCTTCACCACTTCAGTTTGATCTGCCGAATTACTTTCATGATACCACCCTTTGGATGGGAGCGGTGGCTTAGAGCTGGGTAATGCATAGCCATAGACAGCAGCCCTAGGAAGGCATTACTCATGCCATTCTCCCTCAGTTTAGTGCACAGTCACCCAGATGAAGAAAGGTAGGTTCCTAAGGCCCCAAGAGTAAAGCAAGCCTTCCATAAAATCTTGTACCACTCAGGAATAAAATGCCAAAGGGAGAGAACAAACTCCTATATTATCATGACTAGATGCTGAATCCTCACTAATCCTTCCAGGACTTCCAACCTCTTACTTAATGGTGCTGTCCTGGCATGTCTACAATGATGATGTCAGCATCATCTCTGCTTAATATTGAAAGTCTAAGGAAGGAAGCAGCCTTTTCTATCACTGTATTGTAATAGAGGCTACACACAACACATACACAAACACACACATGTAGCCATACTTACCTGTCAATACCTCAAACTCACTCTTCTCAATGAATCTGTGAACATTTATTAACTACAGAGTACTCTTGCTTGATAAAATGTTACTATCTTGATACACAAAGACATTTATTTAAAAGGAAAAAGATAAGTGGACCTTACAATTACTGGGAGGACAGTTTGAGTGGGGTTCACCCCTGAGACTGTTCTAAGACAGTACAGAGCTAGCCCTCTCTACTCCTGCAACAGGGTTACATCATCTCTCTCACAGCTCGGCTTCTGCCTCATAAGATGATGTGTATCTCATCCAAACTCATCTCATCTCAAGCAGCTCTTAGGCAATAAAAATAATAGTTCCTATATTCTAGTCAGTAGCAGGGTCTTAATGACATTGACCATAGCTCTGATCTTTTAATGAAGTTGCAGCCTATAAGGGTAAAAACTATTGTCTAGATGTGACTATGGTATATTAACGAAAGCTCATTGCTCTTAGATGCATTTGCCATCTCACTTGAAGTAATTTTTATTTAATTTTTATGATACATACAGTGGACTGGGAACTCAGAGATTTGACATGGTAAACATGACATTAGAAACTGGCCCCAAGCTTGCCTTCACAGACAAATAAATTTGTGCCCAGAGCAAGTTAGATTATCCTTGTGGGCTTTTGACTGTGCACGTGCAAAAACCCTTTTGATGCTGAGAGAAGGAGGTGAAGTGGTGAGGCTGGAAGGAAGATAAAACAGCAATGCTGACATCCGACATTGTAATCCACATGTGCCGTGGATCCTTTAGCTTTTCATCTATCCTATTAATCAGTTTTAAAAATGAGATAGCAGGGGGATAGCTTAGGTGATGAGGTGTTTAATATGCAAGCATGAAGACCACGGTTTGATCCCAAAGGATTCCAGAACCCAAGTGAAAAAACGGACATGGTGGCATGAACTTGCAGTCCTGGTGCTGCACAGGTGGACAGAAGGATCCCTGGGACAAGCTGGCCAGCCTGGCTAGGCTCAGCCTGTGAACTCCAGGTTCTAGTGAAAGACCCTGTCTCAAAAATCAATGTGGGTGGCTCCTGAGGAACAGCATCAGAAGCTGACCTCTTCCATGTGCAAACACATACACACACATATACACCTAAAATAAATGAGTAATAAGAGGACAATGGTGGACTTGTTCAAGCCAATGAGGACATAATCAAACGATGGCTTGAATAGCAAGCACTTCACACACAGTTTGCAGATAATCTATCAACTTCATGTTATTGCTGCTAACATCCCCAAAGCTGGCCAGCGGTTAGTAAGATAGTACTTATCCAGTTCTCCCAGCCCTGAGGCTTCTTATGGCTTCATTAGATGCTCCTAACACGTCAAGATGCTATGCACAGGGGAAAACTGTCATAGCATGGCTTAAGCCTCCAGCTTCCTTAGTCCGTACACGTGTTCCTCAAAGCTTGGCTTCCCTTTGAAGTTAGCAGACAAGAATGCTTGATTAGATTTGCCTAAGCTTCTCTCTCGTCCTCATCCCATGTCGTTTTCAAAGGCTTTTGTCAGATTTGTGCGGATGAGGTGTAGAAATGAAGAACACAGACAGAAGGGATCCGATTTGTAAAGACCCCTTCCTTCCAGAGGCAGGGCGCTCCTGCTATTAGAACACCATTCTAGCAGAATGGTAACACCCCACCCCCTGCGCTTACAGAAGGACTCCTTCAGATGCTCAGTCCCTTTCAACTATGGAGGAGCTGCCTCTTTAGAAAAGTAGCAGATAATTAGAGCCATTTTGAGGACTCTCCTCCTATTGAATGGGGATTAAAATAAAAATAATCCATGAAGGTTCTGAAACAACTCTTTGAGAGTTCCGTTTGGCCTACCTTTGGCTGACTCTGCCAGGCTTGATTGGGGGGTCCACAACCTTGGTGTTATCCGACACTCACACACAAATGAATCTGAGATCTTATCATGAAGAAGCCATGTATGCTAGAAGCAATAGTGGTTGTGGGAAATGGTATAGGTTCTGGGGTCAAAGTGAGTGGGAAGTTCAGGTTGGAAATCAGTAGGAAAGATGATGCCTCTACTCAAAATGAAGATAATTACTCAAGCTCACACATTGCTTCAGTGGAAAAAAAAATAAACCTTATTTATTACTGATGTTTTTCTTTTCCTTGATGCTTAGGATGAGCTGACCCTAAAGTCTCTCTCTTAATCCTTGTGCTCTTGTGCAGGCCGACACCTGAAGCACAAATGAGATCGCTGCCTTGTGTCTTACCTTTGGAACACAGTAAAAATGATGGGTTATATATAATTATGTCCCATGAAAGTGGAAAGTCTTTTGCTCAGAAGTTGTCTTTCTTGACTCTAGCATACTGGTTGCCATGTTTAGTAGTAACTAATGTGACAGATAAGTGAAGCTTGGCCCACAACCAGACAGGAACTGAGCCTCTCAGACTGACAGTGTATGGAGAACCAAATCCTGTCAACTACTGCTTGGGTTAGAACCAACCCTCCCCAGGCAAGCCTCAATGAGCCCTAGTTATCACCGGTAACTGCCCTCAAAGATGCTCAAGCAGCAATATCAATTGGGTTGGACTTTAGAACTTTGCCCACAGCAATAGTGAGCTCATAAATGATGCTCTTTGAAGCTGTTACAGAGCAGTAGACAACTATTGGTAGATGTTTATCTAGCTGGGGTTCTCACTTTAAACTATGCTTCTGAGTCAAAATCATTCTTTTTCTATTTCTTGCTCAAACTTTTGTTCATTTTTTATCAATTCCCTCATATTCCTCTTTCAAAAATCAATGTTCTACAGTGTTCAAAGCCAAACACAGTAGGATCTCATTTCTTTGAGATCCAGTGCTAAAGCTAATAAACTGTATAGCATCTGCCCTTTAGGAGTGTAAGCTTGATTATCTTGTTATAATAGGGAAGTTTTTGAAACACAAATTAATAATCAAATGTCTTGTGATGTGGGTGGGTCTTCTGTTTATGTTGATTTCATTGGTTAAGAAAGAAACTGCCTTTGCCCATTTGATAGGCCAGCCCTTAGGTGGGTAGAGTAGAGAGAACAGAATGCTGGGAAGAAGGGAAGTGAGCCAGATGCGATGAAGCTCTGGCCCAAGATGGACCAGGTCAGACATGCTGAATCCTTCCCGGTAAGCCACCATTTCATGGTACTACACAGATTATTAGAAATGGTTTAAGCAAGATGTAAAAGTTAGCCAGTAAGGGGCTAGAAATAATGGGCCAAGCAGTGTTTAGAAGAAAACAATTTGTGTGTTGTTGTTTCGGGTGTAAAGCTAGCCGTGTGGGAGCTGGGGAGGACAAAAAGCAGGCCAGTCCATCGCTCCTTCTACAGTCTTGTGTAAGACAAAACCCCAAATATATAATTCAAAAACCAATAGAGGGAAAGCACACAGGTACAACTTGGATTACAAAATCGTATTACATAATTTCCAAAAAATATTTAATTGTAGTTAAAAATAAGTACCCACCATCTCTCAAACCAAATACATATGTATGTCTCTTGAGAGTGTATGTGTATATATATGTATATATACATATAAAAATATATATTAAGTACATGCCTTATATATACCTTGCATATATACTTTCATATAAATTTTTGAGGTGTATGATTTATAGTACATATAACTGTGTATTTACATATAAATAAAATATTTATATAGCCAAGGTATAAATATATATATAAATATATACCTCAACTCTTTATATATATATAGAAAACTATATTAAAATCATATATATATATACTTCAAACATATATACCTTTATATATTATATATGGATATATATAATATATATATAATCATACCTCAAATCTTGGAACTAAGTTTAAATAGTTCATCTGAAGGGTATAAATGCTTGATTATGTATAAATAAAAGCAATGAGAAAATTTTTCTTCCTAAGTATGATGGTAGGGTGCATAATTATAGTATAATTGCTAAGGATACTGAGGCAAATGGATTCCACATCGTAGGTTATTGTGTAGTTAGTTCTTCCAGTTTGAAACATTCTTTGGTTTAATTGTACAGAGAGGAGATTCATCAGGTCCATGAAATTAAAAACACCTTGTATATCTGAGACAGTCAAAAAACCCATCCTGGTACTACACAATCAACAGATGCTTGAGGGATGCAGAGCTTTCAGGTGGCATAGCTACTGCAAGTTTCCAGCTTCCATCATTGATCGGCCATGATGGGGTAGGACTTTTCAGTGGTGCAGTCACAGCTGTCTCTTAAGTGCCCACGTGCCTGTATGTATGTAACCCCAGGAAACACATTGGCTCATTGAGTTGGACATATAAATAGTTTCTTTGGTCTTTAATTTATTTTGGACGAATAGAAATAGCCTCCCCAGGAATAACTGCACAATTGGTACTTGCACAGTGACTCGACAGAATCAAAGATGGGGAATTTGCATGGTCCCTCTATGGGTGGTAAGACATACAAGTGATGCTGTACCATATGAGAGCAAGTAAACACAGGAGACAATCCCATGACAGCCATCTTTCCCATGTAGTATGAGATGTGACTTCTTTGCTATAGTGACAATTGCATGGCCTTTGCTATAAAACATGTCACAAAGACCGAGCTATCTGAGTGTGGAGTGGAGCATCATTGGGAGGAATTCCTCTGTGTGTTATGAAGTGGCTCAGTGTCCCCCCCAACATGAGTGGACTCTACCATGTAAATGCAGAAGTGCCCCACAGACAGTGGATGGACTAGAGAATATACTGAGAGCCCAGGAATCAGTGTGGGATCAGACATGACCTTTCCCAGACAGGAAAGGCTCTGGGATTCTGGATGATTCAGAATCTTTGTAAATTGGGTTTGTGAGCTACTGATGATCTCAGGAGGAGAGTAAAGACAAGAAGGACATAAAGACAGCAATGTCTATCCAGGCCACAGAAAAGAAAATATGACAATATTTGTGTTTAATTGAAATAAGCTTGTAGATGGAGGTTTCTGTTCGCCCAGTCCCACAGCTGTTCAGTACCAAAGAAACACAGAGACTGATATTAATTATAAACTGTTTGGCCTATAAACTCAGGATTATTAACTAGCTCTTACAACTAAAATTAACCTATAGTTCTTGTCTATGTTTAGCCACATGGTTTGGTACCTTTTCTCAGTAAGGTATTCTCATCTTGCTTCCTCTACTTCTGGCTTGTAACTGTGTCTCTGCCTTTCCTCTTCCCAGAATTCTCCTAGTCTGGCACCTGGCCTATACTTCCTGCCTGGATACTTGCTAATCAGTGTTTTAATAAACCAATATGAGTGACAAATCTTTACAGTGTACAAGAGCATTATCTAACCAATAGCATGAGTTTTTTTAGGAAAAGGAATTGACAAAGTTTAGTGTCTGTGAGTTTCTGGGAGCTTTAAAACCCAAGCAACAATTCACCAAAGGGCTAAATAGTGTGTTTAAGACAAAGGGGTGCAGGTCATCCCCATTACGGTGCAAAGTGTGTCTTGACTCCCTTTGGTGATTCCAAGAGCACCAGATGCAATGGGCATCTGTGACTAGATGTATAGGAGACAACAGTATAGATGGAAGAAATTAGTCTTGTATTGGGAATGGGCAGTTATGCTCCAAGAGTATGCTATGCACTTTCTCCCTTTCAAGAAAGTATATTGTGGACACAGATTGTTTACCCTTCCAGCAGTTAGGGTGGCCGAGGTGCCAGTCCAGACCATGTCAGACTTGAGAGCTGGCTCAAATGGTGGGCCTGACAAAAGAATGTACAAACCTGCTATCCCTTGCCCTAGGACTGGGTGGGCAGAGCAATGTGAACCAGTCCCACTGAGCCTGTGAAAGGAGATACACACAAGCCCAAGAATACTTCTGCAAGATGAGAGGTAGAATCATTTATGAAGAATAATTATGTATTACCAAAGGTTAAAGAAACAACACCTTGATCTCCCATTCATGCTGCTATACATAGCGTTGCTCTTCTAACAGACCAATTGACATCAACGATAGGCTTTTTTTTTTTAACCAGCTCCATTGGGCCCTGTTATTTCTTTAAGCCACTTAGCTACTGAATTCCAAGACCTATTGTTACTTGCTTGGAAGGGACATTAACAAACCTTCAGAAATTCTTCCCACACTATGTTAAAATGCCCTCATGACATAATAATAACTCTTGGGTGTCTTACAGATTTAAAAAAGCATCTACAAGAACAAGTAAAATCAGCTGTTGAAATGATTTTGCAATGCACCTAGAAGGGAAAAAATGGCATTCCCAAGACCCTTAAACTTTTTGGGTGAAAATCCAAGAGCTTGCATCCTTTCAGACTGTTGAACAAAAAGATCACATACAATATATGAAGTATTGATACTAATCCTTGCTACAGCCAAGAACTGGTAGGTAGTTCCCTCTTGCTGTAGATGCTGCACACTTTGGTTGCAGGACATGGAAAGATCATATTGTAACTGATGTGGTTCTAAGTCCTTCTCTGGTTACTTTCTAAAGTTTTGAGTGATACTATATAGACTATTAGGTGACAGTTTTTACCAATGGTCCTACTTGGCTGTGGAGTATGTGTTATACTACAAAGTATCAGGTTACACATACCCTTTGGTACAATGGTAGTTTAATTATATGGGTTCAATCAACTACTTCTCAATTGGATGTAAGGCCTGTTCTACAGAAGAGAACCCATGTTTGGGTTTGGTACCCAAAACCGGAGATAGAGTTATCCTGAGGATGGTTCTAGGCTTTAATGGGGGAAGATAATGCTATTGTTCGGTTTTTTTTCTTTTATTATTTATTTATTTATTAAAGATTTCTGTCTCTTCCCCGCCACCACCTCCCATTTCCGTCCCCCTCCCCCAATCAAGTCCCCCTCCCTCGTCAGCCCAAAGAGCAATCAGGGTTCCCTGCCCTTTGGGAAGTCCAAGGACCTCCCACCTCCATCCAGGTCTAGTAAGGTGAGCATCCATACTGCCTAGGCTCCCACAAAGCCAGTACGTGCAGTAGGATCAAAAACCCATTGCCATTGTTCTTGAAGGAGAGAGAGCATGAGCAAAGAACTCAGGACTGCGAGGGGTGCACCCACACACTGAGACAATGGGAATGTTCTATTGGGAACTCACCAAGACCAGCTGGCCTGGGTATGAAAAAGCCTGGGATAAAACCGGACTCGCTGAATATAGCGGACAAGGAGGACTACTGAGAACTCAAGAACAATGCTATTGTTTGTTATATGATGTGTCTCTCTATAGTCTTGTTCTAGAATTTCCCCACTAACACTTATATTTAATCCAGTAGATTACTGCTGCTCTCTCCTTTGATCCAGGAAGTTACTTTTTGCAGTGAGCTCTGTTACTGTGGTGACTTGAAACTTGCCAAACCTGAGAATAAGTGATTGTTGCATAATGGCCTGATGTACAACCATGAAAGGATATATGACGCATTGTATTGTTCCTTCTGAAGCTCAGGAGACATCACATTGGTAGAGAAAACAGAAGCATTGGAGAGGGGATGCTGTGTAGCTGTTTCATAGAGATTAAACCTTTCCATAACAGCAGCGATGGAAGAGACTTGTGGGGTTCACAAATCATACGAAAGCAGCCTGTTAAGAGGCTTACACAATTTACAAGACTCATACAGCCCTGCCTGTGGTTGCATAAGCAGTAAACAGTTCTTGAAGAGAGGAGGCTGTGGTGTAGCTGCCTGCTATTAGCATAAACACTTCAGAGATACAGTCTTTACCCATGATGGGGTCCAATCATTTTCAGGGATGCAGCTGCCTTTGAGTCATTCATATTCCAGTAAATAACACCTCATCCATGTTCCTGCAAGTGACCCCATAAACTCACCAGAGAGGCAAGCTGGACTTGAATTAAAGAGTTTATTTGGTTTCACATTATCCTGTTTATATGAGGTGAATAAAAACAGTTTCTCTCAGAAAAGGCATGAAGCAAAGGCCAACCTGGGCTACACAATGAGATTTCTTCAAAAGCAGAAAAATAAAGGAGACGAAGAAGGAAAGAATGAAGGAAGGAAGGAAGGGAAGGAAAGAGGGAGGGAGAAAGAGAGGGAGGGAGGAAGGGAGGAAGAGAGGAAGGAAGGAAGGAAGGAAGGAAGGAAGGAAGGAAGGAAGGAAGGAAGGAAGGAAGGAAGGGAAAAAGGAAGGAAGGAAAAAGAAGTAAGCGAGGGAAAGAGGAGAAGGGAGAAGAGACGGGAAGTAGAAAATTTTTGCTTCCTTGTAACGGCGTAAAGGAAGGCAGACAGAGTGTAACGAATGCAGACAGCTTTAATGGGGGAAATAGACTTACAGAACCACGACCAGGAAAGCAGAAGGGCCATCTGGGAGCATTAGCCCGAGGCGAACACACCTCCTAAGAGGCGGGACTTATCCCTACATCTCCTTTTTTTTTCTAAATAAGACAGAACTAAACCAAATACAACTATATACAATAATAACAAATAATAAATATAACAAACAGTATTGAGAATCAAAAGTTTTGCGAAACATTCTTTCTCAAGGAGTCTAAATAATGTAGAGACTAACTACAATTATATAATCTTCAACTCCGTCAAAGATCCGAGAAGGGAATAAATATTACTTAACAAACGAGATATATCCAAAATATGCAACAATTGACAGAGACAACTGACTACCTGGGCAATCACCCAAAGTCTCGTTTGCAATGTTGAGTCAACCAACTTTGGCTAAGGCCTAACGTAACTGACATACCATTATTAAAGGCAAGGAACTTTTCAAAACTATCTTACCCTGTCTTGGCAGGATATGACAGTCCTGTTTTATCCATTGATGCATGCTCTGTATCTCTGTCAGTGGTTGAGGTATGGGCTTTTCTTAACCCAAAGGCCAGTTCTGCCAAGAAGACAAGCTCCCAGTGGAGTGTCTTTGGTGCTCAACATTCTCTCGGGAGTAGAGTGGCGTTGCCAGGAGTAATTGTGTCTCGTTGGCACAGAATTCTAGGTTAGATTAAAGGCCATTTTCTACAGTTCTTTAAAGAGGCTGAAGATTATACTATACTAAATATAATATTATTATATTTAAATATATAATATATATATAAATTATAATATAATTATAAATATATTATACTAAATATAATCTCTATGTAACTAGAAGACCTGATTAACCTAAAAATAAACATGACAAACATATAATTCTCAATACTTATATAACTTGAAGACTAAGAGAATAAACAACTGTGCAATATATGAAGACAATGATCTTCACCTGTAAACAATGTCATTACATATCAAATGTAAACAATGTTATTGCATAAATAGTATCAGAGGTAGAAATGTACATTGTGATATGGCCATCATCTTGTCAGTCAGTCTCTGGGCCTGCTCTTCCATCCATCTCTTGTAGGAGTCTCTCACCTTCTCTTTGTGTCTCCTGCCACCACACTGTGTTTTTCTCACACATGGAGAATCACAGTAGCCACAACAGAACTTAGGCACTTTGCTCTAAAGGCAGTTGACTACCAGGTTCTGCACTGCCAGGAAAAGTGAAGTTTTTGAAATCAAATGGGCCAATGCAACCCATATCACAAAGAAAACCTTTTACCCAGCTGTGAACTCAGTAGGGTCATATCATTCAACATTCTTAGTTCCTAACACTACAGAAGGCATGTCCTCAATTACTCATTTTTGTCAGTAGTTAGCTAGAGCAAGCCTTAACTATTTAGTAGGTTAAAACCCCTACTATTGATGGCTGGAGAGATGGCTCCTCTTCCAGAGGCTGGGTCCAATTCCCAGCACCCGCGTGGCACCTTACAACATCTCACAAAGACATGCATGCGGGCAAAACACAAATGCACATGAAATGAAAAGAAATCTTAAAAAAGATGTGACTTTAAAAAAAAAGACCTCCTTTTCCTTTTTATTTATTTATTTATTCATTTTATTTTATTTTCCTGAGAAAGTAGAGATGATTTGGCTGTGGGAGGTCTTCCCTAAACATTTTGTTTTGGGCACACACTAACTTTCATTAATTTATCTGAAATTAATTATCATTAATTATCATGAAAGCAAGCTAAATTCCAGCCTCTCCTGAATTCCACCTAGATGAGCTGAGGGAGCTGAGAAGGAAACAGGAAGCTACCGTTTTGTTTTGGTTTGGTTTCCCCGAATGCGCCAAAGCAATCTTGCTTATGTATTGCCCTGTGGGCCTGAAACTCAGCCTAGGATTTTTTTTCTCAGCTGGCAAACAGCCCTGGGTAAGCTGTCAGAATGTTCAGTTTGTGCTCTCAAGATTTAGCAAGGGGATCCTTTAGTTCAGGACAAATGAGTTGCAGAAGACAGGTTGCTGTCACTAGTGCCCATAAGAATCTAAATCAAGACTGTTCAGGAGTAAGAAGGGACCAGCATGGGTGGAAAGGGCAGTGTGGGGGAGCAGTGAAGGGAAAGGCAAATGAGAACCACAGAAGAGGAGGTCTATTTATGAAAATAGCAGGATTGGACCCATCTTCTTGTATGCTAACTTTAAGACTTTTTTGAAAATTGTGTCAATTAAATAAAAGTCCAAGTTGAAAACAGTAACACATTTTTTAATTTTTCTTTTCTTAGTATGACAGGTATCAAGCAGACACAAAGGCCCTCTGCGCTAGTTGTAGGGCTGCAAAGCTTCTGCCTCCTGTCTTCTCTCTGGGGTGTCCGTTTAACTACTGCATCTAATCCATGCTATCCAACTCCGTGCTCCAAAGAAGTCGGCCTGTAAATATCTCCCAGGCTGCCCTGCATCTGTGTTTATACTTCCTGTGCCAATGCTAACGATCACATTGACCTAATCCTTCAGTGACCCCAGGGCATTTTGTCAGTGTCAAAGCCATGCTGTAGAGTAATGGGGGACAGTCAGCCAGCTCTGTGTCAGTACACTAGCGGGAAAAGACTAAGCCTTGGAACCAGGAGGCCAGAAAGATGCTTCATGGTTTATTGCTGTGGTTGTTGTTTGTTTGTTTATTTTGCTTTGTTTTGTTTTGTTTATTGTCTGGGCAGCCCATCTAACTCTAAATCAACTCTGAGAAATCCCTACAGGCAGCTCTGAGAAATCCAGGCAGGCTAAACTTTATTACCAAGAGAGGCATAGAAAGTGCCAATACAGTGAATGATTGGG
Organism: Microtus obscurus; assembly: GCA_963919715.1. NCBI lineage: Eukaryota > Metazoa > Chordata > Mammalia > Rodentia > Cricetidae > Microtus > Microtus obscurus. The sequence goes on from CAWTZC010001472.1 coordinate 3,359,791, forward strand.
CTTAAATTTCCTTTACATCAACCAACACACCAATGAGTTTTGAGATACTATAACAAAACAGCTAGCCAACAGAATCTAAAGAGATAAGTCCTAGGAAAAGAGCCAGGGTTTAACTGTTAATAGAACTTGGGACACACTAATTCTCTGGTTTCTAGCGATAAGTCCAGACACATGTGAGTGGCCCGATGCCACCATTCCTCACTAAATCCTACGTTGCAGAGGCAAGTGTTTTCCAAAATTATTTCAATGCTTTTGTCTGGCTTTGGCTTCTATATGTTGAACTGATTTGCTTTTATACTACCTACTGATTTCCAAGTACAGAAAACACATTTTCTATAGTACATTAAACTAGGGATGGAGAGAGAACTCGTTGGTAAAAAACTGGCTCCTCTTCCAGAAGACTCAGTTTTAATTACCAGCACCCTCGTGGTGGCTCACAACCATCTGTAACTCCAGTCTCAGAAAAACTAACTCCCTGTTCTGCCTCCTCAGGCTATAGGCTATAGGTGGAACAGACATTCATGCAGACAAACACCCACACACTCTGTGTGTGTCCGTGTGTGTGTGTGTGTGTGTGTGTGTGTGTGTGTGTGTGTGTGATTAAACCCTTCAATTCCATTCCCACTCTCTTCCCCATATAGTAGCTTTTGCTTAAGTTTCTGATTATTAGTATCTCATTATAACTTTAACTACAGAGCTGGCATCTGTGACTTAATTGTTACATAATAGGAATGTTTTCATTCCTATAATGATTTTAGTATTTATTAAAGTTGACAATTGTCTGAATTTTTCCTTTGCTTAGACTTCTAACTTTTCTTTGAATTTTCAATATGTTATGCACACGAAGTATTTTGCTGTATATGTGTGTGCTGCAGGGAGATTGAACCCGGGACCACCTCATGTATGTCTGGCAGGTATTCTACTATTGAACTACATCCCTACACCCACAGTCCTGCTGACAACCTGGCCAGAAACATTGTGTAATTACCAGTTCTATACTTTTTCTAGAAGATATCCTTCCTAGACTCTTACACACATGAATGTTCACACACACACACACACACACACACACACACACACACACCTTAATAGCTCACTTACACAGTCTAATCTAAGTAGTTCTTCCTTCCCTCCTGAACAGCTGTGTCACCATCACCCTGTGATGTCCTCACCACTTTCCTGATGACCCATTCTCCTATGGTTTCACACACTTTAACCTTTGTGCTTTGAGGAAACACCTTTCTGGGTGGCTCTTCTTTCCATGACATGAATTTATCAAGTGTGACTAGCCTGACTTCCTGTCCTCAGCTGTCTCATATGAAGGAAGGCACACACTGGTTCTCTACAACAGAAATATGAAAAGAACTGAAGCCACATTAACACAGACACTGAGAGAAACAATTAATGAATGGGACCTCCTGAAACTCAGAAGCTTCTTTAAAGCAAAGGACATGGTCAACAAGACAAAACAGTAGCCTACAAAATGGGAAAAGATCTGAACCCCACATTGGACAGAGGGTTGATCTCTATAATATACAAAGAACTGAAGAAATTGGTCATCAAAAGAACAAATATTTCAATAATAAAAAATGGGGTATAGAGATAAACAGGGAACTCTCAATAGAGGAATCTAAAATGGCTGAAAGACACTTAAGGAAATGATCAATATCCTTAACCACCAGAGAAATGCAAATCAAAACAACTCTGAGATTTCATCTTACACCTGTAAGAATGGCCAAGATCAAAAGCATTGATGACAATGTATGCTGGAGAGGTTGTGGGGTAAAGGGTTGTGGGGTAAAGCTGGTTCAGACCCTTTAGATATCAGTATGGTGATTTCTCAGAAAATTAGGAAACAACCTTCCTCAAGACCCAGCAATACCACTTTTGGATATATACCCAAAGGATGTTCAATCATACCACAAAGACACATGCTCAACTATTTTCATAGCAGCACTGTTTGTCATAGCCAGAACCTGGAAAAAACCTAAATGCCCCTCGACCGAAGAATGGATAAGGAAAATACGGTACATTTACACAATGGAGTACTATACAGCAGAAAAAAATAATGACATCTTGAAATTTGCAGGCAAATGGGTAGATCTAGAAAACATCAATTGATGTGGGGTAACCCAGACCCAGAAAGACAGATATCATATGTACTCACTCATAAGTGGTTCTTAGACACAAAACAAAACAAACAAACAAACAAACAAAAAACAGCCTATAGTTCACAATCCCAGAGAACCAAGACAATAATAAGGACCCCAAGAGAGATATACATGGTTCTAATCTGCAGTGAAAGTAGCAAAAGACAAGATCTCCTGAGGAAACTGGGAGCATGGGGACCATAGGAGAGGGTAGATAGGAAGGGAGAGGAAGGGAGGGGAATAGAGAAAAATGTATAGCTCAATAAAATCAATTTTTAAAATGTCGTTTTCCTCTTCATCTGTTCTATTATTGTATTTTATTTGCATGTAGTCTTCCCCCGCCCCCACCTCCAAGTTACACTTTGCAGACAAAGAATCTTGCAATAGTTTAGTAAGGGCATGGTCATGTGTGCCTTTGCCTTGGGCTAGGTGGCAAGTCATATCAAAATTTACCTTCATGTTCTCTCAATTGTTGACAGAGGTTTCTGTCCCACCAGGTAGGTCTCATAGCCGTTTAGTCCCAAATAAACACACAGAGGTCTACATTAATCATAAACTGGTTGGCCTAGTAGCTCAGGTTTCTTATTAATTAATTCTTACATCTTACATTAACCCATTATTCTTATCTGTGTTAGCCACATGGCTTGGTACCTCTGTCAGCAAGGGATTCTTGCTTCCTCTATGGCTGCGTTATGACTGTAGACTGACCTTTTCTTTTCCCAGAGTTCTCCTGGTCTTGTCGCCCCTTTTCTACTTCCTGCCTAGTTGCCCCTCCTCTACTTCCTACCTGACTAGTGGCCAATCAGCACTTTATTAAAATAAAATTGACAGGGTACAGACCATTGTCTCACAGCATTCCCCCGTCTTTTTTTAAGAAAAAGAACAAAACAAGAACTCTGAATCAAATCTCCTTTGGTTAGCTTTTCTCCTGTCCATTATCCATAACAACTTTTAACCAACATTCTAAACAAATGTTGACAAACATCCATAATTCATTTTTTGGGAATGTGGGCATAGTTTTCTAAGCTAAGCTATTTCATGCTGATTTGGGGCACTGATAATCTTATGGGGACCTAGAGAAAACCTTGAATTATGGTCTAGATATTTTGTGAGGCTTGATTATCTCAGTCAGAAGTCTTGAAACTGGATGCAGAACTGAGAGGAAACTCCAACAGAGGCCTCTGAAATGTTGGATCATCTGGACCATCTTCTCCTATTGGAGATTCTTCAGGGCATCTTCCTTGGCCAAACCTGATTTTTCTTAGCCCAGGATGAATTCATAGCCTCTCATTTCCTGTGGAAACAAAAGCAAAATCTCTTCTTCAAAGTAACATACCTTTGGACTTAAATTTTGAAATCAAGATATTTTCAAAATATATATGTTTGATTAATTCAGCATCATTTATAATCAAATATCTTTTAACAGCTTTTTCTCCATCCTCAGCCATCAAACAATTAAAAGACAACACAGTAACATACAGTATCCAGATTCTCTGTATAGTATCTATCTTTATGTGGCTTTATTTTAAACTCTATTTCTTTTATTTTTAATTTTAATTTTTTTGGCTTTTTGAGACAGGATTTCTTCCTCCATCAGGATGTGTTGTCTCGAGCAAAGAGCCCACCGAAGAAAGTACTGCTCTCAATAAGCCATGTTAAACTATTCTTTTCTGTCTAGAATTACTTCCCAAGCTCTCTCAGTCTTTACGTGGAAGCAGTTGACCATATGGGCACCATTTGTTGACTGAGGTTTCTGTCCCGCCAGGTCTCTCAGTATGGAAATTTTTATCTTATTGTTTCTTTGAAAATACTTTCATGTTTTTTTCATACTAATCTCTGGAACTCTGGGTGTAAACATTCTTAATAAATCATGTCATTTTACTTTAGTCCATTATATCTCATTGTTTTTAACTTCACTTTCTTGTCCAAAGCTAGAATCCAAACCTTGCATTGTTTTCATGATCACATATTCAATATCTGAGAGTTCTTTCTAGCTCTTTAATTGCTGGTTTTCTTCCATCCTGACCTTTCACACATGTGGTAAATTTATTTTTAATTTGATAAAATATTATAGTTCATTTAAATTTTTCTTATTGAATGTGATTATGTAAATTCATACATTTTAAACCAGGGCAACTTCATCTCTGGAAGTTGCTCTGAATGTTGCTTGACTCTGGTTTGTCTCTCTGGTCATCGCACAGAATCATGGGGTATAGGTATGAGTGACTGTGATTTGTAATATCATTTATAATCATGTCATTAAAATATTGTTCTAAACCAGGGGTTCTCAGCCTTCCTAATGCTGTGACCCTTTAAAACAGTTCTTCATGCCGTGGTGACCTCCAATTGTAAAATTATTTTTGTTACTACTTCATAAATGCAATTTTGCTACTGTTATAAATTATAACATAAATATTTTGGGAGACAGAGATTTGCCATGGCCCACAGGTTAAGAACCACTATTCTAAGGCATCATACCCAATAATGTTACATACTGATTGAAGATTTGAAAGAATACTGTTTGCTGGCCTTTGGAAAGGATCTCCATATTGTTTGTATTTATGATGGGCGTGTTTTCCAGGGTCATCTCATTGTAAAGATCTATCAAAAGGTAATGTTCTGGCCAATAATAAAAACCTCTGAATCTTAGATATTAAGAAAAAAATAACATGTAACATGTAAATAACATTTAAAATAAGAGTGGGCAGTTGTCTGCTCTGCTGTGTACTGTTGGATGCTACCCAAAGGTTCTTATCCTTCCTGAAAGAAGTAACCTCTACTTCTGATTTACTGGTTTCAAGCATGATTTTTAGGATAATATTCCTATGCTGATGCAAACAGAACATGCTTACTGTAGACATTTTAGAAATGTGGAATTACAGAAAACCCCAAAGGAAGCAACAAAATCAGCAGCAGCTGGCCTACTCAGGGAACACCCTTGTTATCAGTTTGTTTTATAGCCTTCCATCCTGGTGCAGGCAATAGACATTTGGGGAACTTAGAAAGCTGTGAGCTGTTGTCACTACACATAGTATCTTCCATGTCACTGAAACATTGTTTTAAGGTGAAGTATCCCTTAATGTAGATGGAGTCTCCTTGCTCTCCTTTTGCTGACCTTCAGGCGGTTACAGTTGCTTATCATCATAACAATGCCACACAGAAACCCTGGCACAAAAAACCATGCTAACCTTCAGCAAAGCAATCCCAATTTTACAGTACCTATAGCAATGTGTTAGAGCTGATTTGTCTGTAACTTTACTAAGATTATTTCATATTTATCCAATGAGTTCAATATGACATGCATGTCTATTCAACCAATGTCAAAGGAAGAGTAAAGTAATAAAGCAATATACCATTAGAGTTTCTAAAACCTATAAAATTCCTGTCTGGCGATGGTGGTACACCTCTAATCCCGGAACTGAGAGGCTGAGGAATAGAAAGGTTGTCATGAAATCAAGGCTAGCCTGAGCTACATTGCAGGTTTTTTGTCTCTGTGTAGTCAGACAGAAAGACAGAAGAAGACTATAAAATTCTCAAACAACCCTTTTTTTAAGCAGTCTGATTAATAACATTTTATTTTTTCAATAATGCCCTTTATAAGTATACACTGAACTGAACAGCTTGACTTAAATGTAGCAAGTGAATAACTGAGTCAAATATTGAACATTTTTAAATTGTCAAATGATTGCTTTCTTTTACTCCCATTATTTTAATTTGAGATAATAAAGTTCTTATGGATAGTACAGAAATTCTCCTTTTTCCATTTCTACCAACTTTTGTCAAATATTTCATGTGCATCCCCAAACCAGCAGATAGCAGCACTGCAGGATCTGATATGGGTAAGCATCACCAAACTACCACATTTAAAAAGATTATCAAGCAAATGTTCCCTTCAGTACAATTACGGTTGCTTAGTGATGTCACTGTATTCTGTGTGAACCAAATTATGCCTAATCAGAAACATGTAAGCCACATCAGATCATTGGTGCCTTAGCTCCTGTTCCTCTAATTGCCAGCAGTGATGAGCATGTTTCCTTAAGTGTTTTGATTGGTTGTTGTTTATTAATTTCCAGCATATGCCTTTCATCTACACTGCAATGTGTGTAACTTAGAATTATAAATGCTATTTATGAATGAAGATTATAAAAACTTGTCATAGTTGATTTGAATAAAAATATTTAATTGAGCAGAGTTAATGTCTGCATATGGTTTATGGTGTGCGTGCATCTGTTTGTTTGAGACCTACAAATGTTCCTAATTCTTATGTATGCAATCAAACAGCTCAATGTTTCCTTGAAATTATTTTGTTATATTGCTTTAAGAGATGATACGCTCTGATTTACTTTGATTTTCTTCCTTTGTGTGTGTGTGAAGGATAGAGATAAGGTGGGTAAGTAAATCAGTCTACCTCTTTTCTTCCTGGCTAGTTTAAGTCAATATCAGAACTATATTCTATTAATATTGTAACTAATTAGTTTAATAGCATTTTCTGCTAGTTCCTTTTTCCACCTCAGTTGACATGTAGTCCTATTTACATATTTGTGTATTCTTAAATATTTAATAGAGTTGGATGTTCATTAGAACTGCATTCATATCAGTGATTAGTTCAGGAAAATTTGCATATTTAATGCTGACCTGTTTTTTCCATCCAACTTTGTGTTGTTGAATTTTGTTATATTAATTGGAAACTGAATATAATACTGGCAGGATTGCTCAGTGGATCAGACACCTTGCCAAGCAAGGCTGAGAGCCTGAGTTTGAGTCAGGGAACGCACAATAGAAGCTATCCTCTGACCTATATACATGTACATACATGCTTCCACACCTATACACATATCATGATAGTAAAAAACATAAAATGTTTTAAAAAATGCATGTATAGCGTTCAGAAAGATTATTCAGGTTTTCTTACAAGTTCCTGCATATTTTCAATCAGCATTCTTTTTTTTGTTGTTTGTTTGTTTGTTTGTTTTTTTGTTTTTCGAGACGGGGTTTCTCTGTGGTTTTGGAGCCTGTCCTGGAACTAGCTCTTGTAGACCAGACTGGTCTCGAACTCATAGAGATCCGCCTGCCTCTGCCTCCCGAGTGCTGGTATTAAAGGCGTGTGCCACCACCGCCCGGCCTCAATCAGCATTCTTGTAATATACATTACTACTATGACTTTCCATGCAGCTTAAAGTGGCCAGATTTCCTTCTTTGCCCAGAACTGTGAAGCTCAGTGAGACAGCATTCTGAGTGCTAAAACCAAGAAGGCCCAAATAAACTGGAATGGCTGAAGGCTCTCCATAATACAGCCAATACAGTGCCAACACCAGGTCTCTTGTGAGTTTCATTTTAGTGTGTATAAATCGTTTCTCTTAAAATATGTTCTAAATGAAGTTTTCTTTTCTTTTTTTTAAATTTTGAACATCACATATAAAAAGAGAATTTGAATGTGTAGGTAGTGTTTTCTGTCCACAGAGAGATTTAACTTTGCTTGAATACTGAAGTAAGAATGCTGCACATGACCTTGAGCCTTCCAATTGAAGTGGCTGAGGAGAGTCAAAGCCAACAAGGCTCTCCCTGTGGGAACTTGCCTCTCTAGGGGAGGTGTGAGTGAGTCCTTAAAAAGAGCCCCAGTGGGAAACCTGGGTATTTCCCAGAGCAAATCTCCTCTGTTGACAAGACTTACCAAGTTCTCTTTCTCCTCCATCATCTCCTCCTCCATCCAGCACTTCTGAAAACTGCCTAGCCTCTTCGCCTTCAGCCAGGTTCCTACCTGATGGGTGCTTTCAGTGGGAGAGCTGGCCAATGTGGAGTCTGTCATGTAGTGCTTTCCTTTCTAAGAGCCTAATTCCCAAGTCCTTGCCACTTTGGTAGCTCTTCCATGTCTTCACAGGTTGTGGTTGCTCTTGATATCCAGCTCATTGGTTTTTGTTTGTTTGTTTGCCTCAGTGAATAGCATTGGTCTTGAAGAAGGTCACCGAACATGGTCCTAAAATAGACCTGTTCTTTTCTTTCTCTACTTCTGCTTACCTTGTTACTAGCCCCTTTCATCTACTTTTTTTCGTTTGTTTTATAGATATTTCTGTTGTCCTTCTTGAGTTGAATATATTTCCTTTTTTTCTCACACCAGACATTTTCTTGATAAAATTTTATTTTGAACTTGTTGACTAGTTTCCATGAGAAATAACTACCAAGACCACAGGATTTAATGCAGTTCTATCCAAAAAGCTATTCAAAAAAATTGGTGATTTGCTGTCTGATGTCCATTATCCATTTCCTATTTTTAAACAGTACTCAGATTCGTTTCAAGTATCTGCCCCGACCCCTCTAGTTAAATGACTTTGACGGATTCTGGTTCTATGCCCATCTCCAATGTTAGGCTTTACAATGCTTTGAGTCAAATTATACATTTCGTTCCTCCTGGCTGCAGTAATTGGTTCAGGTCTACACATGTGAGCTAATCAAATTAGGTCAGAGTGATCTGGAGACCCTGGTGTGGAAACCTAAAATAAGAATATTCTTTCTCTCCTCCACAGTAGAAAGAGTGAATCAAGCTATGATTTTCTTTTCTTGTCTTCATTTTGCATCCATGAGAGAAGCCTGCCAGGGACTAGCATGATACATGCATGGAATTGGACAGAGCTGTAGGAGGCAGGGAGCAGTAGACCTGGAGCCCTGTTTTACACCATGCTGGAAACCACCCTCCAGCTGGCCATTTTCATTGCTGAGCCAACAGATTCCTTTTGTTATTTAAGCCACTTTGAATCTAATTGACTTTTCTTTCACTCACAGGCAATTGCCTTCTAACTAATATACTTGGGTACCAACAAACATCTTGTAAGGATGATGTGTTACAGAAAAGCAAAACTAAAACAAACACAAAAGGAAAAGAAAACAAGATTAAAATTGGATTTATGTTCATAAAATCATATTCATTGGCTCACTAAATCAAAACACAAGCCACTCATGTTAGATATCAAGAGTCTTGTTTTGCTCCTTAGTGTATTCCCAGTACCTAATGTTAGCCATTTCTAAAAGAAATATTAAGTACGTGGAGTTAAATGAGTCAATAGTTCTGGCTATGTATAATGTTTTTGTCTAAAGCTATTAGAACGGGCTTTCAAGTATTAAAAGTAAGCATATCATTGGTGTGTAACATATTGTTGGAGGGGATTTCAGCATCCGTGTGATCTCATTCAAATGAAATGCTTTGTCCAAAGACTGCTCAGAATGAACGGGTATACTATAAGCAATAGTATAAATTAGTAATACTTGTAGCAATAAATTCTGGCCATGTGCTTCTGTAGAGTATCAATTTATTTGAGCAGCAGCAGCTTGTAAACAAAGTGTAATGAAGTTATGGAATGCCCCAGCCCACTGTCTGCAAAATGAATGAATAGAATTAAGATCACTTCTAACTCAAAAACTAATAGGAGTCTAGAATTCTAAAGTTATTCTGTCTTCATCATAGTGATCAAAGCCATTCACAGTTTCAATCTACTTTCCCAGTAGCCCTTGTGCTTTTCCTGTCTACTGGTTCTGCTTTGACACTCCGACGGCGATAGCTTAATAGCCTAGTGTTTCCATGTCCAAAGACCAAGAGCCCTTCAGCAAAGGACTGAAGCTCAGCCGATTAAAGACAGCATGAATCATCTTTCCTCTTTATTGAAGAGAGAAAGCCACCAAAGATTTCTTCAAAAGGGGTAAGATGGAAAGCTGGGTGGACAATCTGAGTCTGACAGGATGGTACCCCGAGAAAGAGCAAGAAATCAAGCTGAGGTGGGTTTGCTAGCTTAGAGAGAGCTAGGAGTTGGGGGAAGGAGAGGCATGATTGTAGACTCCACTCGGAGGCAGGCGTCACCAATATTCATATATTGGAGAAGGATTTGAATCTCTGCCAAACTGCTAATAGCAAATTCTTGGCTCTCAGTATGTTCCCCACCCCAACATCTGCCACTGGAGGAGAGATAGCAGGCAGGAAGAGACTGGAGGGACTTGTCCCATAGTCCTGGATGGTGGAGGAGTGGGAGAGTCATCAGCACAGCTCAGGAGGCAGCCAAGTGGCAACTTGAAGGCCAGATGGGAGAGTGTCACACGCTGCCCTCTGGCAAACACAAAGGCCATTTGAGGGATCTTAGAAGCCCTTCACTTCGAAAATGGACATATGGTGCTAAAGAGAAAGGTACAAAATTTTATTCTCTAAAAAATGGTGAATAAAACCAAGAAATTTCTTCTTTGGAGGGGAGCCATAAACAAGATTTTTTGATAAAGAAGACAAAAACTCTCATGGAAACCTGTAGAAAGCAGAAACTATCAAAATGAGCACCATCAGTAAGGCCCATTCTTTAAGACAGATAGATATACCAGTTTCTGCCCTCTACGTTAAAATTTTGCCTGTCTTCGTCCTGTTCCCTCATCCCCGAGCTCAACTTTCTCCACGTTACTGACTTGTGTAGAGCACATTTCAACTCCGCCAACATTGCTGTTGGCACGGTAATAGATTCCTTCAAATAGGAAATTGCTACTTCAAAATCACAGGACACTTTGAAATGGAGAGAGTTGAAAAGATGGCATTGTGAATTAGCCCAGCAGACAAACAGGATCTGGAAGGCATTCCTTTCCCATTATTTGGACGTGAAGAAGGAAGTAGGTCAGAAAATTATGACCCCTGCATATTTAGCCTAATATACATCCTCATTCCAGGCAGCTAATTGGGAGCTATTGAAAACGAAAGCTTAAAGAGGATAACATTAAAAAAAAAAAAGACATTCTCATAGCTTCTCCACTAAAGAGTCCATAAATAGGTTGGGAATTATCTCCCGGGGACCTTTGCAACAGCTTGTGGGCGGGTGGCTGTAATTAACAACAGTCAAATGATAAATAATCTATTTAAACACTACCACCATTTCTTATTTTTTCTTAAAATTATGATCATTTCTTCCTAGCTTCTTGGTTCTAAAGATACATTTCTATTGGCCTCCTCCTCTTCTTCAGATATCAAAGAAAAACCTGTGAGGCATGAAAGGAAACACTTCCCTAACAGTGGAAAATCTTTAAAACTGGGAAAGCAAGTAAAAGTGACTAAAAGCATTATATCCTTAATTTCTGTGTTTATTATTACCTGTGGATGAGTGCACAGGATGTGTGGTAATTGTAATAAGAGGTTCATTTTTTTTCTACTTAATGTAAAAATATTCAATCATGAATTTGAAAAGGGGAAGGGATGTTTAGTTAGAAAGTAGAAAGATAGGTCATGTTTCTTTCAGGAACTCAAGTACTGGAAGAAGAAACCAAAAGTTATGGAATTTTCTGAGATTATGCAGAATAAATAATTAGTAAGGATAGTCTGTTAACATATTTCCTAGAGGAAGGAATGTGTGCGAATGTGCGCTCTCTCTCTCTCTCTCTCTCTCTCTCTCTCTCTCTCTCTCTCTCTCTCTCTCTTATCCTGATTAACTGCTACCACGTCAATGTGTAAAAAGTAAAAGATCTCTAAGATCTTGGGATTCCTTGGGCTGTAGAATTCAAGGAAATTCTCACATTTTAACTCATTCTTGTACTAGATTGAGTCTGAAATGTCACATGCTAGGTGCTTCCGTCTGCTTACCAAACATGAGGTCTTCTTCTAACCCTGAATGGTTCATAAAATACTATGATAGAACAGTATACTATAATTGGTGTGCAGCTTTATTTTTACAAATCTCATTGATATTAAATTTTTTCAATAATTATACCTAAACATCTATTCAAATTGCACTTAAAAGTGTTTTATTTGTTTGAGACCAAGTCTCTCTATGTGACCCATGCCTGTAGCTCACTGTGTAGACGAGGCTGGGCTCAGACTCACAGAGATCTGTCTCAGCCTCCCAAGCACTAAGATTAAAAGTGTGTGCCACTATGCCTGACCCAACTCAAAAGTTTTAAGATGTTATCAATTTGCAGGCTGTGGTGGTGCACGCCTTTAATTCCAGCTTTCGAGAGGTAGAGGCAGAAGAATCTCTGTGAGTTTGAAGCTAGTCTAGTTAACACACAAATTGCAGGACAGTCAAGACAACACAAAGAAACCATGTCTCAAAAAACCAAACCAAAATTTAAAGAAGTATAAATTTCAAGCTTTGGTCACAAAACAGTGAGCTTACATTCTCTGAAATACTGCAGTGTAACTAAAACCAATTCTGCCTTAGCATATGTACATGACGCAAGGGCATCTTTCATCCGGTTAGAAAAGTGCCTTGAATATTTGAGAGTTCTGTATTCATGTCTGCCCTCTTCACAGGGCCCAAAGCTCACCTGCTGCTATCCCAAACCGTTGTCTTCAGAGAACTTAACATTTCAGAGAATGGGGCCCAAATAGAGTCAGGCTGTCTGGATGAAGACCAGACACAACAGCTACTGGAAGCTTGCAGGTCTCATCGTGAGGGTTCACTTCTAAGATTCCAGAGGGTGCCACTAGCAAATACCCCTGTGAGCTTGGGATTGTCAGTGTTAACCAGTATTCCCGGTCACTGCCAGACGGAAACACAGGCACTTCATCGCAGAACTGGGTTAGCAGCTGGGGTAATGAAGACAGAAATAATACAGTTTCCACCCTGAAAATCCCAGGACACCACCAGCAAATACAGATTTACTTTCACTTATTTCATTAGCCCATAATTAATACACTTGGGACCATGTATTTTCTCCTCTGTGGAACTTTGTTCTGTTTTGCTTGTTTGTGTGTTTGGGGTTTTGCTTTGGTTTGGATTGGTTTTGCGGTGCTTGTTGTTATTGTTTTTTTTTTCATTTTATTTATTTTTTTATGCTGGAAATCCTGGAAAGTCAGAGAGTGTATAGATAATAGATATAGATAGTTTATAGATAATAGAGAGTTAATAGATAACAGAGTGATTTTTCTATTAAGAATAAACTCTTGGCTGATGATAATTCTTTTTATTAGTATAGGATGCATTCTCCCAACAAAATATTGTTTTATTAAAACTGCCATTTTGATCCCAGGACATTTTTTAAATATCCCTTAGACAAATTTTTGGAGACTTCTTATTTTTTTAGAGAAAATAAGACTACACGGTTCCGAAAGTTATTTCAGATAAAAAGCTGATTTTTTTTAAGTGCACTGAAAATACACTTTGCTTTTTAGACGCGCTAACGTCTCCACAGCTGTTATGTGTTTAATTAAATGGGTTGCACATGTGTTTATAATGCAGAGCCCTGTGGTCTGAGAAAAGCGTCCCTAGGGTGTATGGTCAGCCTTTAGCATCGCTGAACTCTCCTCTGGAGGTCATGGGAAAGGGGGTACACGCTTGAATTTCCTCCTTCTCAGTCCACATGTCCTCCACCAACTACTGGTGGATAAACAAACCCATACTGCATAGATGACACTGAGGCTGACCGGATCCATTCTTAAGTACCAGACCTGTGGGCACATCCTCCGCCCAGCTCAGCATGTGGGTCCGGTCCCACTTCCCCTGACTTCAGAGCGATGGTTTGCCCCTTGCTCTATGGATCCCAGATCCCAGCACCCACTAGGGCGCATACAGGCTGCGACACCGGTTTCTTCCTCAATGAACTGAAGTTCTCCAGATGGCAGCAAGCGCCCCGCATGCAAATTCCTGGCAGCAGGGAGCCTGTCAAGTGGCTACTGCAGCTTATTGTTATGGCCACTCCCCACCCCCTTCACACACTTGCAGAAGGGCCATCTGTCGCCACGGGGCAGAGAGGGACTGCGCAAGTGGAACTCTAGTCTGTGCCATTTAGCAGCCCCAAATCAGCCTTGAGCTCTGCCATACCTAAAGCTCCCTGGCTGGATTCCTCAACCCAGCCCCATGAAGGAGCAGTTTAATATCAGATTTATTTTATGATTTTTATGTACCACAAATTTAAAAAAAAAAAGCCGGTTGTTTCCCTCTTTTAGTTCTGGGAAAGGAACAACATGAACCGACTTAACACAATATCTCTCTCCACCGCTAGTGAGAAATGGCTGAAGATAGCTGGTTGAAGCGTGCACTCGGAAGAGAAAAGTACAATCCGAAGTTCAAAGGACACAGAGGTCAGGAGTGTGACTTCCTGTTTGCTTCCCCAGCTCAACCAAAAACTATGTCTTCCAACCAATAACAAGCTCCCGTTAGACTTACTTTTTTTTTTTTTTTTTTTTTATAAAAAGAGAACAAGCTATTGTTCAAATGATTCTAGGCATTAGAGCGGCCTCAATACCTTGTAAATCTTGAAAGTCTGAGTCCATTGAAACCGTTTTTCCTTGTTGAAGGTTTCTGGTCAGATGTATGACTGCTGTACCATGGTTTCTACATTCTTGGTGTTTTCTTGGTAACGACAAGGGTTTTCCATTGACATCACTTCAAATTACACTATTTCCCTGTATCTGTGCAAATCTTTTGTTTAATAAAAGCAGTACTAAGTCTGTACAGACACAAATAATCTCAAAATGCTTGTAAATTCTATTTTTCAAATCTACCATCTACATATTTCCTTAAGTATATAAATCCTTGGGGAAATTCCTAGCTATCAACTGTTTTTATATGTAGCTTTTGATTTGCATGCAAAAATAAACTATAAATTATATTTTCTGATTTTTTTTTCCCCCACCAACATGACACTTTAATCTCCTCACACCAGATGTCACTTTCCTCTGAAGAGTCTTTCCCTCTTCATGCTTCATTCTGATTCTGGGCAAGTGTGTGACTTCGTGATGGAATCCTTTGAGAATAGCTGGGTGTGTTATGTTATGCTCTGTCCCTTCTCATGGGACCCGTTCCCCCCTGCTCAGGCATGGGACCCACCAGGGTACTAGGCACAAGATGGAGGCCCCACTTTCTGTTTTTCAATGAACCCTGTTCCTCTCACCCTAGTGAAACCTCCAGTGCTATGTCATCTGTAGTGAAAGTATTCTTTAGACAATCTATTCTTGTCTTATTCCTCCATTTTCTGAGAAACAAAGCATAGTAGAGGATATGTTTGCTTTTTATAGAGGTCCTCCTGGAAGATCATGGCTTTAGTAAGCCTAAGTTTCATGGTTTTTACATCCCTCTGTTGATGAAAGCATGTCTCTGTGTCGTAACAAGGAGAACTGCAGTATAAACAGGTCTTCCAATGATAAGAAGCACTTCTCTGAATGAATACCAGGAGTGGGGTGGTTGGAGGAATAAGGGTTGTTGAATACTAGCACTTCTCTGGGTGCCTACCAGGAATGTGGGGTAGTTAAGGTGTAGCACTTCTCTGGGTGCCTACCAGTGCTGTCGGGTAGTTGGCGCACAGCCCTTCTCTAGGTGCATGCACACCATGAGTCCAGCTTGTTGAATTATATTGCTACTCTTGGTGCATGCCAGGAGTGGGGTTGCTGGAACACAGTGTTTCTATTGGTGCGTACCAGAAGTGGGGTTCTTGAAACATAATCTTTCTATTGGTGCATACCAGAAGCGGTGTGGTTGGATCACAGTTACACTTAATATTTAACTTTACTCCATACAATCAAACTACTTCCCAAAGAGAGGCTATCATCCTGTATCCAGACAGGAGTAGTCATTATGAAGATATGAAGCTCTAGTTTTGAATGACTGCTAGGAAACATTTCCTCACATGATTATTATTCATTTGGTTTTCATCCCCATGCTTTTGTGGACTTCCATTTCTATATTCCATTCATGTTTTAATGGGTTCCCAGGTCTTCTGACTTATTTGACTGATAGCAGCATATCAATGCATTTATCCAGTAATTATCACCTGTCTGTTTTCACATTACAAATAGCTTTCCTTCTACACCTGCCTATTTTTTCTTGTGAGGTTCTTTGTTAAGCATAAGGTTTATATTTGAGTAGTGACAAATATATTAACTTTTCTTCTTCTCATTTGTGTTTTGGTTGCTGCAGAACCAAAGATAAATTCACCAAGATAAACTCCTGAATTTTCTTCCATAAAGCTTTAGAGTTTTTCTTTTCAAATTTAGATCTTTAATTGACTGAAGTGGGGAGAAGATGTTTTTCTTTTCCTCTTTAAATACAATGTAAAGTATCAATCCCAAACTATTTCCTTTCATGAGTAACCTAATTTATCTTTCCCTTATGTTAAGAATGTTATGTTAACCATGTGTATTTTTTCCGTTTTTTCTCCTTCATCCTGTCCCACTCTCTACCTATGTATTTTCTGAACAATGTTATCTTTTAAACAATATTTTTACAATATTTCTCAATTTTCACTTGGTCTTGACTCTTTTTTCCCTCTATTCATGGATTTTTTTTATCACCCTATATAAATTATAGAACTAGTTTTTGAAGTTACTTGTAAGTTCTGCTTGGAATTTGAC
This sequence comes from Microtus obscurus, assembly GCA_963919715.1. NCBI lineage: Eukaryota > Metazoa > Chordata > Mammalia > Rodentia > Cricetidae > Microtus > Microtus obscurus. The sequence continues at coordinate 3,376,240 of CAWTZC010001472.1, forward strand.
TGAAGTCATTAGAATTCATAGATAAAATTATGAATATGTAATATATGTAATGTGAAGTTTGCAAAACATATCAGTTATAGATTTCACACATTCACCCATAGTCTACTTTCCAGACTGAAGAGTCTGATTGGTTTAAGTTACATCCAACTTATCTCTAAGAGAAACACAATAAAAAAGGAGATTTTTTTTCTTTGTTTAAAAATACTAGTATTAGACAGGAAATTCTTAAGAACTACATTGACATGTCAATCCAGAAGTGGCAATAGGGTTAATTTTGTTTTAGGAGTTAGATTGTATACTGGGTGGTTTTGTGTCAACTTAACACAAGCTAGAGTCATCAGAGAGGAAGGAACTTCAGCTGAGGAAATGCCTTCTTGAGATCCAACTCTAAGCCATTTTCTCATGTAGTGATCCGTGCCCTAGTCCATGGTGGGTGGTGCCATCCCTGGGTTGCTGTCCTGGGTTCTATAAGAAGGCAAGCTGAAAAACTCATGAGAAGCAAGCCAGGAAGGAGCACCCCTTCACAGCCTCTGCATCAGCTCCTGCCTCCAGGATCCTGCCCTGCTTGAGTTCCTGTCCTGACTTCCTTCAGTGATGACCAGCAATGCTGACAAGGCAAATAAACCCTTTCCTGCCCAACTTTGGTCATGGCATTTTGTCACAGTGACAGAAACCTAACTGAGACAGGCTGCTTCCCACATCAAAGGAGCTTGTTCTTTAATGTGTCACATAATATTTCATCAACAAGAAAATAGACTACTTTGCCTTCATTAGAAATTTAAAAGATAGCTGGGTGGTGGTGGTACACGTCCTTAATCCCAGCACTCAGAGGCAGAGACAGGTAGGTGGATCTCTGTGAGTTTGAGGCCAGCCTGGCCTACACAGACAGTTCCAGGACAACTATGGTTGCTACACAGAGAAACCCTGTCTCAGAAAAAAATAAGGGGGGGGGGGACAGAAAGAAAAAAAGAAAAGAAAAGAATTTTAAAAGCCATAGCTAACAAGGCATATTCAGTTTCATTCAGTTCAACTCAAAATACTAAAATACAAATATAATTTGAAAAATAGAATTACACAGACAGAAATTTTCTAATTTTCCCCCACATAGTCACAATAGCATGACAGATGATTAAGGAACTTAACCATTTGTTAAGAGACCAATTCTTATGTTCCTTCTTTCTTTCCTTCTTTCTCTTCTCTTTCTTTCCTTCTTTCTTTTTTTCCTAAGACCCAAAAATCAAAGTCTTGTTCCTGAGAGAAATGTAGCATGGAGAAACTCCCTTTGTGGGCCTCAACAGAAACCAGTTTCCAGAAACCGATGTAGGCATTTAGCTGCAAGTATCACACATCATGAGTTGTATCTATCACCTTATGTTCTAGCCAATCAGATTGCACAAATCCCTATCATGCCCAATTCCATTGCCAGTATAGATCTGGCCAAAGTCCTATATCTTCATCAAGAAATTGGCAGCCCATAGGCAATGAACTCCTTATAAGGGAATCCCATCAGAGCAGGAAACATGTTGGACTCGGTTGAATTCTTTCACAAAAGTCGTTTTTTTTTTTTTTTTAAAGTGTCTTGGCAATTAAACTACTGTTGATACCCTTGTTGTAATGTTTCTAAGGGAAGATGGGCCTTTTTCCTATTTATGGGCACTAATTCTTTATTTCCTCCTCATTATGTAGATGGTTCTGTGTCATGACATCACTTTTTGAAGGAATCCCATCTATTTTATATTTTTATAGGTGAGCCTTCTATAATTCGGCTCTTGTGTTCTTCTTTTCTGTTAAGGACTTACCTTATGGTTCTGAGCATCTTACTGAAGTGATTTTGAGGTGGGAAGTATATGTAATTAACATATCATCAAAGGTATGGGCTTTTGAAACAGGTAATATAACCTAGACTATTACTTAGCTCTGTGACAGGGTTAGACGGTTCATATAATCCTTTGAAGCCACAGATTCTACCATGGAACGTTTTAAAAGAAATCAAAAAACAGCACTGCATGAAATGTGTCTGAAATACAAGTTTCCAAAAGCAAAGCGTGAGCAAATCACATGCAAACAGACATTTTAGACAGCAGAATAACCTGCACGGAATGCAGCTAACTGGTGACTTTCAGACTTCCATTTGTTCTACAGCTATGCTTTGTATCTGGCAAGTTCACAGAATGCTCGCAAGCAGTGTACACTCAGATCAGAGTTCAGAGCTGCCTGTGGGAACAATTCAGAGGATGGGTCCCTAAGGCACCGTAACTGCCAGCCACTCCACTAGGCATTTTGCACAAAAATCCATAAAATGTTACTTTAGGGTAGATTCCTTGGCCTCTTTCTGCAAGGTCTGTGTTCCATTATAACATCAAGCTGTGAAAAGGGGTTGACTTTTACTCCTGGCAGAGGGGAGCTTTTTTGGTATTTCATCAAATCTGGGATATCACTTCTTGTAAAACACATCATTATTTTACATACCACTAAGAAAGATTAAAAAGCTGCCAATTAAATTATGGCATTCTTTTTTATCTCTTAGAATTTTCTGTTGCAAACATCGTAAGAGGGACCATTCGGATTTGCTTAGGATTATATATCATTCCTATGCCTCTATAAAAAGAGAAAATTAAACAAAATAAATAGGTGAAGGCATTTGAAGAGCTTTTTTCATATTTCCAACTGAAGGCTCCTAAATCATGGATAAGAATCTTAGGTGTGTGCATTTCTCCGAAGCAGCATCAGAACCATTCCGAGCGTAGATGCTACAGCATTTCCTACGTGAGCAAACCACTGCGGACCTCAGAACTGTGCTCTAAGTCAGGGGCACCCTTTTGCGAAAGTCTTGTGCATATGCACAAACAGAAACATCCGTAGTGTGAATGACACCTAGCCCAAACCGGTTACGCAATACCTGACTTGGGAGATGTAAAAATGCGAAGACCTTCATGCCTGGAAATCAGGGAGACGCTGTTCTCAGTGGGGACTGTGACCCAGGCCAAAATCTCTGCTACTGCATGAAGGCAGTTTTAGACTATGAATCATTTCCTGTTCATCTGGATCTCCCCTTTGTTCCCTTTGAGGGGTGGGGTTGTCTCTCATTCTCTTCTTTGGGGGTCTGTGTTTAATTCCTCATTGCTTAAATTCCACAAAGCAAATATAATCAGTGGCCAACCAGGGCTCCCTCTCCCAGGTCATGATGTGGGAGGGCCCCAGCAAGTGCTGAATATGAACTCAATTAAGAGCCTGGGGTAAGGAATTTCCTAGATCAGATTGGCCCTTGGGTTCTTTTGTGAAGAATTATCTTGATTGTTAATTGGTATGGGAGGGACCTTACCACTGTGCATGGTGCCATGTCTAGGCAGGTGGTCTTGAACTGTGTAAGCTAGCTTGGTATCAGCCAGACAGCGTGCAGCAATTCTGGTTCCTACTATATTTCTTTGTGAACAAGAGCCTTGCTAAGAGGCAATGCTATGTGGAAGAGCAAGCAGGCCTGTTTACAAATCCTGCCTTAGGTGCTGGCTTCCCTCAATGATGGGCTGTGGTGTGGGATTATAAACTGTGGATCTAAAAATTAAAATAAACCCTTTTCTCCCTTACACTCATGTGAGTCCGAGTAATTTATCACAGCAACAGGACTGAAACCAGAACAAGGAGATTGTCTCAATAAGGGAAAGGGTGATGGACTGAAGAAAAAGAACAAGAGAGGAAGCATAAGGGGAAGGAGGAGGAAAAGATGGAAGAGAAGGAGGGGGAGAAAGAGGAGGAGAAGAGGAAGAGGAAGAAAACAGTGACCAGCTCTCAGAACAATGAGATGGCCCTGCAGATAAGGAAGCTTACTTGCTACCAAGCTGTGGACCTGAGTTCCATCCCTAGGACCCACATGATGGAATGAGAGCCAACCCCTACCAAATATCCTTTGACCTCTACAAACACACCATGGCACCAGTGTGCCTATACACAAACATATGCACACAAGCACATGCAAAACATTGATTTTGTGGTCTTTTTAAGCATTAAAATCTTCTATTAGCAATCAGTGGGCTGGAGTTTTTTAGCTCTGACTGGGTAGCAATCATGACTAAGCGAGGGGTAGCCTTCCAAGTTGTGAGCGCCAAGGTTTTATGGGCTGGACCGTCAGACCAAGGGGCTGACGTCACTAGGTTCTGAGAACTAGCTGCTTATGTGGGCTCTGGAGATCAGACACCTACAGCCAGCTGTAGGCGCTTGGGTCACAGACGTCTCACTCTTAGCTTGGGTGCTAGTGGCCTCGCATTCACCACCAAAACCCATGACTTGGAGCAAAGAGTTGGGATTAACAGCTGCAGGTAGCGGCCAGAACTGTGACTTCAACGCCTTGTATGTGGAGATCCTCAACCCCTGGCACTGACCGGAATTGCCACTCTTGAGCCTTGAGGGTGAGAATACTTAATTGACAGGTTTGCCAGCTCCTTGGAGCTTTTCCAGTGTCGGGACCCTGACACCGTCATTCAATTCTTCAGTCTTCTGCTGTCTTTTCTAGTTGTCCCCATCTTTCATTTCCCCCCTTTGCTCTTCACTGTCTCTGTCCTGGCTAGTTATTCTCTGTAATGACCCCTGGGGGAGGAGTGGTCACTTCTCACCACAATCACTATTGTTGCTACTGCTTTATGCTACCAGCTCAACCCAGGCAGCTCATGGCAAAGATTACAAACAGGCAAAGACCACTTGGGAGCAAATCTTTAGTTGGGGCCAGTGTGATATGCAAAGGCGTTCACGTGGTTAGCTGGAAAAGTGTCCCACACTGCATAGATACTCAGCTGGGAAGGGTGTGTGATATGCAAATATTGCACTCAGACTTGCTCCAATTACAACATAACTTCCTCTTTTTTTCCAAAATCAATCATAGGCACGTATAGGTACCATCCTCCCATCTGTCAATCACAAGTTTTAGTTTAATTAACTAGGAAAAGTGTTCCTCCCTCTTCAAACCTGTTTGAAGTTGGCCTCTGCAAAGTCTAGTGCTTCCAGAGTCGAGGCTCCCTGCAGATGAGGACATCTCAAGTTTACACAAGCTTAGCTTGCCTGGAGTCAGGGTTTCCACCACTGGTACAAGCTGTGGTGGAACAAGGTCTCCTGAAACGGGAGTCATAGCTTCTTCAATACCCCTGGATGAAGAGTCCTTTGCAGCTGGAGTACAGTTTTCTCTGGATTGTTTCCTCACTCAGGACTGCCAGTATAAGGAAAGGTCTGTCCAGTGGTCTATTCCTGACAACTTCATCCATTTGTTGGCTTACAGGGAAATGACAAAGGGTGATGTGTTAAAGGACAGCACAGGCTTAACCAGCGTTCAACCACTTTCACGGGGCAATTCCAATATTCTAAGAGAAGCTGATTCATTTCATATCTGCTGCCGCTCTCTAGCTCCAATATTTTAAAATCATTTGCTACTGTGATTGCCAGATGTACATGGGAGACACAGATTTCAGATTATTCTTCAAGATCATTGGCTAGAGGATCATTGAGAATTAAACAGATCACTTAAGGTTGCTAGTAAGTTGCTACCTTGTCTTGTCTTTAGGCTAAAAATAAACACAATACAGAAATGTTCAAGGAGAACTAAAGGAAGAGCAGGATAACTTCCCAGGCCTGATCAACGCTTCATATAATACATACTAGTCATTTAAAGAACACGAGTAAAGTGAATGAATAAATATTTTCATCTACGTTCAAAAGATTAATTTGGGATTGTTTTTCTATGTAACTAATATAATAATAATCCATTACATGGGAACAATAGTTTGACCCAAATGTTTTCTGTCATACCCCAGTTTTAACTTCCAAAAGTTAAATTGTGACAGGTGTCTATTTACATATTAATCATGTCACAAGCAAGTATAATCATCATGCCCACTGGCATTTGAGTTCACACTTGCACTTTGGTTTTCTACCTACCAGGTCTTCTCTTGACTCCTTGGAGAGATTACTGTTTCTAGAAAAACCTCTGAGCATCACGTCTCCTTGTTATTTCTTATAAGAGCATTTGCTGTTATAGAGGGCCAGGTAGACTGTACATCCAAGTAAGAGTTTGCAGAGCAAGCATGAAGGGCTGAGTGTAGGTCCCCGACAGTACAAAGCCAGAAGTGGCTGAATGTGCCTATGACCTCAGTACTAGGGAAGTGGAGACAGGAAGTTTCCTGGGATTCATGGTCTGTCCATCTAGCTGAATCAATAAGCAAACAGTCCATTGAGAGACTCGGTCCCTAAGAATAAGATGGAGAACAATTGAGGAAGACAGTAGATGTCAACCTCTGGCCTCCATATGCACACATAAGGGTACCCACAGCCGCACACAGTGTGCACACACATGAATGTGCAGACACACAGAGAGAAGTGTATGCTGTTGTAACTCCTCTACATAATTATGTACCATCTGTTCTTTTCTTCTCGAGTTGTAATTATTTTGCTTTTCTGGCACCTGTTTCAATAAAGTGTGTTGAGAAAGTAGAATGTGTTCTGAATCATTCTCCCTGTTCCCTTATCCGGGAAGACCATTATCTCTACAATCACAGAACTCATCTTAGCTTTAACCAGGGATCATTGCTCGGACTAACCCACATGTTTGTACTAATCCTCAGATTTTTAACAGTCGATCATCAATTATTAACATACTTTAGCCTACAAACCCACTCATTTCTCTTTCATAATTAGATTTTATACATGATAGATCTTATAGAGCTTACCAAAATACATTCTCATAGTTTTCATTTCTTTGGGTCTGCTGTTCTGAGATCCTTTATACTATTAGCCTGTAGGATCTGTTACTTTTACTTCCCTTAGACCCTAAGTCAATAGGAACTGAGGAACGTGTCTTACTATATCTTGGATCCATACATGGCAGTGAGAGTATCTTTAGAAAAACAAATTCAATGCTTGCTGAGTGAATGAATAATACTTCTAGTCATCCTTTTGAAATGGGCTGAGGCAAGAAGAAGACGCAAAAACAGAACAAAGTTCTCCAAGTGCACAAGTTCATAGCTTCATTTGCAGCATCCCAAAAGAGTGGTTTCTTCGCTGTTCATTTGTCCTGACTTCTGAAATGAACAAACACAGCAGACATGAAGACATTTTGATTGGCAGGCCTTGGTGGGCCCCAAAGTGTTTTCCCTTTGCGATCTCTCATCGGGTCATGAAGATGGGCCCCATCAGAAGGCTGGCACAGTTCACTGCTGGAAATACAAGCTACCAAGACTCAAGAAAAGGTACCTGATCAACTTTAGTCTATTTCACAAAAAAAAAAAAATGGTTTGATATCTTTTTTGACACCTATGTTTCATTTCTCAGTTGTTTTTTGGGGGGAGCGAAGGGTGTAATTTGTTTTGTCTTTGTGTCTTCTTCCCACTTCAGCACATTCCAAGATTCATATTAGTCTTTTAGTAAACGAACATTTATAGAACTACTTCTAAGAAAAGTTCTTGCCCAATTGTCCACTGCCTATTTTCATCTCAGGGCCTATTCTTCCCCCAAATTCATCTACCTTGTCTGGATGCTAACACACTCAGGATCTGCTAAGAACAGCCTGTAGCATGTGTGATTTACTGCACTTTCGAGGCAAGATAGGGCTTTACCTCTAAGAGGGCAGGCAGGCAGCGAACTGTCAATGATGCTACAGTGGAATATGTGGCAATGCAAAGTAAAAAAAATGAGGAGGGCTGTTTTTGTTTTTTTTTTTTTGTCTTGGGGTGGTGTTTTTTGTTTGCTTTGTTTGTTTGTTTCATCTTTCCTTTTGAATGTTCTTCACTTTGATTCCTGCTATTGCACAATCAGAGTTCTAAAACTTTAATAGCTGCTTTCTGTAAAAAATAAGCCTATGTCCTTCATTTAAATACTCTGTAATTGCTGTAGGGTCATCAAGGCCGTGGGATTAAATGATTCATCTCCAGAATTTTAATTTCACTGATTTTTAAGAAGATAACTTTATTTTATTATTAGTTTTTTAAAAACACTAACAAATTTTTGCAATGAAATACAAAAACTTTTCAGTTTTTGAATGTCAGTGGAGAATTCAAAGACAGTCTATGCTTGAAACACAGGTTTTGATTACAACCCCAAGTCCTCAAGGGTACTGGAGAGTAAACAGAACACCCTGAGAAACTATAATTCAAAACTGTTACTTAGCCCAGTGTATATGCCACAATCTTCTTTCTTAAAACTATAAGATATACTGAATAATAGATAAAAATGTGCATATATAATGAACATCTTAATAATACAATAAAATGTCATATTTATAGGTATACTTTTTTTCTTATATAAAGTCTCACTGTGTCATCCTTTCTGGCCTCAGATCTATGTAAACCTGGTTGTCCTTGAAGTCACAGAGGTCCACTTTCCTCTGACTCCCTGGTGCTGGGATTAAAGGCATGTCCTAGCTGGGAACACTATGTTTGACCTCTGCTTATCTAGTGTGAATTTGTGTCTACTAGTCTGCTTGTCTACTGTTTTGCCATGTTAAATGCTGTGCTACATAGCACAAGCTGATAGACACTAGGGTGCATTCTCTTGTGTTTTCAGCAGTTACTTCCTTAATGAATCAGACACTGGCTCCTAGGTTTGAGGAGGCAGTGATGAGAACAGTTGCCAGGTCTTACCGTATGACACTGCCATTTGTACTGAGCTTTCTCCCGGTCCTCTTGTACTAGAATGTAGGTATGCTGCAGCGCCCTTCTGTCTTTATAGGGTCAGAAAGCTTGGCTTATCTATCATCTCTATTGATGTCAAAAGTTGTATGATTTTTCAAATATTGAATGCAAGTGGAAAGTCACCGAGGCCAGGCATGTTTTCAGAGGTGTCTCTGAATGAAGGCCTGGGGAGCTCATTGCATGAAGCTGTGAAGGTAAAACTTGGATTGGCCTGGAGACCCCAAAATGTTTGAGATGCTGGAGCTGTGGGATACATTCCAAAAACACTGGAATGTAAGCAGCCCAAGGAAAGAAATATGTTGCAGTCAACAAAGCTGAAAGGAGTTGGACATCTGATGAGCATTTTGACATCAGATATGGAGATTTAGAATTTGAAGTTTGCCCTATTGGTTTTTAGTCTTGTTTTGGTCCAACATTTCTTCACTATGCTCCATTTCTTCCCTTTTGAAACAGTAATGTATGTCTTGTGCCATTATATGTTAGAAGTATGTGATCTGCTATTTTATTTTGACTTTATAGGGGATTACATTAAGATATTGCCAGAAGATATTTTAGATTTTTGACTTTTATAGACTATGGGGGACTTTTAAAGTTGGAGCTAAAGCATTTCTGCATCATGATATGGCTACAAGCCTATGGGGGTCAGGGAATGGAATGTGAGGATTTGAAAGAAAATGGCGCCCACAGGCTCACAGGGAGTGGCATTATTAAGAAATACGCCCTCACTGGAGTAGGTGTGACTTTGTTGGAGGAAGTGTCTCATTGGAGGTGATCTTTGAGGTCTCAGGAGTTCAAACCAGGACTTCTCCTTCTCACTGTCTTCTCCTGCTGCTCAAGGATCCAGATGTAGAATTCTCAGCTACCTCTCCAGCACCATGTCTGCCTGTATGCCACCAAGAGTCACACCATGATGATATAGGACTAAACCACTGAACTGTAAGCCAGCCCTAATTAAATGTATTCCTTTATAAGAGTTCCTGTGGTCATGATGTCTCTTCACAGCAATAAAAACCTAGCTGAGATAGTGAGACTTTTATAATGACCCATACTAATGCTAGACCAATGACCAAAGCTAAGAAGACACCCAACTACAGTCTCCCCATGTGTGAATTGATCACAAGAGTTTAAAAGGATGTCAAGAACAAGACTAAAGTAAAAAACAATGAGGATGATATGAACTCAGGTTAACACCTTTTCTCAAAGAGGAAGATGCTGTCACCCAACACAGCCATTGCCTTTTGGAATACACTAAATTATCAGAATTTCTTTTCTTTTTTTTTTTAATGTAACAGTGGTAGATATTGGGATGCCAATGGTAGTGAAATTCATTGGTGTTAAATGTCAACAACTGCTTCAGAGACTAGTCGTCTATCATATGATGCTTCACCTCTGTAACAATATATACTTTTCAAGCTCCTGTGCTTTAAGCTGGAGTCACATGACTGGCATCCCGATAATGGCAAGAGATGACTGATGTGTTCTGCTTTGGAGCTGAGAGTACAAAAGCATATGTGGTTTTTTGTTTTTGTTTTTTTTTTTTTTTCTTCTTACATTGCCTATGGCATTGAAAACCTAAGCCCCTCTATCAGGCACAAATTGAAAATGATTGCATCGTCTTCACCCAAAATAGCATTGGCACTCTGTCCTGGCTGGGAACTTAGAGCACCCAGCCTTGTATGTGAGAAAGAAGTAAGCTACACTTAAGTCTTGTATTTTCAGTGGTTAGGCCAGCTTAATAGGTACTATCAATCTATTTACCATCCTCTATCTAAAATAAATGACATGATTTTGTACTCAGAGGCCCTGTTGTGGAATCTTCTGTAGATATTTTTTAAAAAGTATTGTTTGCTATTCAGAAAATGGGGAGTTTCCTCTTTTTTATGACACATCTCTCCCCTTGCATTTTGAAGAGAAGCACAAGCTAACAGCCTTTTCTTTCTCTCCATTATGCTGTCCTCCACTCTAGCTACATTTCCTCTTTTATTCTCCCCCAGTCTTTAGCTTTTCCTTTAATGGTTTCTTTACCTGACATTACATGCCTACTGTGTATATGTGTCTGTGTATGTCCAGGATCATCAATATGTCTATATTCCTAATGATTTGATTTCAATGGCTTCCTTATTTTCACTGAATTTTTCATGACTTATACTAGATATAATCCAGGAATCCAGTAGAAAGTTTCAGTAAATGAGCTCTCTCAAACAGAGTTTCTGTGCCAAGGGTTTGGAAGGCATTGCTGAGAGGCGGAGAAAGGGATGGGGTACCTGGTCTCACACAGTGCTCAAGTCTCCTCTTTTCTCTCTCCTCTTTTACCTGGTTTGCTCATAGATAGAGTTTTTCCTGTAATGAATGACAAAAATGAGATGCTAACTTAAGTAGAATTTTCAGTGTAATTCTGTTTGTTTGTTTGTTTGTCTTTTGAGACAGGGTTTCTCTGTGCGAAGCTGGTTGGCTGTCCTGGAGCTCGCTCTGTAGACTAGGTTGGTCTTGAACTCACAAGATCCACCTGCCTCTGCCTTTCAGTGCAATTCTTTACAGAAAGAAGTACCACTGTCAGAGTAGGGCCAAGTGTCCCAACGCTGTTAGCACTTCCTGTGGACAGGAGCCATGGTAAGAGCTTTTGTTTGTTTAAGCCACTGGTATCAAACAGCAACACAAGAGTCTGTTCTACGCTGCAACTGTTGTTCCATTCAGCCAACAGAGAAATGTACCATGTTCAGGTAAGTTTTGAAAGTCCAACAACTAATAAGAAGAGTTGAGATTCTGACGCTGGCAGTGTGGTTCCAGACTAACTCCAGAGCTCTTTCTCGGGAGCTCTGAATAAGAAAAGGCACTTTTCCAGTGTCCCACAGCTCGTGAGTGGACAACCAGCATTATCTGTGTCATGATAACTGCCCTTTTCTAGTAACATTTTCTCCATAGGTCCTATTGCTATTATTAGCACTCAATCTATATTCTTCCTCCCATCCCTCCCTCTTTCTCTGCCTTGCTCCCTTTCTTTTCTTCCTTTTTTAAAATTTCTATGATTTAATTGACTATTTATTAGTTTTATATGTAAGCATACATACAGATGTTGGTATACCACAGTATACGTGTAGAGGTCAGAGGGCAACTTTCAGAAGTTGACTCTCTCCTTTCCTCTTGTTTCTAAGTCCCAGTCTTTCTTGTTTCTGCTCCGCATACTCCAGGCTAGCTGGCCTAGTGAGTTTCCAGGGGAATCTTGTCTCCATTTCCCATCTGACTGTAGAAGTGCTACTATTACAGATACACACTATGGCATCCCCCTTTTTACACAGATGCCAGGGATCAAGTGCAGGTCATGAGTTTGCATGGCAAACATTGTAACCACTGGGCATCTTCCTCTCGTTTGTCTTTCAGAAGCTCTCACCATAGTGAGATTAGCCCAGATTATCCTGATTTCATGATCCTCCTACCTCATCCCCTGTGTTAGGATTGTAGGTGTTCACTGTGTGAATTCAGTTAGTACTAAGTCTTGGAAAAAAGTATCATATGTGTCCAGTTAGAAATCACATACCAACCCTGGCTTACCTTAAATACCAACTCCTTTCCCTGGTATATGCCTCAAACAAATGTTGATATTTAACATACTGATGCTATATCTAAAATACTTAATAACTTTCATAATATTTAAAAATTTTTTCTCATGTTTTACAACATATATATATATATATATATATCATCTAAATATTTTGTAGTGTTCCCTATTTTTACACGAAAGTTTAGCTATTGTGTAGATGAAGCTACATTGGGCTTCCATTTATCTGAATAATTAATGTATGCATTATAAATGGTGAATTTTTTGTCAGTTTGGAGTAGTACACTAAGATTCTTGAAACAGAGATCAATATTTCAAAATCCTCCCATGGAGGGTATTCTTAGCTGGTGAGAAAAATGTGATAGTTTTGTCTCAGGGGAGCTACATCTAAAGGACTAGTCAACTTTTGTTCTGAAGCAGCCTTTATATTGTTAAGATTATACCATGCCCTTCTCCAACAGGGTATTGCAAGCAGCAAAATAAGAATATGGGTACTACATAAGGCTGTCAGACCTAGGAAGCATATGAAAGAAAGATAGGCTAGCCCACCCTCCCTCATATTACCCCAAAACTAAGATTATGTGTATAAATGATGTCAAGGAAGAATTGAAGCACTGATCTAGATAATTTAAGCTGTGGGTCACTTCACTGACAATAGTCCACACAATTGTGATCTCTATTAGAATTAACTAGAATTATTTAGGCAGCTGATTCAATGTCCCTATTCATTTTCTATTTATAAGATAATCTAATACAAAAGGGGAAACCCATAGCTGGAATTTTGATGGGATAGTTTCATGTTTTACTCAAATCTACGAATTTTGATCACCTGAAGAAGTCACTTCCATGTAAAGACAATTCACCTAAAACCAGCTCGACTCAGTTTCTGTTAAAAGAACAAGTGAGTTGAATCCTAGCAATCACAATTTCTATTTTTATCCAATTTCAAAAGTTAGGCAAGAAAAATAATTATTAAGTGTCTGCCATGCCAGAGCCTGTTACAGCATATTAACTAAGATTATTTTAGCTCAGGCTTTTGGAAAAAGTCTTCTGTATTGCTGTGGGAAAATGGTCTTTTATCCCGTGGCTTGTATTATTTTTAATAAAATGCTGATTGGCCAATAGCCAGGCAGGAAGTATAGGCAGGATGATGGTGACCAGGCAGGAAATAGAGGCATGGCAATGAGAATTAAGGGAAGTTTCAGTCTGTAGTCATCACCTAGACACAAAGGAAGCCAGACACAGAGCAAGGAAGATGTGACTGCCTCATGGAAAAAGATACCAAGACACAAGGCTAACACAGACAAGAATTACGGGCTGATATAAGTTATATGAATTAATTAATAAGAAGCCTGAGCTACTGGGCCAACCAGTTTATAATTAATGTAAACCCCTGTGTAATTTCTTGGGACTTAATGACTGCAGGAATGGGGCAGGACAGAAACCCCAGTCAACACTGTATAGCAGATTATATTCTACCTATTTTATAGGTAAATGAAGCAAAGTCAAGAATTTAAGAAATAATAGTTTTTTTTCAACACCATTATACTTGAAGCAAGGAAAAAACCCTTTGATATCAAACCTATTATTCTATCCACTATAAAACATGTAGTATAATATAACTGACTTCAGATCAAAAACAAGATTTCTGGTTAGAAATCGAGCACTTTTTATGTTTATTTAGCTGATTATTATTAGTGTCTAAAATCTTAGAAATATTCTCAGAATTCATAATGTTAAATTTTATGACATTCTGCCCCACAGTATCTTACAAACAAATTACAAATCTTCATTACTTCAGAAAGTCAATGAGTTCAACTAAACAAGACTGAACAGATAAAAGAGAAAGGCTAATAAATCATAATTGAGAATCAATTTCCCAAATGTATGACTGCTATTGTTATTTCTGTTAAACACTAAATCTAATTATTCTGTTAGACAGTAAATAATGGTATCATCAAGCTATGTGTAATGTTATCCATAATCCAAGTATTCTACCTGGTGCCAGCAGAAACCAGAAAGAAGATGGCATTGGACCTTCTGGAACTGGAGTTACAAGAAGTTCTAAGGTACCATGTGGGTGCTGAAAATCAAAGCCAAGACCTCTAGAAGCATCCAGTGTTCCTAACCACTGAAACATCACTCAGGCTCCCACATTCACTTTTTGCTACAATGTATTGTTCTGATGTCTCTATTTTATTACTATTGTCACTCCCTTACCTAATTTATAATTAAATTTTATCATAGGTCTGTATTATGATATGTGAAAAAGCATAATATTCATAAGCTCGTATAACTCAATGTTTTAGACATCCTATGAGGAAGTTCATAGACTATCTCCTCTCAAGGATAATATTTTTTTAAGATATAAATATTGTACTTTGAAATGTACAGCTGTCTACACAGCTCGATTAAGCAAGAGTAAAGTCTAACTAACTTGAAGATAAGATCCTTGATGTGGCTCAGACAGCTCCATGTGAGAGTCTCTCACTACAAGTCAGTCTCATCTCTATTACTCAGAGAAGCTCAGAATGGACGACTCCGGGGAAATAAATGACTATTGTTCTGAACCCAAGTCCAACCTAATACTACAGTTTGGGTCATGAAGGATGAGGTTGGGGGACACATAGTTTGCAAACATTCCATCCTCCTCTGACTCTGATCCACTCATCAGCCGATTCTGTTGACTAGGATTGGCCACATTTTTGAACAGTTTAGCTCCAAAGTTCCATTAGCTCCCTCTGATAAGGCCATAGCAAGCGAGACAGTCTGTGAGGATGTGGTAGAAACTTTGCTGTTGCTGCTGTGCTTCCAAATGCTGTGGGCTGGTGACATAGCTAAGTTTCTGGATTTCTATTTACCTGCTTTAAAGATTCAAACTGGGAGTATATTTTCTTTACCTTTGTTGTTCAGACAACCATATGTAGACAAGTTCACTACAGATGAGGAAGGCCTGTAACTTCAATGGTAGGCATTCTTTCCACCTTCTACTCTGCTGGCTAACAAAGCCTTTGGAGTGATCCCTTCCCAAGTGCTGGAGGCTTGTGCCCATTTGTGCAGAGTGTAACCCAGATCCTTCCGTTTCTTACAGGGATCTGATATTCAAATCATGCTAACCCACATGAATAACCGCTTGAGAAGATGCGCAGCTCCTCTGACGCATTTCTACCACCAGTTTTATTTTGGACGAAGCCAGCAGCATCCGAGGGACCTATTTGTACTGTACTGTTTGAACCCTTGCAGGATTTCTCTTTCTGGGTTGCACTTTTACCTTGGTTTGGCCAGAAAAAAAAAATCGACAGTTCTCTTAGGTTAGCGCTGGTCAAAACCCACATATGTCTTTCTGGGTGAGCAGAGTAAGAGTGGAGCAAGGCTCCAGGGAATGTGGCTGTGTGGTCAGCTCCAGCTCCCCTACTCCTACTCATTGGCAGGGTCATATCTCCCACCCCCCCACATCACACACATGTAATAAGAGGTGCCTGCTTGTTGGGGTTTCTGTCCCTCCCAATAACCCACAGCTGGCAAGCCTCAAAGAAAATTGCACAGAGATCTCCAAAAGTTATAAAACTGATTGGCCCATTATCTCAGTCTTCTTATTAGCTCTTGTAGCTTATATTAACCCATTATTCTTATCTATATTAGCCACATGGTTCAGAACCTTTCAGCTGGGTAGGTTACATATTGCTTCTCAGTGGTCTGGGCTGGAGTCCAGGGGGAGCTTCCTGCTTCCCAGAATACTCCTGTTCTCTTTGCTCCACCTTTACTTCATATCCAGTTTTCCTGCCTATACTTCCTGCCTGGCCAATCAGCGTTTTATTAAAATACATGATTGACAGAATACAGATAATTCTCTGGCACCACGCACACTGTTGTTTTTTTTTAATTATTTATTTATTTATTAAAGATTTCTGCCTCCTCCCCGCACCACCTCCCATTTCCCTCCCCCTTCCCCAATCAAGTCCCCCTCCCTCGTCAGCCCAAAGAGTAATCAGGGTTCCCTGCCCTGTGGGAAGTCCAAGGACCACCCACCTCCATCCAGGTCTAGTAAGGTGAGCATCCAAACTGCCTAGGCTCCCACAAAGCCAGTACGTGCAGTGGGATCAAAAACCCATTGTCCTCGTTCTTGAGTTCTCAGTAGTCCTCATTGTCTGCTATGTTCAGTGAGTCCGGTTTTATCCCAGGCTTTTTCAGACCCAGGCCAGCTGGCCTTGGTGAGTTCCCGATAGAACATCCCCATTGTCTCAGTGTGTGGGTGCACCCCTCGAGGTCCTGAGTTCCTTGCTCGTGCTCCCTCTCCTTCTGCTCCTGATTTGGACCTTGCGATTTCAGTCCGGTGCTCCAATGTGGGTCTCTGTCTCTCCTTTCATCTCCTGATGAAGGTTAATATTCAGGAGGATGCCTATATGTTTTCCTTTGGGTTCACCTTCTTATTTAGCTTCTCTAGGATCACGAATTATAAGCTCAATGTCCTTTATTTATGGCTAGAAACCAAATATGAGTGAGTACATCCCATGTTCCTCTTTTTGGGTCTGGCTTACCTCACTCAGGTATAGTGTTTTCTATTTCCATCCATTTGCATGCAAAGTTCAAGAAGTCCTTGTTTTTTACTGCTGAGTAGTACTCTAATATGTATATATTCCATACTTTCTTCATCCATTCTTCCGTTGAAGGGCATCCCCATCAAAATCCCATCAAAATTCTTCACAGATCTAGAGAAGACAATAATCAACTTTATATGGAAAAACAAAAAACCCAGGATAGCCAAAACAATCTTATACAATAAAGGATCATCTGGAGGCATTACCATCCCTGACTTCAAACTCTATTACAAAGCTACAGTTGATGTGGGAGTGATTTCTTATCAATAAAGAAACTGCCTAGGCCCATTGATAGGCCATTCCCAGAACAGAATGCTGGGAGAAAGAAGCTGAGTCAGTGAGTCGCCATGATGCTCCCACGCCAGACAGATGCAGGTTAAGATCTTTCCTGGTAAGCACACCTCGTGGAGCTACAAAGAATATTAGATATGGCTTAGATAGATACATAATAGCTAGCCAATAATGGGCCAGGCAGTGTTTAAAAGAATACAGTTTCTGTGTAATTATTTCTGGGCATAAGCTTGCCATGTGGGCGGCTGGGTGTCGGGGATGCAGCCCCACCGCTTTTCTTACAACATACAGTATTGAAAACAGCTTGGTATTGGCATAAAAACAGAGAAGTCAACCAATGGAATCGAATAGAAGACCCTGACATTAA
This sequence comes from Microtus obscurus, assembly GCA_963919715.1. Lineage (NCBI taxonomy): Eukaryota > Metazoa > Chordata > Mammalia > Rodentia > Cricetidae > Microtus > Microtus obscurus. The sequence goes on from CAWTZC010001472.1 coordinate 3,393,718, forward strand.
CTCACAAACCTAACAACACCTGATTTTCGATAAAGGAGCTAAAAGTATACAATGGAAAAAAGAGAGCATCTTCAACAATTTGTGCTGGCAAAACTGGATGTCAATCTGTAGAAGAATGAAAATAGATCCACATCTATCACCATGCGCAAAACTCAAGTCCAAGTGGATTAAAGACCTCAATATCAGTCTGAACACACTGAACCTGATAGAAGAGAAAGTGAAAAGTACTCTACAACACATGGGCACAGGAGACCACTTCCTACGTATAACCCCAGCAGCACAGACATTAAGGGCCTCATTTAATAAATGGGACCTCCTGAGACTGAGAAGCTTCTGTAAAGCAAAGGACACTGTCACTAAGACAAAAAGCCAACCCACTGACTGGGAGAAGATCTTCACCAACCCCGCAACTGACAAAGATCTGATCTCCAAAATATATAAAGAACTCAAGAAACTAGACCGTAAAAGGCTAATCAACCCAATTATAAAATGGTGCACTGAGCTGTACAGAGAATTCTCAACAGAAGAAATTCAAATGGCCAAAAGACACTTAATATCATGCTCAACCTTCTTAGCGATCAGGGAAATGCAAATCAAGACAACTTTAAGATACCATCTTACACCTGTCAGAATGGCGAAAATAAAAAACACCAATGATAGCCTTTGCTGGAGAGGTTGTAGAGAAAGGGGTACACTCATCCATTGCTGGTGGGAATGCAAACTTGTGAAACCACTCTGGAAAGCAGTGTGGCGGTTTCTCAGGAAATTCGGGATCAACCTACCCCTGGACCCAGCAATACCACTCTTGGGAATATACCCAAGAGAGGCCTTATCATACAACAAAAGTATATGCTCAACTATGTTTATAACAGCATTGTTTGTAATAGCCAGAACCTGGAAACAACCTAGATGCCCTTCAATGGTTGGTTTGTTTTTTTGAGACATAATTTTACCATGGTCCCAGGCTAGTCTCAAAACTCAGGGTCCTCTTGTCTCTGCTTCCCTTAGACTCGGATCACTGGTACGTACCACATCTGGCTGAGAAATCATTCCTTCCATTGCTCTGAGTGTCATTTTCCTTTTGTGCCTTTTACTGTCTCGTGTCCTTTTGGCTTTACAAGTTGGCTTTTCTCTCTTTGTCCTTCAGCTTCTGCTCACACTTCCAAATAATTGCCTCCCTCTGTGCATCGCTTGTCTTTAAACACCCAACAAAGCATGTCTGATTGTTTCATCTCAACTTCAGGCATCCTTTCTCAGAAAAGCTTTTTCAAATCAGACGGTGGTGTAGGCCACTAGCCAGTCTATAAACAGTGGTCCTTCTTGAGTCAAGTGTCCCTCCACTCCCCAAACCAATTAACTCTCCCTGTCATCTTAGCAACTGTGTGTGAGGACACTGGCAGTTGTTTGCAACAGGGAGTGACAGAGCCCTGGAGCACAGCTGTTTGGGGGCAAGCCAAGTATCCTTAGAGAAGACCCAGGATCATTTCAAGCCCTTGTCATTAGTTGTCTTTGTTTGCCATGGGGATAATATGCAAGATTTTTATCAAAGACTTGATATGGTGTTTCTTTTAAGAATGTGTTGTTGCAATGCACAGCGGGTCCATGTACCCCTTCTCAGATCTCCATATAGGGAGGGTTGGGGAGCTGGGGAGCTTCTCTTATTGCTCAAAACAAGGCAGAGCTTTGCTTGTCATGGACTTAGAGTTAGTTTGGCTCTTGTGTATATCAACAGTTTTATATGCACATGCTTAACAATACGTTCATCATTTAGGGGCAAGCTGAGGTTTTATGGAGTGTGCCTAGAACATACCCTGTTCCTACACTGATTGGGATTTCTTTTCCTGTTTTGTCTGGATTGTGTCTAACCAGATGTTCTTCCTTTGTTTTTTTGTTTTTTACCTCTCACCCCATGTATCTATTTAAACATCAAGTCTTGATTTATAATTATAAAACTATAATTCTTTTTTAACACAGTTATCCACATACCAAGCTATGTTTCCATGAGAACCAGTTATATCATCTTCTTTGTACTGATCAAATATGGCCCAGCCCTAGACTAGAATAAACTCTTTTTAAAATTTTGATGAATAAATAGTTCAGTGTTATTTGCTAAAATATCAGGAGATGTCAAATTTTACACTGCAAATATCAAGCAAAAATAACCATTTGAAAACAAGATCATTTTGAGGAAACTATCATATTTGCAATGTAATATTAGTATCAGTATTATCGGATCTCAAACTGGAATTCCTGCTAACTACAATATCTCTGTTCTTTCTATCCCACCACAGTAATGAATAGCATAAAAATGGGGCTGAGTTCATGAAGTTTATGAGAAAAGAAACACACGAATTACATTTTATAAGCACTGAAGGGAAGGCAAAGCCAGAGTTTTCCAGGCAAATTAGACATTCCTTCAGTACTCACTGTGGCCTTGCTATTCATCATTGTAACCTGACTTTGAATGAAGTTGTATTTTCATGTGAGTGTCCTTTGAAACATGCAATTCCATAGCATTCCATTGTGATGAAAGCCCTTGTGTCCATCTAAACAGAGAAAACACTGTACCCCAGCTACTGGTGGCCAGTCTCTGGCAACCATTTAAAGGGGGAAAAGGAGAGAGTAAGAGAGAAGAATTCAATTTAATTCAATCAAGAACTGAGGAATACACATGAGAGCAAACAAGGCTGGATAGAAAATGAGTAAAGTCAGCATTAGTACTGAATGCAATGCTTTACAGTATCAGAGAAGGGGCTAGAAGGACCACATTGTGCTGGTATGATACAACAGCTAATTCATGTGTGTGACCATTGAAGTTCACATGAAGACCAAGCAGTACTCCACTTTAGAGAATCTGCTTTGAGGATACCACCTCATGCTGCTGGAAGGATAAACAGCCAGTCAGGAATTCTTTCCATTGGTCAAGAAAGCCCAGGAGTGCCACTACCGTCCTGTGACCTGCTCTTGTCTGTGTCCTGTTCCCGTTTCAACATGTCACTGGGGATAACAGTGTTCAAAATATGCGCGTGAGAGAGACAGCAGCCATTCCCACTGTGGTTTCTCTAGTCAGCCAGCTTTAAAAGCCTTCTTGTACTCAAAGATAAAAGCCCTTGACCTTTTAACTCAGAACTGAAATGTCTGATGCTCAGAACCGATAGTCTAGTGTGTCCCCTGGATAGACTCCGTCGCAGGTCCCAAGGGGAGCAGTGATTTGAAACATCCTCTTGGTTTCAGATTCTTATTCACCACCTTTTAAAGGGGAAGCATCGTTGCGGGTGAAATTTGGACTCATAAAACTCTGCATTAATTACATACTGACTCTGCACCATTAAGACAAAGCCCTTTGAGGCATGGCCATCAGATACCTTTCAGAGAGGAGGACTGGGCTGTTATTCTTACCAACCCCTGAAAGAGCCCCATCCTCTCTCCCGCAGCACCTTTTGTTCCCAGCCCTTCTTTTTTCAATGGTTGTCATGGAATCGATCCATTAACATATGAAAAGCCACACACAACAGTTTTCCCTTTACCCCTTCCTCCCCCACGACTAACTGCCTGTAGCTAAAGCCTCTGTCCTTAATATTCACGTAAAGAAGGGTGGGGTGTGAGAACAGAAATCAAATTCTAAGTGAAAACACAAAGGCGGTTTCAACTTGCATTCTCTGGGGGCAAAAGCGTTGATTTTTTTTTTTTTAAGAGATAGAAGTTTCTTAATTTCTGTCGTCTCACTGAGACTTCCCCAGACTATGACAGCCATACTCCCATGCTATAACTGACCTCGCTCACCAGAACATACCTGAATTGCTTCATGAGTCAGAGGATTCAACATACTTTATCAATAGCTTTAGTTTAATTAGGAGTTAACATCAATAATCAGCTTCCACATTTAAACACTAATTTTTTTATTTATTTTAAAAAATTGGCTTTGGTTCTGTCAACTCAAAATACCAAAATTCCCATCACAAAAGCAATAGAAGCTAGTTTATTTTGGAGCCATTCTGAGTGACCATGGCCCAGGAACACAGATTTAAGTTACCCCTAATTCCATGTTTCAACATGGAAGTAGTTTCATGAAGTTTCATAGATTTACAGAACAAAGCAGTCATAAATCAAGGCAAGTTTAAAACACACTGTTAAGTGGGCCAGAGAGGTGGATACAGCAAGACTGGGGAAGCTTTTCTATAGGCCCAACCAAGATGTTATCTGATAAAATTCTTCCAGTTCTGTAGAAGCCAGTGAATCTGCTAAATGAATAAATTCCAAAGGCCTTTTATCTATTACTCACAGGATGTTGGTTCTGACGCAGGGGCAGGCAGGGAATGACTGGGGCGGATGGGGGGTGGAGGTGGGGAGCTAAAGCTAGCTCAAGATAAGGTAAGCAGCCTCTGGAACCTGCGACATGCAAATCTCTCCACACTATTGATGCTCTAATCAGTCAGTCTCTGCAGAAACAAATTCATTCTAGGAATTTTCATTCACAGTCCAGGAGAGGCTCGAAATTCTATATTTTGAAAACTTTTTTTTTTATCAGCTATCCAGACTACAGTTCCTAAAATACTACAAGATAGGATAGTTTGTGTTTTGGGGTTAGGTAGCTTATTTTAATAAGATACACTTTTCTGTCCTTGCGCATGTGGCAAAGTTACGACAATTGTTTTCCAACTTCCACACCCTACACTTTTGTATCTGACTTCACAAGATTGAACTGCTAAAATGTTGATGGTAGGGGTGCTGGGGAGAAGACTCTGTTCTTTTTTATCTTTTTTTTCTTTATTTATTTATTAAAAACTTTTACCTCCTTCCCTCCTCCCATTTCCCTCCCACTCCCCCCACTCCCTCTCCTCCTCCCTCTCCAGTCCTAAGAGCAGTCAGGGTTTCCTGCCCTGTGGGAAGTCCAAGGACCTCCTGCCTCCATCCAGGTCTAGAAAGGTGAGCATCCAAACAGACTAGTCTCCCACAAGGCCAGTCCATGCAGTAGAATCAAAACTCAGTGCCATTGTCCTTGACTTCTCAGTCAGCCCTCATTGTCAGCCACATTCAGAGAGTCCGGTTTGATCACATGCTCCATCAGTCCCAGTCCAGCTGGCCTTGGTGAGCTCCCATTAGATCAGCCCCACCATCTCAGTGGGTAGGCGCACCCCTCGTGGTCCTGACTTCCTTGCTCATGTTCTCTGTCCTTCTGCTCCTCATTTGGACCTTGGGAGCTCAGTCCAGTGCCCCAATGTTGTTTTCTGTCTCTATCTCCATCCATCGCCAGATGAAGAGTCTATGGAAATATGCAAGATATTCATCAGTGTGGCTATAGGATAAGGTCAGTACAGGCACCCTCTCCTCTGCTGCCCACAGAACTAGTTGGGAAAAAACCTGATTTATGACAAAGGAGCTAAAATTATACAATGGAAGAAAGACTCTGTTCTTAAAGTTCTTGCCTGGAAAGCATGAAGACCTGAGTCTAATCCCAAGCACCCACGTGAAAGCTTGTTTGGAAGTTTGCTTCTGTTAGAACTGCAGAAAATTGAGGAGGTGAGACAAGAACATCCCTGGGACTGGTCCAGCACCAATCTCAGTGAAAGATCCTCTCTCAAAAGATAAAGAGAGGTTGAGAAAGATGACCAATGCCACTGTCCTCTACTGTCTGAATGGACACATATGTACACCATACACAGACACACACACAAACACGTGCAAACACACACGGAGGGGGAGTTCAGATAGAGAGATTCCTTAAAACAAGCACATTGTACTTCCTATACTACAGTTATATAGACTATATTGAAGCTGCCACCTACAGAATATTCAGACACAGCATATAGATAACATTTTCTGGCTTTCAGGCCATTTATCCTTATTCACAGCTGCTCATGATCATGATACTTAGAGCTAGCAAGTGGGACCTTGTGGAATCATTAATAAATCAATAAATGTGATTTGTTTATTAATGGTGGAAACAATAAAAGGAGATAAAGTAAGAGCATTTCCCATTTGGGGCCTACAGCAGGCAACTGTGTAAGTTCTTCTAGGGAGAGGAGTTCTGGTGAATATAATCTGTCCAAGATTGACTACTTTGATTTGGACACTTCACTTGTAGTCTTCAGATGGTGTTCATCAGAACTAATTTGGTTGTCAATGGAAACAACTGGTTCAAACAAATGAGCAAGAAAAAAAGAGAGAGAGGAGACTGCTTGACTCTTAGAACTGAAAGACATTGGAAACATTGGCTTTAGGCAGTACTGAACTAGGGGTCAATAGACGCCCAGAATGCACTATCTGTCCCTCTTCCTTCCTTCCTTCCTTCCTTCCTTCCTTCCTTCCTTCCTTCCTTCCTTCCTTCCTTCCTTCATCATCTATTACATTTCTCATGGTACAGCTGCCTTCTGCTCTAGCAATGAGGACCACCTTCGAGCATCCTAGGAAAGCACCTAAAGAAAATTCCAGATGCCTACCCACTCTGTTTAGTCACCCTCTGAAAGAAGTCACTATTTTCTTCTGGTTTCCAAGTACCTTTATGAAAAGATTATCACCAGCCTGGCTTGGCCATATGCCCGATTTTATCTTCATCTCTTCTGTCAGGAATAGTTGGCCACTTCTTTTTTTTTTTACACCTTCTTTTGTGGGTCAAGGTTCAGTGTCTACTACATAATAAGATAAGAAAACTGCCAGAGGTGTCTATAAAGAAGAGTTACCCATAGTGTACACAGGACTCTCCCCTTCCGTGTCCAAAGTTAAACAAAGTTCATGTTTCATCAGCCTTTCTAATAGCCAATTCTCTTAATCAACTACACTAGTGAAGGTAATAAAGTGTATGTATTCTCATGAAAGAATATAATTTTTAAATGGGAGTCATATGAAATGATATCTTTCACCTACTCAATGTACACCATGGATAAGCTGAAACAAGACATGGCGGACGGGCAGCAGAGAGGCCTGCTTTTATTGAAATCCAGAGTTTTAAAAATAAACATGAATCAGCCTCGATAGATTTACTTATTTCCCATGTTCCCATGGCATGCATACCATGCCTTTATGTACTAGGAGAAGTCAGGAGAGTGGAGAGAGAGAGAGAGAGAGAGAGAGAGAGAGAGAGAGAGAGAGAGAGAGAGAGAGAGGGTAGAGAGAACATCATGGCATGGTGCAGAGCCTGGGGATAAAAGAGAAATAGAATTGATTCTTGTCCACAAGTGCAATCAGTAAGGAAGTGACAAGGCTGTGTATCCCCCAAATAATGAAAGTTTTGAGCCTAAAGATGGCTTCCCTGTCCTGCTAACTGCACACCCCGTGGTATTAGATAAAAGATATTGGATTCAGGCTGCAAAGGGACTGGCATAAGACATCTTGAAGCATTATGCTTGTTCTTGCTGTCATGTTACCATTCAAGCTGGGACAGAGCAAGCTTTGCTGTGACTTTTAAACCACCAGTACTTCCCTGAACCCCTCTCCTCTCATCCCTGTGATGTCTACCTATCAAGGACCTGGGTAGATTGATGGGAGCTTATCTCCACTTGGTGACACTTGGGAGATCTCCAGTCAACACACAAAAAGAAGGAAAAACATGAACATAAAAAATCTGAAACCTCCCCAAGACAATTCCATAAGTAATTTACACAAAGGATCTGCATAGGCTCCTGGAGCTGGAGTACAGTGGGACACCACCATTGGGCCTAAAAGCACCTCTTTAGTCTTGACTCTTACCAACCATGTCCCCTTCAGGTTGTTTTCGCTCTGAAAACAAAACATCTGGGAGGCTGAAGCACTGCCAGTTGCTTACCACTTCATGTATGTTGAAACCATAGTGTTGGCTTTGAAATTCTGGCCTACAGCAGTGTGTTCAACAAGCCTCAAGATAGAGCTATGCTTGCTAGATTAAACTCTACTAATGCTGGTTATCATAAACTCATAATTCTCTTGATACATTGAAATCATTGCTGGGCAATGCTTGGTAACTTTTGATGGCAAGCCTCTTCTATAATCAAATATGATTCTTTGTCCTTCTTCAAAAACTCTTCTGGCAGGACAGTGGTAGCTCACATCTTCAATCCCAGCACACTGGAGGCAGAGGCAGGTGGATCTCTGTGAGTCTGAGGCCAGCCTGGTCTACAGAGAGAGTTTCAGGATAGTCAAGGCTACGTAGAGAAACCTTGTCTTGGGGCAAAAAGAATTTTTTTTCTGGAGCCAAGGAAATGGCTCAGCAAGTTTATCTTGGTGCCTGCCACCAAGGCAGATTATCTGAATTCAACTCCTGGGCCCCACATGGTGGAAGGACAGGACTGACTCCACTCGCTACCCTTTGACCTCTGCATGTGTACTATAGCATGCAAGTTCTCTCTCAAATGCATTTTTAAAAATGTAATTTAAGCCTTTCTATTGAATTGTAGGCATTTCCACCAGAAACTCTCTTCTTTTCGTCTATCCTACCTTGATCCAACGGTAACTCTAAACTTTGCGAATAGTTGGGAGAAATCAGTAGACAGTTAACCCACAACCAATTGAGTTTCTATTCCATGTTTGGTTACAACAAAAAAAAAGCTGTGGCGAAAGAGAGTAAAAGTGTAAGAGAAACATAATTCTTCCCTCCTGAGACATTACAGCCTTGCTAAGGACACACTGCTTATACAAGCAAAGTCTTTTTAAAAGTACTACAAGGCAGACTTACTAACAAATGGCTCAGATAAAAGCAGTGGAACCCTTCGCTTTGAATTACTATAACTGAAAATTCAGTGTGTGCAAACAGTTAGGTTCTGGGCTCACTAGAAAGATTAAAATCCCTCACATGACTCAACAGTCAATGGGTAAAGCATAAACACAGATAATTGTCTTAGTGATTCACAAGCTCAGACTGTGGGTGTGGCTCCAGGAATACAGAACAGGGTTCTGAAATCATGCAAGAGTAAACTTTCTCAGTTTCAGCACCACTGATAGTTTAGGCCAGTGGTTCTCAACCTTCCTAATGCTGCGACTCTTTAATACAGTTCCTTATGTTGTCGAGACCCCCAACCATATATAACATTTTCATTGTTACTTCCCAACTGTAATTTGTGCTAATGTTATGAATCATCATATAAATATTTTTGGAGGTAGAAATTTGCCAAAGGGGTCATGACCCAAAGGTTGAGAATTCTTGGTTTAGGCAGGATAGCTCATCCCGTTCATTACAGGGTATTTATCAGAGTTCCTTTTCCCAGCCTACTATATTCAGGTTAGCAACCCAACCACCGCACAAGTTAGGCTAATCCAAAATGTCTATACGCATTGCCAAAAGTCCCTGGGGGTCCAGATAGGCCCCAGTTGAGAATAGTGGCTTCAAAAAGCAATCAGTATTCCAGAATAGTACTAAAGAACAAACAGAGACTTGAGAGTTTGTCTGTGTGGTTGGCAAGGGTGGGAGGAGAAGGTTAGGTGAGGGGCAGGGCAGGGCAGGGGTGTGTATGGGGGTAAATGCACCAGCCTTGTATATGTATTATCAGCTCCTGCTACATTGCAGAAGTGCAGAGGGCAAGCCTCTGCTTCCGAGCCTTTGGAAATGGACAAAGCATACAAATAAATAAACTAGTAAGTAAATAATATCCATGTGTATTTCCCGAAGAACAGGAGCATGTGTGGGCAGCCCTGCATGCTGGGTTGGGTCGAGTTTCTTAGGTAAGGTGGGGATGCCAAGCTACAACCAGGAAGTGTTACACTAGCATGTCTGGGAAGTGGCCACGTGGACTCTTAGCCAAAAAAAAAAAAAAAAAGCCTGAAATCATGAAGACTTCATCAATTATTGTGATTCATTTCCTCATTCTAAACAAACATTTGCTTTGAACCTACATTTGTATTCTTCATTGTAAAGAGACTCCTCTAATTGTGAGCAATTTGACTCCCAAGAACCAGAACCTGCCCTGCAGAGGAGAGGTCCTCAATAAATCACTGTGCCAGGTCATGGTCTCCCTTGACCTGGGAATTGAACAGAAGCCTCTCCTGCCGGGGGAGGAGAAATTGTCCTCTATGTGGGGGACTGTTGCCTCTGGATGGCTCACATGTACAGGTACCCAGAAACAGGCTTGGAGAAAATGGGCCTGCCTTGGGATTTTGTGATTTCACATCTCTGAGCTCATATAAAATACAGTCCTCCCACAAGTTTAAAATCTCTAGCCCTGAATTTTTCAGGCAGCAAGTGAGAGCATCAGCGCATATTTCTAACTCGGTGTCCTAATATACATGGAGACTTCACAACTAAAAGGCCACTTACCAGCTTTAGAAACAAATGTCCTTCCTCTCATCTTCGTAGAGCTGGACTCTATGGTTCATTGTGTGAGATGTGTTTTCTATAAAGCTGAGCATAGATCTTTTCTTAAGTTTACTGGCAAGTACTAATTAATGCTACGGAATAAAAGCTCGATCTGTAACACCCAGAAGTGCTAGGAAAACCTACCTGTGATGCTGTCATTGGAAGAACTAGATTCCAGTTTCAGATCTGGCATCTTGCAGGTCATCTGAGAGGAGTGTACACTGATGCTCACTCCACGAAGTTTGTGGGAGGAGTGACAGGGTCACCACTGACAACAGTAAAGTAAATAAGCACTTTGGGTCGGTGCTTCTTTGGACTGTGCTTGCAATGGTTTCTGGACACTAACTACTTTAACTTTCATTCTGTAAGGAACCCAGTGGAGAAGTCAGTCAAGAGTCCTGTCTCCCACTGTCCTCATCTTACTGACTGCTCCAACCAACAAGAGATGCCCTTGTTGCCATGGCCATGAGCACTGCCCTTCTGCTGATGAGCCTTTCCTGGGTTAGCTTAGCTCTGAGGTCTTTGCAGTAGCCACAAAGGTTTAATGGCACAGCACGAAAAGCACGGTCATCGGAAGAAACAGTGGTTCTCCATTCTGGGTGACATATCGGCACCTGTGGAGTGTCTTCAGAGGCTGTATACCTACTTCCCATCCTGCCTGTACATGTGCAGAGAGGGGAAATGTTCACCACAGGAAGTTACAGCACAGCCAGAGGTGAAGATCACCGTAACTAGTTGTGGCCTCCTGAGTTATGGAGGAGATGGAGTGACCTGTCCGAATGTACCTGCGAGTGCAGCACTGTAGCAAGTGTCCGTGGTTTGTGTTCTGTAGAAAAAGATCCACTTTATGCACACGATCCAGAAATCCAGGCAGGAGTACCTGTGTGGCCTCCCTTTAACATGCCTGCGCAGGCAGCCTTGCATAAGGCCTCTCTTCATGGGGACCAGCAGGGATAAACTGACTGGCTGGCTCACTCCTAAACATGTTTTAGGTCATCAGGACTCTGCCTTTTTTTTTCCCCAACCGCCTGGGGACAACTCCCAGCACCTCATGGAGCTTCTTCCTGGTGTTCTATCTAGACACATTTCCCCACCTCTTAGTCCATAGGAGGCCGAGGGATAGTGGTGCAAGGGAGTGTAAATCAGTTGCATGATAAAGTACCCCACGTGCTTATGCATGCGACCCCACAAATTGCAGGGTGAAGGCAGGTTATGAGAAGGGGCTGCACATAGAACCAAAGGCCAAGAAAGGAGAGGTCAAATCTCCCTGGCAGGCGAATTCCAAAATGGAACTCCAAAAAGCCAGGAAACTTTATATAACCCCCACCTGCAGATTGCTAGTGAAATACATTGGTTAGGAAGGAAGGACAGTTTGCGTCATCTAAGAATTTGCAAAGTTGCCTCGGAAGACCCTAGTGTTTAGGCATGTGGTCCTCCATTCTCACTCCTGCCTTGGGCCCCCATGGGCATTCAGTGAGAACCTAGATCACATACCTTTGCCTCAAGTTCCCTGGGATATTTCCTTACTTGAAATCAACAGCCATGGATGCTTTCCAAGCCCCTTTGAATGCACCAAGAATGTGCTCCGTCAAAAATACTGTCTGCTTTTATTGTACTCAAAGGGCTGTTAAGTCTGGCAACCCAGCCAGATTCTTCTAGGTTCCCATTGTGCCGTTGGCCTTCCCAGCCAAAGCCTAATGCCTTAATGAGTTTGTGCCCATGCAATGGAGGAGGGGCCAAGGAGAGTGTAATCAAGCAGATCCCAAAGGTGGAACCTCAGGACACAAGGCTTCTGCTCCTGTGACGACAGTTTTACTGAACTTAATTTAGGAAGACATTTTTCTTTTTGAAAAATAGTAAGAAATAAAAGGCATGGGTTTTGGCTTTTTATGAATGTGTGGATCGCAGTAACGCCCATGGTTTTGTCAGAACAGTTTAAGGGGTAGCTCAGCCAGGGCCTGTCTATAGTATACATAAGAACATGTATAGGACGTTGTCATTTCTCTCTAACTTGTTAATCTTCCAAGAGTCATTAGGGTTTTAGAAAGGACACATAAGTATGTTTTAAGAGATGATAAATGAGGCATGAACACGGCGAGAGAAGGGTGATAAAATCCCAGCAGAGGACTGACTTCACACTTTAGAGCTGTGGCAACAGTGTCTGTGAATTATTTCATGATCTGGCCAGAATCAGACAATAAAAAACCTAGAGCCAAATGAAATATTTCTAAGCACTGAGTTCTCCCAGTGGAGGGCAAGTACTTTTAGGAGAACGCTCTGGAATCCAGGCAAAAAGCACAGACAGGTCTCTGGAGCTACCAGTGTAGCTATGGTCCCATACATACCAAAGTAACTTCTTTTCCCATGAGAGGAGACAAGAGGCCCTAAGACCAAGTCACTGTGAAGTGTATTGAAGGTCCCCGTCCAATCAGAGGCTCACCCAGAGCTGAGATCCCGGAAGGTCTCACTGGCACTTCCCTGAGAACAGGCAACAGTCTGGTGTACCTAGCAGTCCTCATGGCGGCATTACTGAAGAAGGCCCGTTTGTTTGTATTATGAAATACAAGGCTCGGGTTTCCTCAGCCTAGGGAAGAATGCTCACTCTTTCTCACCTGTAACCTTTGCTGTTGGCTCAGAGTATGTGCTGTCCTAATCGGCTTCCCTGGTGTCTCTTTCAGACCAGGGAATCCTAGACTCAGGTTGGGCCAATAGCATGGGAATCATGAGTGGGGGCTTAGGAGATTGTCTGTCCTTCTTCATTAAGTGATAAGTAATGAGCCAAATGCCAGATGGGTCATCCCTCATACAGACTCAACTTCAGGGCAATGCAGTCTTTCTAGATGCATCCCTACTTAACAGTTATTGGTACAGGAATGGTGTTAAGGGAAGCCTGGAGCAGTTTAGAGGTCTTTGGGTGCTGGGCTGGAAAAGGAATCACCACAAAGTTCTATCCAGAGTGTCCGAATGGGGTGCACAGGGATTATGCTCTTTCTTCATCCAAATTTGGAATGACTGACTTACTAAATGGTTCTGCCATTTCCCCTCAAGGAAGCCTGAACCAAGAGGTACTTCACACACTGGAAAGAACAGGGCAGAAACAGCTTCCCCTTTGCAAACCGGTTCTTCCACTTCCTAGCTATGTGATCACAGGTAAGATATTTAATCACTATGCATCTCGGTTTCCTAATATATAAAATAGAGCTAATAATAGCCACATTGAAGAACCATTATGCAGATGAAATTAGATAACTCTCGGTAGTTATCCAATATGAGAAAGTTTCCGTGGACAGAGAGTGTGCTGTTTGGAGGCGCCCCACCTCCTCTGCCCCATGTAAAGTCTGAGGCTTAATAGAAACACCTGTGGTGAACCCTGCTCCTGAGCCCTGTTGCTGCCTCCTCCCCTCCCAGTGAGGTAATCTAGTTGTTCCCATGAACAATATTAGTGTCGGGATCTAATGATTTCAAAAGGCAGTATGAGAGGCTGGTCCCCTCCCGCTTCCCATGGTCAGAAACAGAAGCAGGGGATCCTGTTTGGGAAAGGATGGGGGTGCAGCTGTTATGGGGTGGTGACTGGCAAAGAAAATGAAACACCTTAAAGGACTTCGGAGGCCATTTAAGGAGTCCCCCATCTCCTCTGAAGCTGAACAGCTGGATGTGGCCAAGGGGCTTCTCAAATACCAGGGTCCTTGCCAGCTTCAAGGCTCAAGTGTGAAGCCAGCACCCCTACTTCTAAATGCACATGTCCTCTCCTCTGTCCAGTGTGTGTCCCAACAAGAGAGGACTGCGCTCTTTCTCCTTACCTAGACTGTAGCCTAGATATGTACCACCACATAAGGCTTGTCATTATCGCAGGGTCCAATTATCACTGATATTATGCAATATTGTTTTTAACTTCTTGGGGCTGTAATGACTGATGATAGTCTTCCTTGGCACATAGTTCAGCCTGACCTCATCCCAGAACTTCTCAGACATCACAAATAAGGTCCGTGAATAATACGAATGGCATTTGGTGCTTAATGGCATGTGTGTACCTCTTGCATAATGGAGGTGAGTGGACAGGGAGGGAGAGCCAAAGGAAGACCTTAATCAGAAAGACAAGACGGTTGGAGCCAGAAATGGGTGGCTTAGAACTGTCCGATCAGCCTGCATCTTCTCGCAGGGATCGGGGAAGGCTAGTCTATTCTCTCTCTTGTCTAGCTTATGGATCTTTAGATATGACTGGAGATATCCTTCAAGCTTCTTTGCTGGCACTGAGCCTCACTTTGCAAGCATGGAACATGGGTTTGCTGTTGGCAGGAAGATATGGCCATGGAAGTAAGCCTTACAGGTGTCAGGTTACAAACCATGCCATCAGAGGGGGCTGGGACAGAATGGAGGGAAGCCTAGGAGGTTCCTGTGCTAGTACCATAGGAAGAAGAAGGTTGCCATTCTGCAGATGAAAGACTTGGTTTCTTAAAGCTTTATCTGGCAAGCACAGACACCGTCTAATGCCTTAATCCAGTTTCTGAGAGCAACGGGAGCTTCAATCATCATTGTTTAAAGCAAACAGAAACCAAAACCAACAAACAAGTATTAATCTCTAACTTCTGCAACTCTGTTTTCCTAAGGATAAAATAAACATCTCAAGCAATGATTCAATGAAAATTGCAACAGCCTCAGCTAAATATAAGACCAGAAGGAGAACTGGAGTCTAGGACTGCAACTTTCATGTTTCTTCAAGGCACCCCAGCCCTCTGCCTTAGCTGATCTGTGAAGTCCCTAGCAAGTCTCTTAGGCGAGTCATATAGTATACAGCACGGCCATATGACTCACAAAGTCATTAATAGTAGAAGCTTCAGCTTGGCAGCTGCCACTTTTCCATAAAGGCCTCAAAAATCCCATGGGAATCAATGTACATTGATCTCATTCCCAGTGCCCTTGTGAAAAATACAACTTCTCACTAGGACTGAATCCATGCATCTGAAAGCCACTGGGAAGAGCAGAATGGAAGGCCACAGTCACAGACAGCTGGAATCTGACAATGGTGTTCCACTCAGTGCTCCTTGCAGGCGTCCTCTCCACAATTATCTGAAGTTTGTCAGTTTACTGTGCCTTCAACGAATCAAGATGTTGGGACACTGCAGAAGAAAGTAGCCATGAAGCAGCACAGGAAAGCACTGTTGTCAACAGAACATTTTAAATGGGCACCTGATGTGTGTATTTAGAAGCTGGTTTTGTAGAGATGAGGGGTGGGTTAATTTTTCAAACTATAATTTGATGGAATATCAAAGCATCTTCCCAACCCTCCTTCCCTTCATATGTGGGTGTGGAGTTTCTCTGAAACAAAAAAAAATGTATTTCCCTCCTAGAAGATGTATTGAAGTTGTTAGTGGGCCAAATACAGTAGACTCACTGTGCTAGCAACAATTAAACACATTTCCCTTAGAGATGTCTAGTTGAAAACAGCACATAAATGTGCTGAACAGAGTCCAGTCTCCCCAGAAGTCTTAATTACTAAATCAGTATGATTACATGATCAATTAAATTGACTGTGTGGATTAGCTTAAGTGGTTCAAGGAAAAAAAAAAACACATTGATTCTTTATTCTAAGTGGAATTTCATATGACACAATATGGTCTTTTCTAAGTATTTAATGGATTTTTTTGTATTCTCTTGATCAACTTTCACAGTGACTAAACATCTTAAAATACAAACATTATTTTGTGCATAAAAAATAAACTTCTTTTGGTGACCCTCAAGCCTGTTTTTAAATTTGTCCGAAATCATTTCCAACCTCAACACCTGGTGTCCCCCTTTAAGTCCCCACTCCTTGTCTGTTACCTCAAGGAAAGAGCCCTCACAGATGCCCTAGCTGGCCCCTTCACCTCTCTAAGCGCATCTCTTGGTACTTTTGAGCATGGAATCACACTGGCTTCAAACTGCCCAAAAACGGTAGACACATACCTGCCCGGGGGCCTTTGTGCCTAACTTTCTTGCCTAGCAATCTCATCCTCAGATACTCTCTGGCAAGTCCCATCACATCATTCTGGTTTCTACTAAGTGCCTGAGTGAGACCAAAGAGGTGTGTCCATATAAATAAGCTTTTTCTATCATTTATACCTCAAACTCTCACTGATTGTTTTCTTGCCTTCAAATAGTCATTGGCTCATTGTATGTGTCCCATCCTGGATGATACGGATTGGACACCTAGCTCATGCTTACACACACACACACACACACATACACACACACACACACACACACACACTACGGGAAAATAAAAAATAAAGAGAAAACACCCTGTCCCCCAATGCATTTCAAGTTCTGCCAAAGAGAAAATATTTACCTAAGTGATTTGTTTCAAAGCAAGACAGTATATGATGAACTAGCTTCCTATAGTTGAGATGAAAGCAGAAGACTCCCAAGCTTCCCATGACCAGTAAATGTCCCTAACTGTACGATGAACTCTGTTACAGTCTGCAGATGCTCAAATAGCAAGTCTTTGTTCTCCATGCTATATTATCCCCTACTCTTAACAGGTGACCATTTATTCAGTTTATCAGCATTAGTAAATATTTCCATGGGACCAATCTTTTTTCCCCGTGAAACACTGACTAGTTTTCTGGCTACAAAAAGCGATGATGTTCTCATGAATGATATCATGGCTTTCAGCAAGATGAATAATGGGCCCGGTCCTCACCCAGTCCAGGTGGAGATGCATTCCCAGGCAGTGTCTCTGACAACCCCACAGTCTTTGACATTTAACTCTGATTTAGTCATATTTTTTTCTTACTATGATTTCCATAAAAGGATCTTATCTCAGGCTGGGTGTGATGCCACATTCCTCCAACCTCAGTACAGTAATTAAAAGGCAAAAGTGGGAGAATCGGGAATTCAAGGCCATCTTCATCTACTTGGCAAGCATAGGCCTGCTTAGGTGACATGGGAATCCAGCTTAAAAATGACCAAAGGGTAAAAATATAAATATTCTCTCTCTCCCCATAGAAGTTGAAGTCTTCCCAACTAGCGATTTATTTTTCTGCAGCGCCTTATATCCCACTATTGCCATGTGTCTCCCCAACAAAACATCCACCCACCCCATGCAAGCCTGGACACTGAAAGGAAGCTCACTAATTTTGTACATGAAGGCAAACAGTTCCGGCTTTGTGTGAGACTGGCCAAGATGCAGGACAGTTCCTCTGCTGTCAAACATGGTTAGCTATCCCAAAGGGGAGGTTAATTGCACAACTCTCTGCACAGTGGGAAGAGGGAAGCAGTAGCAAGTGATGGGAAATGGGGAAAGGGCTGTTCTCTTGGCTCTGGGGAGTGTTCATGGTTGATACGGAAGATTACCCTGGAACAAAGGTTGCATTGCGGGCTTATGTCGTTTGTGCTCAACTTGTACTGCGTTATTATAGACTAGTGCCATTGTCTTCATGGACAATAGAAGGTTTTATTGCAGCATTGTGTATAGAATGCCTGCATGGTTTCTTTTTTTTTCCCTCCTCCAGATCCAGGCAGATATTCAGTATCAAGTTTCTGAAAGAACCATGTCAATATGAAGAGGTATGGATATTTTCCTCCCCCTGCTTCACGCTAACTTTCAAAGTCCACTTGTTCCTGTTGTTTGCGATGGACGCGATCACCACACTACAGTACAGCAATCACGGGCAGCTCCACACAAACAAGACCAAACGCTAGCATAGATCTCAAAGGCGTGACTCCCATTTCAGATGCCTGAAGAGCAAGCCTCATTCAGGTAATTTGAGAGGGGAACAAGAGCATTTTAAATCTTAGTTCTCTAAATATTCTGCTTTCAGATAAAATCTTTTCTTTTCTTTCACGCTTCTGATATGATTCCACACCTACACAGGAATACTCTGAAGTTCTACATTCCTAGAGAGACACACATATAAAAAATGGCCTATGCATTTATGATAATTGTTTTAATAGAAGCATCAACTGCCACCTCATCCATGGTGATCTATGTTCTGTAGCCTTGCCATGATTCTTAGTCACTTGGACACTTGTGTTCTAGCCAGCATCTGTCCTCTTCCCAGCATGAGTTAGAGATTATCCTTATTAAGTAGAAAGTTCCTTACAAGCAGTTAGTCAGAATTCACTCAGCACAAAGTTAATAAACAAGCCTGTCTCTTTTTCTTAACTTGGACAGAAAGACAAAAATTCACGACAACAATTCAATGTCATTGTCCTCAATTTCCTAAACTATCCATACCAGCTTAAATAATTAAGGGCCATCCTTATCTTCCACAATGGCTCAGTCTTAATTATCTCCAACTAGGCTGCTCAGCACAAGCTTGCCTTGATTAAACCTTTCACTGTGGTCTGATATAACTGCCACCAGAGCTACAGTGACCCACCTTCTCCTAAAGAAAATTGGTTTGAAAAACTGTTTCACCATATTATTTCAATTCTTTATGTCACAGTTTCCACATTATCAAACCAGAAATGTTTCATAGATCCGGGGCCCTTATGAAAGCCGAGCAATGGCATGCATGCATAGGATCTCAGCTCTGGGGGAATACAAGTACCAGAAGACTGGTAGGGGAAGCTGGGAGCATATGGGATGGAGGAGAGTGATGGTCATTGCCTTTGTGCACACACCTTTCCAGTTACACCTATCCAGTTATCCATTCTGCTGTGTTTACATGTAAAGACATAACTTCTGCAATATAACTGACTGAATTATTTTGAAAAGCTTAACAAAAGTAGAGCTGATTGGGAAAATTAAAACTAATACTCCCGAGAAATAACTCTTCCCTCCTCTACACCCTGCCCCCCAATATTATTGCCATTACTTATCACACTGTAACTCTGCATTTCTAATATTGCAATAACTTTCCAACTGGTCTGGCTCCCTCTGCTGTGCCCCCTCCTTCTCCAGTTAGTTCTGTAGGTGACTCTCCTCCCTTATACTCTTTAGAGTCTACGGTGGTTGCCAAGCTCTACTCAAAATCTCTGATAGATTTGTCACTGCCCATGAAACTGGGGACAAACCTCTAATCCACAGTTTGGCTTTTGACTACTCTTCTATCTCAAATCTTCCTGCTTCTTAGATCAAGTTTGAGCTCTAAATGCAATGTGGAATGCTTTCTGGTCCAGACCTTTGTGAGCTGATATGGTTTCGATTGTACCTACACAGTCCATTCATCTTTTCCAAAATGAGGCCTATCTTCAGCTCTAGAAATTGTCCTAACTATAGTCAGAAACCCTTCATATTTCTGAAGCATGTGCTCTGTCTCACAGAAATGTCATGTTATTACTGCCTGTACTAGACTAGGATGAAATTAGTGCCAGAAGTCACACCTTTAGAGAACAGAACTGGAACAATGCTTTCTGGATAACGGGAGGTAGTACTGGTTCAGCTACGTGAGACTCTACACAAAGAACAATTAAATTAAAAAAAAAACCATAAAATGTATTTTAAGAAGAAAACATATCTGAGGAAAAATATTACTTTTAAGAGCAAAGTATCTATTGTGTTAGTGACTCTTCTACTTCTATGACAAAGCACCATGACCATGGCAACTTATAGAGCAAGTTTATTGGTGGCTTACAGTGTCATGAATGCCAACATGGCAGGGAACATGGCAGCAAGCTGGTAGGCAGGCATAGCACCAGTGCTAATGGGGATCAGGCTAGGCTTTTGAAATCTCAAAGCATAGGTCCAGTGACTTACCTTATCCAACTCCCCCAATCCTTCCCAAGCAGTTCCACCAGCTGGGGATGAAGGACTCAAATATATGAACCTTTGGGGGCATCCTAATTCAAATTACCACAACTACCACTAAGATAACTACATAGGATATGAATAATACATGCAGCAAAAGCCATTTCTTATAAAAAATACAAACAAAAGAAGACAATTGTCTTGACTAGGGGTCATCTATGATGAGGAAGCATCAGAGGAAAAAAAATGCCTCCATCAGACTGACCTATAGGCACAATGGTAAGGGCATTTTCTTGATTTATCGTTGATGTGTAAGGTCCTGGGCCACTGTGGAGAGTGTCACCCTTAGGGTGGTGATTCTATGGTACAAAAGAAAGCCACCTGAGCAAGCCTGCAAGCAGCATTCCTCCATGGCTTCTGATTCAATTCCTGCTTCCAGGTTCCTGCCTTGAGTTGCTACCCTGACTTTCCTTCATGGTGGACTGTGTTCAGGACATGTAAGCTAAATAAGCCCTTTCTTCCCCAAATTGTTTTTGGTCATGGTGTTTTACTATAGCAACAAAAAGCCTAAGGCATCAACTTTTTTACTCAAACACAGTACTCACATGACTCTTACCTGCACAAATACAAAATATTCTCACCTGGGTCTTGTGACACAGACCTGTCATCCCAGCTACTAGGAGACTGATGAAGAACTATCACAAGTTTGAAGCCTGTCTGGGCAACTTAGTGAGACTTTTTCCGAAAACAATAAAAGTAAAAAGATATCTAGGAAGAAAGCTCGATGGTAAAATGTTCAAGGCCCTACAGTTAATCCCTGGCAGCAGGAAAAATGTAGAACTTCTCAAGCTAACTCCACACTTCTGCAGGTCAAGACTGGTGATTCCTTCCCTTCAGTAGGTGTGTTGGTATTTCTAAGACCAGCCGGTCATTTTGCATCATTAAATACCTAAATATTAAACCTCAGTGCAACCATGGACAAATCACAAAGATGATTCAGTTCACAAGACACTGCATGTCTAGACAGTAAACTCCATTAAAGCTATTCAGGACTTTAGACCTGGAAATACAAAAACCTGCCCAGAGACAATATTCACACTGAGTATATTGGCAAAGTAAACCACAAAAGTTGATAAATAGATAGTGATTAAAAGATGGGAGAGAGACATTTTCACATTTATCAGAAAGATCTTGAGGAATCTGATAAATTAACCTTTCTTATTTTTGAAAATCTCTATAGGAGATAATATATTCCAATGAAATGTATTCATATCATGAGGCTCTATTCCTCACACAAACAAAGTAATTATCAAGCAATGAGATTGCCATTGAAGCACAGTTCAGTTAAGGAAGTGACCTAACTGTGGCCTACACACGTTATCCTTTTCTATAAGGCCTAGCACTGAGAAGACCATGAATATTTCTTGTTTTCCACATAGGCAATGGTAGAATGTGATTTTTCATTCTTTCCTTTTTTTTATTGAATACATCTGTTCTTTGCCAGTTTCATACACATCTACAATGCACTCTTATTTCTTCTACCACCGTCTTCTCATTTCTCCCTCCCGCTCCTGGCATCGCCTGCCAGTCCCTCTCAGGAACTTGGGTCTTTTGTTTGGTGACCTACTGGCTTTTATTGGCATAACCATAGTTTGGAACTTGAACTCATTTTTAGGGATGAGCACCAGAAACTCAAACAAAAAAAAATCTTCTCTTTGCCCTGCAATTCGTTTTACCTTTTAAATTTGCAAAGAACTCTTCAGAGAAAGAAAAGAAATGCATAAGAAAGAAAGAAATCACAAACCTAAACTTTAAAGCTCCTGTTAATTATTTGTGTGATTAGAGCCAGTACAGGAATGGAGAGCGTGCTTGTGTTTCCCCTGGAAAGGAAACAGTAGAGAGTGACCGCTAGACAGGTACGGGAAGTCTAGAGGAAAGCACAGAGCCAATGAGAATGGAGCACAGAAAATTACCCTGGAGAGAACAAGACAGCAATCTGAGCCTCTCCTGTTTTTCAGTTTGCCCTGTAATGCCCCCAATTTACTCCTATGATCAATTCAAATCTACCCTAATCACACGTGTGAAAGTCATAGAGCTTCTGGCAAAAGGCAGTAGCAGTTTCCTGAATAGAATCAACTCTGAGGAAACTGCATCACACACACAACAAACAGAACTGCAGATGTCGAAGGAGATGGTTCTGAAACGATGGTTAGGAAGACATCAACTTACCATGGAAACTAGGCCCCAAATAGGGTACTATGTAATTAGGTAAGGAAGATAGAGGTAGGTAGGGGGGAGTGTATGGTCCTCCCGTTTACAATCTTATATTTTTTTTATCATGAAAAACATCTATCTTTCTGATGTATTTTCATATTCAATTGTTTTGAGTCAAATAATGGATGTCAATGCTTATTGTTTTTGAAATATCGATCAATTTGCAACAAGTACTTAGATAACCCAATAAATCTTTGACTAGCAATGAGCCCTGGGGTGAAAAGCAGCAGGCACAGAGCTGAAGACAGAGTTAGATACTTCTCCAAAAGGAAGTGAATCTTTTCACACAAGATAGAAATTTGGTACTAGATGACCTCAAGATGTGGGGATTGGTCCAGAAGACTGTGTCTTTGCCGCAGGAAGAAAGAAACTCTATTTCAGGAGCTAAAGAATGCTGAATAAGAGATAATGAGAGAGAGTGTTGTTGAAATCTCTGCCATTAAAGAAGTAAACAAATGACCTGCTTTTCCAAGCTGTGCAGTTGTTTTACTTGTATGTTTCCGTGCATTGTCTTATGCTGATTTTCCTTAACCACTGCTTTTTTCACCTCACCAACCCCCAAAGTGAAAGTGCCCGGCCTATGTAGCATGCACAAGGCTGACCTGGTGCCCTAGCTGTTTCTGCTGCTGTAATAACACACCACAACTGAGA
The DNA here is from genome assembly GCA_963919715.1 of Microtus obscurus. NCBI lineage: Eukaryota > Metazoa > Chordata > Mammalia > Rodentia > Cricetidae > Microtus > Microtus obscurus. The sequence continues at coordinate 3,416,574 of CAWTZC010001472.1, forward strand.
GCAATTCAGGAAAGACGGGATTTATTTACCTTACATGTCCTGCTCTGAGTCTAAGGCAGAGGCAAGTGAGCACAAGAACTGAAAGAGAAACCATGGAGAAACCCTGCTTGCTGGCTTATTCTTCATGGCTTGTTCGGCTTGTTATTATGCAACGTAGGACCACTTGCCCAAAGGTGGCACTGCCTACTGTGGGTAAGGTCCTCTCAAATCAATCACTAATTAAGAAAATGTCCCCACAGACTTGTCTATAGGACATTCTAATTAATGAATTTTCTCAAATAGAGCCTTATTTTGCAACAAGATGACAAAAAAAAGCAAAACCAATAAACTAGCACCCCTAAAAAAGTAAGGTCATTTCCAAAACAAAAACAAGCAAAAATGCTTACATTAATTTATTATCCCCGAGTAAATACTCATCTGGCCCAGGGCTAATACCTTTGGTAATAAACCCTGAGCCATTCCTTAGCCTGGTGTGACTTTTTTCCCTATGCTAGAAACAGAAGAGTTCAGGAGGCTCTCAGATTGAACTTCCTGAGCCAACCAAACCACAGAAAACCATGCCGCCAGCAGTGAGTAGCATTCAGCGTAAAGGCCTGCAAATGCGTTCACTTCTGAGCTGTGGTTTTCATCAGACGAGCAGAGGTTGCATTTTAATGTGATCACATGCACATACCAGGGCCTGATTTTCCTAAATTGCTTTCCCTAAATGGAATTCCTTTACCAAAGTGCAGACCCATTTCCCCTCCCACCCCTCCCACCCCAAGGGGCACACTATTCTAGGGCTCTAGTGAAACTCGATTCTGCACGCATTAAGACTGAGCCAAGGCTGTGATAAATCCATTTTAAACCTTTCCATTTACTTATTGCGAAATTATTTGATCCTATATTTTCTGTTTTAAAAGATTAGAATACGTGTAGCACTGGGAGAAATCCCTTAGCCTTTTAGCCTGTGTGTTCTCAAAGAATGACCAATTCATTTCGGTTTGCTGCATGCTTATCGTGATAGCGATGGCTGAGCGAGACATAAAATGGATTGTTTGTGCTGATAGCGCAGAACTTGGAAAAGGCTAATAGTAGTTTGTTCTCATCCTTCTTCTCCAGCTCTTCCAACACTGCTGTCAAAGAATAGCTGTCTTAACTGGGTTTCCCAAATGTACATTTTGAAACCTCTGAGGAAACTTAATTTTGGAATCTTTAAAATGCTGACAGGGAGAGTTTTCTGGCTCACAGCCTTTGGTAGGAGCAACCCAGGTTGTCATGGTGAAATGGGTCAGCTCTGTTTGCCAGGCAGCCCGAGGAACTGCAGGCAGGCTGGTGGTACAGAGCTGGCCACACAGGCCTGAGCAGTTCATGATCTATAGCTGAATCTAGGTCGCTAGGATTCTTTGATGCTGCAGCTGTCCACATGGTACTCCCGTCTCCATCCGTGTCCACAAACGGCTCTTGCACAGTGGGTATCCCTTACAGCTGTAAACATTGCCATCTTCTTGATCCTCTCCTTCTGCCATATATATATATATATATATATATATATATATATATATATATATATATGTTGTTCTTGGCATTTAATCGAGGCTTCTCAACCATCTAAGCTGGAAAACATTAAGAGTGTTTGACACACCCATCCACGCTGTGTGTGTGGGGGGGATGTATGTGCGCGTGCGCACGCTCATGTGCACGTATACATGTACGCAAAATAGACAAATCATACCAGAGCCTGCATGTCTCTTATTTAAATGCATATTCCAGCAGCATGAGCTAAATATTAAAAGCTCATTCCTCTGTTAATGTAAACACCAGCCAGCAGCAAGCTTGGCAGCTCATAAAATTCGGAGTGCCCTCAGGCTCTTCTCCTTCTCCATCTGCAGCGCCTGTAGTGTTCTCCCCGGGCCACTTCCTTCCACCACGTCCAGGCGGTTTACCTCAAACGGTAGGAATGCAGAGGTGCAGGCAGGTGCCCAAAGAGCCCAGCAGAACCCTGGTGTCTTTGTCGTCATCCAGGTACCCACTCCCACTCTCAGTGCCCTCTAATTCCTGTGGCACGAATTTCTGGGCATCCACATGACACTCCCTACATTGTCAGTAAATTACCTTGGATGATCTCTCTGGGTATCCACCCTGTCCCAAATCTGAGGACAGGGCTTGTGTTATAACTTCCTCTTCAGCATCTACCATGGGTCTAGCATGCCCAAGCATTTTAGAAACAAGTTTTGACTTCAGTGTAGTCACTGAAAATAAATGTGCAATCTATGCAAACACCCTAGCCATGAACGAGGAGTATGGTTTCACCTGTGACCTGTCAGGCCCTTGAAGACGGGGAGAGTTTGGTGGTCAAGGGTGGTCATACAAAGAAAAGTCAGGCAAATTCAGAGGCCCAGGAGTGAGTTCTGAATGCCCACATCCTCTGGTCTCCTTTGTTTCTTCCTTTCATCCCTTTTGGACATTCACCGGTTTCTCATTTAGACAGTTTGCTCTATGGAAGATGAAGACTTTAAGAGCCAGACACTTAAAAACTAAAGAAACTTTAGTGCATTATGTAATCTCTTTGAAGTCTAGTTGTCACTTGCAAAGGGAAGATAATAATTCTTATCTCAGGATTCCTGTTGTACCCTCATGGGGTTGTAGCAGAGATAAAAAAAAAATCCATGTGTAAGGCCCTGGCAGTAGATGCCTGCCTTATTTTTAATTATTAGAAGATACAATTTGTCACATTTATCTATCATCTGTCTCATCCTATCTATCTATCTATCTATCTATCTATCTATCTATCTATCTATCTATAGGGGTGGCACACACACCATGATGCATGTGTGGAGGTCAGAGGACCACTTTCAGGAGCTGACTCTCTTTCTCTACCATGTAGGTCAGGAGGTGGAACTTAGGTGGGTAATTTTGGCAACAAATGCTCTTGCCCACTGAGCCGTCTCAACATCTCTGCTTATCTATTTTATGTCAATGCTCTTTTTCCCCATTTCCTACTATGCCAAACTGATGAAGGAAGGTCATTGGCTAATAAAGAAACTGCTTTGACCCATTTTGATAGGCGATCCCTTAGGTGGGTGGAGTAGGCAGAACAAAATGCTGGGAGAAAGAAGCTGAGTCAAGGAGTCGCCATGATTCTCCCACTCCAGACAGACACAGGTTAAGATCTTCCTGGTAAGCCAGCTTGTGATGTTACACAGATTATTAAAAATGGGTTAGATCAATATGTAAGAACTAGCCAATAAGAGGCTGGAACTAATGGGCCAGGCAGTGTTTAAAAGAATACAGTTTCCATGTAATTATTTCAGGGCATAAGCTAGCCGTGCGGGTGGCTGGGTGCCAGAAACGTAGCCCCACCACTTCTATTTTAACACCAAACTAAAAAGAAAAAGCTGTATTTGCATAACTATTCAAAAAAGATTCCCGGAACTGTAGAGATGAATTCTCAGGGTCATCCTTCTAAGGGCTTTTCCTCTTTCCACCCACATTTTAGGCTCTGTATCCCTCTCAGATTATTTTGTTCCTACTTTTAAGCAATGTGAGACTATGGAGCCATCTGAAGTTAGGAGGACAGGCATAGTCAGAAGAGCAGGAAACATTTTGTACATGGCAGAGCTTAATCCAAGGGATTTCCTGTCTGGATGCCTTGTTGTCAAGAGCTGTAAGAGACTCAGTTTAGCTTGGGGTAAGGGTAAGTGCTAATTCATTAGGATGGTGGTGATAAAATGTTTCGGATTTGTGAGCATATTCTCTTACCACAATACAGCAAACATAAATTTCCTTCTGAAGCCAAAACTAGAAGTTGGTTTGTTGGCTTTGGGACAGTCTCGTGTAGCCCTGGACCCTCAGCAGTACTCCTGCCTCAGCTTTTTGAATGTTGGATTATAAGCATGCCATTATGTCTGGAAAATGAAATGTCAACAGGATACTCATACAATGTTCTCAAAAGACCTAAAACCTAGGTATAAATTTAGTACATTCATACATAAAGCTATGGCATTACTAGGGAAAATTTTGAAAATGGGCTATAAATCACACACCTGCCAGACCCTTTCATAAAACAGAAAGTGACAAGTTGATTCTCAAAAGCACATCAAAAACAATGGGGATTAGGGGAGGGTCTTTTGTACTTATAAAGAAAATTTAGAGAACTTGACTTCAGATTTCCTATAGAGTCACAGAAGCAAGGGGGTGGAAGAGAGAGTGTGAAAATATGTTAGATCATGTGGTAGGCAAAGATTTATTAGATTGAGGCAGGAGAAGGCACTAAAGACAGCATTTAAAACAATTAAACCCATTCATTATCTTAAAGCATTATGAAGAAGTACATCCATAAAGTCCTTTTCATCTCAACCAATGAACAATGTAACATATATCAAATAGAAAAAGACTGTTTTGTTTTTAGCTTGTTTATTTTTGGAGGACAGGTCTTGCCTTGTAGCTCAGCCTAGCCTAGAAATGCTGTCTCCCTGTGCTGGGATCATAAGCACGTGACCTGCAGTGATGTCAATGAACTTGTCAGAATATACAGTCATTCAAGTGTTCAACATTTGTTGTCAGGGAAGTGTAAGCTCAGATTAGGTTGTGATATTACTGTGTATGCACTACCCTGGCTGAAATTTCAAACCTGACTGTGTTAAATATACCATATTTCATGCATGGATATAGAGATACGGTCCCTATGTACTGCTTGTGAGGATACAATATGCTTCAAATACTTTGCAAAGCAGTTTGGTGGTTTCTACAAATGTCAAACACCCTTAACACACTACTCAACTGTTTACTTAAGAGAAAACACATGTGCACAAATAAGAAGTTGCATCTGAAGGTGAACAACCTCTTTGTTCATAATAGACCAAATCAAAAAGTCAGCCCAATGCCCAACAAATGGATATATGAATTGCATTTATTTATGTAACATGATAGTCACTTGATACTATACTGATATATATCATCACAGGGATAAACTGTATCCATAGTTTGAGTAAAAGAATACAACCCAGTTTTTTTTTAGAAGAAGAAAATGTAATCTATAATAATTAAAGTCAGTTTAGCAGTTTCTTAAATTAAGGATGGAAGTAACTGACCACAAGTGATGTACTGAAAATTCTGAAGAAATTTAATATTCTATTCTTGCTCAGGGTAGAGCACCAAGGTGTTATGATGCATATATTTACAATATATTAATATTATTACATAAATTATACTTTGAGAGTGCTTTCTTATTGAACATGGTAATATTTCCTAAAATGCTCTATTTCCATTATTTTATAAAAACTGATGAAATCTAGAATCCCAGAGCTTAGAGGAATGGGACAGAAAAACCTTGCCCTTGAGGTCAAACTGAGCTACATAGCTAAGATCCCATCAAAATAGAAATAAATAAAATATCAAAACCCCAAACACAAAATCCTTCATTTTTAGCTCAGAAATTATTCTGTACAGAAGACATCCACTTTGCTGATCTCACTTCCAAATGTTCCAAACTCTGTTCTCCTCCAAACGCTGGTTTCCAACATGGCTAAGAGAGCAAATGGTAAAAAGTGGTCCCAACTCACAAACTAAACTAGGAAAAGACCATGCCAACAAGAAATCTTTTCTAATCATTTTGTTGCATCAAATTGCAAACCTCCACTAGAGGACAAAGCCTAACTCGTCTTTATGGGCCATCCTAGCTTCAGCACTCATACAGAAAGTCTGGTTTATCCATACCCCTCTGTCTCTCCTGACATACTTTAAGCAAATAAGTCCATATCACTTCTGTATGTGTAAATGCTCTGACTCATGGCCTAGGTCCATGTCCCGGCCCTCCACCTGAAATGTGTGCCCTTGCTCTGCATGCACATGATCCAGGTCTTCCAGAGGAGACTGGGACAGGAATAAGTTGCCTGGCTTCCGATCAGAAAAGTCCCACCTTCAACCTCAGCTGACTACTATTTCCCCCTGGTGACCAAGACCCCAGTCTTTGACATCATTTCCCATATATTGTAATTACCAGTCACTGATTTCTGTCCTCTCAATTGCATTCCAAATTCTGTGTGTGATGGTACTGTCCCACACCCATACAGTGATTAATAACTGCTAGGGTTTTCTTGCCTGTGAATTATCTGAACAGATAATTGCTACAACTTTTCAGAGTGCAGCAATGATCATTTCTCTATACTTGATGCTCTGGGCAAGAACCAAAGAGACGCTGGTATAATTCTCTCTCGGGATGTCCTATAACTTTCTCCGTAGGAACCAATGGGCCAAAAGGTGTGTTTTGGCAAGAGCTACTGGGTGTTCCAAATGGAAGAATCATAAGAAAACTTGCATTTTTAGGTCGGTATCTTTTAGATAAAAGGATCCTTAGATAACGGTTTTGTCCAACAGATAAAAAAGCATTCAGTATTACAGAATTTATGAAATATAAATGGCCATATTCTGAAATCCTTGTCTAGAAAAATAGGCAAGGGACTTGAGTCGGAATGTAATTTCCTACAATATCAGACAAAGCAATTCCCTTTTCTACTGTGCAAACACAGTTCACTCTGTAAGCTATTTCTTCAACAGAGATTTCTTTCCTATCCATTCTGTACCCTGACCCCTTCTCCATAGCTGCAGATATAATGGGAACACAACAACAAAGCCTTCCATTCTGGTCAAGTGTCAGCTTGGAATAGTGCACCCTCCTGATTTAACCAAAGAAACAATTTCTATTATTTCTCAATAAAAGCAGAGTAGGGTTTTTCCTTGTCTAGTATGCCATAAGAAGTCACAATATGATCACCTACCTTCTCCATCTTCCAAACCCTCAGAAAATAGCCTTCTCAGAGCACAGAGTTGCTATCAGCCAGATTGGTGAGAATATTTGACCCTAGAAAGTTCCCTTGTATTGACTCACCATCATGGAATGTGGCTGCAGGATCCCAAGCCTTTATAACAACCCTGGAGTGACAGCAGAGGCAGGAAAGGAAACTTGATGAAATCCAGAGCGCTCAGCATGCCTCGTACTTTTTGAGTTTCATGGGATCCAGAGACACAAAATTCAACTAAGTCTTATTAAAAAACAAACCGAAAAGGCACCCTCAACTCTACTTTCTCCAAAAAGCTATGAAAATATTTTGTCTTTTGTTTTCTTTTTTTTTTTTTCATAGCTTATTCACTATTGTCAGTGACCTAAAGTGCATTTGGGGAGTCATGCATGACATACTGGTACATTCTCAGGTCCCGGATATAGAGTCAGGGGAAATTCAAAGGAATGGACTTAGGCCTAGAGGAAGGAGTCTTCTAGAAGTGGAGCAGATGCAGCAGTTTCTCTGCACCCCTACCATGATGTCACCATGCACCCCCTCAAAGACAGCATCCCTCACTTCCTGACAACATTCTTTCGAGTCTAGATATTTGCTTGACTTTCTCCTGGGGTCTCTGCACCCCTGACAAGACTTGCTGAATCACCTGGAGACCATAGCTGCACAAATAACCACTATAGATAGCAATATAAAAATCACCAAGAGTCTGGGATTGTTTTAACAATGAGCAATTGAAACCACAGTAATTGTGTTTCCTCCCTCCTAGAAAAGAAAATACCATGCATTGCATTTTAAAAATCATGAAGAAATGTAGATTTCGTATTTTAACAGCTCAGATCTCAGTTGCCAAGTAACAAACCCCACAAGTTCCTGGTGCTTTTGCTGAGCTTTCAACATTTGTCTCTGGCTTACTTCAGGGCAAGGAGGGACTTGTTGCTAAATATATTGCCTGTTCTTCCTGCAAGAAGTTGGAGACTTTCTCCAGGGAAGACGGTGAGGTGAGTGGAGTGGTGATAGAAAAGTCACTGCTGACTCTCTCTCTCTCTCTCTCTCTCTCTCTCTCTCTCTCTCTCTCTCTGAGCTGTTGAATCTGTGACTAATGAAAGACAAATACTGATTGTTCCTGCTCAGCATGAATATTGATTTGAAGAGCCAGAGGCACTTTTGAAAAGACAGGATTATCCTGCTGAATTCAGGGAAGGGCATGCTGGAGAACAAGACCAAGATTCTATCTTCAGAGTAGCTTTCTAACACTCCTAATCTTGAGAAATTCTAGCACAAGGAACTAGATGCTGTGCTCCTGCTCTTTTTGTTGCACGATGTCGGTGAAATCAGCCTCTCTTTCCTTTAACCTCTTACAGCTCTGACTTTCTTTGTAAACGCTGGTCCTTACCGATGTGTGCTGGCAGTTCTTGAGCTGAATTACCAGGATCCAGGAGACATATGCAGAATCCACTTTTTGTATACCCTACACTGGCCTAGAATAAATATTCCATGCATTGATTATAAATAAATGTTATCTGAATAGATAATATATGTAAGTCTAAGACACAGGAATAGAAACAATGCCTGCCTCAGGTTTCCTGCTTTCTTCCCTAAATCCCAAACATACATGCACACACACATACACACACACACACACACTCATGCACACACACCCCTTTGTGGACATTACAAGGAAAGCCAGTACATCTCCACTACCTTCTAATTTCCCTGAACTTACCCTGATTCCTCATAGTAGATATATTTAAAAATGGGCTTATGCTCAAATTCATGATGGTTTTCTTGGGTTAGGCCATTCCACAAGGGCTCTCTGGTGTTTTCTGCGTATCTCTCCTCTTTCAGCTTCCACTGGTTCTAACCTGTGGCCTATATCATGGCTGTTGGCACTCTTCTCCATGTACCTAGGTCTTTCTCCTTTAGCAAACACCTGAAATAAAATCCCTCACTACCATCTGTATCCTGGTGGCTACCAATTTCAATATTCATATTTACTATCTGTAGTGGTTGGAATGAGAATGGCTCTCACAGGCCATTATCTATTTGAAAGCTTAGTCACCTCCAAGTGAAGCTATGAAGAACTAGCTTTGTTGGATGAGGTATGTCACTGGGAGTGGGGTTTGAGGTTTCAAAAGTCCATGCCAGTCTCTCTCTCTCTCTCTCTCTCTCTCTCTCTCTCTCTCTCTCTCTCTCTCCTCATCATCGGCAGATCAGGATGTAAAGCTCTCAGCTGCTGCTCTAGCACCATGCCTGTCTGCCTCCTACAATGATGATTATGAACTCTAAAACTGTAAGCAAACTCCCAATTAGATGCTTTATTTTATGAGTTGCCTGAACTTTGTGTCTCTTCACAGTAATAGAACAGACACTAAGATATCTCTCCTCTAGTGTTAAACTCCACAGTTGTCTACTAAGCATCTTAATGTGATATTTCACAACCATCTCAAATTCTACATGACTCAAACCAGAATTATCACCTTCCCTTGTACTGGCTGGTTTTGTGTGACAACTTGACATAAGCTAGAGTCATGAGAGAGGAAGGAGCCTCGGTTGAGGAAATGCCTCCTTGAGATCCAACTGTAACATATTTTCTCATGTAGTGATCATTGAGAGAGGGCCCAGTCCAATGTGGGTGGTGCCACCCCGGTACTGATGATCCTGGGTTCTATAAAGAAGTAGACTGAGCAAGCAATGGGAAGCAAACCAGTGAGCAGCTCCCCTCCATGGTCTTTGCATCAGCTCCTGCTTCCAGGACTCTGCCACTTTGAGTTACTGTCCTGAATTCCTTCAGTGATGAACAACAATGAAGTGTAAGCCTAATTAACCCTTTGTTTCATTGCAGCAAATGAACCTTAATTAAGACATTGTTCCTGGCCTTTAAAGCTGAGTTTACTGTCAAGCCAGTGTCCGAATCCTCCCCTAGGCCTTACTAACCACCAATCAATGGGTGCTAGCTTTGCCTTTTCCATATTTCTTTGTCTCTGTATTCACAAGGTTAGTTCAGGCACTCGTACCTCAGCACATTGCTGGCATCCTATTCCAATGTATATATCCACAGATAAACGATTTTATACCTCCAAAACACAAAACACCAAGTCAACAATCATTCTAATTCAAGTCTAACCAGATCCCTGCAAGCTTTCTGCACAATACCGTATTTATTGTATTCCATCTAAGTGTTTTTCGAACATTAAATGGGCACTGTACCTCCTCAATGTTGAGCCCTTAGCTCATGCCTTTGCCTCTGCCCATCATGTTGCCTCTCTGCTCATACCCTAAACTAAAATAAGGATATCATCAGAGTTCCAAAGATAGTTATACCACCAAATGCCCACTCCAACAAGAGTGACAGCTTGATGGGGAATCTCAACCAATCACCTTGTTTGTGGGGTGTGTTCCCCGGGGGCCCCAAATAGCCTATACAACCATTGATGTGCGCTTGTTTTCCCTCTTTGTTTTCCTGTGCTTCGCTGGAACTCTGGCTTTGTAAGTTCCCCTTTTTCTTACCCTTATTAAAGCTTAATTATATTAAAGCTAGCCTGGTTAATTTTATCAATTTCTCGCCAACAGTAGCTACTGGTAGAAATAGGCAAAAGCACTTTTGTAGTCAGAGTCTACTTGTTCATTTCCCAGTCACCTAGACCTGAAATAACCACACAGAAACTTTATTATTAAAACTCTGCTTGACCTATTTGCTCTCACTTCTTATTGGATAGCTCTTATATCTTAAATTAACCCATTCCTATTAATCTGTGTGTCACCATGTGGTTGTGGCCTACCGGTAAGGTTCCATTCAGTGTCCAGCATCTATCTCCTGTGGCGACTACATGGCTTCTCTCTGACTCCAACTACTCTCTCCTCTTCTATCTGCTTGGAATTCCCACCTTGCCCTATTCTGCACTGCAATAGGCCCAAAAACAGATTCTTTATTAAACAGTGGTATTCACAGCATACAGAGGCGAATCCCACAACACACTTTGCCCTAAGTGCTGCCGTTTTGATTTCAGACCCCATTTTACCTGTAAGATGAAACAAAGTTCAGGTTCCCAAGCCTTAGGGGATCTGGGAACCTTCCAGTAGCAGACCCATCTGTTCCTTAAACCAAAGAAATAGTACCTATGCATCTTTAGTTCTCTAGAAACATTATGGCTGTTCCTAACAACAAAAAGAAGAAATGAATCTTAATGGATTGACTGAAAACTTGTATTGTACATTGCCTGACAATGATGGACACTTAAGGGAAGCCCTGAATCTTTGAATTCTGATTGGTGAATTGTAATAGTAGCTTGGTGCAAATGTTTGTGATTTTTGTACTTTTATTTCTTTCTTTATTTTTGTTTTTTATTTTGATATTTTGAGACAGGGTTTCTCTGTAGGTTTGGAGCCTCTCTTGGAACTAGCTCTTGCAGACCAGGCTAACCTCAAACTCACAGAGAGATCCATCTGCCTCTGCCTTCCAAGTGCTGGGATTAAAGGCATATGCCATCACCAGCCACCATGATTTTTGTTCTTAAATACTTCCTTCAACTGACATTCAGTGGCATTCAGCTCCTGAGTCTGTTCTGTAGCCCTGATTGATTGGCACCCCCACAACCTCTTTTCTGCTACCCTGTAATAAACCTTGCTTTTTGGGAACGTCTTGTATCTGCTTGAGTTGATTTGGAGACTTGGACCAAAACACTGCTACTTCCAGGCAGCTCAACTTCTTAGATAACTGTTTCTCTGGGCTCAGATGGTCTGAGAGAGTCTTTCAACAGTCTGTAGAGATTATATAAGTTTAGGGAAGGAGGAGTCTAGTGAATCTTGTCGGTTTTAAGAACTTCCTAAAGCTATTAAACTGTTTATTCCCTGAGATTTCCCTTTAGAAAAAGGGTCTTAAGGAACTTCTCTCCAAGATGGACCATTTTCTCAGGGAGGAAATGACACCCACCATCTTCACTGCCTGCCTCTCTCTATTCTGTGGCCATGAAGTGAGTAGCTTTCTCTACCATGCCCTTTTACTATGTGCCCTGGCTAATTTTACATCAATTTGACATGGGCTAGAGTCATTTGAGGGGAGAAAACTATAATTCAGAAAATGCCACCATAAGATTGGGCTGTAGACAAGCCTGTAACAGAGCATTTTCTTAATTAATGATTGATAGAGGAGGGTCTAGCCATTGTGTGTAGAGTCATCCCTGAACAGTTGGTCCTGGGTTCTATAGGAAGGTGGACTGAGCAACCCATGAAGAGCAAGCCAATAAGCAGTACCCATCCATGGCCACTACATCAGTTCCTGCCTTGCTTGAATTCTTGCCCTGGCTGTCTTCAATGATGAACAGTGATATAGAAGTGTTAGTCAAACCAACCCTTTCCTCCCCACTTGCTTTCGGCCATGGTGTTTTCTTAAAGCAGTAGAAGCCCTGACTAAGACACTGTGACAAACCATGCTTGTTTAAGAAATGAGTCCTGATGCCAGAGATTATGTTCCAGGCATAGGTTACACCTGTGCAGGAAACCTTCACGAGGGAAGGCAATGCCTCACTGAGCTTGACATGATCTCACTTGAAGCCATGTCAAACAGCTGGCTGCTCCCAACCTTAAGGAGACATCTTTAATCAGGGCCAAAGAAAGAAGGACGCACCCTTCGTGACTCAGCAAAAAGCTTGTGGTTGTCAGGCAGGAAGATACACCTCTGCTTGATTCTGATTACACTTCCCCAAAACTGAAAGTAGTGCTAGTTTGGGTGTTAATTACAACCACCATGTTTGTATGCTACGCACAAGCCAACACGCCCCTCTGATTATTGGTATTCTCAGTTTTTGAGTGAGCCAGGAGAGAGCCCCCGATGAGGATGGCAGGTGTTGCACTATCAAGCCAAATAAACAGCTCTTCCCTGAGTGGATGGTCTTTCCTTGCCTACCTGTGATCTCCGTCATGGAAAAGGCTGGGAGCAGCATGGTGAGGAGACAGTAGTGATGGCTGCCAGGGTGGATGCATGAAGAATACAGGTGAAGAATTCAGGGACTGACCTGGAACAGAAACAGAGTAGAGCAGGAGCAGCCAGGAGCAGGAAGGGGTAGAGAGGGAGAAGTTAAGAGAACCCCATGACAATGGAAGGCTGAAATCTTGTTCAGTAAAATATGAGATAAGAGACTATGGGCCCTGGTACAAGGAGGATCCCAGTGAGCAGCTGCCAAGCCCTGAGGCCAAGAATCCCAGTAGCCAGGGGCTGAGGACTATAACACCAGCTGCTGACAGAAGCTAAAAAGTTACTGACACTCAGGTTTGACAGCCTTAACAAATATTTTTGCTTTAGTTTGTTACTTTTGAAACTTCAGATTCATACATGGCCAGTTTTATATTTTAAAAAAATTTGTTTGGAAAATTTAGCAATAGCACTGAAAGTTCCTCAGCTTAAATGTATGTGTGTGCGCGCTCACGCGTGTAGGTATATGGCCAGAGGTCAGCCTTGAGAGTCATTCCTCAAGCTCTATCTAGCTTGTACTTTTAGAGATGTGGCCTTTCACTATTCTGATTCTTGCTGATTAAACTACGGTAACTGTATCGCTAAAATCCCCTGGAACCTGCTTTTTCTCTGCCTTCACCAGTGCTGGAAATCCAAATGTGTGCCCCCACAGGAATGTTGGGGATCACTCTCAGGTTCACACACTTGCAACACTTCATGGGTCATCCTGTCTCCCTATCCTGCAGAATGCAGAATCTTCCCCCAGCTTCCTCTGGGGTGTATATACTAACAAAGACATTAACCACCATCACATGAAGTTCCAAGTGTCTCCATCAGACTCTCCTGGACTCTCCCCTAAGCCCAACCTTCATCTATAGGACTGTAGAGAAATTCTTTTCAGAGTTTTGGGGGACCTCTGGATACAGCTCATGGGTTGAAGAGCTCACTTGGTCTGTGTCTGGCTTCTCTCTATGAAAAGGTCACCCACGCCAGCATCACAGAAGGGGCCTCCTTGCAGCAAACCGAAAGCTCTTTCATGTATGCCAATTACACTGGAAAGTGTGGAGCCTGTGAATTAAAAAAAAAAAACTTACTGTCAACACTCTGCTAGGAGTAGATATTAATTGATCTAAATCACCACGGAATGCCGACAGAAACGCGGCGGTTGCCAACGGCTTTCTGACTGAGAAAAGTAAGTACGACAGAATAAATGGATCCGACTTTCCATTTCTGTATTAAGGCTGCTACGAACACACTTAACGCAGGAGCACGGGGACCCTCGCTTTCATTATAACCAGCTAGCTTGCACTCCTTTGTCTAGCCCTCCACGAGTGACTTTTAAGCCCTTTCAAATCGAAGAATTCAGCATTCAAAATGAATTTCTAGGTTCATGATAATGCTTTCCTTGACTTTACCTATTCCATCAAAACACAAAGAAAATGTAGAACTCACAAGTGTTGTTAAGGAAGAGGAATAGAAGTGTGAGATGCAGTAAGTATTTCAGAGGCATGTATTAATTCCAAAGTTATTGAAATTACTTTTCCACCAACCAGTTTGGGGTCATAGAGAAAACATCTGGGCTATGTACCAATACCTTTGCTTTCCTTTGGTACAAGGAAATATCTTGTTTTGATATCATCTTGAAATTAGCTTTTTTGTGTGACTTCTTTTAGTCAGTATGATTGTCATTTTCAGACAAACGTTTAATTGTTGACAAGATACCCTCCCAGCATCTTTCTCACCTGCCTTGGCTGCCATGGAAACCCATGTTGATGTGGAGATACAACATGGAACCATTCTAGGAAGGGACACTATCTTTAAGAATCATAGTTACTCATCAGACTATGAGTGAACAAGAGAGGAGCTGGGTTTGCTACTTAAGGAAGAGGAACCGAGTTTGCATCCCCAGCAGTCATGTAGAAGCCAGACTCGGTTAAGCATGCTCTGTACTCCAAGTGATAAGATGATCCCTAAGACTTCTGGGAAAGTCTGAGCAGACACTTCTTCCCATACTTGTCAATACTCAGTCCTAAGCTCACTTTGTTCCTAGAGCAGGCTCAGCAGGCTTATCCATGAAGGAACCCTGGGAGAATGAAAGATGGTGACTACTATAAACCCCTCATGCAGTGCAAGCATTGCATCCCCAGACAGTGCTGAAGCTTTATTTCCACATGACCCCCTTCCTTGGAGCAGATGATACAAGGCCCCGGAGTTCCAATCCTCAATATTAATTATGCCACACCCTAGAGCAGTATTTGCGTGGGTGACTTTCAAACTTAATGGTAGGGCAGTGTAACTCGAAAATTCTGCAATCTCCTGAAACTGAGCAGACCTGGACTGTGTTACTATGGTCTGCAGACTGCTTCTCTAACCGGCAGAAGGTCAACCCACTCAATAGTCGTGGTCACCCTTGGGTCTTTCAGGCCTATGTTCTCTGGTAGAACACATTCATTTTCTTGGAGAAGCCCCATCTCCATCCATATGGTTTGGATGGAGGATTGCCTCACCAGCTGGCTCCAAGGGGAAGCCCATGACTCAAGCTGGGCCAATCGGTTTCTTAAAAGCATATGCTTTCCATCTGGGCCTTCACAAGTTAACAGAATTTAAGCCACCAGCTGCAGATGGCCATCTTTGCCACTATGTGAGCAAGTCTGTCTAAAAATAGAAGCCAGGGGGAAATTGTAAAGCAGAAACGTGGAGAAGGGCAAAAATCATAAGAACCATTGCTAGAAACCTTCATTTCAGCCAAAGTCAGCCTGGCATTTTTAGCTGCGTGAACAATGATTTTCAGTTTTTGTGTAAAACCATCAGAAATGTGTTTCTCAACAAACAACAAATGCTGCCCAAGATGTGGGGAAAGCAGAACCGATCGCCTCACGGAGGGAATGTGAATGCATCCACAGCCACTGTGGAAATCAGCGTGGAGCAGTCTTAAGAAACTATAAACAGAGGTACCAAATGACCTGGCTATACCAGTCCTGGACACCCAAGAAGCAATGCAAGCACACCACAGAGATCCATGCACACCACAGAGATCTGGGCACACCACAGAGACCTGTGCACACCACAGAGATCCATACACATCACAGAGAACCATGCACACTGCAAAGATCCATAGACACCACAGAGATCCATATACACCCCAGAGATCCATGCACACCACAGAGATCCATGCATACCCGCACTTGCTGCACTTTTCACTGTGGTCAAGATCTAAAACTAAACTTGATGTCCATCACCAAAGGAATGGCTAGGGAAATATGGTGTGTGTGAGCAATGGATTTTGTACAGATGTGAAGAAAAATGAAATGACAGCATTTACAGAAAAATGGGTAGGACTTGGGACATTATATTAAATACAATAAGTCGGAATTCCAAAAATCGATACTGTGTGTTTTCTTTCATATAAGGATCTATATTTAAATAATATATATGTATGTATTTTGAACATACACATATATGTGTAAAATACATGTAATATAGACATATATATATACAGAGAGTAGGGTGTGAAAGCAGAAAGGGGATTAGTGAGAAAAGAAAGAAGTCTAGTGAGAAAAGAAAGGGAGGGGAAACAAGGAAGACTAATGACATACATTTATGAGAACAGAAGAGAACTATCTAGTGGAAGGAAGAAAAGCAGAAATGTTCAAAGTAGAACAAAGTATAATAATACATATCTTTGAAATTTCACAATGGACCCATTTCTTTGTGTGCTAAGCAAAACCAAAAATAAATAGTTTTCCCTTTTTAGAGATGAAGCCAGCTAATTCAATGCAACACACATACCCCAACTATACATATACACATGCACACACATGCACACTTACCAAAAACAGACTTTTGCTTGCTGACTCCAGATAGTATGCTACTCATCCTATGTCCATTGATTCAATTAATCTCTATTATTCTTGCGGTCAAATCCTCTAACCCAGCGTTTCTTTGTCTGTGGGTCATGACCCCTTGAACCTTTCGCAGGGTCACATGTCAGATATCCATCATGTCAAATATTTACACTACAATTCATAACAGTAGCAAAATTACAGGTATAAAGTAGCGATGAAAATAATTTTATGGTTGGGGTGACCACAACATGAGGAACTATATTAAAGGGTCACAGCATTGGAAAGATTGAGAACCACTTTGCCTAACACAATCCAACCCCATAGGCAGGCTTGCCGTGCCCTTCATTTTAGTTTATTTCTTCTGCATCTGTTTTTCCTCAGTTACAGTGCAGAGACACATGAATGATAGCAAGGATTATTTTCTTTAATTGGCTCTGAGCCACTTGAAGAGTCACAAATCCACCACGTAACTTTCCCTCAACATTTCTCCCATCTTTAAGATAGCAAAGGTAGGCCCTCAGTCACTACAGTAACATTCAATACTTAGTAGGCACTCAATAAATATCTGTGAAATGCGAAAGTCACACTGGAGTCTTTTATTTTTGACAATATTTCATATGTGTGTACAGTGTATTTTGATGATATTCACACCTCATTACCTGGTTCTGCTCCTACCCCCATCGGTCTACTTCCTTTTTCCTAGTCATCTTCCTAGGAAAGCTTTTTTATCCAGTGGTGTGTTGTGTGTGTGTGTGAGGGGGTGTTTTATAATGGTGTTTACATGAATAAGATGGAGATACCTCCCTCCTCTAGTAACTGTTAGCCTATGACTCCTCAGGGAGAAGTGGAGCCACATGAGCCCATCCCTCTTGAGCGAGCCCCTCCAGTTATGCAGGAAATCAGCCCTGTTGTTGAGCTTCCAAGAGCTCAGAAAAATCTACCTGGATTTTAGCCGTCAACCTCCTCCATCTGGCTGGCTTCCCATGTGCTGTACAGAGCACTCGGGGAGAGCTGTTTTCAGCAGTCTTACTTTGAACCTTGTGGTAGGACCACCTGGCCAGACAAGATGCTCTCTCTGGTACAACAGTGGAAAGTCTGTTGTCAGGGTAACCAGTCACCTTCTGATTGGGCTTGAAGCCTGCTCCACAAGAGGAGTTGGTATCTGGTACTGTAAACCCAGTCCAAGCTCATGACTAGGGCAAGGGGGTCATAGATCCAAGTAGAAAAACTACTGCTTATATTTTTGCTAAATATGACACTCCCATTAAACTGCTTTCTAATTAAATGTGGTCATGACTGTAAAAATAGTTCCGCTACTAATTTTGGACAGGGAAGCTTCTTTTTTTGCAGTGGTCAACAGTGACTACAGAGACCCCCAATTGGTCAAAATACTGAGAATAAAATGAATAGTGAGTGTTTAGCTAGAAATAGGGCATCTGCAGCACCCACTTCTATCTCAGGGAACACGAGGGAAGGTGGGACCCTAAGATGTAGAACACAGGCAATGGGGAAGAGAGCATGACTGCACACT
Source organism: Microtus obscurus (assembly GCA_963919715.1). Lineage (NCBI taxonomy): Eukaryota > Metazoa > Chordata > Mammalia > Rodentia > Cricetidae > Microtus > Microtus obscurus. The sequence continues at coordinate 3,434,673 of CAWTZC010001472.1, forward strand.
GTTGAAGTCACCACAGCTGTGATTACTTAGGCAGGTTTTGCACAAGATGGGGCCAGTAGGCTCTCTGTCATGGATGGAAGCAGGGTTCATGGTTTCTGCTCCTCCCTCAGGATTTATACATAGATATTAGTTAACATGGGGAAGAAGAGAAATTTTTAAGTGATGTAGCCATTGGTGAGGTGCACATGATCATGTAAATAGCTGGAACAAAACATATGGGTCACACACACACACACAAAGGTACACACACATGCAACATGAAACATAAAAGTAGTTTTAAGGAAAGAGGAGGGGGTTAACAAGAATGGAAGGATGACAAGAAAGGATAATATGTGTGTGTAGAGAGAGACTAATCTAAATCCATTATTTACATGTATAAAATGATATAATAAAACCCAACATATGCTAATTAAAAAACACTTATAAAAGAAGTTACAAAACAATAGAGCCTATCTCAGGCATGACAGAGCATGCCTGTAGTCTCAGCTCCTGGGGGTGATGGCAGGAACAACTGGAGTTCTGGTTACTTGCTCATTGTAGGCCTGGGAAGAAAACCCATAAGAGATCAGAAAGGGGGCAAGCCTGCAAAGTGAATTCAAGCCATGGGAGGTTGGTGCCTTTCCTTGCTTTGCAATAAGCTCTTGCTATGTAGCACAGGTTGACCTCAAATTCACAATCCTGCTTCTACCTGCCAAGTGCTGAGAGACTCTTGGGCTTTCTTTTGAATTTTTTTTCTGTGTAATAACTCTTTCGTACACTGTAAAGATTTGTTACTAATAAAAGCTGACTGGCTGACAGCCAGGCAGGAAGCATAGGCAGGACAACCAAACTAAGGATGCTGGGATGAAGAAGGGTGGAATCAGAGGAGACATCAGCAGATATACTGGAGAGACATACTGGAGGACAGATAAAGCCACAAGTCTCATGGGAGCACATAGATTAATAATTGATCTATTCATTTAAGTTATAAGAGTTAGTCAGTAACAAGTCTGAGCTATCAGCAAAGCATTTACAATTAATATTAAGTTCCTGAGTAATTATTTGGAAGTGTCCATGGCACAGGAAAACTCTGCTGACAGTTTTGTAAATACAACTCTAATCAGACTCTAGTGAAACTACAGCCCATGTTAAAAAAAAAAAACTCAAATTAGTTATCATATGAAAGAAAACAAGTTATCACAATAAAAGGATAGGTTACCTGTATGCCCCTTTCTTATTTTGTTTTTATTTTAATTAATTAATTAGTTTTTATTCACTTTGAGATAGGGTCTCATGTATCCCAGGTTGGTATTAAACTCACTACGTAGCTAAGGATGACCTCTGTGTTTCTGGTTCTCCTGTGTCTGTGCCCTGGTGGGTACTCGGGCATAAACCATCTTGTCCACTCTATCCAACTGGGATACAGTGTGGCTCCCTGCTGCTAGGCAAGCACTCTCCATCTGAGCTGTCACTCAGGTCCTGTTTCCTCCTTTTTGCTTTTGCAATAATTAATGTTACTTAATGTCCTTCCAAAGCACTTAGCACAAAGCTGTGTTTATTTAATGTGCTACAGATGGGTCAGTTGTGTTGTGACATACTCTCAAGAGGGGAATTCCCTGGTGACAAAATGAAGCAAACATATACATACCATATATGCATCGATGCACACACATATAAATACACATATACCATACATATATATACACACACACAGTTACAGACCTACTAACATACATATATACCACAAACACACTATACATTCCACATATACATACACACCACACACACACATAGGCACACACATATAGTGTGGGACGTCCTCTGTTTATGTGTTGCATTTATTGATTAATGAATAAATCTGTTTTGGCCAGTGACTTAGCAGAATAGAGCAAGGCAGGAAAACTAAACTGAATGCTGGGAGAAATAAGGTGGAGTCAATGAGAAGCCATGTAGCTGCCTGCAAGAGACAGATGTTTCTGCTGGAGTGCACCAGAACCTTGCCAATAAGCCACAGTCACATTGCGATACACAGATTAATGGAGATGGGTTAGTTTAGGATATAAGAGCTAGCTAGATGTATGCTTAAGCTATTGGCCAAACAGTATTGCAAATAATATTTTCTGTGTGTTTATTGCAGGTCCAGGTGGGAAAGAAACCTCTGCCAACACACATACACAAATATATACACACATCCATAAAACTTTACAAGGCTCACACCTACATAAACATATACACAATACATATATACCACACGTACACACATAAATACATACCACACACATATAAGAATACACACATACAACACATAAAGATATACGTAATACATGTACACTGAACACACAGACACATACACACACATGCAATACAAAAACATACACACACATATACACCACAAACTGCAAACACACACACACACATACATACACACCACATATAGGAACATACATACCCATATATACACACATACCACACAAACACATACACACATCTATATATGCATATGCACAAAGATATATCACACATATGCACACATAGAAACATACACTCAGAGGCATATACAAACACACACTTAAACAAACACAGAGATACAAACACACAAGCTATAATAAAAGAAATAAACGCATTTAATTAAATTGACTATTTTATTGTGTTAGACATACAGCATTTAAATTACACAAACACTGACAGAAAACAAAGAAGTCTAAACACCAGATACATATTTATGCAAATGATACTTCAAAAGAGAATTTGAAGAAGCGTGCATCTATGTGGCAATTCCCCCATCGCAGGGGAAGGAACCAGCGGTGGTGCTGGACAATGAACCTGCCTTAGGAAACCCCTGTGATGTGTAGAGGAAGTGAGGACACAGAATGTACAGTCCCGGGGTCTCCTAAGAACCACAGAACCCTCTAAATTTCCACTGCTAAGGGAGGAAGGTGAAAAGGAAAACGCATCTGAAGAGTTGCTGGAAGGTCATGGGGTCAGGAGCAGAGCCAACCCCGCCCCCACCGTGCCCACCACCCTGCTTTGCACTGCTCGGGTCTGGCATCAGCAGCCTGGAGGCCACCATCCCAGAGAGTCAGCTCTCTGGAAAGGATACAAACTCCGTAAGAGAAGGCAGTGCTTCTCCACGGGACTTCCCTGGCCGGGGTTTCAGATCTTGCTCTGTAGAAACCTCAGAGCGTGTGACAGGGCTTCGGGGAAATGAGACAACTCAGATGCAAATTTCAAAGGAAACTCAGCCTGAGAAAGCCCTCTGGACAGCCTAGCTTGGAATAGAAACGGGTGAAAGGAAGGGCCAGAGAGCCAGGGAGCGTGCTACCGAGTCATCTGTACTAAGGAAAGCTATTATCGACCACCTACCGTGTGCTTCCACCCTGAGCACCTTCTCACCTGTCCTTACAACACATATGATGAAATAGACAAGATTTCCCCATTCTCCTCTGTAAAAAACGAGGATGTGCTCTCAGAAAAAACTCAAAAGGCAGCACACTCCCTCCCAGGGTCAGTCACACTCAGACCCATCTGACACCAGTCACCGGCTCCCTCTACCCCATGCCACTAATCCATGGGATTCCTTCCTGGTCCATATAAGCTTCAGTCTGTTTATCACCTACAAGTTAGGGAAAATTATAGCCAAAATTAGCTGATCCCTGCCCTAACCTGTCTGTCACTGAACAGCTCTGTAGAAATAGACAAATCATGTAAGTTCTTTGGTCTCAGTTTTCTCAGCCGTACGATGGGTCTACAGTGAGGGCCTTTCCAGCCCCTTGGCTTCTGTAACGCCCAAGCAGTCATCCCATGTCAAACTAAAGAAGGAAATTTTAAAAATTGTCATTAAAATTTTTAAACAAAATATGCATTGGGATTATCATATTTTCATTCTCTAGCGGTAACATGGGCTTCAGGAGTCTCGGTTTCACAAACTAAAATACTTTTAACCTTGCTTTTTGAGATAACCGTGGTGATGGAGATAATGTATTCCAAGTTAGTTCTCTGTCAGCAGGGGGAAAAAAAATCCAGTCAACATTCTTCCTCCTTACCCCAGAGTAAACCGTCACTCACCGTGGGAAAATGATGACTTGCAGGAAGTGGGGCTGATGAATCATTACCCTGTTGTTCTTGGATGCTGAAGGGAAGGAGCAAGAATGAGAGAAAAGACTGAAAAGCTGGGGTGTGAAGGGCGATTTGCCAACAGCTTGATTCTGGGCATTGAAGGCTGAGGAAAAGCAAGTAAGCGTTGGGGATGTCGAGTCACAGAGAACGAAGAAGAAGTCACAGTTGTCTCCTGAGTGGCGGAATCCAGGGCAGAGCCACACAGCTCAACTTCCGGAGTCACTCTTACAGAGTCTGAGTTCTCAGAACTCCAAAGAGTCATCGATCAGCAAACACCAAGTCATGCTGCCTCTGGGCTTGTCCTGGCAGGCGACATGCTAATCCCTACCTGTGTAAGAGACAGCCTCCTTAAAGGAAAGATCAGCACACATCAAAGGAAGGGCTTCAGTGGATTAACGCCACCCTCTCCTTCTATTATGAAAGGACATGTGGACACCGTGTTCACACTTTCTCTTGTGGTTTTAGCAAATAATTCTCTACTAGCTTTCTCCTCCGTGGCTAAAAAAAAAACCTGCCACAAATACTGCTTACATCATAGTTTACTAGTTGCCCTTTGATACCCTTAGAAATGTCTGAACAAGAAGCAGTTCTGCAGTCAGAGACATAGGAATGCAGACATCTTAGGACAGATTACATGCTGGCAAGGCAAAATCTTGCGAACCTGTAGTGTGAGAGAGGAACTGTGGTCTTTAAATGCTTCAGTATTCTCTCTTCCTTCTGTGCCTTGAAGATAGTGAAGGAAACTATTTCTCTCAGGTGTTTAAAATTCTCGTGAGCTAGGAATGGGCTATTAGAACAGTGTTTGTTATAGCACCTGGACTGAACAGAACTCTCAGCTGAGGCCACCAATTCCAGAGTCATTTGCCTTGAGTCCATCTTCTTACCGGGTTAAAATGAAAAGTGTTCACAGACCCAATGACAAGCTATGCAACTGTGCTATACACAAAATAGATTGTGGATAATACGAAGCATCTAGAGAATTATTTGCAAAAGATGACATTTAAGATATATTGATTTCTATTAATTAGTCCTCTTCCCATATCTCACTAAGCCATGGGTTGTCTACCTACCGCTGAGCACTAAGTTTTTCTGCTATGCCAGAATTCATGAGTTAAAGGAGTTCAGGAAAAGTTCCATATGCATAACTGGATATCAACATGTAGAAGAATGAAAACAGATCCATATCTATCACCATGCACAAAACTTAAGTTCAAATGGATCAAAGACCTCAACATAAAGTCAGCCACACTGAACCTCATAGAAGAGAAAGTAGGAAGTACACTTTAATGCATTGGCACAAGAGACCACTTCCTAAATAGAACCCCAGCAGCACAGACACTGAGAGAAACAATTAATAAATGGGACCTCCTGAAACTGAGAAACTTCTTTAAAGCAAAGGACATGGTCAACAAGACAAAACGGCAGCCTAGAGAATGGAAAAAGATCTTCACCAATCCCACATCAGACAGATGTCTAATAACCAAACATACAAAGAACTCAAGAAATTGATCATCAAAAGAACAAGTAATCTAATAAAAAAAGTGGAATACAGACCTAAACAGAGAACTCCCAACAGAGGAATCTAAAATAGCTGAAAGACACTTGAAGAAATGCTCAACATCCTTAGTTATCAGAGAAATGCAAATCAAAACAACTCTGAGATTCCATCTTACACCTGCAAGAATGGCCAAGACCAAAAATACTGATGATAACTTATACTGGAAAGGATGTGGGGTAAAGGGAACACTTTTGCATTGCTGGTGGTAATGAAAGCTGGTACAAACCTTTTGGATATCAGTATGGTGATTTCTCAGAAAATTAGGAAACAACCTTCCTCAAGATCCAGCAATACCACTTTTGGGTATATACACAAAGGATGCTCAATGGTGCCACAAGGACATGTGCTCAACTATGTTTGCCATAGCTAGAACATGGAAACAACCTAAAGGTCCCTAGACTGAAGAATGGATAAGGAAAATATGGTACATTTACACAATGGAGTACTATACAGCAGAAAAAAATAATGACATCTTGAAATTTGCAGGCAAATTGATGGATCTAGAAAACATCATATTGAGTGAGGTAACCCAAACCCAGACCCAGAAAGACAAATATATGTACTTTCTCATAAGTGATTATTAGACACAAAACAAAAAAAGCCTACAATTCACATTCCCAGAGAACCTAGACAAAAATGAGGACCCTAAGAGAGACATACATGGAACTAATCTACACGGGAAGTAGAAAAAGGCAAGATTTCCTGAGTAAATTGGGAGCATTGAGACCATGGGAGAGGATTGAAGGGGAGGAGAGAGGAAGAGAAAGGAGCAGAGAAAAATGTAGAGCTCAATAAAATCAATTTAAAAAAAAAAGTTCCATGTCCAGTAAAATCTTGCTAAATCACTAAATAGTCAAGGTTGTTCTTAAGCCTGTATGAAAAACCACAAGGTGAGTAAACTCAGACTGTCCTCTGGCTCCTCAGAACGATATTTTTCCCCGATGCTCTTCCCTCTTTTTCCATGATATTAATTCTTTGAAAATTTCATCCTTATGTACAATGTATTTTGATCCTATCGATCCCCGTTTCATTTTTCCAACTCCCCCAGACCCTTCTACAATACATTTTCCTCTCTAACAGGTCCCCCTCTCAACTTCATGTCCTCTTCACGCACACACACATACATGCACACACACCACACACCACATACACACACACACACACACCACACACCACATACACACACATATACTCACTCACTGGATCCAATTACTGTGCTCATGTGTGCACGGATATGGAACCATTCACCAGGGCACAGGCATACACCTTCCCCAACCTCCCTAAATCTTGGCCCCACTCTTATTCTAACAGACATCAACTGCTAATAAATTTTCAGTACGGGGTAGGACCTCTTGATCCCCTCCCACATTCACGCTGGAATGCTGACTGGCTTAATCTCATGCAGATGTGAAGGTATCCAAAGGTATTATGAATTCATGGGTGCAATAGCCATGTCATGTGTAAAAGGCAGCATTTCAGAGCACTGTGGCCCGCCCCATAGGTGTCATATTCTTTGTGACATCTCCTAAGTGCAGGGTAGGAATGCTGACATAGATGTCCCATTTAGGGCTGAGCACTCATAGCCACTTATTCACAGGACTCTGAGCAGTTGAGTCTCTGCATTAACTACTGCTTGCTGCAAATAGAAACTTCTCCGAAACTGAGAGCAGCCCCGGGACTGAGAGCAGCATAAACATTCAGAAGGAGGTCTGACAAAATGATTGGCATACACAGTTAGCAAAACAGTGATAGTAGATTCCCCACCCTCCTAGGGCCTACAACCTCCCCAGCTGTGAGCTTGAGGAAAGAGCTGAAGACATCTCCTCAATGACGTCATTCTCGCTAATCTAATCTTTCAAGAATTATTTCTATAGAATATCAATCAAGGTCATGGGAAAGGTAGAGGTGGTGTCCAACGGTAGCCACGCTCTGGGTAATTCTGCAGGGCTGTCTACAGTGACAGGGCTGAAGGCAGGTGTCCTCTCTCTTGCCATGGAGAGAACAATCAAGTGTTTCTCGTCCCCAGTAAAGGAGATACAGGTCTAAATCCAGCATGCTGAGAGGAACTAGAAAAGTCTAAGCCTCTCACTTAACTCCTCATCTAGAAGCTTCTGCACATAAAACTCCCCCAGGCTCTACACTCATTTTCCACTTAAAGGTGTGTGTTTGATTTCTAAAGACATCTTGGCAGGGAAACCTACTAAGTCACCATTAACATGATAGTGTGACTTTTGGGAAGCAGCTTCCTGGCGTCCTAAAACTTCAAGAACTATCACACATTGGGTGGGGTGGGGTAGATGAGCAAAGATGAAAGGCTAAAGCATGGTTGGGAGACCTATTGATCTGAAAGGGGGGAAATCTTGGTGGAGAAAGAGACACATTTAGAGTCAGAAGTCATTCTAGCCAGTCGCAGAGCAAAAAGGCGACATCAAGATTAGCGCACAAAACAAACCAGCTTGCAGAGGAAGACAGGCTGTGTCTCTCCTTTCCCTGACATAACCAAATCGGAGCACGAGTGAAACAAAGACCAAGAAGGGGAGGGGGTTGAGGGGGTAGCTATAAAGGACAATACACCCAGGTTTGGATGCTTTGGAGGCTCCTTCTTCAGCTCAGTAGCCACTTCCATTCTTGGGCATGCCCTTGCCCTGCTGAATAAGCTGGCTCTTTCTATCCACACCATCTCCTCCTGGCAGCAACAGGGATTTTCAATCAACCTGGGCTATTTTTCTTTTATCTTAAATGCTATGAAATTGTCCTTGGCCTCCCCTTTGAGTCCATTTCTGAATTCCTTTATTAACGAGAGGAAAACACCCAAACCTCTCATCCAATCCCTGGGGAGCTGGAGGCAGAAAGATCAAAGATCTAAGGTGACATAGTGAGTTCTAGGTCAACTTGAGTTTCAGGAAACCCTGTCTTCCAAAAAAAAAAAAAAATGAAAAAAGAAAGTGAAATCATTCTACTGGCATCCACTCTAAATCTTGGTTATTAGGGGTGAGGAGAGGGGAGTAGTTCCAAGATCATTGAAATGAGGAAATAAGCCTGGCACTTCTATGGCCTCAGAGTTGACAAGAAGTTACAAAAATTCCCAGTGGGCATAACTAGACTTTCATAGTCCAGCAAGGAAAACCAGGGACATTCCATTGATGAATCACCCCAAGGAGACAAGGGACACTATACAACATTTTCCCAGTCAAAACAAGGCTTTACAAAACTGGGGAGAATGAAATCAAGCTAACAGATTTGCTAGATGTGGGTGTGTTTCCCAGAAAACATGAAAGATGATGAAGTAAGAAATGCTTGGAAACAAAGATGGTTGTATGACTGCTGCTTGGTAGGGAGAGAGAACAAGGCAGTGCCCAGAGAGTAATACTAAGGTAGATAACCCTGGGGAAGAACCTTGGGACTGAGTCAGCCAGCTCCAAGAACATGCCACCATTCCTGGAAGTGTCAAGAGAAGGGCCAAGGCGAGTTCAAAAGCTTTGTTCATTGTCTGTTGTTGTAACTGAATATCTGAGGCCAGATAATTTACAAAGAGTAAAGGGGTGATGGTCCAGTTTCCTCTCCATAGCTGTGATAAAGTACTCTGACAAAATGCAACGTAGGGGAGGAAGACAGACTTTTTTTAGCTTACTGTTCCGGATCTCATTCTAGTGCTGAGAGAAGTCATGACAGAAACTTAAGGCAGACCTGTTTACTATCCCAGACAGAACTTGGTTCACAGTCAAGGAGCAGACCATGGTGGATGCTGCTTGCGACCTGGTTTACAGGCAAACTGATAATCAGCTAGCTTTCTTGGACAGTTCAGAACGGCCTGCCAACACCTGGTACCCCACACACAGTGGGTTGGGCCATTCTGCATCAATAACCATCAAGACACTCCCCTACAGACATGTTCAGATCATTCCTTAACTGAGGTTATCCTCTCAGGTAAATCTAGACCATGTCAGATTGACAAGTAAAGCTAATCGGAACAGATATTTGTCCTGTGGTTCTAGAATCTGAAATGCCCAGGAGCATGGTATTGTCCTGCTCTGATCACCTGCTCAGAGCTGTATTTTACTGTATCATCACAAGGCAGGCAGCATTATAAGGGAATTCAGAACAAGCATGCCTGAGAACACTTGCTTCTTTAGCAAAGTCGTTTTGAACCATAACTCACTATCTTATAGATCTGTAATTCTTAACCTATGAGTTGAGATCCCTTTGGGGGTGGGTCTAATGACTCTTTTGCAGGGGTTGACTAAGATCATCCTGCGTATCAGATATTTACATTATGATTCATAACTGTTTCAGAATTAAAGCTATGAAGTAGCAACAAAAATAATTTTATGGTTGGGGTCACCACAACATGAGGAACTGTATTAAAGGGTCACAGCACTGGGAAGGTTGAGAAGCACTGCCACAGATAAATTAATCCATTCATGAAGGCAGAGCCTTGATGACCCAATCACTCCCCGCAAAGCTACCCCGCCAATGCCGTTTGCCCATGGCTTTGGAGATTCCACTTCAAATGGATTGACTCTGGGGTACAGACATTCAGACACAGAAAGAGGATCCAAGTGAGCTATACACGGCATCAGGCTCTGTAATGGTAGATTCCTAAAGGAAAGTGGAGAATGTCCCAAGGACGGCAGAGTGGTCTTTGCCAGCTAGATCTTGAAGGGCTTTGAGACTAGCCATATCAGAAAAAATGCATTGGAAGATAACTAATATATGGATGAAAATTCCTCAGAAAAGTTTTTCTTACTGAAGAAAGAATGCTGTAAAGACTCTGGCATCAAATTTGGCATGATACACACAAATTCAAACTGACAATGTGTGATGCCAGATCTTGAGTGTACAAAAGTAACTCTGAACACCATAGACTGTCAGTGTGAAGGTTATAATCATATCTTTAAAATCAAAATACTAGACTGTATGTGATGTCAAGGTCTCTGAATGAGAAGATACAAATACAAGCAACTTTTTTTCTGCAATAGCCAAATATCTGGTTACTCTGGATCACCAAACACATATTTAGTAAAACCACAGTATAAAATCTTACTGCTTTCTATGATCTTATCTTGAGATGTAATTATTTTCCATGGTTTTATGTAAACATAGCAAAATAGTATTAGTTCAATAACCATAGCTGAGCACAGTGATAGTAATCCACTTGTAGCCCTTGCTCGGCCTTCAAGGAGCTGCACATGCTTGCAAGTTCAATGCCCGCTGTATCAGTCAGGGTTCTGAAGAGGAACAGAGAAGACAGAACGAACATGTGTATACATAGGATTTATTAGAGTGGCTTACGGGCTGTAGTTCAGCTAATCCAGCAATGGTTGTCTACCAATGGAAAGCCCAGAAATCCATAAATTGTTCAATCCATGAGACTTGATGTCTCATTTGGTCTTCAGTATACGCTGGCATCCGAAAGAAGTAGGCTCTGAATCCAGTGAAGGAATGGACTCGCAGCAAGAGCTAGAGCAAGCAGACAAGGAGAAAGAGTTCCCTTCTTCCATGTCACACGTGCACATCCTGTCTAGCGCTAAACTTAACAGAAGTCACTGCTTCGGCACTTATTAAGGCCCAGGCAAAGCACAAGATTCAAAAGTGGTACAATTTTATTCATTTCCCTGCAAAGCTTAAAGTGTGATTTAAATCTAAAATAAAATTCCTGAACTATAACACATAATTAGGAACTATATTGCATAATTTTACTATATATTTTATAGCCATTCATAAAAAACTATCCATAAAGCTGGGTTATGTTTTCTAAATGTCCCACACACACCTGCAAAAAAAAAAACCCTTACTTTGAATATAAATGTAAAGTTATTTTAACAGAGCTGTATTTAAATAGTGCAAAAGGGATTGCCTGATTTACTCTACAGCAGTGTCATACACAGCTAGTCTCTGGGGAGGATGTATAGCCAATAATGAACTCTCATGCCATTTCCTTTTCTTGACACTCACTAGCTACATCTAACTAGCCTCAAAGACTATCAGGTGTAAAAGTCACTGCACAGAGTTCAAGTTTGTTTTTTTTCTTAAGAATTTAGGACCCTGGGAGCCCCTCTAGATCCAAGTCTCTTGCCACCCCTAAGATGGCTCCCTTAATTAAGATGTGTGCTTCTCTGCTCCCCTAACCCACATTCCTTTATCCCAATCATCCCGTTTCCCCAAGTTCCCCCCACCCTCCCCTTCACACATTTCTCTCCCCTTCTCCCCTTACCCCCCCTCCCACCACACCCCCAAGATCCCAAATTTTTGCCCAGCAATCTGGTCTACTTCCCATAACCAGGAGGATGGCTATATGCTTTTCTTTGGGTTCACCTTCTTATTTAGTTTCTTAAGGATATCAAATTATAGACTCACTGACCTTTATTTATCTCTAGAAACCAATTATGAGTGAGTACATCCCATGTTCATCTTTTTGGGTCTGGGTTACCTCGCTCAGGATAGTGTTTTCTATTTCCATCCATTTGCATGCAAACTTCGCGAAGTCATTGTTTTTTACCGCTGAGTAGTATTCTAATGTATATATATTCCATACTTTCTTCATCCATTCTTCCATTGAAGGGCATCTAGGTTGTTTCCAGGTTCTGGCCAGGGCGATGTCCCCAGTTAGCTCCTGGGGCAGCTGAGGATAGGGAACCTGAAATGACTCTATCTCATAACCATACTGATGAATATCTTGCATATCACCATAGAATCTTCATCTGGCGATGGATGGAGATAGAGACAAAGACCCACACTGGAGCACTGGACTGAGCTCCCAAAGTCCCAATGAGGAGCAGAAGGAGGGAGAATATGAGCAAAGAAGTCAGGACCACAAGGGGTGCGCCACCCGTGGAGACAGTGGGGCTGATTCTTTGGGAGCTCACCAAGGCCAGCTGGACTCTGACTGAAATAGCATGGGATAAAACCGGACTCTCTGAATTTGGCGGACAATGAGGGCTGCTGAGAAGCCGAGGACCATGGCACCGGGTTTTGATCCTACTTCATGCTCTGGCTTTGTGGGAGCCTACCCAGTTTGGATGTTCACCTTCCTAAACCAGGATTGAGGGGGGAGGACTTTGGACTTTCCTCAGGGCAGGGAACCCTGACTGCTCTTCAGGCTGGAGAGGGAGGGGGAGGAGTGGGGGGAGGGGAGGAGGAGAGGGAGGAGTGGGAGGGAAATGGGAGGCGGGGAGGAGGCAGAAATTGCTTTTTTTTTCTTTTCTAATAAAAAAAAATATTAAAAAAAGAAAAAGAATTTAGGACCCTGCACACAATGCTCTATATGTTTGCTTGTTTTATTTAAATGTATTTTATCTTCGAGAAATAGAAGGTTGTGAGAATCAATTTAAAAAAAAAAAAGACAATTCACAGCCTGGGTAATCCTAGCACTTGGGAGGCAGAGGCAGATGGCTAGACCTCTATGAGCTTCAGGTCAGCCTGCTCTACATAGTTAGTTCTAGGGCATCCAGATCTACCCCCATACACAGAGAGCGAGACACACACAATCCAAGGACCAAGCATAATGTCACATGCCTGTAATACCAGCCCTCAAGGAGTGGAGACAGGAAGATCAGGAGTTAAAGGTCAGTCTCAGCTATATAGCAAGTTCTAAAATAGCCTTGATTACCAGAGATCCTGCCTTAAATTTAACAAGTAAAATAAAAGTCAACTAATAAAAAACAAAAGCAGATATACCACTGGGAGAATTCACGCACTTATTCTATTAAGTAGGCAGGGAGTGTCCAGTTATTGTTAAGGAACTAGCCTAAAAGTTGATACAGCACTAACAAAGTCATCAAGTCGGAAGAGAGAGAAAATAGAAAGAGAGAAATGGCCTAGGCTAACTGGGCACCTCTTCTACCCTAAGACAGTCAAAGCCGGCTACTCAACGGGGTGGTTTGTTTGGATCATTCATTGTCCAGCCAGCTGTGGAGACTGTCCTTATGCAGGTAGTTATCACAATATCCTAAGTGCTGAGTGGCAAATACACAAGATGCTGGGAGGCACATAATCAAAGAAGACACATCAAGCTTCATTAATGGCAGGAAGGGCTTCTGCAAGAGGTCTGTCTGCACTGTTTGACTCCCCAGACTCCAGCAGAGGGCCTGGGGCGGTCTGACTGGACTTTTCCCTTGACAACCAGCACTTGTATTTTGGCTAATAAACATCAATACCCCTGTGATTTTCTGGGAAATGGAGCCTGGCAACCATTTCCGAGGGCAACCACGCCGTAGAAATGAGCTCCTGGCTGTTGTACTTTGGACTCCAGGCTTTTATACACATCCACACATGCAACACTGCCTCCTTCCATACTGGACTCTTCTACTCACACTTACAATGAACTGGCTGAGGAAGAACTGGGTGCTGGAGGAGAGAAAAAGGAAGATCTGGGGGCTGTGTTTTCATTCGGCTCTCAGGAGTTCTTAAGAAACAGTTTATGTCCATTCTCAATGTTCCTCTAAAATTTCGAGGAAGAAATATTTTAAGTTCTGTTTTTATTTTTACTTTTTAATTATAAGGGGCTATGCACTCATAAACGTACTGGGAGCTGGAGGTGAAGTCCCCACACTCCTGAACTGGAGCTGCAGGCAGTCTTGAGTTGACTGATGTCTGGGCGAGGACCCGAACCTGAGCTCTCTGAAAAAGCAGTGCGTATTCTTGACTGCTGAACCACGTTCATGGTGTTTCAACAGGTTAAAAAGTGACTTTTCAATAAATGAACTAAGTGATACACAGCGATGAGAAAAATATAATTCTAGTGCTTATGCCCTCAAGCAGTATTAAATTAGGCCACGTCACTAAAGGATCAGGATCGGGCCATCCTTTCAAATGGACCATTCCTCCGTGCTGTCTGTCAGCCTTTGTTTCCCACCAGCTCCTTTGTGCTTGCGATTCAATTCTGCGCATTCACACTTGCTCGATTTTATTTCTTGAATGTTCTGTCTGCATTTAGCTTTTTCTTGCTGTGCGTCTGCTCTTGCAAACGCTCCTCCAAATCCACATCCAGAAAAGCCTTGATCACAGTTATGGAAATCTCTGAGGTGGCTGTTTCTAGGTCACTAGGATCCACTTTGCTTTAGTGCGATTCTTTCCTTTATATGTGCACCAATTGCTTTGGCGTTGAGGGCATCGCTTTTCACTATGTTAGGCAAAACAAGCCATGCACAGAGAGGTCTGGCATGATCTCACTCATCCAGAAAATCTAAAAGGATTGATCTCAGCGAAGTCGAGAGTCCAGCTGACTAGAGTCTAGGGAGACTGAGGGGAAGGAGGGAGATGGGAGGAGAGGAGATTAATGTGTCCAAAGCCACGAGCAGATGAGAGCGAGACACTCTAAGTGCTGTTCGCAGTGTGATGACTAGCGATAATAATGGAGTCTGTTTCAAAAGCTAGAAGAAAGCATTTAATTTTTTTTTTGAAAAAAAAATGATAGGTGTTTGAGGAGCTGTGTGTGTTGTGATTTAAACTTTATACAGGGTTTTCATGTGTTGACTATCATGGTGCTCCATTAATGTGCACATTTGTAATTTTAAACTTAAAAAATTAAAAGAGAGCTGGATGTGGTGGCACAGTCTATTATCCTATTAGTTGGGAGGCTGAGGCAGGAGAAAGTACCGAGAAGGGTAGGGAGAAGGAAGGGGCAGATGAAAGGAAGGAAGGTAGGTAGGCAGGTAAGGAAGGGAAGACAGAGGGAAAACCTAAAACTTAAAAACATATGACATGAGATAAAAAATATTATCAAACACTGCAAGGGAGGGTAGGAAAGTAGAATGCTGCAAGCAAGCCCATGATTCAGGCACTAAAGAGAGTGGGTTGTGGGGAGGATTGTGAGCCTGAAGTCACGCAAAATCCTGCCTCAAAAAACAAACAAAAAAGCAAAACCCAGGGGCTGGAGAGATGGCTCAGAGGTTAAGAGCATTGCCTGCTCTTCCAAAGGTCCTGAGTTCAATTCCCAGCAACCACATGGTGGCTCACAACCATCTGTAATGGGGTCTGGTGCCCTCTTCTGGCCTGCAGGCATACAGACAGAACATTGTATATATAATAAATAAATAAATATTTAAAAAAAAAAAGCAAAACCCAAACTATCAAAGCAAAACTAAATAACAAACAAAGAAAAAGACCAGCTCTTAGACCATGCCTCTCCAGCTGGGATTCCCTGAAGCTTACAAGGCTTTCTCACGAGGTTCTAACCTAAGCCTGCAGAGACCTGGGACTCGTGCATTCTGGGACTGCTTTTCAGTTCCTCACCCCTGCAATCCCCGACCTTTGCCAAAGCTAGTTCCCCCACCCCAATGCCAATCAAACTAGTCATCCTTGAGAAAGAACAAATAGGATTCACAAATATTTTGATAATGTCTATAAAAAAAACTGCCATCATTTTTATACAGCACATCCTACTGAGGGTAACTGTGTTTACAAGAGGAGTTTAAGCCAATATTTGCTATTGGGGCCTCACCTGTTACAACAGTAGGATGGGGTCCAAAGTGCAGCGCCTACCCAGGCTTTCCCCCAGGGCTTCCACGAAGTCCCTGGGTGCAGCTTTCCTGGACTACTGCCCACGCCTTTGAAATGGGTGTATCAGCTTTACCCTGTCACTTATCAAAATCGTGTCTATTTCTGGGCCAGATAAAATTGTTTAAAGACTCATTTTGAAATCTTTAACAGCCAGTCATTGCTGGTTGAAATGGGGAAAACAGACCTTCTATGTTACAACCTGAACTGAGGGATACGAGAAGGGGAAATCGGGAGAGCTAGAAAGATTCGGGAGCTCTTATCAAAACCTCCACCTCTTCCCCTTTCCCAGAGTGTGAACTGAAGGCTAGGGCACACAGTACTGACTTTTCACCAAACATGTGCCTTTCCCCATCAGACAATTACAAATCAAAGGCTCTCCAGGAAGTCAAAGGTTTCAGTACAACAAAATGAATTTGGTACTTTAAAGAAAGAGAAGGAACAGAAATGTTCTCTGTTCTGCTCACACTTCCACACACCTGCAATCACGACTGGAATCCATTTTTATAATATGATGAATGTGTTCTATTTCTTTCCTAATGGAAGGCTACTCAAGCCCAATCAGAAGAAATGGTGAGTAGGTGTCCACCATATACGAAAGCATTGGAAAACGAGAAGCAATGACACCAACAGCCAGCAGAGGCACCTTCTGAGTTCCCTGGCTTCCTGATCTACTCGTCAGCTCAGTACTAGGATAGAAACATTCGGGCCATATATCTAGACTTTCCCCCTGAGTTCTGCTTCAAATACCCATGACTTTTCTTAGGTTGTAGGCTAGATGAATCTTGAGTCTACTTGAAAAAATTGACAACAGGGAACTGCTTACAGCCCGATCTTACCTCTTCTCTAAGGATGCTCTGATACTTCAGACTTGAAGATGCTTACCCACTAAGTTAGTCCTTCCAAAGAATGCACAGCAGTGTGCCCAGTTCCTACTGCACTGGCTTTGCTCATTCTGCTCTTTGTTTCTTTGCTAAGATGGCCCTCGTTGTGTCTTCCAGGCTGCCCTGGAACACTGGACTAAGCAATCCCAATGCCTCTGTCTCCTGAGGAGCTGGAAGCAATAGGGGCACATTGCCACTACACTCAACTAGGGTTTTGTTTTTCTTCTAATTAATGATTATTGCTACTCTCTCTCTCTCTCTCTCTCTCTCTCTCTCTCTCTCTCTTTCCCTTTTTCTTTTGCTGTGCTACTTGTCAAGCCAGGGTTCCATGAACACCAAGTTTGTGTTCTACTATTAAACTATCCCCCAGCCCACAACCCACTTCAAACAGCCTAGTGGTTTCAGTTTGAAAGCCTCTGGGTGGAGCTCAGCTAGTGAAAGGCCAAGAATTCATTCATTAGCTAGAGGCAGGTAAAAAATGCTGCGAAACTGCTGTGCGTTGAGTTCCCTTGTGTGGTGGCACATGCCTATAATCCCAGGACTCGAGGTCTGATGTAGAAGAATAGCAAAACAGGAGCAAGACCTGGGAGTAAGACCTTGCCTTTAAAAAAAAAAAAGAAAAGAAAAGAAAAAACAGAAAAGAAAGAAAGAACAAAGAAAAAAGAATGTTTTCACTATTATCTAAACCCCTGTGTTTCCAGCTCCCAGTTCCTCAAGCAGAAGACAGGCAAACTCTACAGCAACTGTTGGCAGGGAGTGTGCTGCCACTGTCCTGATCCTGGGAAGGAGCTCAGGGGAACACAGCCTGGAGCCTGCACCACACGTGGAAACTTCTCTCAGAATTGCGTTGAGAGAGCTGTGGGTTTAGTTCCTTTGTGACTAAAGGTAATGGCTACGCTGCTAACCATTTCACTTCTTTATTTAGGGCCTGCGTGGCTGCTATGAGACCTTGTTGTAAGGTTTCCCTGTTTTGGTTTTGGTTTTAACCAGTCTTTTCAGACACGTAGACCAGGATCTGGGTGTGGTGGCTCCCACTGTAAGCCCAGCACATCAAAAGGCTGAAGACCAAAGCCGAGGCCAGGAGATTGCCTCACCCTTCTGGTCCAGAAAGCTGAGGGAAGGAAAGAGAAGAGTAGGAGGAAAGGAAAAAGCAGGCAAGGAAAAGATGGGGCAAACAGAAGCAGATAAGCTGTCGGGGAGAACTCAGGGAGTATAACTTACACAGCCGCCTCCCTCAAAGGGAGATAATGTCCTAACAATAAAAGTTCAGTGCTGCCTAGGTCCTTTATCAAACTGGACGACTTCCTAAGAGCACCAAACAGAGCCAGGAGTCCAAAACTGCTTTTGCCCATCCACAGGCCTCTCCGCCAGTCATGGGGCCTTGGGAAACACCTAGGTGTGTCCAGCCGGCCAGCTGACTGTAGCAACACTAATGACTGCCTGTTTTCATGCTACAAATATGCACCTCCTGGACCTGCCTTCCTGAGTCAGGTGTGTGTAATTTACCTCTCAGAATCTGGATTGCAGAAAGCACTGGGCATGTCGGCTTCCAGCGGTCCGGTTCAGAAACCAAGTGTCTATTGTACAAGGATCTAACCTGACTTTGAGATCACTTCTTTAAATTGGGGGCTGATTCTAGGGCAATTCATGGTCTGTCATGCCCTAAGCCCAGAATATCTGCATGGGAATTCGTCATGCTGCTGCTCAGGAGCCCCTTTACCCTGCAGTCTGGAAGTTCTTGATCTTGGTTTTCAGCAGGTATCCTTTTGTGAATATCAGGGTGGGAAAGAGACACACACCTGATGTCCGCTCTCCAGGCAGTCTGTCCAGTCAAGTAGCATGGCAGGTCAACACACTCAGCGGAAGCCAAGGCTTCCCAGAGAGACACAACAGACCTCACGGCTACAGCATGGATGGACATGCTGAGCAGTTCATACCGAAGCTTTCTGCTTGTGTTTCTTCTGAAGTTTCCTGTGCAGATGGATGTGTGGAGTCAGGAATGAGATCAGTGTTCTAATAGCCAAGACTTCTCAAGCCAACCACCCTCTATTTGGTTTGGGGAGATGACCTGACCTCCGAGGAGTTGGTATGGGAAACTTTGGTTGAATTAAGAAGATCTGAATGAACAGTTTGGTTGGGGATGTCTTTGCTTCAAGCTCTTTCGGTCATTAACACGCTTCATAGTACTATAAATGAATGTCAGATATCCCAGGCTGACGTGATTAAGGAAGAGTCTTTCCAAAACACTTTAATAGGACATTTTGGATTCTTTTTATTTATTTATTTATCTATTTATCTATTTATTTATTTATTAAAGATTTCTGTCTCTTCCCCACCGCCGCCTCCCATTTCCCTCCCCCTCCCCCAATCAAGCATTCAAGTTCCCCTCCCTCTTCAGCCCAAAGAGCTATCAGGGTTCCCTGCCCTGTGGGAAGTCCAAGGACCACCCTCCTCCATCCAGGTCTAGTAAGGTGAGCATCCAAACTGCCTAGGCTCCCACAAAGCCAATACGTGCAGTAGGATCAAAAACCCATTGCCATTGTTCTTGAGATCTCAGTAGTCCTCATTGTCTCTATGTTTTTTCCCAAGACCAGTTTTATCCCAGGCTTTTTCAAACCCAGGTCAGCTGGCCTTGGTGAGTTCCCGGTAGAAAATCCCCATTGTCTCATTGTGTGGGTGCACCCCTCGTGGTCCTGAGTTCCTTGCTCGTGCTCTCTTTTTCTTCTCCTGATTTGGACCTTGAGATTTCTGTCCGGTGCGCCAATGTGGGTCTCTGTCTCTGTCTCCTTTCATCGCCTGATGAAGGTTAATATTCAGGAGGATGCCTATATGTTTTTCTTTGGGTTCTCCTTCTTATTTAGCTTCTCTAAGATCACGTATTAGAGGCTCAATGTCCTTTGTTTATGTCATTTGGATTCTATTAGAAGCATTCTGCAGAATCAAAATTGGAAAAGGTCCTTCTAGAAAGAGAAGCTTTCTTCCTACTTTAAAATTGTATGAAATCATAAAAAAAGCAGCACAGGACCAAAGAGAGCTTGTCTCACACGTCTGTCAACCTGAGCACAGTCCCCAGAGTCCATGATGGAAAAAGAAAACCAGCTCCCCAGAGTTATCCTTTGACCTCCACCCATGCATCATGGTAATCCCTTGCTGCATCGCCACCCCCAACACTCTTAAAAATAAATAAAATCTAAAAAGGGATTCAGAGCCTAATGTGGGTGGTACAAAACTGTAACCCCAATGCTTGGAAACCTGAGTCAGGAGGAGTGTTGGAAGTTCAATGTTACATAATAAATTTATGCCAGCCCAGAATATTTTCAAGACACTGTCTCAAAACAAAGCAACGCAGGGTTTCACGCATCTATTGGAGGTAAAAGTTTGCACTGATGGTCCTGTAGTACTAACGAAGATTTTCCGTTGCCAGACTAAGCAGAAAGGTATTTATTATCTCCGTTCTTCACATCTTTTTGAAGAGCAAAGAACCTGTTTTGGATGTTAGTAAGGGGAACCGAGGAGAAAAGCTCTCAGGCTAGGAGCTGTTCTGCAAAAGCCCCCTGCTGCTGCTGCCCAGCCCTGAGCTCCCACGGCCCTTGGAGAGAGAAGTGAAACCTGTATGGACTGACACTACCCAGAGACATTACGTGTATGGAAAGGTGGTTTCCCTGCGTGTAGGGCACACCCATGTCACCCCACTTCACTTCACTTTTGCCTCTGAGCAGTCTGCTATGAGAGGCCAAATTCTGAACAGGCTCCCAACTTTCTTGCTTAGGGATTTGTGAACCCCATGTTAACCTCTCCTAGAGTGTGAGCCGAGCATGTGAATTTGATAGGACACGATCTCATAAGGACATCCTATTGCGTCTCAATAAAGGATTTTACCAGTTAAATCGGGTTTCTAGTCAGTTGAGTGTAAATGAATTAAGAATGAGGTTTTCTTGGTGGAGTCTGGCCTAATCAGGGAAGCACTCCAAAAAATGCAGAGACACTGATTGTGTGTGTGTGTGTGTGTGTGTGTGTGTGTGTGTGTGTTTACCAAACTCGCTTTGAAGCCAGGGATGACTCTGGATTGATCCTTTTGCCATTCACTACTGAAGAATCGGATTACGAGTGTAACTCGACCTTGTTTCAATTGCTCAAGGCCTGAAACCTCCAAACCCATGAAACAAAGTAAACCTTCTTTCGTTATCACTCATCCCCCACGTTTGTCATAGTAACAAGAAAACAGCACAAGCAGCCACAGGAAGCTATTGTCATGTGCCCAAAGCCCACGGTTCTCCCAAAACTCAAGCTTCAAAGCTTTGAGAGAACAACATTTCTAGTTTTCCGTGCTCTAAAGTCCAGTCTGCCGCCTGATGTGGTGATTCTCACCTTTAATCCCAGTGCTAGGGAGGCAGAGGCAGGCAGATTCCTGTGAGTTCAAAGTCAGCCTGGCCTACATAGTAAGTTCCATAGAGAGATCCTATTAAGTATCCCCTCCCCCAACCCCCCAAAATAGAAAGTTCAGCCAAGGACCCCGGAAGTGGCTGCTTAGTTAGAACTGAGTTTATCCCTAGTATCAGTTATCCCTCCCTTAAAGGATTTTTCTTTTCCTCAAAACATCTTTTAGAGGTACACGGTGAGTTAGAAAAGTCTCTGCCCTATTTTGATTTGTTTCCTGGTTGGTTGGTTCAAGATGACAAAGGTCAGTCAGGCTTGTGAGTACTCAAGAAAAAGAATCGGTATTTCTGCCGGGAATCCCCTAGATGCATCAACTGCTTGGTTCACCCCATGCACTAACAGTTCCTGATGAAAAGGAACTTCTCAGAGCTCTTCCACGAGTTCACTGCTGCTCCAAGAATGGTCGGTTTCCACAGCTTGATTGTTCGTGGAGAGATTTAAGGGCTTCTCGTTGCTTTTGAGACATCATCTTGCTGTGTTGTTCTGGCTGGCTTAGAACTCACTGTGTAACACAGGGAGGCCTCACACTCATGGCAATCCTCCTGCCTGAGCTCACTGGAGTGCTGGGATTGCAGGTGGGCCCCACAGAACCAGCTTCTGTGACCTTATGCACACACTGCTGTGTGTTCCCTGCCTCCCACCAATGTTAACTATGCGATGATATTCGCAGCCATTTTCTTACTGAAAATCAAGTAATTGGCTGACAAATCAGAGCTAGTAAAAGAAGGACTTTTTTAAAAATCTTCCAGAAGAAAAGCACTAAAATATTTGGTATTGTTTTCATCTGATAAATGCACTGGTACTTCTCCAGGCAGTGCAAAAGGATGGGAAACCAAAGGATCCCAGGCAACAGTTTTCTGTGAAGATAAATGTAGTAGTCCTTTTCCATCGGGTTCACAAGCCCACAAATAATGACCTGGAGAGGAGACTTATTATTAGGAAAACTTGGCCTTTAGCTTAGGCTTGTCCCCAACTAGCTCTTACAACTTAATTAGCTCACATCTATTAATCTACATTCTCCCACGTGACTCAGTTACCTCTGCTCTGTACCGTATGTCCCATTTCTTCAGTCTTACTAGAACATCTAGATTCCTTCTCTCTTCCTTTCTCTCCCTGGAAATCCCTCCTATTCTGTATTCTCTGGCCTAGCTATTGCTCATCCAGCTTTTTATTACACCAATCGCAACACATCTTCACATAGTGTGTAAATACCCCACAACAGATAAATTGCACTTCAATGCTTACACACCATCCCCATAACCAAATGCCCAGAATGCTACACTCTTCCCACTAACACACTTCTATTTTCACAGCAGGTGTGTTCTAATGATCCCCCAAGCCCTACTAAGACCCCCATACTCCCTTCCTCTCACTTCAGGAACATAAGGAATGGTGAACACGGAGAATGGATTTACGCAACCGTGGTCTTCAGGAACAAAACAGAAAGCCTCACTTGCTGGATCTTTTCTCATCGTTTCCCTCATCAGTGCGTCAAAGACCAGCGAGAGGTCAGGTGCTCTCTTCTTGGGACACTCAGCAACTTCTTACAAAACCATACTTTGTGGGTTTCCCAGGTGCCTGTCACTTCCTGAAGAATGCGTAAAAACAGAATGGTTCCTTAACTTCTACAGTCTTCACTGTGTGAAGATCCTTGTGAAAGAAGGAACTTGTCTTGAGGCTCATGCAACTGGCCTATTCTCAGATAACTTGAACCCAAGTTTCAGGCAGGGTTTTGGGCTGCTGCCTTTGTTGTTTGTGTCATTTGGAACCCAGGATATCCATCGCACAGTCTCCCCCTTCACTCCAACCCTGAGCTACAAGCCCTGTTTTGTGAAGCTCGTTTCCTGTCCCCTTAGCAAATCCCTAAGGGAATGTACATAAAGAAATATCCACTCAGCAATACTTCACTGGTCAGGCACACTCACACAGCCTTCCACACTCATGAAACGCACACGAGGCTACATTGGTGCCACCCATCATCATAAGAATCAATCTGGCCTGCTCCTGCCTGCCTTGGTGGTCTCACTCTTTAACCCCCTGTAACAGTCACATGTGTGTGTGTGTGTGTGTGTGTGTGTGTGTGTGTGTGTGTGTGAGAGAGAGAGAGAGAGAGAGAGAGAGAGAGAGAGAGAGAGAGAGAGAGAGCATGTGGAGGCCAGAGAATAACTTAGAAGACTGGTTCTCAGGTATTAACATGGCTTTATTTTATTTTCGTTTTGAGATAGGGTCTCTGACAGGCCTAAAAGTAGCCAAACAGGCTAGGCTGACTGACCAGAGAGCCCCAGGGATCCAATTATGCCAGCTTCCTCAGCACAGGGATTACAAGCATGCTACAGTGACCAGCTTTTTATTTTAGTGTGGACCCTGGGGATCCAAATCAGGCATATGTCAAGCAGGACAAGAACTTTACTGACTGCACCATCTCTCTAGCCTCAAGAACACCTGTCTCTTACGTCTGTGCTTGCCTCATGTGCTTCAGTTTTCGGTGAGGATAAACTTGCTCTCACAATTCCCATAGCCAAATGCCTCAGTGTTCCAGTCTGGACTCGCCACAACTGCCTTTTTCTCTAAGTTGCATTTGTTCCCTGAAGACCCAGTCAGCCTTTGCCTAATCTGGACAAGATGGTTCTGTCTATAACCTGTTTGCCTCTTAGGCCATTGCTACAGTTTTGGCCAATATGTGTAGTTCGCCTCTTTAGTGTCTTGTTCTCATGTTCACTTTATTTAACACATGGCTATGAGTGCTAGCATTAACATGTTTGAGGAACTGGGATTTTCCAAAAAGAATTTCCATATACTAAATTTTTATTGGCTAGTAAACAAAAACATAGATGAGCCTTAGGAGTGAGGCTTCCTACACAGCCTTGTTCAGTACAGACAGAACATAAGGATGAATTATAAAGAATTCTTCCTGAGCCAGAGAAATGGCACAGGAGTTAAGAGCACTGGCTGTTATTCCAGAAGACCCAGGTTTAATTCCCAGGGTATCCAACACCATCATACAGATATACATGCAGGCAAAATACCAATATATACTAAAAAAAAAAAGAAGACAAAGGAGAAGAAAGAGAAGGAGGAGAAGGAGAAGGAAGAGGAGGAGGAAAAATAATTTTATTATTTTATTGCTGGGAGTTAAGAGTGGAGAACAAGGGAATATAACAATAATCTTTGAGAAATCCTTGGAAAGGCCCTAGAATTCAAGGTCACCTTATGCCCAGTAGGAGAGACATATTTTTAATTCACCGAAGTCTTTGAAGCAGGTCCTTCTTCCTCTGGATCACCCCTAGACCATCACCAAGTACTGGGAGTGACAGGACAAGGCTGCTTCTGCTGCCCGATATACAGTCTTCCAGTGAGAGATCAGTTCGTGGGACTCAGGGATACCAGAGTCCTGGTTGACACATCTCAGAACTGCGATGTGACTCCTAATGCTCCTTCCAAACCAATCTTCCCTCTGCTCACTTCACAACCTTAAACCAAGGGCAGCAGGCTGGTCATCCCTTCCCTGCTATGTTCTTTCTACTCTGTTTTTCACAGGGGTTCCTCTTCTATATACCAAACCCCAGGTAGAACTCAACTGGCAGAATGCTGGCCTCGCATTCAGTAGACGCAGCACCCCATGATCCAAGCATGATGGTGCACACCTACAGCTCAGGAGGTAAAAGCAGGAGGTGATGAAGTCCAAGGTTGTCCTTGGCTATATAAGGAGTTTGAGGACAGCCTGGGATATATGAGAGCTTATCCCAAAACAAATAAATAAGCAAGTAAACAGACAAACAAACAAAGGACCTAAACTGATGTAAGCTGATGGAGGCACAGTAAGAGTTTGGTCTAAAGCCATGCATACTACCAAATACCTGTCATTTTGGTACTTGAGACATGACACAGGTTATGGAGTCTGGCTACCTGAGTGGCTGGCTGAGGCAGACAGGCCACACTAGGGGTGAGACACTGGAGTCACAGTTTCCCTCTGCTTTCAGGACCATGTTCTGCTTCCAAGTCGGCCTCGACAGTGTGACCAGCCTGTTCGTTCTCCAGCCGACACACACCGAGGCATTGCAGCAGCCGTGGCATCTACGACAGACTTAAATACCCTGAAATCAGGAGCTATCTCGCCCTCAAGCTGCCTTTGTCAAGTATTGTGTTTCAATCACAAGAAAAGTAACTGACATAAATACATTTCACTCCCAACTCTCAGATCATCTAGTAGTATTGAGTAAGCGTTTCTAACCTTCGATTGTCTAAAGAAGATTCTAATATGTTGTACCCATCCCTAAATATTGAGAATTGGTGATCTGGGTCTAACATTCTTACTTTATAGATTAAAAATATTGAGGCCATAAATTATACGAGCTGCCTAAATTCATAAATTGACTTCAAAGATGAAGTTTGTTCATCAGATATTATTACATGGATTTACCTTGATCAACTTGAAAAGATTTTGAGAAACAATCAATGTCATGATCAAAATACAATTTCTTTAGCCCATTGATAAAAATAATGCTGCATTTGCTATGGGGTCATTGCCCTCTGTCTGTATCAGGAGATGGGGCATAGTTTCTGTCTCCACGGGGCTTGAGCAAACAGAGCAGTAAAGAAATGGCATCACCTGATGAAGTGGGTTTAGAGACGGGGAAAGCAGCGTGATCCCAAAGAGCAGAGGAAGCAGAGCCACTGCTGTGGAAGGCCTCCTAAAACTGTGCTCACTGTGGTGAGCTCACAGGCTGCTGCAGAAGCGGAACCTGGAACTGGACGTAAGGCTGGAGCACCCACTAGCATGCTTGCCTTACTCACCGTTACCCACACCCTTGAACTTTTGCGTAACCGTTTCCTTACACAATGCTATGGCCAAACACTTCTTGGAACTGTGCAGACACCTTCAGCATTGTATTCAAGGCCTTGTTCATTCAAATTCCTTCCTACTTTATTAAGTATATGGAACTGCATGAATCAAGAAAGAAGAAACGCATGCTTGCTTCTTTTACCTTGAATGGAATTTTTCCTTCACCACCTCTTCTGTTTGTTTATGAGCACCTAACTCCCTGAATATGCTGTGCAAATAAAAATACAGAGGTGGAGGTGTGGCTTGGTGGTCAAGCACCTTATCTAGCATGTAAAGGTCCCTGGATCTCCCCTGAACCAAAATCAAATTATGACTAAAACTTAGGAGCCAGGCATGGTGATGTTCACCTGTAGTCCTAGAATTAGGGAGAGGGGAGCTGGAGGACTAGGGATCCAAAATCATTCTTAGTTAGAAGGCCAGTTTGAGGTCAGCCTGGGCCATATTAGACCCTGTTCCCTAAAAATCCAAAAGGATAAAATATCAAAATATCAAAAATATTCTATGCATAGAAATCTTATAATTGAAAAACAAACCCATTAATTAAAATTTCACACCAGATGGGTAGCCTGGGTTGCTGTACTCACAACATGGAGTAAGAGTTGAAGGATTTTTGAACTGAGTTTCTATGTTTGCAGTTTGGTCACTTTCTACTTCCTTACTGCCTTCTCCCCGCTGGCTTAAGCACTGGCCTTGGTGAGCAGTGTGCCAACACAGTCTTTTGCTCAGAATACAAGAATCATGCCACCCACAGACTGGAGGCTGGGGGCCAGAGCCCTGCCAGCAATCCAAGCGGGAGCCAGGCTGAGGCTGGTGCAGGAATTACTTCTCCTGTTTTTTCCCTGGAGTCATTTGTTGTCCCCACCCCCTGCAGCAGGAGGGTAAGAAAGAGAAAGGAGCTGGGAGCTGCGCTCAGCCTGAGCTTGTGTGACACAGATGACCATTCCTGTCTCTGTCCATTTGTTCTCTCTGCTTCAAAGAGCTACGGTGAAAATCAGAACAAACCCAGAAAGGTTTAGGCTTCGGGACTGTTGGGAGGCAAAACAGGCAGTCTTGCACTTCTGTGGTCAGAGATCAAATAACAGGGTGTCCTAGAGAACAATTTGGCAGTAATTATCAGACTTCCAAATGCCCAGACCTGTGGCTTAGTGGCCTATCTTCTGGAAACTCAGCCTCGGGGTATAATTAAGAAAGTGCAGAAAGACTGAGTGATGGGATGTTTACCAATGAGCCATTTGCAGCAGCAAAATATCAGAAATAACTAAAATGTTCAGTAATAGACTTACTTAACAGTGTGCTATATGGTTATTTTAAAATGTGATTATACTTAAAGCTATCGATATGAGAAGATGTATCAAACATAATTGTTAACCATAAAGAAACTGGTCAAGTTTTCAACATGGTGGTATACAAGTGTGCAGAGAAAGGCTCTGGAAGGTATGTTCATCAATGTATGCTGTATAGTAGTTTTGATTAGCTTTATATCAATTTATATTCATGAGTATATATTTCTATTGTAATGAGGAAAAATAACTCTATACTTAAAAAATTAGAGAAAGGGAGCTTGAGTGTGTAGCTCAGAGATAGAGCACTTGTCTAACATGCGGAAGGCTCTGGGACTATCCCGAGAACCCCTCCCAGCTACATACACTCACAAATATACAGATTTGACTGGAGGTTTTTCTCCTGCCTGCCAGTTCCCAAATAAACATTCAGAGGCTTATATTGTTTATAAAAGTTTGGCCGATGGCTCAGGCTTATTATTAACTAGCTCTTACTTATAAATTAATCCATTTCTATTATTTTTTTATTTTACCACAAGGCTTGTGGCTTGTTACCTCACTTCTTGCTTCTATGGCAGCTGCTGGCATTTCCCTGACTCCACCTTTTTTCCCCCCTGTATTCAGTTTGGCTTTCCCACCTAGCTATATTCTGCCATGCCATAGGCCAAAGAAGCTTTATTCATCAACCAATAAAAGCAACACATATTCACAGCGTACAAAATGACATCCCACATCACACAAAGCCATGTAATAATCATTTTACCAACATAGCTATCATATGCCTCTTATCAGTCTTACTCTTAGCGTAGACACAGAAGAGTTTATGAAATGGCCTACCCTTCTTCATGACAAAGATATGTTTGTCACCCTCGGTTTGTTACTAAAAGACTACACAATCTCCTTTTCCAGCAGTAAAACATTGCTCACTACTTAAAATAGTGAGCATTAATTGCTATTTCATTAGGGTGAACATTTTTAGTGAACTTCAGTAAGTTGCCACTGAGGAAACAGATGTCACCCGTGTGCAGGTGATTATAAAGGGGGAGAGCTGATCTGTTCGATTTTGTGTAACAAATCTGCAAGTTTTTACCCACAAAATAAGCCACCCTGTGTTCTAAAGCCATCGCCTCATTGGTGAATGGGAAACTCCAGTTCCATGGCCCACTCCTTCAAAGCCTTTCAGCAGAACCTCAGGCATGCATAGCCCGTCCACGCTCAATTCAGCTCCTCATGTTGGCAGATGCTCTGAGTGAAGTTTAGCTTATGAACATCAAACTCTTGCAAGCCTCCTGAAAATAAAAAAAAAAGGAGTCTTTAGACAAGGAAAAGAAGAAAGCTTAGATGATTCACTGAAGAGAATTCAGGGCTGTTTCTCAATATGATGCTACAAAATTCCTTTAGTGGGCTAATTCCAGAGCTCTTACAACAAGCAAGCATTCGGCCCCTGCTGGAATCTGCACTGTCGAAATTCACACCCAATTGGCAAACACTATTATTTTTATTTGGGTCAAAGTTTAAAAGGAAATTCTTAGCTGACGTTAATTCAGATGCCAGTTTTTCAAATGGTATCTAATGTAATTTTTAATGTAAAACTACTTAAAGTTTATAGTAGTCACTTTATAAACTGAAGCCAAATACTGAGTCAGATTCTATTGCGTTCTCAGTACACGTAATACACAGAGACATGGCTGACTAAGGAAACTGTGCCACATTCGTCTCTTTTACATAGTAATTAGCAATAAGTAATCCTGTCCATTTGGCAGCAAGAGAGCTCATCATTAATGTGAAACATCCGAGTCCACTTGGAAGACAGTTTGCTATTCGCTGTTATGAGGCTTATTAGTTATTTTGAAAATCAAGGACAATATTCTCAGGTTTTATCCTGAGAAATCATGTATCAATCATGTACAATAGGTTTCTAAGACATAATACTGTGGTTTTCCTATGTCCCATTGTGTGTTGAATGTAATCCTAAACCAGGTGTGGTGTTACACACCTTTAATCCCAGCACTCAATAGGCAGAGGCAGGTAGATCTCTATGAGTTTGAGGCCAGCCTGGCCTACATAGTGAACATATTACTCTTAACATATATCCTGGACCGGGGAGAGAGCTCCCATGGATAAAGCACTTGCCACAATAGCATAAGGACAAGTTTGGATCCCAGCACCAACCTACAAAGCCAAGCAGGCATGGCAGCCTCCCATAATCCAGCATTGGGGATGCAGGGGCAGAGAATCTTGGAGCATATTGGCTAGCTAGACTAGCAGTCACTCACCAGCCCTGGGTTCAAGGAGAGGCCACCCCTCAATAAATAAAGTAGATAGCCATTGAGGAAGATACTGAAGTCCACCTTGAGCCAGTGCACATACACATCAACACATGCAAATATATATATATATATATATATATATATATATTGTTCATAATACGTATAACACATATATCTGAGTAAAAAAGCTTTATAAGATAACTATAGATAAAATAAAATATTTTCATCTTTTCTCCAATTTCCCACTTCAAATGATTGAGGACAAATCCTTTTTGCTAAAACAATTTGCAAGACTTTAGGAGTCTTAAATTAGAACTTTGATGGGCCATTTACTCTGAGACATTTTTCCCTCTGGACAGCCGTTGTGTATATGTGAGCCCTTCTCCCCCCACCCCCACCATTTAACTACAGACACTCCTCAAGATATTCAAAACTTCTGTCCCTAAATTAAAATGCAAAAATTAATTAAAAGCAATTAAAGAGATGTAACAACAAACTTCAAAAGCTATTGTCAATAAAGGATAACTAACTCGTCTCTCCAGTGCAGATGAAATCTCTCATCAGAGGTGAAACACAATATCTTAGAGAAAGCTTCAGGGAATTACCTTGTCCTCAAAGCAGAAACTTATCTAAATGTTTTGGGGAGCAAATCCAGCATCCATTTCTATGGGTGCTCAACTGACCAGTTTGCTGAGAACAACGGGCTTCACTGAAATGAGTACTGGCCACAGACTCAGCATCATCTGTTTCTAGACTGTCACTTCCAAAAGTGAGTCAGATAGTGGAGAACTTTTGAGTGATTTCTTAGACTCTCTCTAAGAGGCATTTCATATCTATAATTTACAGTCTTGTTCTGGTTAATAAGATACACAATGCCGTAGAGGAGGCCAAAGGATTATATTCATTTTTTGTAGGCTTTTCTAGGAAAGGAAGAAGAGAGGAAGAAAGGAAAAGAGGAAAGGAAGGAAGCCTGCACTTCTCTTTGCCATCCTTTCCAGTGGAAAGCCAGCAACCACCCTTGTGCCAAAATCCCCACAAAGCACCACACCTCAGTTGCTCTGCAGCCCTTGCTCTTGCTTTGGGTGGTGCACTGCTCTCACTGGGGGATGCTGCATGAACTCTGTACGCATGTGCCCTTTCGCGTACATATGTGGGCACTTCCTGAACAAAACAGCAACTGTTGTTGTACACAGACTGAGAACGGAAAGATGAAAAGGCAGAGAGCATACAGTTGTGGGCTTTAAAATCAGAACTGACAATGTCCCCTCTAAAACTCTCTATGTCTCTCCTTATGCCAATGGGCTTTAGGTAAGAGTTTCTTTGAATAAGGTACAGAAAGGTTATCAAAGATTTGCATAAAGAACAACCTCTTGATAGGACAGCACTCAAGGACAATTCTGGTCAACTAGAGTCCATTTTCCTAAGTTCAGAAGTGACATTTTGATTGCAGTGTAATTAGAATTATCTATAACATTAGCAAATTGTTTCAGGAAGACACTGACCAGAAACATCACATGTTGGAAGACAGACAGGAGAGACCACAGAAAATCAAAGAAAGTGGAATTTATCCAAACTGTTAATTTACAAATGAGAAAATTGAATCTAAGATAATTTAAGCGACACAGAAGTTCACTTGGAAAATTAGTGTCTACAGACCAGACTGGAGGGTAATGAGAGGACTTCTGGTCATGCTGAAGGAGGGTTGAGGTGTTTGGGGCAAACAGAGAACACAAAGATAGTTTACATAGACAGTCAAATTGCTTATAGAGCATATTTATTATGCAAATGTATCTTAAAATTTACATTCCATAAAGCCAAAACACCAGGAAGGATAACATTGCTGTCTTAGGTTTGCTAGGATTGTTTGTACTACATGTGATGTGGGATTCCAGTCTGTGTATCATGGTTAATAAAGAAGGTGCTTTAGCAGGCAGAATAGAGCAAGGCAAGAATTCCAAGCACAGATAGAGGAGAAAATAGGCAGAGTCAGTGAGATGCTCTGCAGCTGCCAGAGGAGACAGATGCTCTGGAACCTTACAGGTAAACCACAAACCTCATGGTAAAATGTAAAATTATAGGAATGAGTTAATTTTAGATGTAAGAGTTATTCCATAAGAAGCTTAAGCTATTGACTAAACAGCATTGCAATTAATAGTTTCTGTGTGATTCTTTTGGGTCTGGGTGGCCGGAAACAAACAAGTAACCTCCACCAATATACATGGACAGACTGCCTCAGCAAAATAAGATGATTACCTGAAATAGAAAAACAATCAACAGCAACAACAAACCCCAGATAATGTCTACATGCAAAAGAAGGTACAGTCAGACTATCTGAATACAGTCATTGCCTTTACTGGCCTCCATACTACTGCCATATATTATGTTGAAACTTATAGAACAATCTGTGTTGCGTTTTTCTTTTTCTAATTTCGCACACACACACACACAAAAGAAGAAATTTAAACAGATGTTAAATCTAAATTTTACAATTATCATGAGCAAAGAAAAAGAAATGGGCCTCAGAAGATATCTCAGTCTGTGAAGTACCTGCCACCTGAGTTTGTACAGAAAAGCTGGATGTGGTCCCGCATAGCTATAACTCTGATGCTCAGGAGGAGTTGGGGAAAACAGGTGGGTCTCCAGAGCTCACACAGCGACCAGGCTAGCCAATCAGGGAGCTCAAAACTTAATGTAGTGATAGACAAGAAACAAAGGAGAAGGAGGGAGAGGAGGATAGAAGAAATGATGGCTCAGGTCTTTTAACACATTATCTAGAGGAAGGAGAATCTCAATTTCCCTTGAGTCTTCTCATCATGGCTTCCAAGAGTGACTACACTTCAAGACCACTGTGACAAGAGTCAAAAAAAACCCTCCTAATAAGATGTGTTTGAGTACAGCCTGGGCTACATAGTGAGTTCAAGGCTACAGTAGACCTTGTCTCAATTTAAAAAGAAAATACGGAGATAAATACAGAGTTTGGAATGGAATTGGAGTGGGGTGAAAAGACTTGAAGAAATGTAAGATGTCAGTGGAGATTCTGGAAGGTTCTGAGGCAAAGCAACTTCTTATGTATGATCAGCTGCTCAAGAACAACCCTGACTGACTTGTTTTGAGACTTACTTAGGATATGACTTCTTAAGCCCACTGAATAAAGTGGTGTTATCTCCCATCTTCTGAGGAAATTGATCATATCTCTACATCTTCCCAGTGAAAATAGTATTGTGGTATTTATCTTGATTCCTGTCAAAATTTCTTTTTTCCATTTCTTTACTAAAACATGGCAAATTGATGACAAGGAAAGAGACCTGTCCCACATGACTGATATT
Organism: Microtus obscurus; assembly: GCA_963919715.1. Classification (NCBI taxonomy): domain Eukaryota; kingdom Metazoa; phylum Chordata; class Mammalia; order Rodentia; family Cricetidae; genus Microtus; species Microtus obscurus. The sequence continues at coordinate 3,467,863 of CAWTZC010001472.1, forward strand.
GTATTGTTGTTGTTGTTGTTTTGGTTTTGGTTTTCTGAGACAGGGCTTCTCTATGCAGTTTTGGAGGCCTGTCCTGAAATTCACTCTGTAGACCAGGCTGGCCTTGAACTCCCAGAGATCCACCTGCCTCTGCCTTCCAAGTGCTGGGATGAAAGGTGTGTGCCACCACTGCCTAGCCCATATGACAGATATTTTCACAGATTATCCATGAATTTGTGACAATCCTTTTGTCTCAGCCTCAGGATGGTTGGGATTTTAAGAGTAAGCCACCCCTCTTGGCTTTATATTGATTTCGTCAAATAATTCTTACTCTTACATTTCTTAATCACTGAAGCCATGTATTTATGCACTCATGTGTCATATTTTTAATGTTAAAAAGCCTTCCTTTGGAAAGATTTACCAATGCCAAGGGCCATGAGGCCTTCCCATGAAAAGATTTGCCACCTCCAATGTCAATCCCCCGGGAATGCTAAGGGCCAAAACTAACAAGAGAAACCCGCAGCTGCTATCAGTAATATGTCCCGGTAGAGTCTCTCAACTGTGTTACATCTCTGTACAGCCTACCAGAGTGAACACCTGAGAACACAAAGAGAAAGCCAGCTGGAAAATGTGCCAGGTCCTAGATTTTGAACAGAAAAATAGACTAGTACAAAGCAACCAACCTTCTAGTAAACATTAAGACCACAGAAACCAGAGCTGTTTCTAACACCCAGAGCCAGGTGTCTCCTGAGGAGCTGTGTTCCCACTGACCATGGGAAACCTGAGCAAAATTCCCCTAGCGTGTTTTCCCCATCCCAGCAATACCTGGAGTCTTAGTCACTGTTCTATTTTTGTGAAGACACCATGACAAAGACAACTTACAAATGAAAGCATTTAGTTGAGAACTAACTTAGAGCTTCAGGGGGTTAGAGCACGACCAGCATGGCTGTGAGTACGTTAGTGGCAGGCAGGCAAGCATGGCTAGAGACAGAAGCTGAGAGCTTTACATCTTGGTCCACAGGCAGGAGACAGATAGAAAGAGACCATGTCTGGCTTGGGCTTTGGAAACCTCAAAGTCTACCCTTAGTGGCACACATCCTCCAAAAGGGCACACCTCCTAGTCCTTCCTAAACAGTTCCACCAACTGGGAGCCAGTCAAAGATAAGAAGTCATGGGGGCCATTCTCTTTTGTTTTCCATCCATCACCTGTTTTCCATCCCTGCATCTCTTAGGTTGCCTCACTCTGATGGGGAGTGTGGAGCAGAAGTGCATTTTCAAGTTGACATAAGGACAAGAAGTGAATCTCTGAATTATACTTCAGGCATATAGGATTGCTTTTTCCAGCTTTGTTTGTTGTTGTTGTTCCCCCTTTTTTTTGAGGCAGTTATGCAATACCAGTTGTTCCTCCTTCTTCAGCCTCCTTGTACTAGGATTGTAGCTGTGTGCTACCATAATCAGCTATGACGTTTCTTTTTGGAATTCTTCGTATCCTCTAGAAATGGGTCCTGTGTAGGAATGTGTGTGTGTAAGTGGGACAGCAGACAGGCATTTGCTCTTTAGTCAGGCACTAAGCATGACCAGACCCTGAAGATACAACAAAGCTTCCTCTAAAGTGATTTAAACATGAGAATATCTAAAGCCAACAGGCAGACATAAGGTGTTAGAAAGAGGGTTAAACTCTGTTACCTGGGTCATATCTTCATTAAACTCTATCTAGGTCTAAAATAATTAAGATAAGTATATTTCAGTAATCTGCTGTTTACAAATACCTGAATAATTTCTTTTCTTTTAAATATGAGTTTCAAGTTGATAATATCTACCAACTCATCTATGAATTTCAAAATTTTAGAGACTTAACTGGAAATATAGTCAGGGATTATTAAAAAATATATAAATTATATGAAGTTCTGAAGACAAGAAAGTGTAATTTAATAGCAAGAGCCACTGTTCAGATTAAAAGAAAAATTTAAGAACATATGCCTCCTGTCAAGGATGACTGAGGGACAGCAAATATCCAAACAAATTTACACTGTAAACACAGAAATTACTGAGTGTGGAACCAGCCTCTGCCAGCTGTGCTCTTCAGTCCCTTGGGCTGGTTTTCTCTTTTCAGAGTGTTATATATATAATGTCATCCCTTCTGTGACCCCACCTTTACAAGATTCTGGGATCCATTGACTTAGAAAATGAAAAGTTTAACAGCACTTTTTCAACGCCAGTGATGGCCAATCCAGGAGGGTGTGGGTGGGACAGGTTAGACCTAATGGGTTATTAAAAGAAAAGAAGCTATGGATTTCAGGGAGGGAGGGCAGAGAAATGAATGGGATAGGAGGTCCAAAGAACTAAAGTAAAAAGTGAGTGTGTGGGGGGGGGGATGAATATCACAGTACATTGTATGAAATTCTCAAAAAATAAGTTTACCTTTAAAAAGAAAAAGCATAGTTATATCAATATTCCCCTTAAAGAAAAAACACTGAGGTTTTACGTTTAGCTCATGAACTCTTCATCTGCACAAAAAGCTAGACATTAGATGCCACCACGTGTTTTATAGTAAAGCATGTTCACATGCAGTTTTCTTCGCAATTTGTTAATCGCTTGCCCTTAAAACTACAATGACTTTAGTATCTGAAGCCTTTTTTTAGGTTTATTTAATGTTTAACTATGCTTATGTGTGTACGCCTGTATGTTGCTGCATGCTTGTGACTGCAGATGCCCAAGGAGGTCAGATGAGGATGTTTGGTCCCCTGTAGCTAGGGGTGAGGCACCCCACATAGTTGTGCGGAACTGAACTTGAGTCCTTTGTAAGAGCAGCAAGCACTCTTAGGCACTGAGCTATCTCTCCAGCTCTGAAACTGTGTTTAAGAAAGCAAAATGGGGGCCAGCAAGATGGCTCCATAGGTAATGGTGCTGGCTAATCCAGCCTAACAACCTGAGTTTGATCCCTGGTACCCACATGGTAGGAGACAATGGACATAGAAAAGTTGTCCTCTGACCTCCATACAGTTATAATGGCACAGACACATCACATACATACACTAAATAAATAAATAAATAAATGTAATATATTTTTAAGAGAAAATGTAAACATGCATTTTTCTTAATTAATGAAAACTAAAATCTTGAGAGAATTTCACCTTTGGCATTGGCAATCATTTCAATACTACCTGCTAATAGACAGTGCATTTATTTTCTCTCCTGTTCTTACATTGCATTTTACTGTTCATTTGTTTGTTAGAAATATCAATGAAATTAACAAGAATAGTCCCAACTTTTATTGAATGTTGACTATGTACACGAGACTGACAAAATGTCCATTATTTCATTCTGTGGGCACCTTAGACAATTATTCCCACTGTACAGTGAGGAAAATAAGGACAGAGTGGATATTCCACTCACCCAGTATCACACACCTAGCAGTAGAACAAGATTAAATCACAAGTGCACAAGCCTAGCATAGCATAACTCCTCATCCTTATCCAGGACCTCAAGGAGAGCTGTTGCTAACACCCATCTTTCCTAGAGGTAGCTCCTTCTGTTCTCTCGGTTGAGCAGATGACAAAATTTAAGTTCTCCCTACAGTCATTTTCACCATGACATCTGACTTATTTTAGCCAAAAAGTGCACCTAGCCATAGCCGTGGCACTAGACCAGTTTCCTTTCCTGCTTCCCATCTCCCTAGACCCTTGATGCAAAGCCTGTTAGGGAAACCAAGACTACATCTGCACTCTTCTGAGGTATTTGAAACTGAAGTAGAATGATTCATGGGAAAAGTGTCAGCAAATTGCGTACTCTTTTTTTTAGAGTTCCTGTTGCAAATCCTTATGAATGACAGAAACCCAATGAAATTGAAACGGAGAGATGGCTGAATGAATGGAACTATTCTAGCACAAGGCAAGACAAAGAATGGGCATGGAGAGAGAACCCTACTGTCTTAGGGTTTCTGTTGCTGCAAAAAAACAAACAAAAAAATATATCATAAAAAAAATACACCATGATCAAAAAGTGGTTGGGGAGAAAAGGGTTTATTGGTCTTATACTTCCACATTGCTATTCATTATTGAAGGAAGTCAGGACAGGAACTCAAACAGGGCGGGAACATGGAGGCAGGAGCTGATGCAGAAGCCGTGGAGAAGGGCTGCTTACTGATTTGTTCTCCATGGTTTGTTCAGCCCACCTTCTTATGAACCCAGGACCAACAGCCCAGGGATGGCACCAGTCACTGTGACCTGGGCTTTCCCCATTAATCACCAATTGAGAAAATGCCTTAGAGCTGGATCTCGTGGAAACATTTTCTCTATTGAGGCTCCTTCCTCTCCAATGACTCTAGCTTGTGTCAAGTTGACACAAAACCAGCCAGTACACCTACTAAACAGAGTTTTCCCCATGAAAGCCAGGGGATCTTTTCATTAGATTTTTTTTTTATATCTGTCTTTATATAAAAAGATAATAATGAGCACATGACTATCCATTGTAAAGAACAATTCCCATTCTGTCCTGCTTAGGACATTCCTACCAACTCTAGCCATGTTTCATCTTGAACATGTCACGGTTACCTTAGTGTGATGGGAATAGCAATTCACTTTCCCACACCGCTCAACAGTATCAGAGTACAGTTGATTTACTCCTCTGTCTGCCAGGGTCTAATCTGAGCTACAAAGGGTTAAGTGCAAAGAAGTACCTAAGAAATTCGCCTTTCTTCTCTAGCAGCTTCAGAAATTAGGATGCCTCCTAAGGGTGCCCCCAAATAATCCAGGAGCTTTGTTACTAAAGGAGCCAGCTACAAGAGTGGCTTACTCTACCAAGTGAAGGATTCCAAATTCCCTTCTCTCCTACTCTATCCAAGTCAAGAGAGAACGTCGTCTTCAGTGGATGTAGAGTCCTGCATGTCTGCAGAGCCAGGCACTGGGAGCAGTAAGAGGAGAGGTCTACCTGCACCACAGTGCCTGAGGCTCAGCTGGTGCCCACATTCTAAGGAAACAAGCAGTGTCCTGAGCTGCTGAGTGTCAGGAGGCAAGGCCGTGGGTTAGAGTTTCCAGAGGCAGCCGAGTATTTATACAATTTTCTTTCTCTGCTGGGGGAAGTGCTGGGTTCTGCCTACATGTCACAGTGTATTCCAGCGACAGTTGTAAGACATCAACTTAGTTTGGGTTCCTGTGGCTTTGAAGAGACAACATGGCCACAGCAGCTCTTATAAAGGAAAATGTTTAATTTAATGGCATATAGTGTTAGAGGTTTAATTCACTTTCATCATGGCAGGGCATAGCAGCATACAGGCAGACATAATGCTGGAGAAGGAGCTGAAAGTGGAGAAGGATCTCAATCCCATAGGCAACAGGAAGTGAACAGAGACATCAGGCATGGTTTGAGCGTATGTGAGGTCTCAAAGCCTGCCCCAAAAAGTGATGCACTTCCTCTACAAAGACCACACCTACTTCAACAAGACCATACCTCTTAGTAATGCCACTCCCATTGGGAGCCATTTTCTTTCAAACCACCACAGATGAAAACTTCAAGAAACCATAGTAGTATTGATAGCACCTTGATACTGAGGCGTTCTATTTCTCAGTGCTGTTTGACTTTCTCCTTGAGGATGTGTCATGTCTACATCTTATTGCTATAAATAAACAAAGAATGCCTTGAGACCCAGAGACATAGCCTACCTGGTAAAGCTATTTGCCACCAACCCTGACAACTTAGCTGTCCCCCATACACAAAATTACATAGACAAAATGGCTTGATACTATTTATTAATCAGTTTATATATTCTAGACACTCATAAAAACAGGTTACATATTGAATTGTGCTTTATCTTCATACTAATCTTACTATGCTAAGAACAATATTTTATCCTCATTTAACAAAAAAAAAAAATGCCCAATGCCCAGAATGTGCTTAAAATACGAAAATATTAGTCAACTAAATTGACCAAAACAAGGAAGCCCTATTTAAGGTCCTGTTTAAATTATAATAAGGGACAGAAAGTATGAGGTCTGTCCACAAGGCCTGTTTAGCATGCCTGTATCTTGCCTTTATTATCACAATTCTTAAGCTGGATCATCACAATAGCATTGTTTTTCAGGAAGAGCAGTTCCAGTTTTAACAGCTGATTACTGGGTAGCCACTATCCTCAACAGCTGCTTATGGAGGGAGCACCCACTGTCTTCAGCGTGTTAGCACCAAGATAGCATACAAAGTTAAAGAGTCACTTTCTCCCCTTCTACTTCCCACCTCCAGAGAAAAAGAGCCCATAATGGACAGAACTGGAACAACTGTAAGCCTGTGACATCGGTCCTTGGGCTCTTTCACACCTGTCAAGCTAGGCCGCAGGGTTCCTTGAACGTCAACAAAAGGGGAAGGATTACCATCTTTTCCTAAATTACATTTTTAAATTAAACTCATGGACAGGATTTTCTCCCATCTCCTCTTTCCCTCAATCTTCTGCACCTGTTTCTGCACATCTAGTGACAAGCTCCAACAGATGACAGCGTGAATTAGCACGTCGCATATTAACATTAGCAGCAAAATGGAGGAACAGCCGAGCCTGTGAACTTGGTAGCTGGAGTTATTTTTGTGGTGCTGGGTGTTCACAGTTGGGATTTCACAGTATGGAATATATATATATATAATTTAAGTAGACATGTTTTCTGTGTGCAAGAGCCAGCCTAGCCCTCGTGGTGAAATATAATCTATCAGCGTTCCATGGTGTTTGCCAATGGCATCCGCAGCCTCCACGCACGCACAACACAGTTGAGGATTTCTGGACTGCATCTCCCTTACTTAGGCCCCACACATTCCCACCCTCGAAAGTGCACCCAGAAGAATTTTCCTGTGTCAGTCTAAAGGCTGCATCTTTCCAGTGGCACTGAGTGTGTGGGGGGTGGGGGGAGGGCAACAGTCATACTGAATGTCTAGCAAGCTTCGTCGAATTTAAAGTGAGCCCAGAGTTTGTCAGTGGCCTAGGCTTTGAACTTGCCTCCTCTCTTGTCAAAAGCATCCACAGATGGTGGCTGTCAGCCAAGTGAGGACACAGTCGACTTGCAAAGTGCTGCTTTAATCTTAACACCAACCATAAACTGTTAAAGCAAAGACCACCCTCTTTAAAAACTTAGCTCTTACCCTAGTGAGAATATAATTGCACACTATCAGATGTCTTAAGTCTAATGATCACCTAATGATTAGTGTTTCTAAATATAAATTTATTCTCATGAAGTAAACCCAAAAGACTCAAAGGCAAGTTTTAAACCAAAGAATATTCTTGTCTGCTGAGCATTTGGGTAAAACACCCATTAAAATGAAGTAAAACTGCCTGGCGGTGGTGGCACACACCTTTAATCCCAGAACTTGGGAGGCAGAGGCAGGCCGATCTCTGTGAGTTTGAGGTCAAGCCTGGTCTACAAGAACTAGTTCCAAGACAAGCTCCAAAGCTACAGAGAAACCCTGCCTTGAAAAAAAAGCAAAAACAAAGAAACAGATAAAACTGCAGGTGGATTTCTAGTATCTCAAACACTAATTGACAGGCATCCTCTGAGCTTAACCATCTGTAACCCAGGTCTTTCTGTCTGGCGCTATCTGACTGATAAAAGTAGGCAACTGTATCTTTACTCTCAGAGCAAACCCTCAACCCAAATATTATGTCGGCCAAAACAGATAGTACTTAAGTAACAAGAGTCCCCTAGTTTCTCAAACATTCTGTTTAACTGAGTGTCCCCTGGCTCCTTAACATTCTATTTAACTGAGGTATTGCTAAGAGGAAGCGCTTCTACTCAGAGACAAACAACAAGACCGTTATATATCTGGCAAAAGATCTACAGGGAAATTCCTTTCAAATGGCAGTTTCCCTGCTGAATTTCAAATGTAATTAGTCTTACAGGAGTATGACATTCAAACTGGATAGAAATCTGTTCTATGAAAGACACCCAGCTGGTTTGTTTCTTGTGCCTAGGGACCCTTCACTCCTCCAATGGTAGGTACACTTGCCTTCAAAGAGCAGAACACATTCTGGAAAGTTTTACCTCAATAATTTTTTTTTTTTGAGAAGGACCTGAGATATGTAGTCTTCTCTCTGCGTTTTGGTTTGGACAGTGCCTCAGCTTAAGCAGCCTGTCCACAGAGCACTAGCACTGGAAGAAGAAGGTGGTTGGGGCATCTGAACTTCTGTCCATGCCTCCCCAGCTTCAAGCTTCCGTCCATAGGCATCGATGACCTGGGAAGACTGAGCGCTGCCGGCTTTGGGAGGCACAGATGGTGTTTGTTGATAAGTAGAGACACTGTTGCTTATCAACTGAGCCTTCTTTTGCAAGTGCAGAAACTTCCCGCATGGTGTTCAAAATTCTGCATTGGAAATATCCCCAAAGAGCTTTGAGCAGGGATTCCCAGAATGCTCAGTTATCGTCTATCCAGCTGTCCCCTGTCACCTATCCAATGGCCCGCTCATAGTTCCTTTTTGACAGTGACGAGAAATGACTCCTTGAAATTGTTCTCCACACACAACAAACAAAGAGATCTTGCAGTCTGGTTGAAGACTACATCCCAGATTCAGAAATGGAAGTCAGAACAAGGTCTGTCCTCCCAGTGATTTTCAAACTAGCTGAAATTAAACCCACAGGAAGAGAGTCTGCTGAAACTGTTCTGGAGTATCTGCTTCATTGACATGGTCTGGAAGTTGGCATTTCGAGTGCATGTCTGTATATGTATCTAGTCACTGCTCTATTTCTGCGGTGAGACACTGTGACCACGGCAATGATTATAAGAGAAAGCCTTCAGTTGGGGCTTGCTCACAGTTTCAGAGGTTCAGTTTGTTATCATGATAGGATACATGGCAGCACACAGACAGATATGGTGTTGGAGAAGTACCCGACAGCTACATCCTAATCCACAGGCCAAGAGGAAGAAAGAGAGACTGGGTCTGGGATGGGCTTTTGAAACCTCACACTTTCTCCAACAAGGTCACACTTCCTAATCCTTCTAATCATTTCAAATAGTGCCACCCTGGTGACTAAGCATTCAAATATATGAGCCTACAGGAGCAATTCATATTCAAACCACCACAGTGTATGTGTGCACACACGCATGCGCATATGTGTACATGAGAGTGTGCACACACACACATGTATGTGCGTGTGTGTGCATGTGTGTGTGTGTGAGACTATTGAACTTGTGGCTCTGAGCATACTAGAGGAACACTCTACCACTGAGCTACATTCCTCCTGTATTAGTTTCTTTTCTGTGTCTGCGATAAGACAACATGACCAAGGCAACTTATAAAAGAATGTTTAATTGGTCTACAGTTCCAGAGGGCTAGAATCTATGATGTTAGAGAAGGGGCATGACAACAGGAAGCTGGTGCGGAAGCTGAGGGCTCTTATCTTGTTCCACAAGCAGGAGACAGGCAGCACACTAGAAATGGCATGAGTCTTTTGAACCTCAAAGCCTGTCCCCAATGACACACACCTCATCCAGTCAGGCCACACTTCCTAATCTTCCCAAAACAGTTCTCCCGACTTGATCAAGCACTCAAGCAAATAGACCTGTGGGGACTACTCTATAGCAGCACCAGCCACTCATGTTTCTAAAATGTCTCTGAGAAGCAGAAATTCAGCTGCTTTCATGCATAGTAAGCTGACTTCAGTGTATCATCCCAGACACTCTTACATTCAGAAGCAGCCATAGAGAATGGATGGTTGTCAGTACAAGAAAGGGAAGAGAATGACAATTCCCACTCTTGCATGTAAGATGGAAGACCTAGTAGCCGTGGAGGAGCCAGGTTGCCTTGGAGGAGCAGGTTTGCCTTGGAACTCTAGAGTAATAGAAACAATCAGGCCAGAAAAAGAAGTGCTGGGAAGTTCTGAAGATTCCCAGAGAGAAGGAGGAACTGATTTCCTAACCACAAGCAGCGAAGCATTCCCCAAATTTTAGCAATTCGTGTCCATCCCAATCTGGCATTTTCAACACTCACACATAAATTCTAACTTCTGGAACAAAGATACATGTTGTCATTGTGGTGGTTTGAATAAGAATGGCCCCATAGGTTCATATATTTGAATGTTTAATCACCAGAGAGTGGAACTGTTTGAAAGGATTAGAAGGATTAGGAAGTGCAACCTTATTGGCAGAAGTGTGGCACTGTGGGGTGGGCTTTGGGGTTTCAAAAACTTGTGCCAGGTCCATATTCTCTCTCTCTCTCTCTCTCTCTCTCTCTCTCTCTCTCTCTCTCTCTTTCTCTCTCTCTCTCCCCTTGGCCTGCAGATTAGGATGTAATTCTCAGCTACTTCTGCAGCACATTATCTGCCTGTGTGCCATCATGCTCCCCATCATGCTGATAATGGACTAAACCTCTGAAACTAGAAGCCAGCCCCAGTAAAATGCTTTCTTTCATAAGAGTTGCCTTGGTCATGGCGCGTTTTCACAGAAATAGAACAGTGATTCAGAGAGTCATTTTGGTCATGTCTTAAGGCCCTTGCTTAGTAAATAATTTTAGGGGCAATATATTAATAGAAAGGGGAAAGATCCATTTATAAAATGGCATTTGTCTAACAGATCTAAGCTCCGAAACAGGATTTTCCAGAGAGTCCTTTCTAATAACTGGAAGGAAAGATTATCAACGCAAACACTATTATACGTGTAGTATTTGGTTTAAGGATATACACTACTACACATGCAAGCCAGTGTGGCACCAAATACTCATTCAGTATTCCTCAGCTCTGAAGACTTTTGTCACCATTCAGAGCCATCTCATCATTTATAAAGTCAATCCTAAGTACATAAATTCTTCCACACTTCATTATTTTCAATTAATAAAAGTCCTCTCTACTGATTCTCTTTTCTGTAGGTGACGCAGTGATGTAGGATTCTCCTCTGTATGCTGTGAATACCATTGGTTAATGAATAAAGCTACTTTGACCTACAGCAGGGCAGAGTTGAGTAAGGTGGGAATTCCAAGCAAATAGAGAAAGAAAGAAGGGAGAGTCAGGGAGATTCCATGTAGCCACTGGAGAAGAAAGACGCCCGCACACCAATACTGGTAAACCACGAGCTATGTAGTAAAATATAGAATAATAGAAATGTTTTAATTTAAGATATAAGAGTTAGCAAGAAATATGCGTAGGCTATTGGCCAAGCAGTGTTGTAATTAATATAGTGTCTGTGCGATTTCGGGTCTGAGCAGCTGAGAAACAAACAAGCAGTCTGCCTATAAGGCAGGATCTCACGAACTCAATGGTCCTCCTGCCTTAAAATCTGGAATGTTGGGCATGTGCCATCAAATACAGGTAGGGGTATTCTTTACTATTAAATTATGTTAATCCAAACATAATCTTTATCATTTTAACCATGAAGTATAGATTGACCTTAGAGTTCTCATTCTTCTGCTACTACCTGGTTCTACAGGCAAGCACAGCCATGCCCAGCTTCAAAGCAACTCTTTTTCATTGTGTCAATAACTGTCTTGCTCAAAACCTCTTGCAGAGATCACTCACTGCCCACAGGGCTCTGGCCAAAGAAAGCTTATTCTTCTGCCTGACTCAGTCACTTACTCAATCACGCCCTCAATCATCATGTGAGCCCAGAACAGCGGCCACATACAAGCCGCTCATTAGACAATTCGCTTTTTGTGTGGGGAGGAATAAGAGACTCCAGATGGAGCAGCACCTATTGTTTACCCAATAGCTCTTAACAAATGCTGTAGCCAACATTGTCTGGAAGAAGACTGCTCATCTATCCACCTGGAGTAAGAAAACAAGATACCTGGCTCTTCATATTGCCAAAAGACAGCTTGGCAACAGAGTTCTCAACTCCAGAGGGAAGTAAGTCCCCACTTTGGAAAGATATCTCTAGCTATCACACACACACCACCACCACCACCACCACCATCACCACTACCACCAGACACTTTTTCTTGCTCACACACATACACTCACACCCAATGTCAAACAAAACTCAGATATATATATATATATATATATCCCCTCTTGTTGACTTCTAGAAATTAAGCGTCCATGCTTGTCTTCATCTAGGGGCTGCTTGTTCAGACAATGGACTTAATTCCCAGCAATAGTGAGACAAGGCTGAATCTAGTTTGAGTCTCATCACAGCCTTAGACCCAGAAACATCACCACCAAACAACACTCAGGTTCTCAGAGCTAAAGTTCCTCTCACTTGGTGTACCCCTCTTAGAGAGCAGGCTCTGCAGACTCCACCCTGAATGCCTCTTCAAGTTTTCATCTGGGGTCTGTTAAAGACTTACCCAAGGAGTGGAGGCCACACAGAATTAGCGGAGCTCAAGTGACTTGCAAGAACATGGCCTTAGGAGCCAGGCAGTACTTGGGTGAGGATTAAATAACATAATGTGTTAAGTGTCAATGGCCAAGAGAGCAGAGAGTGAGAGTGTGCTAAGCCAGTGTTGGTTACTGAGCAACCCTTCATCTAGAGGCAGCTTCCTCACTCTCTCCTTGCCTCTTCTAGTTCATCACTCTCATCACCTCTTTTGCTTTGCATTCTGTGATCTTGATAAATCTGCTCTCTTCCCCTGTGACCAAAATCAAATGCCTGAATAACAACTTAAAATATGCTTCCTTTCAAGATGTTAATGCATTCACTGGTGTTAATCAGACTTCTTGCCCAGACACTGAAAGTCATTTATCTGTGATGATGTGGTCTGTAGACTCCAAAGTCAGGCCACTTCTTTCCCGATTTCCCATTCTCCATTTAACTGCTGTGTGACTGGGACAAAAAACTTAGCACATGTATATTTAAAATTCACCTATAGAAATGCGAGCACTTTCCTGGAGCTGGGTATTTGCATACATAAGCCCTCAGGTTTAATTTCTAGAACTCAAAACTGAATAAAACCCAAGAGAGGAGGGGGGGGGGGGGGGGGGGATCTCTTCACTGATTCCAGACTGTGTCATACTCTCAGTCAAAATTAGCAATCACAACCATCAAATAGAACTTGATTCAGCATCAGCTGAGGGTAATGCAGCTCACAGAGACTCTTGAAAGAAGAGGCTGTTTTTGGTCATGTAACTGAGAAGTCAAGAAAAGACTGCTTTCTGCCCTTTAATCAGGAAAAGTCTCTATTGTCAGCCAAGATAAACCAATGGCTTTCTCAAAAGTAGAGCGGTTTTGTTCTACTGCCTTAGTCTGTTTCTCAGTTGTACCAGCAAATGACCTTTAGCTAGCTACCTGGGATCAAATGACCATTCACATGAGCCATACATGACCTTACAGAGCAGTGTCTGTAGGCCACACAGACCATCATGTCTGAGACACCAGACTGAGAACAACTGGGCCAGAACAAGGGAGACTCCACAACGAGTAGTCAAGATATAACTTACAGAAGAGAAAGGAATGTATGGGCAGCACAAACAACAGGTGTGTGCCCCTTCGACTTAGCAGGTGGGAAGGAAGTAATGGGGGATATACAGGGCAACCCTAGGCTGCACACTCTACTGGACTGGCTCGCGAAACCTTTAGAGCAAAGAGCACAGATAAGGGAAGGGGAGGCTAGAAGCACTGGCACCATGAAGTGTTTTGGAAAAAAAAAAAAAAAACCGACTCCTTTGTTTGAAAAGAGGAAGTTGCTGCCATTCAAGTGCCCAGAAATAGAATATATTTATCTCAGAGTATCCACCGCTCTGTATATATTAAAGCTTATTATAGATTGAAAGACAGCAATGGCACACAAACATCAATCTTGTGTGGAAAGGAAGATATGTAGTTTGATTTAAAATTATGTAATAATCTCATTTTCCAGTTCCCGTGCATGGTGGCAGCAAGTCTTCAGTCAGGGTAAGTAAATGCATTCACGTTATCTGGGTGGCCAGGCACACATTTTATTGCTATGTTGGTTTGTTTCCTTAGCACCTGCTGTGAAATGTTTGATTCCAAATGACTCAGGATCAATAAGATGCGTATGGTGGTGCTTGTCTGTAATCTTAGACATTGGGAGGTAGAAGCAGAAGGATGGAGAATTCAAGACCAGCTTCTGCTGTATAGCAAGTTCAAAGCCAGCCAGGGTTTTATGTGATCCTGTCTCCAACAACAACAAAATATGATGAATCCCCTTCTTAGGTTACTCTCAGTTCTCCACTTCTGCAGAGCTTGCAGACGATGGTAAATCCAGGATGAGTTAACCTGTTTGCCACTTAACCCTTTGTTGCTGTTGGGCCTCGTGATTCATGGATCTGAAATGTAAGTTGGAAATGTGAGCAATGGCATCACAGAAACCTTCATGATTACATAGGCTTTTATGATTGACCATTGGGAGAGAAATTATCTGCAGATGTTCTTTTGATGCTTGTCTCTGTAGTCCAGGCTGCCTTTAAATTTGTAGTTATCCTCCTGCCTCAGCTTCTCAATGATTCATTTTAGAATAAGGTCATTTAGAGAGAAATGGTTTTTTAAATGAGACTGTAGACTGATGAGAGAGATTTTATTGTAATAGGATGGCTGTACCTGCCTGTAATGCTAAAACCCTTGAGGCTGAAACAGGTAAAGCAAGGATTAAAGACCTGCTTGAGCCACATCGTGAGTTTTGGGCCATCATGGCTATGTAAGAGGACCATGTCTACTTCCCATTTTACCATAAGAGTTCTGGGGTTACAGATGTGCACTGCTGTATCCAGCTTTCTACATGGGTTCCAAGAATCAAAGCAGCAATCCCCGGTGTTCACTGAGTCATCTCCACAGCTCCCTAAGAGTTCTTTTTATTTCCCTACTTTGTTGTTTTCCGCTTTAAGTTTTAACCACACCCATTCAGGTTCTCAAGAAGTCCAAGCTTCTGAAATGTTCCCAGCTACACCCTCTCACCTTTTTAGATGGAAGTTTTAGGTGGCAAGGGAGTAGCTTCCTGTGAAGGCTTTCCTAAGTGTCCTTTGTTCAGTCAATATTTACAAATGGTCTTCTCTGTTTTTCCTCTGCAGATAGAACAATAGACAGACAGTGAAATAGTGAGGGTGGTGAGATGGTGCATAGGTTTGAAACAGCTTCCTGAGATGTGATGAACTGGATACCAACTTCATTTTAAAGAAGTCCAATACAGTAAGATGGAAGGTGCCTTCTTGTAACTGTAGAAGCAAAGGCCTTTGAATTATTAGCAAATATCACACGGGTGACACAGCTCAGCCTACATTGTTGTTTGCATCCTTGACTTCTCAGCTGCTGTTAGTGGAATCTGATAAATATTCACATGGATAATGGGAATTTTTCCTCCTATCATTCATACATTGGCTTCCATTGAATCTATGCACTGTGCTAATTATTCAAGAGCAAAGATAAATTAAAAGAGACTAGAATCAAGGAAGTAAATTTGGTTCAATTCATTGGCATGTTGAAAGACACATTAATTCTCTCTTCTAGAGTCTTTGGCTTTTTTGTCAGGTGGTGGAGAGAGAAATAGAAACAGAGGCAGAGTGAGAGACAGAGAAAACATTGCATTTGTGGAGGCCAGATGACATTTGTGTTTTCGTCAATTGTTCTCCACTTTGTTGTTTTCAGACAGAGTCTCTTATTGAATCTGAAACAAATCAGTTGGCTTGACTGGCTGATTCTTAGACCCAGAAATCCTCTTGTTCCCAAATCCCAGTATTGGAATTATGTTCCAGTTCACCCCACACATCAGTCTTCCATCTTCCTCTCTTCCATTTCTGGTACCTCCTCTTAAATTTGACCCTAATGCATTCAGAGGCTTGTTTCCTTTTATTTTTAAGATTCATTTGTTTTTACTTTCTCTGTGTGTTTGCATGTGCTCCACATGCATACTCTGTACCCTCAGAAGCCATAAAAGGATGTCAGATCTCCTAGAACTGGAACCGTCATCTGGAAGCTGAAAGTCAAACCTGCATCTTTTAAAAGAGGAACCAGTGCTCTTAAACTACAGAGTCATCTCTCCAGGTCCGAATATGGGATTATATAATTCTAAACAATTGACACAACAACCTACACGTATTAGTTTTATGTTGCTGCTATAACAAGTAACCACAAACTTAAGTAACATGAGTGCATTATTTCATTTATGTAAATCAAAAGTGCGACAAGGACCACATTCCTCCTGGAGTTCTAAAGTACAGCTTCTGTGCCTTTTCCAGGTTCCCTGAGTTGCCTACTGTTTTGTGCATGCTCCTTTCCTGCACATTCGCAGACAATATTCTTCATCATTTGTTCCACTTCTCTCTAAACTAACCAGAAAAAGGTCTCTAGGGTTCAAAGATATCATGATTACTCTGGCCCTCCCATTTAGGTAATCTGAACAAATCTCCCCATCTCAAAGTTTGACCTGTCATCACATTTTTAAAAAAGCTATACAACATAACAAATTCACACACAGGTACTAGGTTATTGCTTTGTCTGCCATGCTATCTGACTTTTAATTTCCCCATCTGTAAGACTTCTCAGGTTACTTTCAGAATAGAGCCTGGCAAATGGAGGGGGCCTAAAGCCTCGTCTTTTTATGCAGTGAGGACCACAATGCAGAGAATGGGTACCACGATACAGAGGATGGGTACCACAATGCAGAGGATGGGTTCCATGATGCAGAGGATGGGTTTCATGATGCAGAGGATGGGTACCATGATGCAGAGGATGGGTACCATGATGCAGAGGATGGGTACCACAATGCAGAGGATGGGTTCCATGATGCAGAGGCTAGGTATACAGGAGATGTAGGTAAATGATTGTCAGATGGAAAGGGAAGCTGAGTAGGAAATCCAACAATCCTGAAATAAGGCTGAAATCACATCTAAGGATGAGCCACCCACCAGTCACTTAAAAATCAGAGCAAACTCTGAAGTCTAAAGGTGGATGTGGGATGCTTTCACTCAATAGGAGATGGTGGGGGAATCTTACCTTCTTAGTTATCTTTCAGAAATTACAGTAAAAAAAAAACATTAAACATATAAATGCAAATTAACATGGTATGGAATGTATGTGATTCTGTTTTTAAGTTCAGGCCCTGATTAAGAAAAAGGCATTCTTAGATGGTGTGTGAGACAGGTAGGCACGAGGAAGAAGAGAAAACAAGAGGAATAATGCTGGAACAGTTCACAGTGCCTGTGTAATCAGGTCTCATGGCTCGTGCCTGTTATTTCAGTACTCAACTCAGAAGCCCAGCGGGGGGAAAGATGGCAAGATACTGTCTCAAAAAGGGAAGAGCATCCATCCCCACTTCTCATCTCACAGAGAAGACAGTTCTGAGAAATCAATGGCTTTTCCCATCAACAGTGACCTGAATGCAGTCCTATAGGGGGACAACGAAAAGAAGAAATGGACAATTTTCAAATAATTTTTAAAAAATTTTAATGACATTCATTTTTATTTGGTATGGGTTAGTATTTTGCCTGAGGGTGTTAGATCCCCTGTAATTACAGGCAGTCTAGAGTTAGGAATTGAACCCAGGTTCTCTGAAAAAGCAGCCAGTGTTCTTAAATGTTGAGCCATGTCTCCAGTCCCAACTTTCTAAGAAAATAGCATATGATTTCTGTTCTGTTATTTTACCTTGTACTGAAGCATATTTGTTCAGTATATTTGGAGACTTATAAATTTCATTTATGTCAATTTTCTCCCTGCTCATTAATTCTTATTTGGATCTCAGTTCAATGCCAAAACATTTCAAGAAATTTCCTATAGTTAATCTGTTCTTAATTTAAACCACTCACCACAATTTGTGTACTTAAAGGGTAAAAGAAGAGCTTCCATAGTGAAAGTTAAAGTCTCCAAAGAGGACTTTACCTTGACATGTAAGAGAAATCCCTCAGTGGAGTGTTTATCTAATTATTCTTTATCAATAAAAATTCAGGAGTCAGATATCGGTATAAGAGCCTGAAAGATCAGAGAAGCAGCAGAGAAACCTCCAGTGACTTCTTCTCTCTTCCATTCCTCCATCCAAAAGGACTGAGATCCTCTCTCTGCCTTATCTGACTACTTCCTGTCTCCTATCTATCCTCAGCCCTCCAAAACCTCTATGGTTAATTGTGGTCAGTGAGTGGCTAGCTCTGCCCTCTGAGTCCAAGCAAGCTTTATTTTCAGAATACGGTCAAAATAATACACAATACCTAAGGACAAGGATTAAGGAGAAACCCTCTTACTATTTATCTGGCTAACCAGTGTGTCAATTTCAGAATAAAGTTATATGCATTGCCAAATATTAAAGCAAACTCTGGAGAAAGTATCATTTTATAGTAGATTAAACACCTACAGTTTTTCTTTCTGAACTTGTTATTTGGAGGTTCTACAGAAATGTGTCCTCAAAACTAGTGGATAGCCATATCACATCTGTCAAACTGACACTGGGACTAACGCTTCAGGAAAACTAACCTGACTGGCTTCGAAACAGAATATTTATTTTGGTTTGCTTTTTTTCAGTGTTGTAGAGTTTACACTTAGGTGAGTGTATGCAGAATGCCCATGTGCAATTTGTGTGTTTAAACATTGGGTTGGTGTGTGCTGTTGCACAGGATCCCTTGACACGGAGAGCAAGAAAGCAACCGTGCCCTACCTGGAAGATGCTGGTCCCTGTTACCAGCTGACTCTTACCCAACTGCCACAGCCATGACAAATGGAGATCCAGACACATATTCTCCAGAACCTATTGAAGGTAGCATATAGAAAGAATCCTTGAGAATGGGGCATGATGACACACAACTGTAACCTCAGCACTTGAGAGGTGAACGTAAGAGGATCAGGAGTTCAAGATCATGCCAATTACACAGCAAGTTGAGGCCAACCTGGGCGACTTAAGACACTGTCAGAGAGAGGTGGGATGGGAAGGGGTAAAAACTCTTAAAAGTCTAAGTTGAGGAGAACTTGTGCTGTTGACTAACCAAAATCATGTAGCCTAAATAAAATCCCTTTCTGACTAAAGAATCTGATCAACTGTGCTGCCTAAGGAGACTGAAAGTTTTCTTGACTTTATAGAAAAAAATCACTCAGTAGTCTAAACTGACAAGTTTCTATAAAAACCAGAAACAAAGCTTGCTAAAAGTTTTAAGAACTATTAATGGTGCCTAAAGAACCGCGTAATGATGGAAAGCCTAGAGTGAAGAGACTTGTGTCTCTGAGCTGGCCCGTGTGCGGGAGCCCAGTGGAGTTTTTTAGAACATCACTTCATGATTCAGTCAAGATTCATCCCAAAAGCAAAGCAGGTGAGAAAACTTGTTGTTCCTCCATGCCAAACGGAGATAACTGAATAACAAAGCAAACCATGGAACAATCTGACTAGTTCAGTGACTGAAACATCTAGATCATTCCACCCAGGGAGCTGTCCAAGTGATGTCATAGTACCTGGCATCCAGCTGGCTTCAAACCCTCTGTCTAAACAAGAGGACTGCAACTAACATTGACTCAGACAATGGGGCTGTGGCTTTTGATAAAGACAAGCCAGGAACAAAGCAACTGTGAGTGCCATTGATGGCGTGCCAGTTAGAGACTCTTTGTGTTTGAACTGACAGAGTCTAGATTTACAAAAGGCCTAGATGGCACAGTGTCACTGTTAGTCACAGATAACAAACAAACAAATTAATATATTAATAAATTTTGATTAGCTACATGATGATATTTTAATTTGTCAAATTAATAAATATAATTATCAAATACCTATTATGTTCTCACAGCACTTGCTCAGAGGGTTTGTCTTACTTTTTTATTGCTGTGATAAGATACCATGATGACAACAGTTTATAAAGGAAAATGTTTATTCGGGGCATCTAACTTCAAAGGGTTATAGTCCATGGCCATCATGTTGGGAAGCATGGTAACAGGCAGGAATGCATGGTGCTGGAGCTGGAGCAGCAGCTGAGAACTGACAATCGTTTCACAAGCCTGGGGCAGAGAGATCATACGGGGAATGGAAACCTCCAAGCCCACTCAGAGAGACACCTTCTCCAGCAGGGTCACACCTCCTAATCCTAGGCAGTTCCACTATCTGGTACCAAACATTTCAATAAAGGAACCTATGGGTGGGGGGAGCTTCTCGTTAAAGCCACCCCAGGGTCCTTGCTCAGAAAGAACCTAAATCATTCTCAAAAAGGCATAGAAAATAGCCTAAGAATATTATAAGAAACTGTTCCAAAGAGAAAGCACACAGGAAACACAGCAATAGTTCCGAGAAGGCTGCCAGGGTGATGTTGAAGGACTCACACAGACAGAAGTTCTAGGCGTGAGGGCAATAGGACAGTTTTGAGATTCATACGGAGAGTAGGAGGCACACCTGAGTGTGATGATCAAACAAAGAAATACCGAGGGAGCAAGAAAATCGGTCCCCCAAATAGCCCACTTTTGAGCTGGAGCAGACAGAGATGGGCTCAGCAAGTCTCTCTCCTCCATAGCGTCATCTTTCCCAGCATACTGTGATGTCTGCCTTCTCAGGATCAACCTGCTCTCTGTCGAAGAGCCCCTGAGAACTAACATCTGGGCAGCAGGGACCAGGAAAGGATGAAAGTGAGCAAATGTAGTGGGGGGATTTCTCCTAACGGGGAGACTCTTATCAAATTTCATAGCTGTCATGTGGGATGACTGTGTAGGAAACTGCTCTCCTGATTGAGAAATGCATGCCAATGTGTACAAAGATGAAAGGTTATGGTATTCCAGATATTTCAATGAAACCATGTGTATGTAATCTGCTGTTGCCAATGATTGACAACTGACTAATAATACTTCACGTCTATAAAATCATACCAATAACAAGCTTGCTGAGAAAGAAATCAAGAGGGAAACAATCCAATTTGCAATAGTTCAAAAGTGATCAAGAAATAAACGTAATTGAGGGGTAAAAGACCTCTACTATGAAAACATTGACACCATGGAGAAAGCAATTGAAGAAGACAGCAGAACGTGGAAAGACCTCCTGTGCTCAGGGATAGGATGAATTAACAGTGAGAAAATGACTGTCTTACAGAAAGAGATCTCCAGATTCAATGCAATCCCATGAAAATCTCATTAACTCTCGTCACAGAATGAAAAAGCAATCCTAATATATATATATAAGCTAAAAGGAAGTCAAATAGCCAAAACAATCCTTAGCCCCCCCCCCAAATTAATGCTGGAGTGATCATAATAGCCAAGCTCAAATTCTGTTACAGAACCTTAGTAACAAAAGCCCAGGATGGAACCAGCACAGAAACAGACATGTAGAGGAGTGAAACAGAAGAGAGAGCCCAGGAATAAATCCGCACAGCTTTTGTCATCTAATTGTCCCAAACTTACCAAAACCATGTATTGGCAAATGAACAATCCTTAACAAACAATGCTGGGGATTTGCACAAGCAAAAAAATAAATTGGAACTTATTATGTGTTTTACCTTGCACAAAAATTAATTCAGAATGAATCAAAGAGGCCAGGCATGGTAGCACACTCCTTTAATTCCAGCACTCAAGGAAGCAGAGCTAGACAGATCTCTGTACAGTTGAGGCTAGTCTGGTCTACACAAGAAATAATCCCAATAATTCATAAATATGCATGCATGAAATTAAGAAGCTTCTATACAACAAAAAGAGCAGCCATTAGACTGAAGAGACTGTCTATAAAAGGGGGGGGGGAATCTTTGTCAACTGTATATCAGACAGCGACAAATACCCAGGACATATCTAGACTTTCAAAAATTAAAAAAATATCAAATAAATAAATGGGCTAATGAACTGAATAGATATTTTCACAGAAGAAATATGAATGGTCAATAAGCACTTGAAAAAGGGTTCAACATCCTTAGCCATCAAGGGAAACATGAAACTACTTTGAGGTTCCATTTTACCCCAATCAGAGGGATATCATAAAACAATGCACTAGGCATAATGATGCGTGTCTTTAATCCCAGCACTCCAGAGGCAAAGACAGGCAGGTCTCTGTGAGTTCAAGGCCAGCATGGTCCATTGAGTGAGTTTTAGGACAGCCAGATCTACAAAATAGAGAGGCTTTATCTCAAACCAAAAAAACAACAAGAAAACTTTGAAAGACCGACCTCCTGCTTGAAGGAAGAAGCCACCCAGTAGATACACAGACATACCTCCACCTAGAAAATTGAATTATATGTAAAGCAGGTCTGTATCATCATGAAGAAAAGCTGTTACTAGATGACAACATAAGAATCCGATGTCACCAGGCAATTAGAGCTCAAGAGGCAGGTGCACAAAGAGGAAAAATCATGGGCTTGATGCAGACAAAAAATAAGCAGATACACTTGTTTATATTTTATACAATGAGAAATGTTTTATGTCTTCATTGAATTGCAGAAGCTGTTATTGTAGAAGTTGTAAGAAGAAAATGCAGAATTATATTTCGTGTTGTAGGTGCCATTACTAAATTTTAAGCGTGTACTGATGGTTTCCTATGATTAATTGAATTGTTCTTAATTTCCCTAAAACCTAGTCCTTAATACCCTTCTCTATAGGTTAGAAAAATGAAAATCAAAGGCACTAAATAAATTGCATGAAATAATATAGCCCATTATAGGAGTTCAAACCAGGGTTTCAGTGGCTTTCAAGTCCAAGCTCATTCCTCTGTGTACACTTGCCTCTCGGGCTCTAAATGCCTGGTAGATGTGTTGAGTTGTGTTGTCATCCAGTAACTGGCTTTCTACAAGGTTTAAAATGAAAAGGGCCTGGGAGGTGTAAGTTTCTGCAGAAGACCACATTTTTAAGAGAAATCGCCACTAAGACTGCAGAAGACACATTAAAAAGCAAAACTCAAGAATTGTGCTGGAGAAAGTTGTGAAGTTTTGCTTTTAAGTAATTAGGTAATAACTTACGGTCAGTTTAGGGTAGATAGACCATAGTTTCTTCTCAGCAGCTGAGTCTATAAGTATATTTGATCTAAAATACTTACACAGCCTAACAATTGAACTCAGAAGAGTATAGCTCAGGATGGGAAAAAATGCAAAGGCTTCTGGGCAAACCTTTAATTCCAGCACTTAGTAGGTAGAGGCAGGTGGATCTCTGTGAGTCCAAGGCCAGCCTGGTCTATAAAGCAGATTCCAGCGCAGCCAGGACTGTTATACAGAGAAAAAAACCTGTCTCAAAAACAAAACAAAACAAAATTGAAGATACAGATAATTATGAGCTGCCATGTGAATGTGTTCCCTGCACGCACGTTGCATGCTTACATACACTCAGACATGCACACACATACACATAAGACTAAATAAATAAATATCTTTAAAAATAATACGGAGTTTGTTCTTTCATTTGGTCAACAAATATCGATCAAGGGGCCATTCTATGTCCATTCTTATGTAAATATACATAAATCAACATTATCACCATAACTTTCAAAAGCCAGAGTTCTTTCACAATGAGCTGAAGAAGAAGGTGATTTTTTCACAATCAGGAGAGAAAAAGCCCAGCAACCAAAGGTGTGGTGTGGCAGCTGCTGGGGTATCTTTTTTGCTGTATTTTTGTTTTCATGACAGGCTATCACTGTACAGGCCTGGCTTACCTGGAACTCGATATGTAGACCAGGCTAGACTTGAACTCACAGAGGTCCTCCTACCTCTGACTCTTAAGAGTTAGGATTAATGGACTATTCCACCATGCCTGACTTCTCAGAGTACCCTAAATGAAGATTAAGGAAGAAAGAGTGTAGGGTTACAAATGGCAACAGCAATGTGCAGTCACTGTAAACATCCGGGTACAGAGGGCTGCCTGGTCCTTTGCTAAACACTTTCACTTATTTCCCTCCTTATTTCCTCTCCAACACCATCCTGAGATATCACTAAGCAAACACATTTCTATATTCACTTTAGAATTTAGGGAATTGAGGCCCATGAGGCCCACCTGGCTTGGTTTTTCTTTGCTTAGTATGATAGTTATAGGAAAACAGCAGGACTCCCAGTCCCCAGTTCCTAGCAGCACCCGCAGTGACTGGAAGAACGTGGAGTTCACTTAAGAACTCAGCTTAGTTTTCCAACAGGCCATGACATGGACTCTC
This sequence comes from Microtus obscurus, assembly GCA_963919715.1. Taxonomy (NCBI): domain Eukaryota; kingdom Metazoa; phylum Chordata; class Mammalia; order Rodentia; family Cricetidae; genus Microtus; species Microtus obscurus. The sequence continues at coordinate 3,491,750 of CAWTZC010001472.1, forward strand.
CTGTCTTCTTCAAAGAAAACGCAGCTGGGCAAATGCAGCCAGGGGTTTATTCAGAGTACGTGATTTTTGTTTTCAGTTCTTTGTTCACCCTTAATAGATCCTAATTCCTGTTGTTGGAGGCTGTGTTTATCCTGGAGCACTCTCATGGAGTTTATTGTCCTCATGGTGGAACATCTGTGATCTCTTTGGGATTATTTGCTATTCCCAGTGTTATGCATGACTCTTTCTTTATGAATGCTTGCCTAGGTTTCCATGTCATTAGAGAAACTCGAAGATTCTCCATTCACTGGCGTAGCTACAAAGAAAGGCGCAAAGCAATGTGATACAGGAGATTTATTTATTTCCTCCAGAAGCAGAGTGAGCTGCCAGCCTGGTTCATAGTCTTTGGGAACCCTCAGGGGGCAGTTGCTGCAAGCCTGGCAAAGTATTAGAATCAGTAAGGAAGACCTAAGTTCAACCTTGGTCCCAAGCAAGCTCACAGAAGAGCAAAGAAGCCTTTAGTATGAATACAATCACCTAAGAAAATTAAAACAAACAAACAAACCTCTCCATCAACAGACTTGGCTGTGGGTCAGCTATGTACTTGCTCATCGGTAAATTGTAATCCCAGCACTTAGGAGGCTGAATCAGGAGGAACATAAGCTTGAGACTACCTTGTGAGTTCTAGCCAGAAAGCAATGAAGAATGAGGGGGTAGGGCCAGAAACCATCTCTGTACTCTAGAAGGACAACAAAACCAGAAAATACAAGTTGAGCTTGCAAGGAAGCAGTTCAGATTCGATGCATTATCTCACACAGTCCAGTAATCACTGTGAAGGCTCAACACTTTATTCCATGGAGGCGAAAACTGGGTCAGCTTCTCAAGACCACAGGATAAGTAACCAAGACTCATAAACACAGATCTTCAGACCCCAAGTCTCAGACTCTCTACCATAGGGTTAAAGAAGCTCATAAGAATAATTTGGGACTGGCGATCTTTTCCTTTTTGTAAACATATCACTTTGAGACGAAAGCAATATAGTTGGTTTGGGTGGCATTTCATGCCAGGAAGACAAGCAGCGGGCTGGCCTTCAGCTCTCACATGTGCTAAGTTAGGGAGAACTGTTAAGGAAGTTGGGCACAGAGCAGCCTAAAGAGCAATCTGGAGGAGAAAGGTTTATTAAGCATGTCTCCTATTAGCATTCATATGGAAAGAATAAACCAAGAGCTGCAAGGCAGTGGCACACACTTTTAACCCCAGCACCTGGACAGAGCTCTGAGTTTGAGGCCAGTCTGGGTACAGAGTTGGGTTCCAAGACAACCAGGGCTACACAAAGAAAGTCTGTCTCAAAAAACTAAAACAACAACAACAAAAAAAAAGAATGAACGACAAGAGAATACACCAAGAGAACTTGGCTGAGATTTGATCATTAACTATTTTCATCTTCTTGTTTCTCTCACTGAGACCATAAATTCCCAGCAGGTATTTTGGTGGGTACCTCTAGAAATATAAACAAGCAACATTTGTGCCTCAAGAATTAGATAACTTATCAATAATCATTTCTTCATCTATGTTTAGTAAACATATGACAAATGAAAAAGCAGTAAGATTTTTTGGGAGGGTTTTGATTTTTTGAGACAGGGTTTCTCTGTGTAACCTTGGCTGTCCTGGAACTCACTTTGTAGACTACTTTGTAGAACTCATAGAGATCTACCTGCCTCTGCGTCGGTAGTGCTGGGACTAAAGCCATGCACCACCACCACCCAGCTCAGTAAGACATTTTTGTCTCTTGCTCAAAACCTACATATGTGCAATAGGGCCTTTCTCTTGATTACCAATTTTCTGTTGTCCTTTTCCAGCTCGTACCTAGTTGAGTGGTAAAGTAACCAAGCATCAAGACCTTCAAAGTCCACAGTTTGTTGAGAGTTTAGATGGGCTCTCTAAAGTGCAATGTGCAAAAGAGGGAGCCGTTCCCTGTGTGGGGGCAAAAAGAAAACATGTCATAGGGGAACTAGGGCAACTAAACTTACCCAACATCGTGCTACCTAATCGGAGTCCTGCATTTGTCCCCAGTACTCAGCTGTATTATCAACACACTTACAGAATTATTTGATTCAAGGCTTACCAGCAGCACAGCAGTTTCTATGGACAAACACAGCCAGAGCAAAACAAACTGCATAATTTCTTTTCAATACCTTAGCCAAATTTGAGTCCCCCAGTCCATCAGAAAGTAGGCACCAGTATGCTGAAGGAAGAGGTATGTACTAGGGCATCATATCCCCCAGTATCTCACATTTACCATCTCTCAGACTCAGATTAGAGCCAGCGATCCTATCAAAACTGAAGCCAGAGCCCCCTCCCTTATCTACCCTCCAAGAATAAGTTTTCCCTTTGAGAACAGCAACTAGGGGGTCCGATGCCTTTGAGTTGACATTCCAGCTCAGTAATTCACCTCAATTTCTGTATTGATCTCTACTCTGAACATTATACCTTTGATCCACCTGAGCCCTAGTCCTGGACCCAGTTCAGGCCCCTGGGATTCCAAAGACATCTGGAAGAGAGTTTAGACATAAGTACACTGTCACCTACTTCCTTCTCAGCCTAGAAAAGAGGCTGAGAGAGGAGTCTGAGGTGGGGTGGGGGGAACGAAACCAAAAGAGAATGAAATCTGAAATGCTGTCTGTAGTCTAACTGTAAAGGGATCCTATGAGACTCACCATCAGAGGCGCTGAGGTCAGATCTCAACACCTGCACACACAAGAGAAATTGTATACACTAGGGAAATGAGAAAACAAACAAAATGTTCAGACCTAATTACACAGTTGAGCTTCAGAAACATATGGCCCGCTAATAATGGGAGCCATTTATTTATTGCTTAATGTATACATAGGTTGGGTGTGGCATATCCCAGTTTTTAATTTGTTGAAGGGGGGTTAGATTGTTGTCTCATTTTACAAACGGTAGAACTCAGCAAGAGAAGCTCCACCCTGGCAGTCTAGTAAGCACCCAAGCTCGGAGTAGAACATAGGAATCCTAACTCCAAAAATCGTGTTCTTAGCTACTGTGACATTTCCCCCCAACCTGTACTACAAAGCTAAAACATCTCAACCAAGATGTTTATCTGGGCTTAAACATAGCTAGCTACCTTCAGTACACTTAATACAAACACAAAGAATCGTAGTCTTTTTTAAAATGTTGCCTAATTGATCTGCTCGGGGTGTTATCTTCAGAGTCAATGATTACAAGTCTTACATCATTTCTGATTAAGGCAGATCTCGCTTGCATTTACTCAATATTTATCCAGCAAACATTTGAGTAGCAGGCCTCGTTTATGCTTGGCACTGAGAAGCTGGTTGTGAAATTATCACAATCCATTGTTCCCAGGGAAGACACCAGCCAGCACACAAGGCAGATGTGCAGAAGATACCTACACGAGCTCTCTAAAGTGCATTGTGCAAAAGAGGGAGCCGTTGGCTGTGTGGGAGCAAAGAGAAAACATGTCCTAGGGGAGTTGAGGAGGGGCTCACCAATCAGAGACGAGGAAAGAGAAGGAAGGGAAAAAGCGGTCTCCACTAAGCTCTCAGAAGGACCGAGGGTGTGGATGTGAGGAAAATGGAAGGGTTTCTGTGGTCTTCTCTCCCATTCCGTGGATTTTTAGTGTTTGTTTTCAAGGGCAACAGCAAACATGGCTGTGGCCCCATGAGGCGAGGATTTCCAACTGCGCCGTGTTCTTTGGCTCCAAGTGTTGCCCCCATCTGTTTTATTTGTCTAGAGTACACAAAGGAGGGGAAAGATATGGCGGGAACTTGCCCAGGTGAGTCCACCAAGTGTCCAAAGATGGCTTTCTCTAGTACGCTCCCTTTAAATAAAATCATAGAAAGGAAATTTGAAACAAATATTTAATAAACAAAAAAAAGAAAGAACAAAAGAAAAAGGTAATTTCTCAGCTAAGACAAAAAAAGGAACTCAAGTAAAACAAACATTTTTATCTTAATCCATTTGGAGATTTATTCTGCTGTCAACTGTGGCTCTGTTTGCTTCTTTGTTTGTTTGTTTGTTTTCTTTTTTTAATTTAAGTTTTTTTTTATTTATTAAAGATTTCTGTCTCTTCCCCACCGCTGCCTCCCCTTCCCTCCCCCTCCCCCAATCAAATCCCCCTTCCTCGACCGCCCAGAGAGCAATCAGGGTTCCCTGCCCTGTGGGGAGTCCAAGGACCACCCACCTCTATCCAGGTCTAGTAAGGTGAGCATCCAAACTGCCTAGGCTCCCACAAGGCCAATAGGTGCAGTAAGATCAAAAACCCATTGCCATTGTTCTTGAGGTCTCAGTAGTCCTCATTGTCCACTATGTTCAGCAAGACCGGTTTTAATCCAGGCTTTTTCAGACCCAGGCCAGCTGGCCTTGGTGAGTTCCCGACAGAACATCCCCACTGTCTCAGTGTGTGGGTGCACCCCTCGCGGTCCTGAGTTCCTTGCTCGTGCTCTCTCTCCTTCCACTCCTGACTTGGACCTTGAGATTTCAGTCTGGTGCTCCAATGTGGGTCTCTGTCTCTGTCTCTTTTCATCGCCTGATGAAGGTTAATGTTCAGAAGGATGCCTATATGTTTTTCTTTGGATTCTTCTTCTTATTTGGCTTCTCTAAGAACCCGAATTATAGGCTCAATGTCCTTTGTTTAAGGCTAGAAACCAAATATGAGTGAGTACATCCCATGTTCCTCTTTTTGGGTCTGGCTTACCTCACTCAGGATAGTGTTTTCAATTTCCATCCATTTGCCTGCAAACTTCAAGAAGTTCTTGTTTTTTACTGCTGAGTAGTACTCTAATATGTATATATTTCATAGTTTCTTCATCCATTCTTCAATTGAAGGGCGTGAATAGTCCTACCTGGTCTGAAACTCACTATGTAGATCAGACTACTTATCAGATCACTATGTATATCACTATGTAGATCCGAACTTGTAGCTATCCCCCTACTTCTTCCTCCCTATTACTCTATTTCCTTAATGTTCTGTGCTTATGGTTATATTTTTCTAAATATAATTTCCACCAAGTTCTTATTTTTTTTATCTCATTCAATTATCTGAGCAATTTTCACTGTTCTCTGATGTATGAAGAGACTGCTCATTCATTTTCTGACTGCTCAGACCTGAATAAACCACAGAAACTATATTAATTACAACACTGTTTGGCTAATGACTCAAGCATATTTCTAGCTAGCTCTTACATCTTGAATATAACTCATTTCTATTAACCTGTGTATAGCCACGAGGTTTACCAATAAAGGTTCTGAGCGTCTTTCTCCTTCGGCAACTACATGGCATCTCCTTGGCTCTGCCTACTTTCTCTTTATATCTCTGTTCAGATTTCCTGCCTGGCTTTACTCTGCTAAGCCATTGGCCAAAATAGCTTTATTCATTAGCCAATAAAACGAACACATATACAGAGGGACTTCCCACATCACTCTGATACTATTTTTTACGACAATTTTTCCAAAAACAGGCTTTTTCCCCCTACAATATAAGAAATTGCTGTGTAGCACAGGCTAGCATAAATGTTTTGATCCACCTGCCTCTGTCTCCCAAATGCTAGGACTACCTTTTTATGAACCTTTTGCTTCCCTGGGTTTGCTGGCTTTAGGATGGCAGCTCGTGGGAATTCTAAACCTCCATAGTTACAGAGGCAATCACTTACAACAAATCCACTCAGGCCTATGTGAGGTCCAAGAACATATAAGACTTTCCCAGGAGGCCTTCAATGTGGGGAGGAAGTTAAACAATTAACTCAGGAATAAATAAATAAATAAATAAATAAATAAATAAATAAATAAATAAATAAATAAACGCACTCCATTCCATGGCCACAGTCTATGCACAGGGGTGAGAGGCAGGGAAGACTAGCTCACTGAAAGGCCCGCAGGAGGGAAAGCCTGAAGCAGCTCTAAGAGACATCAATATCAAATATCAAAATAGTATTGATAGCCACGGGAACTGGGGTACCAAGATGAGGAGAAGAATGGGGACAGTGGCAGGGAAGGTATAGAGACTAAAGGACTGCCAGGAAAATCTAGGGGAATTCGTGGCAGAACAAAGCAGGACCAAATGTGTGGATGCAGTGGGAAGCCTGTACAGAGAGCATCCCACCTGCCGTACCATGGAGCTGGACTTCACTGTGAGCTCTGCAGGATTCACAAAAAGACTTAACATCTTCAAAACTTGCTTTGTGCTGTCCAATAATTTACCATGCACTGTAGTTGGTGAGTATATCCATAAGCTAATTTAGTCCTCATAATAACTCCACGATAGTTAGACAGAATTTTGTCTGATTGATTTTTATTACATTTACTATTTGTGTATGTGCGTGTGGGTGTGTCATGATGAGTAGGGAAGACAGAAGACAGTTAATGAGAGTCAGTTCTCCTTTTCTACTGTGTAATTCCAAAGACCCAGTTCAATTCGTCAGGTTTGGCACCAAGCACCATCTCATTGGTCCTAAGGCAATAAATGAGAAAGAAAAATGTTTTGGTGTCAGCCTATAATCACAGCACTAGAAGGACAAAGACAGGGGACCAAAGTTTGGGGCTACATAAAAGACTTTGTTTCAAAAAACACAGAAACAAGCAAACAAACAACAACGAAGTTGATTTTTATATTTTTATTTTTATGATTTTAGATGAGGTTTGAGAAAAGTTAAAAAGACAGAGGAACTCACAGGGGTAAGAGGTTAGCAAGCACTGAGTTCTAACCCAGGAGCCAATGGCATTGACTGAAAGGTAATCAATAGTATTGATGGCAGAACAGACAAGATACTAACAAATGTTTACTGTGTTTGGCAACAGGAGTATTGGTACGCAATCATTAAAAGGATTACTAATCCTTTTAATGGACTCACATGGCACAAGGGGAGAACCAACTCCGTGTTTGCCATAGTGTCTGTGCACACTCCCATGCACAAAATAGAATGTGAATTAAAAAAAAAAAAACCTCTTAGTGATATATCTTTAAGGTATAATTTATTGGGCTTTCTGTCGTAGTTTTGTTTTGTCTGTGTATGTACCACCAAACTTTCGTGAAGATCAGAGGACGACATTTGGTGTCCCGTTCTGTCTTTCTTATCATGGTTTCCAGGGATGGGCTTCAGACTGTCAGACTTAGATGACAAGTGTTTTTATACACTGAGCCATCGTATCAGCCCTATCTCTTCTTAGTTTGAGACAGTCTCACTATATAGCCCAGGCTAGCTTGAACACACAATCTTTCTATCTCAACCTCCTAAATTCTAGGATTATCGGTATGCTCCACTACACCCAGATAAAAAGAAACCCCAGTTTTGATCCCTTCAGTTAGGTAGCTTGAGGTGAATGGCTTTAGGCTAAACCTAAATGGCCAAATTTAAGAATTTTAGGTTACAAGTGCTTTACTTCAGAGACATAATGTAAAACCAATTCAAGGGTGTTTGTAGTCCATTCTGTAGGAAATAAATTCTAGAATATCCAATAAAACCAAACTATTGGAAGCTGAGGTTGATGCCTGATGCCTGTCCCCACACCACCGAGGCTGGAGCGAGGGAATCAGGAGGGCTTGCCTTAAATTCAAATTCAGGCCTAGTCTACATAATGAGCTTTTGCTAGCTAGAGACAGAGCGACAGCCTGCCACAATAAATAAATTTAAAAAAAAAAAAGCTGAAAGGAAAATGTAAAACTAGCACTATTTGATGTGTGAGGACAAAAACCTAATTACAAGGAAAACTGCTCTATTAGTGACAATTTTGATGTTTTTGCAGTTATATGTCACTGAGTCCAAAGCAGCGAGAAATGGTGGTCCTATGCAGCATTTCAAAACTCTTAGAACTCGCTCTTGCCCTATTGTGGTAGATTGTTTCTTTTTTCTTTCTTTCTCTCTTTCTTTCTTTCTTTCTTTCTTCCTTTCTTTCTTTCTTTCTTTTTTGTTTTAGTCTGCTTTCTATTGATGTGATAAAGACTATGACACAAGCATCTTGGGAAGGAAAGGACTTACTTCTGCTGACATGTGTCAACCACAGACCATCGCAAAGGGAATGTAAGGCAGGACCATAAAAACCTGCTTACTGCTTGCTCAGCCTGCTTTCATATACAACCCAGGGGAGTGACAGCCTTCACTGTGCTTGGTCCTTCCATGTTAATCAATAACCAAGAAAACACCACACCACATGGACTTACTCACAGGCCAATGGGGGGGGGGCACTTTCTCCATTGAGAGTCCTTCTTCCCAAATGACCTCATGGTTTTTATGTTGACAAAAATAAAAATAGAAAACAAACAGCCTAATAGGATTCATACAAAATCATGCAAAATACTAAGTCTGGGTTTCTGTAGCTTTCATCCTTGCTTTAGTGCTAAAATATACTCATTTTTTGTTGTCATACGTTCAAGCTCACTTCTCACCTTTACGGAATAATCCAAAGGTGTATTTTCCCACAGCACTCCAGGCATGCCGTATGTTAGCTGTCTTCATTACATGTCATTGTATCCTACCTTGGTTTGTGTCCTAATGCCCCCATGAGGTGGCATCCTGGAGATTTGCCAAACTCTCTTGACTCTCATCTCTCCCTGTCACCTCGGCAAGCTTGCTAGATGGCTGAATAACTGTTAGCTCTGCTTTGTCATCTCTGTGCCCTCTTGTGCCCCGCGTTTCTCTGGAGACAGAGTTTACTCGGACCTCTGAAGAAGCTGCAAACATCCTCCCATCAGGGTCAGGAACTCCTCTGCTGCTGGAGCCAACCCAGGTGACAGCCCTCCCCCTGACACACACTCACTGTCTCTTGACCCCTTTAGCATGAAACCCTCCAGGGGAGACTGAGGAGCTGGCAAGCCATTCAGACACATACTACTTGGCTCAGCATTCGCACTGAGCTTGTACCTGGCTGTTCTTTTATCCCAGGGTCCCCTGGGTGGTGGGGATTTCAGAAAGAGCCACACTTCACACAACTACGCCCCAGAGGTGGCTCAGCAACAGCCCAGAGGCAGTAATCAAAAAGTGCCTTCTCAGAAGCCTCTGGTCCCCTGAGCAACTCTATGGCCAGGGCTTTCTTCCTCTCATAAAGACGACTGTGTTGAAATTTTCTTTATTATTTATTCTCCTGAATTTCTGGAAGTTTTTCCTCATAACTGTCTTTTTTTCTGTGACATTTTTGTTTCTTTATTTATCTAGAGTCAGGGTTTTGCTACATAGCTTAGGCTGGCCTTGAACTCATTCTGCCTTGAGTTCCAAAGTGCTGGGATTGCAGATATGCCCACCGTACCTGATTTTTTTTATTTAGCTATTTTCTTAGGATAGATAGAGTAGTCTTCTTTGGATATTTATAAATAATGAATCCCAAATACATAATAAGGATTTTAAGGACCAATCCTAGACAAGGCCGTGTATTAGCCTCATGTTTCTCTTTCTTTTCATCTTTCTTGAGACAAGGTCTCTCTACATTGCCCTGGCTGTTCTGGGACTCACTCTATAGACCAGGCTGGCCCCAAAATCAGAGATCTGCCTGCCTCTGTTGCAGGAGGTCTTTCCGCCCCTCCAACCAATAGCTGCTGAGATACCAGCCCATTGGAGTGTGGTTTCTCTCCATTCATAAAGCCTCTATTTCCTTCTGCTCGCTCTCTCTTGACTTCCTGCTCATCTGGCGACTAGACTCCCCTTCTAGTTGTGCATAGAGCTGTTGTCTGGGATGGTGATCTATAAGTTTTTCCTCTTTAAATAAATACTACCCTAGTAATAGTAATTCCAAACTGGTGTGGCATTGTTCGTGGATTATGCCATTAGCTGGCGCCCAACGAACCTTTGGCTTTTAGGCCCCCCCCCCCTCGGCTGCCGGCCGCAAGTTCGGCTTGGCAAGCGAGCCCTCCCTTCCTCTGCCGGGGCTTGCGCCTTGCGGCCCTGTGGCTTGTGCCTTGTGCGTGGAGCCAGCAGTTTAACTTGAATCATCACGCACTGGCTTTAGTTCGTGACTTAGGCCCCAGGGCCGAGTCCGAGATACACTTGGCCTTAAGGCCCGTAATATCCAGAGAGGCAGGATGATCTCTGAGGCCAGACAGGTGGTGGTGGCATACACTCGGGAGGCAGAGAAAGGCGGATCTCTGTGAGTTCGAGGCCGGCCAGGCGGTGGTGGTGCACGCCTTTAATCCCAGCCCTCGGGAAGCAGAGACAGGCGGATTTCGGATTTCGGTGAGTTCGAGGCCAGCTGGATAATAGGTAATATGGCAGTTTTTGTTTCCAACATGACTTTCACTGTTTGGGCTACCAATACAATGGGTCTAATCATGCAAAATTTATATGACTATGAGGATAACTTAATTTACTGGTTACTATGTTTTAGTATTCTTTTGAATATTCTATCATTTAGGAAGATTATGGTACTCTCAAGAACTCATGCAGGTCAGGAGATTCAGGAGATTCAGGATTCAAAAGAGGCAATAATAAACACAATAATAAAAAGACTTGAAATGCTTGAAAAAATGATTGGAACTGGTGAACAGAGTAATAAGGCACAAGGACAGGATACAAAGCCAACACCAGCTATTAGAACTGGCTTACCCAGGGTTTTAGCGGCATACCCTATACTTAATTCTGACAAAGCGTCAACTTCTAAAGGCTCAAAGGGAGTCAGAGAAGCTAGATGGATGCCAATAGCAATGAATGATCTGAAAGAAATTAAACAGGCTATTGTTAATTTTGGCTTGCAAAATGCATATGTACAGGAAATGATAAGGACTTGGGCTTCTAATGCTAGAGCTACCCCCTATGATTTCCATCAGTTAGTGTCTGCAGTTTTAGATAAGGGACCTTCCTTGATGTTTGGAATTTATTTCAGAGAAGAATCCAAACATATGGAACAGCAAGGAAGAGCAAAAGGTGTCGAGGTTTCCCAAGATCAAATTCTTGATGCAGGAGAATATGCTGATCCACAGGTCCAAGCTCTTTTTGACGATGAAGTACTGCATCTATGTCACCAAGCAGCTTTAAATGCTTGGAATAGGATACAAGATCCAGCAAAAAGGGTTGAATCATATACCAGAATTAGGCAGGGACAGAGAGAACCCTTTATTGACTTTTTGCAAAGATTAATTAAGGCTCTGGACGTAGGGGTAACAGACCCGGAATCTAGACGAATACTTCTTGAATCTCTACGTTTGAGAATGCAAACATAGAATGCAAAAAGATAATTGGGCCTTTAAAATCTAGATCAGCACCTATGGATGAATGGATTCAGCATACGATGAATGTTGAGACATTTAGCTATAATGATGAATCTTGGGTAGGAGAAGCGATTTCCACAGCAATGAGGAGACATCAAACTGCCAGGTGTTTTAATTGTGGTAAATTAGGACATCTGAAAAGGGATTGCAGGCACAGAATTTCTAGGAATAATATCTCCTCTGGGAATGACAAAAATAGGGGACCTAGGCCTTCAGGTATATGTAGGAGATGCGGTAAAGGCCGTCATTGGTCCAACGAATGCAGGTCAACAACAGACAAACAAGGCAACCCGATACCGTCGGGAAACTCCTTGAGGGGCCTCTCGCAGGCCCCCAAGCCAACAGTGGCCCAGTCATTCCCAGTCACAGTGGAGAACGTGCCTCACCAAGAAATCTAAAAGCTCCAATTTCTGCTATAAAAAGTAATACTAGTCTAAATGATGAATTATGTGTGGAGGATGAGTCAAAAAACCCAGTAGGACAGAGTAAACGTATATTTTGGCAGACTTCTATTAACGACCAAAGACCAAAGCTAAAAGTCTGTATAAATTATATATATGCCTATATATGTCTATATGATTAATGTTTAAGTTTTTTACAATAAACAATGAGTCTTTTCTGAAGTGACATTTGAAGTTTCCAGGAAGAAGATTGGGCCCCACAACAACAACTCTACCTGGTTGATATGACGTCATGATCCTGATAGCGCTACTACAAGACCTGTTTTGGGTACCAGCTGCACAAGAAGATCCCAACTTGGTTAGCTGAAATGGTGCACATCTTGTACAACATTCTGGCCAGACCTCCACAAAATACTCAGAGACTATTTGCAATTTTAAAAGACATTGATCTTGAAATTTAACCATCATTTTACTTTCACAGGATCCCCCAGAAAGAACGTCGCCCCCATGACAGCTGGAAGTAATTCTAGAGGACGACGTCCCCTCTCCCAGTAAAGTTTGTCCCCGGGTTTAGGGACATCATTTAGGGGTTGGGAGGTTGGGGGAGGAATTTTATAAGCTCAGGGATCATTTTGGAAAAAAAAAAAAAAAAGATGGTGATGTGATAATAGATTTGTAATTGTGAGTTACAATTTTTAGACAAATATATTGGTATTGATTCTTGATACAAAGTTAAATTATATTGACTATTGTATGCATGCATGTTTCTACCTCTGTTTAAAATATTTTTTATGTATTGACATATATTGTATCGATATTTACCATATTGCAATGTATATTTGTACATTGTTTATATTTGGAGGTCATTATCCTCATTTGTTACACAGATGTTTATTGTCTTAGTCTTTAAGTTAGATAGATATTGAGAATTATATAGATTAATAGTCATCTAAGTTTGCCATTTATAATTAGACTAATTAGGTTATTTAGATATATAGAGATTATACTCAGTATAGATAGATGATCTTCAACCTCTTCAAAGAGCTGTAGAAAATGGCCTTTAATCTAACTCAGAGTTTTGTGGTAGTGAGACACAATTGCTCCTGGCAACACCGCTCTATTCCCGAGAGAATGTTGAGCACCAAAGACACTCCACCTGGAGCCTTTCTTTTTGGCAGAACTGGCCTTGGGGCAAAGAAATGCCCATACCTCAACCACTGACAGAGATACAGAGTGTGCATCAATGGATAAAACAGGACTGTCATATCCTGCCAAGACAGGGTAAGATAGTTTTGAAAAGTTGCTTGCCTTTGAAAATGGTATGTCAGTTATGTTAGGCCTTAGCCAAAGTTGGTTGCTTCAACACTGCAAATGTGACTTTGGGTGATTGCCCAGGTAGCTAGTTGTCCCTGTGATTTGTTGCATGTTTAGGAAGTTGTTTTACTGAACTTCCTAAATACCCAGGTAACATTATTTCCCTTCTCAGATCTTTGATGGGGTTGAAGACTATATAACTATAGTTACTTTTCTCTCATGACTTGGCCAAGTTATTTATTATACAAGTCCTAAGCTAGTTAGAATAGGATATTTGTACTTATTGTATATAATTTCATAGTAGGTTTAGAACTCTCTTACTTAAACAAAAGGGGGAGGTGTTGCAGGAGGTCTTTCTGCCCCTCCAACCAATAGCTGCTGAGATACCAGCCCATTGGGGTGTGGTTTCTCTCCATTCATAAAGCCTCTATTTCCTTCCGCTCGCTCTCTCTTGACTTCCTGCTCATCTGGCGACTAGACTCCCTTTCTAGTTGTGCATAGAGCTGTTGTCTGGGATGGTGATCTGTAAGTTTTTCCTCTTTAAATAAATACTACCCTAGTAATAGTAATTCCAAACTGATGTGGCATTGTTAGTGGTTTACGCCTTTATGCCTCTGTTTCCTGAGTGCTATGGTTAAAGTTTGAGCCACCACTCCCTGCATGCCTCCAGTTTTTTTCAAATCTCCATTGACTCTCTGAAGCCAATGAAGAGGTTTTCTTTTCCAGTCTCCAGCCTGTCTGAGATTAGCTCCAGAGGTCCAGCCACTTTCCTAGTTTGTCAGTCTGGCGGATATCTGGCAATGCAGCTCTTTTGCAGGACTGGGGTTGGCCTGTGGTTTCTCTTCAGCATTAATGGGTAGCCTCATGCAGAAGGCTTGGGTTTCCTTGATTCCCTTTTTTTTAAATTTATTTATTTATTTATTTAAGATTTCTGTCTTTTCCCCACCGCAGCCTCCCATTTCCCTCCCCCTCCCCCAGTCAAGTCCCCCTCCCTCTTCAGCCCAAAGAGCTGTCAGGGTTCCCTGCCCTGTGGGAAGTCCATGGACTACCCACCTCCATCCAGGTCTAGTAAGGTGAGCTTCCAAACTGCCTAGGCTCCCACAAAGCCAATACGTGCAGTAGGATCAAAAACCCATTGCCATTGTTCTAGAGATCTCAGTAGTCCTCATTGTCTCTATGTTATTTCCCAAGACGGTTTTAACCCAGGCTTTTTCAGATCCAGGCCAGCTGGCCTTGGTGAGTTCCCGACAGAACATCCCCACTGTCTCCCACCCACATTGGAGCACCAGACTGAAATCTCAAGGTCCAAGTCAGGAGCGGAAGGAGAGAGAGCATGAGCAGGGAGCTCAGGACCGCGAGGGGTGCATCCTTGATTCCCTTTTATACTGCTTTCCACCTTCCCTTTGTTTCCCTTTGCTCCCTTGATGTGGGAGTGTCATATATCAATCTGTTGATTTCATTGGTTCAATAAAGAAACTGCCTGAGCTCATTGATAGGCCAACCCTTATGTGGGTGGAGTAAACAGAACAGGATTCTGGGAGAAGGAAGCTGAGTCAGTGAGTCGCCATGATGTTCACACTCCAGAGAGACACAGGCTAGAATCTCCCCGGTAAGCACACCTTGGGGTGCTATACAGATTATTGGAAATGGGCTAGTCCAAGTGCAAGAGCTAGCCAATAAGAGGCTGGAACTAATGGGCCAGGCAGTGATTAAATGAATACAGTTTGTGTGTTGTTATTTCGGGGCATAAGCTAAGCCATGCGGGCGGCCGAGCTAAGCCATGTGGGCCACCGGGGACACAGCTGGCCGCTCCTCTTACTACACTTCCTTACCTCCTGTACAGGAAGTGGGAACTGTGCACACCCTGCCTTCCCTAGAGAGTGTGAGCAGCAGCATCGCTGACTTCAGATTCAGAACCAGATTTTACCAGTTTGTATTACTCTCCAGGACTGCTCTAGAGAATACACTACAAGCTGCCTCAGGGGCATAGAAAGTCCGGCAGACAAAGACCAGGGATACCAAGAGGCCACACTGACTACAAACCACAATTGGTGTGACTAACATTGGATAGAAGAAAGAAGCCTCTGGACACATGACTGTCAGTTGCCTTCTCCATGAATCACAAGTCAAAAAGAGAAAAGGAAAAGGAAAAGTGTTTATAAAAAGGAAAACCACATTCCCTCAAGCCAACAACAGGATAAAAACAAATGACTAATGAAAATAGATCAAGCCTAAATCAGAATCAAAATCACTGAATTTAAGTGAGAAGTTGAAGAAGCATGTCGGGAGTGTGTTGGGTGGGGCTGAAGACAAGCTCGATCTGTGCTTTCCTGTCCTTACCTTACACTGCTCCGTCCCAATCACCCTTACCCAAGGCATGGCGGCACACACCTATAATCTCAGCATACAGGTTGTGGAGGTAAGAGAATCAGAGGTTCAAGGCCAGCCTTGGTTACACAGAAAGTTCAAAGCCAGCCTAGGATATAGGAGACCCTGTCTTAAGCAGGGAAGGAGAAACGGTGTCCTAAACAAGAACAGCATGATCTTCTCTGAGGATGGAAAGTAGGGTGTTAGGCCCTCCTTTTAAATATATTTAATATATAAGTAAACCCTCTTGAAAGTTGAAAACTAATAGTTTTAAATTTTCTTGTACTGTTTTTTGGTCATATAGTTACGTTTTAATTGTTTTCATTCACAGGTGACAGTGCAGATACAAGATACTGTGATAAATAAGGAAACACTAATGAAACAATAATAATAGATCCATCGAACTGATTGTGTGGCACAGTCCTATAATCTGAGCATTTGGAAAGGCTGGGGCGAAAAGATAAGAAGTCTAGAGTCTTCCTCTGCTACACAGTATGATAAAGGCCCTGTGAGCTACCTGAGAACTTGCTCCTAAAAAGAAAAGTGAGTCATCAAATCTTACAGTTGCATTCTAGGAATTGTGGAAAATTCCTTGATAATTAAAAGGCATTTTCTGACGTTTTCGGGTTTGTTTTAAGAACCGCTAGGGAATTGGCTAACCACAGACAGAGCATGTTTTAGATAAGCAACTCAGCTTGTCATCTGTTCTATAGATGAGAACTTCAGACTTTGTTACTTGGCTCCTTTTGACTTATTTTTTTCTCTAATATCAATTATCTCTACATTAAAGTTGGGAGGGAAACTCAGTAGATACTTTATAAACACAGATAAACTGCTGGAGAGTAAAGAACATCCTGTGAACAACCAGCAATTTAACTCCCAAGACCAGGGTGGACATCTAAGAGTTCTGTGGGCTCCATAGCTAGAAATTGGTTGACTCTGTATGTTGAAGATTGGGCTGAAAGAAAGAGTGACAATTGGGACAGGCCTGTCCCCTGCCTAGAGTAAGAAACTACCGCTAGCCTTCAACTCCTCTTCTACTCCCCAGTCTCCCCCAGCCCTGACAGATTAGTCACAGTGAAGGCTGCCCGATTTCAACAGTGCTCTGTGCTTTCCCCAGGAGGAAAGCCATGACCATTTTCGAGTCTTTTGTCAGAATCAAGAGAAAAGTATGTTCCAAACAAGGCTTCTGTGGCCCCTCTAACAGACTGCAAAGAGGACCATCCTTTCAAGGCCTTGGAAGTTAGAGCCAAGCTGCTTCCTTTAGGGAGAATCTAGAATTTACCACGACACCTCAGACAATTTGAATGCTTGCCTAAGTGCCTCTAATACAAGGAAGTGCCCAAAGGTCACTGTTCAGGGATGAATCACATTCCCTTTCCCTGCGAGTCATCTGTTCACCCGCAGAATGTTTGGAAAAGGGGATTTTGCAGAGGTAGTCAGATTAGAGTGAGGTCATTTGTGTAAGCTTTACTCCACCATGACTGGTGTCCTTACAAAAGGGACATCTGAACCCCAGAGATATAAAGAGAGCAAATCTCAGGAGCAACAGAGAACAAAGAGGAAATGGCCATCTATAAGCTAAAGTCCAGTCACCTATAAGTCAAGGTCCAGCCTTCTATAAGCCAAGAGCCAGACATCTCTAAGCAAAGGTCCAGGCATCTATAAACCAAAACAGAGGCATAAAACATATCCTATCCTCAAGGCACATAAAAGAACCAAACCTGCTAAACAGCACCTTCACCTGAGACTCCAGCACCCAGTGCTGATATCAATGAAGCTAACCTCTCTGGCACTTTGTTATAACTTAACAAAAGACTCAGAGCTGGGCTTGATAGCACATGCCTGTAATCCCAGCACTCAGAAGATAGAATTAGGGGGAGGAATGTGCCCAGGTCATCCCAGCTACATAGTGGATTTAATGTCAACCTGCCCTGCATAAGAGGGCATCACCCTCTCCCCCAATAAGCTATCCACGCTAACTCTATTGATCTTAGTGTAGGGCTCAGGACTGAGAGACAGCAAAGAACACTCTTTGTTACCGTCAGTGTAGGTGTTAAAGCTGGATCCTTGTCTCCTGATGCTCAGTGCAATGAGCCTCCATCTTTAGTGCACAACAACACCTACTATCAGTGAGTCATGGAGAATGGCACCATAAGGGGTCACTAAGCTTCTGGCCATTGTGACTGTGAAGTGCAGCCAGATCTAAGACTCCGTCCCCATGACTGTGGCAATTTGAGTAGGAAGAGCCCCCATAGGCTCATAGCATTCTCTCCCTTTTCTGAGTTACACAACCACAGTTGGGGGCCTTTAGGGAAGTGTGTAAAGAGAAATGCACCCACGTACATTTTCATATAGCTGGTTTCAGGGGATTTCTGTCCCTTGGGCCAAAGACTAAGTTTTCATCAACATAATGCAAGCAACTTTTTTCACCCTTCCTTCCATTCGGTGTGAGAAGCCAAGAGATAGCCGGTGCCAGGAATCCTGACCAGTGGTCCAAAAAGAGCTGTCCAGGAGCTATCCCTATTTCCCACCCAACACCTGTCTTTACAGCTCTAAGATGAAAGGGCAAAAGCCGAGAAGTCAGGCACCCAACATAATTGCAGAGCAAATAGGTAGTGTTTTCATGACTCTGTTGCCACGTGGTCAATTGTGGTTAGTGTATTATTTTCCTCTGGTACTAGGAGACATTTTTTAGAAACTGAGAAGTAACGAATGTTTCTGTGTGATTATACCCTCTATCTCCTTAATTGTAATCAGCTGGGTGTGGGGACTCTCACAGGTGTAATCCCAGTACTTAGGGGGTTAAAGCAGAAAGACTTGAGAGTTCAAGGCCAGCCTGGCCCATGTGGTGAGTCTTTGCCTTAAAAGTACCATAGTGATACCAAGGACCGTAGAAGCAGTAGCTGTAAATGGTAGTATTAAACTGGGGTTTAAATTCCAGTGGAGAATAAACTCATGATGAGAATCCAGGGAACTCAAACACTCTGCTCTTTGGAAGCTGGGGAGAGAGAATCAGAACTTCAAGTTCATCCTCAGCTACATATAAAATTCAAGGCTAGCCTGGGCTACATAGACCCTGTCTTAAAAGAGAAAAAAGAAAAGAAAGTAAAAGACAAACGAGAAAAGAACCATGTTGCTTGTAGGTGACATACTAGTAGCATTAGCAACACCAGTAGTCATAATAGACACCGTAATCAAAACCTAACTTATATTCATCACTATTACTTTCTTTGCCATTGGCTCTACTAGCAATGATTATTTAATATATTAATAAAATGGCATCTATAATGTGACAGTTTTTGATGACCACATTTCCAAAGCTTAGTTTCTTGTTAATCTTCTGTGTTTTATTTGTGCTTACTTTTTCAGTCCTTTGAGAGGGAGGTTCTCTGTCTTGCTCAGGCTATTTCAGGTGACCCACTTGTCCCTGTCTCATGAGTAACTAGGACTAAAAGCATGTGTCCCCATGTCTAGCTTATTATGTCTTTATGAACATGATTTGGTCAACAACTCATAAGGTTCTCATATTCTTGCAGGTGTATGGCACACAAAAAGTGCAGGAGCATGGGGGTCAATGAGACATGTTTTTTGAGGTAAGATCTTGCTATATCTGTAGCCTGACTCTTCCTGCCTCACTTTCCCAAATGCTGGAATAATTAATTTAAGACATACTGATGTGTTTCACTAGCTTAACTATTTGAGGTTAATACTTCTATCTATCCCAAATTACTTATTTTTTTCTCAACACATAGCTGCATAACTCAGGGATAAATAATATTTAAGAATTTATTTTACTTTTACTAGCAAAAAGTAAAAAAATAAAAAGAAATATTTATTTAATTTTCTTTATCAAGACAAGGCTTCGATGTGGATCATAGGATAAATATATCTTTTTTTCCCCAAGACCATTGCTCTGGTTCTGGCTCCTACCCCATGAACTGGGCAGCTTTCTTAGATACATTTTTCACTGCCTACAGATCTGACTCACCCTATAGCCAACCAAAACAGTGGAGTCTGCTGACCATGGACTGATAACTCAGAGACTGTGGGCTTACAGAAACCTTTCTACCTTTCATGTTTATCTTGCCTCCAGTACTTTGCCATAGCAACAAAAAGTAAAAGAAAGAAAGAAAGAAAGAAAGAAAGAAAGAAAGAAAGAAAGAAAGAAAGAAAGAAAGAAAGAAGGAAAGAAAGAAAGGAAGGAAAGAAGGAAGGAAAGAAGGAAGGAAAGAAGGAAGGAAGAAGGACAAACACAATCTCTAAAAGCATTTCTCCTTTCCTTGTGCTGAGAATCCCCCCTATTCTTTTCTTTCGCTAGTGACTTATGAACATGTAACCAGGTGAAAACTATTCCTGCTGTCCTCAGGACTTGGGCACTTACTCTTCCTATCCAGCTGTGCCCATGCTGACTGAAACAGAACAGAGGCGGTGCTGCAGGACACAGAGCCAAATGCTGCTGCACCTCCTTGGGGGCTCCCTTGCTTTGAAGTTTTCCTTGGCAAACACCTAGCCTTGAGGCAGGTGATTCATCCTGTGTCCACACCAACAACTGTCCGCTCTTTTGGCAAGATGCTGATACAATTTGCAGAGCTGTAATCGACCTTCCATAGAGAACTACCCAGGCTTATGTGTATCAGGTTCTCCTTAGCAGGCCTGTAAACTCAGATTCAAGTGTTGAGAGTAAACACACTAATTACAGGTGAGGTCCAGCTTGTTGGCTCTAGAGTGAGGGCGGGTACTGCTTCCTAGGAGCCACCAGACACCTGGAGGGCTTGCTGGCTCAGCTCACCTGCACTGTGAGGTACTAGAAATTCTACAGCAGCTCTTTAGAAAGGATATGCTTTCCTTTATGGGTGGATATATGTATATTTAGATATTAAAATATATGTGTATGTCTGGTGTATGTGTCTATTATATGTATCCCTTTACACTCTTTTTATGTGTATGTGCGTGTGCATGCATACATTTATATTTGTGAGTACATTTGTATGTGATTGGGCATACGGGGACCAAAAATCAATGTCAGATGTCATCCCCCATCACTCCTCACATATTTATTTATGTGTGTCATCTTAGTTAGGGTTTCTATTGCTGTGAAGAGACACCATGACCAAAGCAACTCTTATAAAGGAAAACATTTGATTGGGTGGTTTGCGGTTTCAGAGGTTTATTCCGTTATCATCATGGTAGGACATGGTGGCTTGCAGGCAGACATGGTGTTGGCGAGGTAGCTGAGAGTTCTCCATCTTGTGAAGGCAATAGGAAATGGTCTGAGACACTGGGGGTGGTCTGGACATATATGAGATCTCAAAGCCCACCTCCACAGTGGCACACTTCCTCCAACAAGGCCACGCTCATTCCAACAAGGCCATACCTCCTAATAGTGTCACTCCCTTTGGGGGCCATTTTCTGTCAAACCCCCACATGTGTGTACACACAAGTGCCTTGACGTTCGAATGCAGGTCAGTTCAATTTGCAAGGGTCAGTTCGCTCCTTCCACCATGTGGGTCCAGGTGGCTTTTCTTGTCTGAAGTTAACAAGGAAGTTAACACTCCCATGATATAGCACTATTCAAAAAGATTCGCTCTTTAGTTCAGAAGAAGGAGTGTCGGGGAAACTGATTTATCCAAGGCAGTTCTGGTTAGATGGGCCTTTCCCATTCAGTGCAGGTGAAATACAGTGAACCGCACCTGTGCCTGAGGCCATCACATCTACCCCCTTCTAAGAGCTGCGCTCCTACTTCTATGAGCACATTACTAAGATGGATGCTGGATCAGTTTTGGCTTCAAACTCAGCCTACTTGTCCTGAAGATGGTCATTTAGAACATTCCTCTCAGCAGAGAAGCAGCCAAAGCGCGTGTCCCTGTGCTTTACTGTTGTGGAAACAGGAATGTAAGTCAGGCAGCAGCGCTTCAGGGTTTTCCAGCGTGAGATTTGTCCCAGGTAAACAGGCCAACCGATGGCAAATGTCAGAGCTGGGAATTGAAACTGGACTCTAACCCTCTTCAGTGAAGCCCTTCAGTCACTGCCTGGGCTTTTATCTTCTTATCTCCCTGCAGTGTCTTTGAAGCTGAGCAAGGGATTATATGGCTCCCCAAATCCCTCTCAGACCTGAGCCTTTAGGATTTTACTGCAGAGAGAGTTTCACCAAGATAGTAACAGATTCATCAACAACAGCCACACCTATAAGTGGCTCAGGGTAATTCTGATTCCCCCCCCCCACACTTCGATCTAGGTGGCAGAGTACACCATAGATACTTCTAATATTTCTTACACAGGAGCACAGTTTAGACTCTCTAGTCTTGGTAGAAAAACAGCCACTCACTGATTCCAACTTGAATAACATAGGATGGTGATGCCATGTACTAGCGGCCTGTTCCCAACGTTTCTGCAGGAGGAAGAACACTCTGGCTTGGCTGATAATGGGGAGAACGGTCAGCTTCCTTCTCATCTAGGGCACGCCCAGTAGCCTCTTTGGGAGCCTCCAGTGGCATGAAGAAACAGGAACTATTCTTCACTTGCTGGTTCTTCTTGTTTTATTATTGCTGAAGCAGTCTGGATGGGCACCCAGGGCTTGGCATGTGGTAATAAAGTTGGCTACCCCTGAGCTGTACCCTTGGGCCCTTGCTTGCTATTTAAGAAAGCGCATGGGCTGTGGATTTAGCCTGCTCTGGTTCTATGTTTACGGTAGGACCCTGGCCTGTTCTCCACGTCCCCTCCGGCCCATCAGCACTCATTTACTTCCTATGCCTGGCATCTCCACTGGCCATATCTCCTTCAGGTGCCTCCCCAACCTGCACAGATCACTGTGCACACAGCACACTGTGCAGTCATGTGCATGTGAGGTAGTGCCTTTGTTTTCCCCAGTTTCGTAAACGAGGAAGCAAACTGTACTGATCCTGCTCTGACATGGGGTCAAAATTTAAAAATAGAAGGAGGCTGAGACAGTGAAGAGCAAGGACTACTTAAGGAAGTCAGTCTAGAAGGTAAAGGGGAACAGAGACTGCTCTCTTGTTTCTCCACAGCAAGGCCCTCTTTGCTCAGAGACTTGGCACTCGGAATCTTGAAAAGACTCTTTGGAGGTGGTTCTCCCCATAAAAACTGATGTGTGTGAACAAGTCGCGTGTTAATTCTATTTAGTTACTCCACTACATAAGTATTCTAGAATATGTACATGATAAACACATATGATTTTTCAGTTAATTTTTTAATTTTACTTAATTTTGGAAAAAGAAAGAAATGCTTAGAAGTCAGGCATGAAGTCATACACCTATAATCCCAGGACTTAAGAAACAGAGGCAGGAGGATCACTGCAAGTGACCAACCTGGTCTACATCAGGAGGTCCAGGCCGGTCAATGCTACACAGGGAGACCCTGCCTCAAGAACGAAAAAGCACAGGTCACCGGAGGAAAGTTTCCTGTGTCACACAGCACATCTTAGAATGAGCCTCTGGGAAGCGGCTGCTGAGTCTACGCTGCTTTGCACTGTCACGAAGTCTAAGATGTTGCCCTTGGTGCATTCATCACGGCTGGCAGAGCCGCGTGCTACTCTCTGCTCATTGCCTTCTGCTGTAGCTATTACCTGCAGATAGGAGAATAACACGACAACATACAATGTGCAATCCCATGAGACGAAAAAGGACCTTGGGTATGAAATTCATGACATACCAAGTGTATAATCTTCGGGAAACAGCAAGAATTGCCCCCATCTTTGAAGTCCTGGGACAAATGAGCTAAAGAACAATTAGCTTTTTTATCAGCTGAATAACACTTTGGTTGCGAACTGACTCCACTACTTTGTAGCTACACTTACTGAGCCTCAACTTCCATACACACAGCTATAAGTACATGCACATACACACACTCATGGAATGATAATATGGCCTCTGATAAGTTATACTGCAGTCTGTACAAATATTAACATATTATTATGTCACTTATAAAGATTCATTAATTTACTATCTTCTATCTTCCCAGTACTAGATCTTCGTTATGCCTCAAGAATACAGAGAACTATTTTCCTTTTGAACTCTCCAAGTCACTTGAGCATTTTTTTTTCTTCCAGATGACTTTTAGTGACGTAACAGCTCTACCCATAACAGGAATTAGAAGTCGATAAGATAGATAAGACTAAGAAGGTCCAAATTCAGAGGTAGCTGACCACATGCTTGTGATGGGTGGGCCACCTTTCTGCTCCGGATTCCTCTGCAGACAACAGGAAACTGCAACGTGGAACAAGACAAAATTTCCGACCTCAGAGAGCCCAGAGTCTCCTGGAGGAAACAGATGTGTAAACAAACAATTACAGGGCCGAGTGACAGACGAAAATGTGGAAGTTCTCCAGGGTGGAGGAAGTGCTATCTGTGAACGCTCAAAGGATGGAGAGAGGTGAAGAACAGGGACTGAACAACAGCACGTGCAAAAATGGCCTCACAAAAGGTAGCACCATGTAGAAAAAAGGAATGAAGTGCCGTGGGGCTTTCGGCAGAGAGGCTGGGGAAGGTGTGAGCATGCTCTATAATTGCTTCCCAATGAAATAATAAAGAGATCAACGGTAAGCGCTGCAAGACAGCAAGAACAACAAGCATGACTTCTAAGAAATCAGAATAAAAACACTGATATTATCAACGAATAAGGGGCACCCAAATGACCTCTGTCTGTTTGTATGGTTTAACTTGGCCTTTCTTAGAAATGTGTTTAGAAGAAGGTCCTATGCTTTAAGTGCAACCCAAGTCACAATTGTCTTAGTGAAGAATCTGGAAAAGTTAATTAAATGAAACTTTAGGAGCCAGGCTTAGTGGGCCACACTAAGTGTAATCCCAGCTCTTGGGAGGCAAGAGAACATGATGTTCCAGGTCATTAAGATTCAGGACCAGCCCGAGGTGTGTGAGACTCTGTCAAAAAAAAAAAAAAAAAAACTTCAAGTAATTAAATAAACAAGTTGGGCAGTACGTGAAAAGCTATGTATTGTATACATGAAGAATTGTTGAGAACTGGTTGTGCATTTGAAAATAAGGGCAGCGAGGCATGGTGGTACATGTATGTAATCCAGCACTTAGGAGGTAGAAACAGGAGAACAGAAGTTCAGGGTGACACCGTCCTATACTACAGGAGACCCTGTTTCAAAAAAGACAACCAGAAACAGAAAGGAAGTAAAGAAATGGGCGAGGGAGGATGTTAAACTTTCCAGCTTGTGTAAACCTGTCCTCACGTCACTAGGTGTCCTGTAAAAGAATTACTCATTTTAGTGAAGAATGAGTTACGACATCCTGGCAGAACTTCTTTGACATTGTATTGCAGTTTCTGTTCACTTAAGCTGCTCTCCCAGAAAAATCTTTATCTTCTTGACTCATGTATCCTCTTCCCACGGTAAATCCTAGGACCTCATTGCAAGCTGTGGCCGCTTGGCTCTCAATTAAGTGGCTTGTCATCTCTGAACACCTGCAGAATTTAAGAACATGAAAACATTGCCGTTTTTCTAAGGAACTCTTTAGCGAGTCTATTAAAGTCAAGCAGAGGAAAATGATTGCTCTCTTATTATTCTCTCTTGGACTTCGTGCTTCCACGTTCTTAGCTGTACTGCTTGTGGTGTACCCTCCCCTCCACCAACTCCACTGTGTGGTATGGCAAGCCTATGGCGTTAGCACATGAGAGTCAGAGGCAAAGGCATCTATAGTCGGAGCCTAACCTGGGTTACAGAGAATGTCAGGCCAACTTGAACTAGACAGGACAAAATCAAAACACAAGGGCTGGGAATGTGTTTAGTGGGACAAGACTTGCCTAGCTATGCAAGTCCCTAGGTGTGATCCTTATCACTATAATCAAGAGGGGGAAGAGGAGGAGGAGGAGGAGGAAAGGGAGAGGAGGAGGACAGAGAGGAGGAAGAGGAGGGAAGAGAGGAGGAGGTATTTCTCAAAGCTAACAGGATTTTCTTGGTGGGAATGATTTATACACACAACCTTCTCTAACACAGCCAGGGATTTGAATCTTACTGTAGCTCTTCACTAGTCTCTGACCCTGCTTCCCAGATGAGCCTCCCAATGACAGAAAAGACTCCCTGGCCACTGTCCACCTAGTTCATCTTTGCAATGCCAATGCCAGCACCACATCTAGAGAAGCACACAGGCTGATTCTGAAGAGCAACCCGAAGAGAGCAGCGATAAAGACAGTGCCAGTACAGCGAGTACAGACTGTACTCACTGCTCAGTCCGTTTAGATCTATTTTTCTCTCCTCCTGAAACTCAGCTACACACTTCCCCACACTGTCTTGAGAGCCTCAGGATGTGGTGGTGGCTACTGTGTGGCCAAGAAAGGCCTTGAACTGTTGATCTTCCTGCCTCCTGCGCGTGTGTACTGCTGGGATCACAGGTATGTGCCACCGTAATCAGTTTTATACCGTGCTGGGGATAAAGGCGGTGTTTGTGAGAGATTACAATAGACGGGTGTTTATCTAGAATGTGTGAAGCCCTGCGCTCAATCTCAAGCATTGATAAGTAAATAATAACATACTTAGTTTTGCTGTTGTTACTACCACCTTAGCTCGACAAAACAAGAAGCTGGGTGTAGAGGTAAGATACCTGTAACCACAGTGGTTGGGAGGCCGAGACAAGGGGATTGCCGGGGCTCCATAGTGATACACAGTAAAATCAAATAAATAAATAACATTAAGTAAGAAGCATATAAAGGTTATTGTCAGTATAAGGTTACACACACACACACACACACACAAGCATGCACACGCACAAAGCCAAGCAGAAAGACTTAAGATTCTGACAATTAACTTAGTACACTAAGTGGCAGCATGACCCCCGTCCTTCATCACGCTTTATCATGTGTACTACCCCATCCTATGAAAAGTGTAGCCAATCTGCACATTTCTGCCCACGCTATTGGAATATCCATGGCTTATTATGAAAACGAGGGAAAACTGAATTCTCGGTCTATTCTACCACATGCCAAATAGCTTGCCTCCCAGGATCTCAGTAATCCCGGCTCTAAGTCGGAGTCAGATATAATTGCTCTATTATCTGGGTGATTGCAAGCATTTAGCACAAATATAAATACGAGAGTCCATTGAGATGACCTGCGCAAAGTGTCTGGAACAGAGGGGACTCCCGAGTGTTTGCTCCCCCAACTCTGCCCCTCAGTGGTGTCATTACTTAATTAAATGCATCTCTGTAATCATATATTTGTGTTAAAAATGAGTATTTCTTGTATGTTTTTATGGTTTTTCATTTTATTTTATTTTGAATTAATGTGTGCATAGAATATGTGTGTGTGAAGGTGCGTATGCATGTCATGTGTGGAAGTGAGAAGAGAAATTTCTGGAGTGCGTTCTCTCCTTCCAGAGTGGGTTCCAGGGATCAGACTTAGTCCTGAGGCTAGAGGGCCATTTGTGTTTACTCTCTGAGCCATCCCATCAGTCCTGTTCTTAGTTTTTGTCTTGAGTGAATCTAAGATGCAACTGTTTTCCCATTGTCTGTCTGACAAAAGCTGCTTCCACCACAGGGGCCAAGTTCAGCTTCAATGGGATCAAACTCAGATAGGTGAGGGAGGCTGATGAAAAAGTCATTGTTGTTTCTTCTCTGATCCTCGAGATTGGGTCTCCTCAGTCTGTCTCCAGAAACATTCAGGGATAATGTCGTTAAGGCAACCAAAGGCTACAAGGGCCTGAGAACTACTATTGAAAGCGGCTATTTAGAGAAAGCAAGCCTGGGCTGACATGACATGCTCTGCCTCTGCCCAGGTCATCGAAACCCGGGAGGAACCACCCTGACACAGAAACAGAAAAGCATGGAGCCATGGAGATGTGTGTTTGATAAGAGTACCTCCATTTCTGGAGAGACTGTGACCTCTAGAAGCATCAGAGGGCCAGGTGAGCTCCAGTCTGTAAGCCGCAGCAATGTGGGCAGCTGCCACCCTCTCTACAGCCTACAGGGAGAAGTCCAGCTAAGAATATTTATGAATGATTATCAGGCAGCAGAGACCCAACACAGCCCGAACTTAGACGTTTCCTGTAGCTGGAATGTGTGAGACCAGCTTCCCTTTACCCTTTCCATTCTTAGCCAGCCCTACCGTCTTGTTGCTAGGAGTGGGGGCAGGTATGTAAATGAATGATAAGACACTTATAAAAATCATATTAATGATATGTGCCAAGAATTTGATCATTACTCGTCTTTACACACACACACACACACACACACACACACATACACACACACACACATGTTAATGCCAAAGCTTCAATGGCTTATTTTCCCATGCCCCAAGTGATCGGAACTTAATCCCCTAATGCTTTTCTTCTCTGGTCACACTGCCCAAGTAATACTGTCTCTAAGGTCTTCCTGACATAATATATTTACACTTGTCCAGTTGGCATCTTTCAATGCTTGAACCTTGGTTCCCTGAGAGTGAAGATTTTGTGTTCTTCGCCGATGCTTCTCCAGTGCTTAGACATGTTGTCTGGCACCAGGGCTCAATAGATGCTTGTTGAGACTATGCGGAAGGGAAAGATCTCAAAGCTTTTATATCCTTTCTATTTTGATTGCTTGGTACTTGAGACAAGGGCTTTCTATACGGCTTTTTCTAGCCTAGAACTTGCTGTGGGATTTAGTTTCTCTGAAATTCGGGGCACTACTCCTGTTTTTGTTTCCTGAGCACTAAGATTACAAATTTATTTCAAAGCTTTTAAAAATAACTCCCAGACTCCACATTTGAAGCCTTCATATCTCTAACAGCAAAATGCACCCTGGGTTTTCCCCTAGAACTCAGAAAACAAATTGCTTTTCACTCTATTGATGATCTCATAAATGATTTCATGCAGAATTGCTCCTTATAACAGACTGGAAGCAACTCATATACATTGACGTTGTATGTACATATGGGTGTCACACAGGTGCGTGTGCCGTAGCGCATGTGCAAGTCAGTCCTCATGTGTTGATCCCAAGAACTGGACTCAGCTTGGTAACCAGCATCTTTACCCACTGAAGCATCTTGTTGTTCGCACCCTTCCCGCTTTTAGACAGTGTCTCTGTGTACACTGTGTAGACCAGGCTGGCCTCAAAGCATATTGTCATCACACCTGGCTCAGATTTTAATCCTAATGCAAATTTGGAAAGCACCTGGCTCTTGTCTTCATTGTAGGAAATCCACCAAGGTCTCAAAAGTCAAAATTTTTCCCCAGATGGAAAATGAAGGATTCTTTAAAAGTACCTTCCTGAGCCAGGACCCTGCCCGCACCACCACCACCAAATGCCTCGATCCCAGTGCTCAGCGGGCAGAGGCAAGTGGATCTCTGTTAGTTACAATGCCAGGCCAGCCTGTTCTACATAGCAAGTTCCAGGACAGCAAGAGAGAGACGGGGTCTCACAAAAACACAAAAAAGGTACCTTCCCCCAAATACACGTTTACTTAAGAGAAGGTCAAAGAAACCAAACGTAAAGGCTGCTGGCTGACTTTATCCTCTTACCTCGCATGCAGACAATCTAAGTTCTTCCCCTTGCCACTGGGAGATGAAAGGGCTCCCGAGAAAGGCCCGTCACTGACCCAACCTCAAGCAGCCTTGGTAGACAGGATTTCTTAATTTGTTCTTTCTTTGAATAAACGCTTGCAGAATACACTGAGCTGAGCGTTATCCCACAGTACCGAGGCCTCTTAAGCTTCACTGGAATCAACTTACTGGGTAAGAATGAATCTAATTGTTATGCTAGCTTCCATGTCAGCAAAATAACAGATGTACCGTATAATAGAGGAGGGAAAAAAATCGTGGCTGTTGGATTGTTCAAGCAGGTGCTACATGAAAAAACATCACAAGGAACTTTCTCCAGTGCATTTGGAAACAGCTGGAAGGCAGCCAGAGGAGAGCCCTGCCTCAAACCCCGGGACATCCAGTTGTGAGCTGGGATTAGAGCCGGGACAGCTGAGTCAATGAGCGTGCTGACACCTTCTCACTGCAGCTCTTTATTCCTCCCTCGCCCTCCAACAGAGGCACCAGGGATCCTGGTCCCCGAGGACAGCTCTTAAACACACAGTCCAGCTGCCTGCGTGCCTTTCAGAGTGCACCCGATAACGCTTGCTGAATGGTCAGAGGGGGAAGGCAAGTTACCATGGTTCTCCGGCTATTATTGCGATCAGTCCGTGGAGGGATGGAAAGAAGTGCACATGTTCAAAAGGGCCTTTGGGGAAAGACCAGGGGCCTGCACCAGGACACAATGGCAGGCTTTGTTGCAGAGAAAAAGACTTCGGTCTGGCAAGTAACAACAGTCCTGCTGGACACTGGGTTCGCTTGCAAGGGTGATGACGGTAGACTGAGTGTAGAGCTTGTATCCTTCTTAGGAACAGCCGGCATCCGTTGTGATTAAAAGTCATACTAAGGCTGGAGATGTAGCTCCGTCAGTAAGTAACACATTTGCTTTTCAAGCCTACAGACTCGAGTTTCAGCCATAGAACCCACATTAAAAAATAAAAACTAAAAGCCATCCTAGAGATATCAGGTAGGACCTGCTGGTCGTAGTTATTTATATAACCCCCTAAGCGCTATTGCTCATGTCCATAGTCATGTAAGCTATCCTAGAAACATAAGTCACTCCAGTTGGGGCGCCCCATAGTATACCTATGAAAGCTCAATAAAGATACAAGAAAGAAGAGGGCAGAAAAGCATGGGAGAGTGAGAAAGAAATAGAAACTGAACAGCCACCATCTTTAGTTTGCTGACGTGATCCTGGCTCTCCCTGCTCTGCTCCGCATCCACTAAGCTCACGTCTAGAATATGGCTCCCCTCGGACCTGCATTCTGCCTTGCTATATAAATGACTCAGAGGAAAGAATTCTCAGAGTCAAGGTTAACAGAAAACAGCTGGGAAATAAACCATGCGCCGTGTCCTAGATCCCTCCAAGTACGTGGAGTCTCTTCTCTGTTTTGAAGAGTCAGCACTTCCCGAAGGCGCTGGACAAAGTCAGAACTTGGCACGGTCCCTGCGAATGTGAGGATCGCTGAAGAAAGTGGGGCCCCGGTCAGATCGGCAAGGATGCAACCGAAGACAATTGGTCTAAAACGTTTCTTCGCTCTTGAATGTAAAAATTTCCACCTAACTAATTAGTACAGGGTTTCTCCCTTTGTCTCTGTCATCTCTGTCTCTGTCTTCTTTCTGTGTCTCTGTCTCTCTCTGTCTCTCTCTGTGCGTGCGTGTGTGCATGTGTGTACATGCGTGTGTGTGCGTGTGTGTGCTGCATGCATATGCCAAATTGCCCTGGAGCTGGACGCATAACCAAAAATGATACTATCCTCTTGATCCTCCTGCCTCCACCTCCCACATGCTGGGATTTCAGGCATGTGCCACCACCACAGCCAGAGAACGCAACGCTGGGTGTTTACATTGGGCTTTGCGCATGCTCGGCAAGCTCTCTATCAACAGGACGTCATCCCAGCTCTTCTCCGCTTTGCCTCTGCATAACTCATAGGGAGAAAAAACGCTCCTGTCCTAGAAATCTATTGAAATAAAGTACCGCACTCCACAGCCCTGGCTGGCTTAGAAATCACTGTGTAGCCCAGTCTGACTTGGAATTTTGGTAATCTTCCTGCCTCAGGCTCTGGAATACTGGGATTGCAGGCATGTGCCATTGTGCTCATGGCCCTTTAAAGAATGATTTAACGTAGGCTTTAGGAACTATTAAGTTTACTACATTAAGTGATAACTGCATCTTAGAGAACATGTGCTTAACCAGATAGTTAAAAAATAGAAACAAACCAGCAACTTTGATCACTAAAATACATTATTTCTAAAATTTGTTTATTTTCTATTTTTCATTATTTTACAAAATTTTACTCTAGTAAGTGTCCTATGTCCTGGTAGTATATAGGATGTTACATGTTAGGAATCTTTAATTGTGCCAACCTCTTCACAAGAAATCAATTTTCAGTCATCTCTTTCCCTCTCCCTCTCCCTCTCCCCACCCCCATCTCTGTCCGCTGAGGCCCTGCTTCCAGCGCTGATTCAGAACAGGCCCAGCATTACTTCAGCACATTCGTCCTTGTGTTGTGACATGTCTGATGTGCCATATTTTCTCTCAGAAGTTAGAGAAGGTAAGAGCTGATGAGGAAGTCCAGAGAAAACCACCGAGAGATGACCGAGCAGGAACCATGAGGCAACGGAGCTCATGAGCTCGACAGTGAAAAAGAAACTGTGGATGCCCAAATTTCATCAGTCACTCTGGGGCTGGGAGTGTGGCTCAGAGGTAGAGAGCTGGCTTAGCATGAACCTACCTGGGGTTGTAGCCTAGCATCACACATCACACACACGTGCAGACACACACATACACACACACACCAGATACACCAAAGTGTTAACCACCAACAGAGCCAATAAACAACTTACTGTTTCCAATTGTCAATAAAGAGTTCACCTACTGGATGTCAGAATTATTCTCCCTCTGAGTCCATGGTGCTGTTCCACATGCCTGCCCAGGAGCCTACGGAGCAGGATCTCACGCCTTTCCCATTTTAAAAATGAGAAAACAGAAGCAAAGGCGTTGAGTGCCTCTTCAAAGATCACACATAGAGGGAATTCTGAAGGTTCTAGGTCTTAAACTGGGGGTACTGGTCCCAGGGTTCGTAGTAACATGTGAAAATTTCCTCTTTATCCTCACCTCTTCATTTTGCTTTTATGACCTATTTCTTTCTTCCTTCCTTCCTTCCTTCCTTCTTTTCTTTCTTTCTTTCTTTCTTTCTTTCTTTCTTTCTTTCTTTCTTTCTTTCTTTCTTTCTTTAAGATTTCTGTCTTTTCCCCACCGCTGCCTCCCATTTCCCTCCCCCTCCCCCAGTCAAGTCCCACTCCCTCTTCAGCCCAAAGAGCTATCAGGGTTCCCTGCCCTATGGGAAGTCCATGGACCACCCACCTCCATCCAGGTCTATTAAGGTGAGCATCCAAACTGCCTAGGCTCCCACAAAGCCAATACGTGCAGTAGGATCAAAAACCCATTGCCATTGTTCTAGAGATCTCAGTAGTCCTCATTGTCTCTATGTTTTTTCCCAAGACGGTTTTAATCCAGGTTTTTTCAGACCCAGGCCAGCTGGCCTTGGTGAGTTCCCGACAGAACATCCCCACTGTCACAGTGTGAGGGTGCACCCCTCGCTGTCCTGAGCTCCCTGCTCATGCTCTCTCTCCTTCTGCTCCTGACTTGGACCTTGAGATTGCAGTCTGGTGCTCCAATGTGGGTCTCTGTCTCTGTTATGACCTATTTCTAACACCTGACATTAGTTAAAAG
Organism: Microtus obscurus; assembly: GCA_963919715.1. NCBI lineage: Eukaryota > Metazoa > Chordata > Mammalia > Rodentia > Cricetidae > Microtus > Microtus obscurus. The sequence goes on from CAWTZC010001472.1 coordinate 3,524,302, forward strand.
TCTTAGCATGTTTCTTTGTGTGCCATCTGAATCATCCCCTTGATACATCCCACCATACATGTGCATGTATAGATATATGTATAGACACATAAAAATAGAATAGGTATATATAAATTTGTGCATACATGTTTGTGTCTATATGCACATATAAAGAGGGGAGGGAGAATATCAATCCAGTGGCTTTGCAAGTATTTCTGTAGTTAGTTCAGAGAGACAGAAAGTGTGAACGCTTGGCACAGATGAGCAGTGACTTCAGATTAGCACAGGGTTTGTCTGGGGAGTGAGGGATTGTTTTAAAATGATGATTGGTGATGGTTGCACAACTCTGTAAACATACTGAGTTATTAAATTGTATATTTTAAAAGATATAAATTTTGCTGGGCATGAAGCTGTATGGCTGTAATCCCAGACTTTGAGGGACAAAGGGAGAAGGGTTGGAAGTTCAAGCATGGCCTCAGCTACACAGTGAACTCAAGACCATCCTGGGTTACATAAGACCCTGTCTAAAACAAAGCAAAAGAACAAAAAACAAACAAACGAAAGCTAAGGTTTTGATTTTATGTCTATAAATTATAAATGGTTCAAAATAGCTTTTCCAAAATCAGATAGTTAGGCTATGTCTTCTGTGAGCGTCATTTCCTACTTGTGCTTGTGAAAGTCATATGGAAGGGTTGGAAAACACCATATGGCTCTTTCACACACCTGCCCAATCGCTGACAGAATTCCCAAATCCTATCATTCTCAAATAACATCAAAAATAGTGAATTTAACCCAGTCATTCTTTAATGAAATGTTCACAAATATAAGTTCCATATTTGTGCTGGAGGAAAAAAGTAACTGTACTGAAGTTGCCCCAAAAATTTTATCAGACTCACAACACGTGGACCTTGATGACAATAGGCACAATCATTGCTTAAGGCTAAGTAACATTCATTATATTTTTTATCGGTGTGATAAAACATGAAGACCAAAGCAGCTTAGGGAAGGAAGGGTTTATTATAGCTAACAATTCCAAGGAGATAGCATCCTCACGTCAGGGACGGTGCAGCAGCAGAAGCAGGAAGCTGGCTGACCACATTTTTATTCACACACAGGAAGCAGAATAGAGGAACAGGAAGTAGGGTGAAGGCATAAATGCTCAAAGTTCATTCCCAGTGGTGTACTTCTTCCATCAACTTTCTACCTCCTTAAGGTTCCATAAGGTCCAAACAGGAGGAGACCTGTTTCTCCAAAAGGAGACCAAGTGTTCAAATACATAAGTCTATAGGAGAAATTTCTCACTCAAACGACAACACTGATAATCAAATAACTATAAATGTGTTAGGTACTGTTCCCACCACTATTGTGTAGAGCAATTGACTGTGGACTGTAAATCTAACCTCTAATGGGCTTTCAACGGAGAGTGGGTTAATGTTACCTGGTGGTCCATCTTACACCCACCCCTAAGCTTGCCTCTCATCAAGTGGCGGTACCAGACCCACAAACTTCCTGCCGATTTTCCTGTCTCCACATCCCTTCTCACCATAGGAGCACAGGGATCACAGATGTTTAGCTCCTGCCGGCTTTTTTTTTTTAAGATTTATTTATTTAATGTATCTTGTGGCTTTGTCAGCACGTATATCTGTGTGAGGGTGTCAGATCCCCTGGAACTGGGCTAACAGACAGTTGTGAACTGCCACGTGGGGGCTGGGAATTGAACCTGGGTCTTTTGGAACAGCAACCAGTGCTCTTAACTGCTAAGCCATCTCTCCAGCACCTCAACAAATGTTTGTTTTTACAGTAAGTCCAATTAAAATAGATTACAAATTAGTTATTACAATATCCAAGTAAAGCCATGTTTTCGCCACCCACCCAAAGGGCACAGAACCAGAATGATTCCATAGTATCACCTAGGTTGCAGGAGGGCAGATAGCTCAGTGGGATGGAGGGGGCACACAATGACATTGGGACAGGACAATCTTGTTAACCACAGCTTTAAATTATAAAAACTTCCTTTAATCGAGGCTTGTAACATGGAGAGTTTCCAACACACTGGCATATAAACCTGTAAGTCACCATAAATACAACACTCAATAGTAAAAACCACAACAGCAAATTCACACCGTCCCTATAACAGCCGTGATCTGATTTCACATGCTTTTGAGAGATGACAACTGCAGTCTGATGGATACAGAGCACACTAGGGCTTTGTAGTCACACTTGTCTGACAGGGTTGTGGCACTGGTGGCTCAACTCAAGACGCAAAGCAAGCAGCACAGGACTGAGCACCCTCGGGCAGAGCAGTCGTGACATACAGACAAATCTACTATTTGCACAAATACAACGAGGAGTTCGAGGCACGGGAACTACAGCCAGGCACATCGTGCTGCTCAAGGACAGAGCCAAGCTGGTCCCTAAAACCCGTTTTATGTCTCAATCTGATTGGAGAAATCTTGGTGTTCAGCAGAGTCAGGGATGGGTCCATGATATGATTCATGAACCAGAACCTCGCATCTTACCATTCCGGAGGCCACTAAAGAAGTGAAGCTGGCGAGCCACCTTTCAGTTGCAGGCTTTATACAATGGTCCTTGCTTCCTACCATCTTTCTGATGGTGTGATTATGTTGCTTTCTTATTTCTTACTTTGGTATTTAAAGTTGTTTGAAGTGTCCGGCTTTTTTTAACATGTGCTCCAAGAACTGAATCTCGGCTTTTATCCACTGAGCCATCACCCAGCCCCTGTTTTGTTCTCTTAACACGAAAGTCACAACTCATTTGCCATGCGCCTATAATTACTCCACCTCCCATTCTATGGATTGCCCATGAACTGACTGGTTTAATTACCTTCTGCTTGACTATTCCATGTTAGTGTTTGTTTCAATGTGTTGTGGCACTCAGGATTGCACCTAGGGTTTTGTGCACTCTGTAGCCAATGAGCTATGATGTCAATGTTTGTTTATTTATTTACTTATCTGTTTATTTGTTTATGCTTTTGTTGAGACAGGATATCTTCCATTCAATGTGTTGGTTAACTTTTTTTTTTATTTTTTGGTCAACTTAAAAGAGGAAACCTCCGTTGAGAATGTGGCTTCCTTGAGATTGGCTTGTAGGCAAATCCATGAGCCATTTTCCTAATTAATGGATGGTGTAGGAGGACCTAGTCACTGTGGGAGGTGTTACCCCTGGATAAGTGGTCCTGGGCACCATTAAAAAGCTAGCTGAGCAAACCATGGGGAGCAAGCCAGTAAGCAGTAGGCCTGTGCTCAGACACTGTTTCCAGATTCCTGCTCTGACTTCCCTTCATAACAGATTACACGATGCAAGGTAAAATTAAACTGTTTCCTCTACAAGTCGCTTTTGGTCAGGATAACAGAAAGCAAATTAGCACCTTTTAGGCTGGTCTCAAACTTCCTTGGTGAATGAGAGTCTCCTTGCTCTATTTCTGGATCCCTCTGTGTCTAGCTTCCAAATGTGAAGATTATATGTGTGTCTGATGCTTGACTTTCAATTTATCTTTGACATGCTACAGATGACATAAGAACACTCTAATACAGGTAGCTCTTTAAAAAGATCGTTTTAGAATGGACTTCTAAGACTGGAAAGGAATGGGACAAAGAAAAGACATTTTTAGCTGACTGTTTACAACTACAGATATTCAACTGGGCCTATAAATAAAAATGAAAACAAGTTAATGTGCCTCTAAGACTTCATGAGAACCTTGAAGTATTGTATCATTTTTTCTTTTATATTTTTTAAATTACATTTATTGATGGGGCAGAGGGCCTGCGTATGTCACTCAACTCTGTGGAATTGGTCCTTTCCTCCAGTGTAGGTCCCGGGGATCACACTAATTCATCAGGCGTGGTAGCAATACCCTTCCCCTGATGAGCCAGCTTGTCAGACCACGTGACACTTTTTCTATAGCGGTATTTATACCCTGCATTATACTTTTTAGATTAAATATGACCAAAGGCATATGTTTGAATAGAATTTTCGTACGTTTTATTTTGCAACAAGGTTAAAATGTACCTAAGGACAAAGGCGGGTATCCTGGAACATTTCCCACCAAAAAGGTCTTAGATTTGTGACTGGCTATCTGGGAGAAACACAATTCCTTGAACTCTGCTGGAATTTTTAGAGTAACAAGTACCGATCGTGAGTATCTTGCTCAAAAGCAGAAAGAAGGAAGCAATGAAGACCTGCAGTCCACAGCTGACAGAGTCGATCATTTGCAAAATCATTCCATGTACATTTACATTAAGACTTTGCTATGGTATAAATAAGTAATGGTAAGCCTTGATCCCTGCTGTGATGATACTAGGAACTGAGACCAGGGGCTCGAGAGGTGGTTTTAAGTAGTTGAGAGCCCAGCTGATCTTCCAGAGGACCGGAGTCTGAGCCTGAGCATCCTCATTGAGTGCATCATAAACACTGTACCTCCAGCTCCTGGGGGACTTGACGCCTGCCTTTGTGAGCACCTGCACTCATGGGCATGGACCACACACGTACGCACAAACACATATTTACGTCTGTCTATTTGTTTCAATTTTTAAACAATGTGAGATCTTTAAGAGCATATAAAATGTTGTTGCTCTTATAAAAGATTGAGGGGCTCATAGGCGTTCATTGGCCCCTTCCCATGTGTGAAAGCTACCCAGAGGCACTTGACTGAATAAGTGGGTTCTCTCATCAGATACTGCCTGAAATGTGGGTAGGGGACTTCAGGTATGCAGTTACAAATGGGATGAAGAAAAGAGCAAAGGAGGCAAAGTATGTGGTGATGACACCAAGAACCACATGGGATTAAGATGGAGAAAAATGTGCTTTATTTTATAAATTATATGTATTAAAGTACAGTCTATGTAGATCTGTGTATTCTATGTCCATTGATACCTATGCTGAATAACAGATTTCCAGTCATCAGTGTTCCGGCATCTGTACTAGCCTGCCCTTGGGGTCCTGACAGGGTACGTCTTCAACTGCAGTCACTAAGAGCACCACCTGTGCACATCCGCTAGATTCCTTTTTACAGTTGCTTTGGAAATCAGTATGGCAATTTCTCAGAATATTAGGAAACAATCTACCTCAAGACCCAGCAATACCCAAAGGAAGCTCAATCATACTACAAGGACTTGTGCTCAACTATGTTCATAATGGCATTATTCGTAATAGCCAGAACCTGGAAACAACTTAGATGCCCCTTAATCAAAAAATAGATAAAGAAAATGTTGTACATTTACACAATGGAGTACTACTAAGCAGTAAAAAAAAAATCACATCTTGAAATTTGCAAGCAAATGGATGGATCTAGAAAAAAAAATATTGAGTGAGGTAACCCAGACTCAGAATGACAAATATAATATGTGCTCACTCACAAGTGGCTTTTAGATGTAAAGCAAAAAAAAAACCAATCTATAATTCACAACCCCAGAGAACCTAGACAACAAAGAGGACCCTAAGAGAGACATACATGAATCTACATAGAAAGGAGAAAAGGACAAGATCTTGAGTAAATTGGGAACATGGGGGTCATGGGAGAGGGTAGAAGGGAGAGAGGAGGAAGGGAGAGAAGCAGAGAAATATGTATAGTGCAATAAAAACAATAAAAAAGTAAATAAAATAAATTTTAAGAGAGAAGAAAAAAAGTGTAGCATACCCACATCCCTTCTCTTTCTCTCTCTTCTCGCTCCCTCTTTTTCTTCTACCATTCTTGTCCCCAAAAATCAGTCTCTGCCCCACACCCCTTTCTCTGCCCCGCTTTCTCTCCTTTTCCAAAACCCTCCTATCTGAGCCTTGTTGCATGGCATGTCTTTTCTTCATGGAATTTTTTTTAAAAATTATAACACCAGTGATACATACCTGTGTCTGTATATGTGTTACTGTATCTTTAGTATGTTACACTTTTTTAAATTATCATACAGGCCAGTGAGTTTGGGAAACTGAGATTTCTTTATGCAATACTATCGGTCTAGGGTCATTCGGAGATTCACCAGTCTGACCATGAATAACTTTTAATAAATAAGAGGCTGTACTAAATACTGACTAGGACTCTGGATACTGGCCTGGTCCATACCTGAGACAAATGCTCAGAGGATGGCACTGAATTACATCAGTCAAAGGCTGATAAAGGCAAAACCAACAAGGTTATGTACCTCCTGCCTTTGTCCAATCAGGGGAAAGCATACATTCTGATGTACTTCCTGTCTACTTACCTCCCAACTACGTGAAAGCAAGCACATATCCTATGCAGTTGGGGAAAACAAACTTGTTTACAAAAGTGAAAACACAAGGCTTGTTGTCTCTCATGAACAACAACCCCCAGCTTTCAAGGAAGTTGTCTGCCCTTGGGCAAGTGAGACTTCTAGATTAGCAGCATTTTTGTTTTATAGATCCTTTAAGCACAGTAATTTACACTGAAAATATAATGTTAACTATCACATGAAAATCATTTTTACTGGAGAATTCAACACACTTGGGTTCTAGCTCAAACTACAAAGCCACACATAGTGACTCATGCTAATAAGCCCCCCAGAAGTAAGAAGTTGAGGGAAGATGACTGTCATAATTTGAAGTCAACCTAAGCTGACTGAGTTCCAGGTCATCCTGTGATACAGAATGTAATTGTGTCTCAAAATCCAAAAGAACAATAATAATCTAAGTACAATGAGATTATTTAATTAACTATGACCAGGTATATTTGTCATTCACCATACCATAGCCCTCGAATAGGGATCAAAAGTAAACTACTGTGGATAGGCTATCTGCCTATAATTTCAGGAATCAAGAGGGTGAGGACTAAGCTCATAAGTTTGAGGCCAGCCCAGACTATATAGATAAACCTGAAAGACAGACAGACAGATACACACACACACACACACACACACACACACACACAAACACACGGTGTAATTGCGGGTTACTTTTAGGTAAGTACAGTCTAAATACAACAGTTCTTTCTTCTGACAACTCAAAATGAGCATTTCCCCAAACCATAGACCTTCTAAGTGGAAAAGCTGGTGAGATACCGTTCCAGTTAATACCTGCAGATCAGAGTACTGTTCAGCTACACAGGAAGCGATGACAAAATAACGGCCACTTCCTATGGCAGGATCAGAGAGGGCTTCCCACCACTGTGGAATGTGCCATGTCTATTTCTGGAGGATGCCTCTCCCCTGTTGACACTGGAGTTTGCTGTGTACTCTATTTGATGGATGGCAGGAAAGGGGCATTGAGTCCCCAAAGCCTTCACAGACGCCACATGCTTGGCCTGCTCCCTTCCCTTCACTCCACCTGAAGCTCACACCTCAGGGAGTAGCAGCTTCTTCTGCACGGAATGAGGACACAAAGGCAGACACACATCTCTCCGATCTTTCTTCTCCTAGACCAGAAAGTGAAAAACAAGCTCGACTTAGTCCTTGTTGGGAGTCACTGTGACTTGGCAGTTTCATTGCTAGAACAAAGCTGAATAGGTTAAGACACAAGGACAGAATAGTGTTTTGCCCGAGCTTACACACTTGGGTAGCTGAATGACAGAACCAGGATGAGATATGAATTCTTCAGTCATCCAAAGCAACTTTTTGATACTTCCAGAGCCACTTAAACAACCAACACACAACTATGTATGTAGTGTGTTTTGCTGTGGTGTTTAGACCCATCCCCCAAAGTGATTTACTTCATAACTACAACTTTTTCCACAAACTTTTCTTTCTTAACTGACCATATACTAGGGCAGCTCATGACTCTGACACACCCTGTCACTCAGGTGGTCACCACCAACCACAAGGACCACAAGCACTTCCTCCAGTGTCTGTGGGTGAGAGGGGTTGGGGTGGTAAATTCACCCTTCTTCCTCTGCTCTTCTTGGTCTGGCCATTTTCAAGGACCTCTTATCTTGGGTGAGATAGAGGATTCTAGTACCAGCTGCCCTGGAGAGCCTTATCTTCAAGCACGGGTGGGCTCTTTCACACACAGCTTCCCTAAGTAGCCCTTTAAATCGATTGAGAAGCCTGTCAGCATTTCACATCCGTTCTGTCTTCTCTCTAGAAAAACAAATTCTATGTAAGGTTTTCAAGAACTCATTCTCAAACTGGGTATGATGAGGAATACCTGGCTTCCTAGAACTTGGGGAGACTGTGACCAGGGGGAATTGTAGTGAGTTCAAGGCTAGTTTGGGTTATATCATGAGTTTCAAGCCCAACCTCAGAAACATAGCATGATTTTGTCTTAAAAACACCAAATTCAGGCTACGGAAATGGTTCAGTAGGTAAGGGGCTTGCCATGCAAGAATGAGAAACTGAGTTCAGATTCCCAGAATCCATGTACAGCCAGATGCAGTAGCCAAAGCACCAGTCTATAATCCCCATGGCGTGAGAGATAGAGACAGGACACTCTCTGGAAGCTCAGAGGTTAGCCACCCTGATGGTGTAACGGCCATAAGATGAACAATCACAATGAACTGAAACTTTTAAAGTGGACTGAAATAATCCACCACCATTATCACAGAAGTCAAAAAAAAAAGAAAAAGAAGAAAAGAAAAAGCACATCATTAGTGTGAGAATTTCACCTTAACTGGATAGCAAGAGAAAACGGTAAATTGGACACAAGGTACACTCCTGTAATCCTAGCACTAGGAAGTGGAAAAAGTGGCGTCAGGAGTTCAAGGTCATCCCTGGTATTACAGAAAGCTAAAGAGTAATCTAGGTTGCTTGAGACCTTGTTTCAAAACATCAGGAAAAGAAGGGATGAAAGGAAGGATAGAGGAAAAAGATTGAGAAAAGGGAGAAGGGAGGGTCAGCTATCAGAGTTTCAGCTGAGAACCAGGGACAAAACTGCAGGGACTTTATTTATCTCGATGCCCGGGAGGCCAAGTCCAACCAGACACAAACAGAAACACTCTCTGCCTGCCTCCCCCACAGCAGTTTCATCTCACAGCCGCCTTTGGTGCTTGTTGCAAAATTGGTGAGCCAACAGATATACAAATATTAGAGTCTTTTCTAGCGCAAACTTGTGCTTTTACAAGTCCAAGCAGAACAGTTTTAACACATTCCAGGGCAGAAAACCTAAAGCAGGAGTCAAGAGAGGGCTGCCCAAGCTGGAACAGCAAGGCAAAGCCCAGCTTCCCCAACCCATTGGTAAAGATTAGTCATGTGGTTTCAGATTGTCTTTTTCTTCTTTTATTTTTTTAATCAAAACACTATATATATATATATATATATATATATATATATATATATATATATCTTCAGGGGGCATGTCCCCAAATACCCATGACCATGAAATTTTTCTCCAATTACAATATACTAAATTAGGAAATACAGAAACACAAATTCTTGTATACAGGAAATGGTAAGGAAAAAACTCTAACCCTAACATATTTTTCAGGTGGAATAATAGCATTCTGATGACAATCATAGAACTAGAGAGAGGGGGGTTTATGTCTTGTTAATGAATATCTGTGTATGTGTGATGTGCGTGTGAATTTGGGTGTGAACGTACCACAGTATACTGTAGAGGTCAGATGATAACCTTCAGGGGTCTCTCTCTCTCCCTCTCCCTCTCCCTCTACTGGGTTCTGGAGGTGAGGTCAAGGTTGCCAGGTTTGAGCAGCAATCTCTGTACCTACTGAGCCATCCTAACTGCTCCTCTTACAGAGGGATTTTGGATGCTTTCTTTGTACAAACTGTTGGGCTTCTGAACATCTCTGTAGGAAGCTGGGGCTTGATGGATACTTCCCTAGCGACATTCTTCTGCAGTTACCGTCTCCTCCAGAGAGCTCATTCCTTCACTTCTCTTTCATTCTTGTCTTCCTGCCATCACTCTACCATGGCCTCTCCCTCTGTCCTCACTGTCCTCCTAGTGTCCTTAGAAATTCCCTAACGAAACTTCTACATTTTTGAGCAATAACTTCATTATTTGAACTCTGACTACAGAACCCTGTTCAGAGGTAAAGTTTTGTTAACCAGCAAAGGTTACACAGTTCAACATATGTTTGATATTATCCTAAAAGGCGTTACTCTCTGGTGAGTTACAGAAAAGTTTTAAGACTGCAAATCTCCGAGCCAGCAGCCAAAAACACATACAATTACAAGATGTGCCTGCTGCTTTCTGCCAGCACAAAGCCTTACTTTGTTTGTTTTATTGTTTGTTCCTTTGTTTGAAGACAGAGTCTCATGCATCCCAGATTGACCACAAACTCCCTATGTACCCAAGGACTACCTTACGATTTTCATCCTCCTGCCTCCACCTCCACAGTGCTGGGGTTACAGGCATATGCCACCATATTCAGTATACTACACTAGATAGAGATCCTCACTTTGGTTGGGTAAAATTCAATAAGAAAAGAGACATATTACCATCTCCAGCAGCAGTCCTCAGCTATCAACAGCCACAGTCCAGCTGTGGGTTCTGCTCTTCATGGAGGTAGACATCACAAAAAGCCTTCCTGTACAGAGATGAAGGAGAAAGCTCACATCAAGCACCCCAGCTTAATCTAGAGACTGTTAAGAAGAGTGAAAGTTTTGACAGTAACAGTTACTATTACAGAAAATCCTATCTAATATGGACCCGATTATGTTCACTTTGGTTGAAGTGTTTTATTCTTAGACCCTGCCAGCGTGGTTCAACAGGTAAAAGCACTGGCCCACAAGGCTGAAGATGACCTGAGCTACATCTAAGAGCTAAGTAACTAAAGCAGAGAACGGGATCCTTCAAGTCTCTTCTCACAAATACACACATACACACACACACACACACACACACAAATGTAATGAAAACAATGTAGTTTTACTTTTAGTTCAATACCAGTACATGTTTTTTTTCAGTCAAAGGTAAATTACTCCAAATCAAAATTGTGTGTGTGCGTGTGTGTGTGTTTTACTAGTACGTAGCTATCTCAAAGTGCTGCTGGAAGGATTTGTAAGCATGTTAAGTGTTTTGAAGATGAAAAGCAATATATAAACACTTAAATGTTACTATAAAAGTTTAGCCTATGAGCTCATAGCACATGATCTAAATGGAACGCCAGTGAATACACAATCCGCACATAGCCACAACAACTGAAGAAGCTTTGGTTCAGACTCGGCCATGTGACACCAACCCTGTAACATCATCAGATGCTGGCAAAGCTCTCGGAAGCATTCAGCACAGTGCTCAGTCCTAATCCAGGGTTGCCTAGAGGAGTAAAGGCAGTATTAGTACAAGACGTAAGAGCCTAGGTGGCCTCGGTGCTAGCCAGTGTTCTCAGGTATGATGCTCTCCTTCATCTGTAGGATGGAATTCTAAGATACCTACAGTATGTGGAATTAAAACATCAGCACCTGTGGCCACCCAGGTGGATTGCAAAATATGCTGACACTGAATTTTTTTTTTCATTCAGAACACATGCTCCTGTACACAGCCACTTGTCTTTGAGTCAAGAATGACTTTGTCTTGAACTAGGGTAACCCAGAATGACTTTGCATCTTTGATCTTCCAACTACCACCTTCAGACTGCTGAATTATAGGTGTGTACCACCATGCTCAGCTCTATATTATTCTGGAGATGAACCCAGGGCTTCAGGAATCCTAGGCAAGTCCTATACCAACAGAGCTATCTCCCCAGTCCTTTCAATTGCCTTAGAAAGGTATGTTGGGCAATGGAGATGCCTCAAGAGGTAAGATCATTTGACACCAAGCCTGAGGACCTGAATTCTATACTCAGGACCCACGTGCTAGAAGAAGAGACATGGCCCCCAAAATTTTGTTCTGACATCCACACTCTCACAGTAGGAACTGTACTTGTGCACCATACACGTTCTCTCTCTCTCTCTCTCTCTCTCTCTCTCTCTCTCTCTCTCTCTCTCACACACACACACACACACACACACAAATGTAATTTAAAAACCTTTGAAAGGAGTGTATAGCTATAGTGATATTTTGTTTGTGTTTTAACAAACAAAGCTTACTTGAAGATCAGAGCACAGAACTAAACTACTAGCTCACACCTTTAATCCCAGTACTAGGGAGCTGGAGACAGGAGTGATAAGGCTGGGCAGAGAAAGGAATATAAAATAGGAGGAAACAGGAGCTCAGTGCAGTCTGAGGTTTGGTGGAGACAGATGGAGTCTGGAGGTGCAGTCTGAGGACAGGATCTTTGGTCGGAACGTTGGTAGAGGTAAAAGAACTCTCTAGTGGCTTACTTCTCTGATCTTCAGCATTGACCCTCTTATCTGACTGTAGGTCTTTATTATTAAGACCAACTAGAATTTGTGCTACATATTTCCACATATGTTGGCACATGACTTCAATCTCAGAACTCAGGAAGCAGAGGCAGGAAGATCTCTGTGGTTTTGAGGTCAACCTGGTCTGTATAATGAATTCCAGTCTAGCCAGGAGTACACAGTGAGACCCTGTCTCAAAAAAACTATAATAATAAAATTAAAAAGAGGTACGTTAGAATATCTATCAAGTACACAGCGTTTAGCACTATCTAAGCTGTAATTTTGTTGTTTGAGTCTCAAGCTGAAGATCAGGCTGACCTTGAACTTGTGGCGGTCCTCCAATTCAGAGTGCAGAGACTACAGGCTTAAGTCACACACCCAGTTTGCAACCTCAAATAGCTCATGGCCAAAGATTACTCAGTCTAAATATGCCAGTTTAATAAGCTTGGCTTAAATTCTCAAATAGATTAGTAGCCCTCAGTGAACATCCAAATGATGTTTGCATTAACACAAGTTTCTAGTTGTTTCCAGGTTCAGGATAGCCAAGGTTGGGCCAGACCATTTGTATTTCTAACGAACTCCCAGAGGTTAATGTTCCCACTACTTTATATTTGTTTTGGTTTTTTGTTGTTGTTGTTGTTGCTAGAAATCAAACCTAGGACCTTGGGCACACTAGGCAAAGGATCTCTACCCCTGAGTTCTGTCCCCAGCCTACAAGATGCTGACGCTTGATGGCTACACTTTGAGAACTTGGCACTACAGAAACCATCCAGAGCAGAGACCGGCACAGAGTGCACAGGAGAGGTGGTTATCAGCCTAGTTAAATTAGCCCTACAGAATGGGAATGCACAAGTTAGCAAGGCCAAGTCCGACCTGCAGGTGACTGTGTCGTAGTTAAAGAGCGTCACTTTTTTAAATTAAATCAGCTGTCAGCATCGTAAATTTGTGACAGTTTCTATAAGAATCTAAGTTTTGGCTGCTCTCAACAAATCAATCGGCCAACAGTGGATTTCAGATGCTCACTACAACAGGGGACCACCCCAGACTTTTCTCTCTCTCTTCAGAACACCTCCTGCTCGTCTCTGCATTTCTGATTCATCTTTCATGAATCTAAAAATCTCCAAATAAACACGTCCTCGGGTTATCTTCCTTCCCACACATAGCTTTATTTAATAAAGCAGGCATCCACAGACCGTTTGATGGCACCGCTTTCTATTCGAAAGCAGGCCGCATGCACACAAATGAGCAGAGTGGAATCCGGAGGCATGGCTGCTCTCCATAGGACCGGCCCAGCAAGTCACCATTTTGACTTTTTTATTTATCTGCTTAAGATGCAGAGCAATTCAGAAATGAAAGTTTAACAGTAATATTTGCATCATAGACTTAACACTCTCCACTGAACTCCCACAGGTGCCAAAATATGCAAATGCTCAGGTAGACAAACTTACAGAAAGGCGCCCTGTGCACCTGTGGAACATCTTCTTCATGTTTTGAATCATCTCAGATTGTTTTAACCCACACATGATTGAATTAAAGGACACAAAGCTGCAGGCTCAGGGGGCCAAATGCACTTCCCACCATGTGCATGATGCCTGTGAGGAAGGCGGGCTTCACTGCTGGAACCTTCTAGAAAACACCCTGCCCTGGGTGAGAATGGCCAGGTATGTCTTAGAAGGGAGACCGACTTCTAGACTCTATTAAAAACTGCAAACATTGAAACAAGTCACCCATAAAAGTGGCCTTCAGTAAGTGACACAAACAGGCAGTTCTCTAAAATAGAAACACAATGGTCAATAAATCTTTTATTTGTAACATCTTCAACCATGGGGAAAATTCAAATGAAAACCAATCTGAGATTCCATTTCGCCCCTGTCAGAATACCTGTGATGAAGAAAACAAATGGCAACAAATTCACTCAAGGATGTGTGGAAGAGGAATTTTTATCCAGTGCTGGCAGCAGCGAAGAGCAGGACAACCACTACAAAAGTCAGTATGACATCGCCCCAAAAGCTGAAAATAAAATTGCCACGTGACCCATGTATAGCACCCCTAGGCACATGTCCAAAGAAGTACATCCAAGTTTCCTGCTCTGTTGTTCATAATAGCGAGCATATGTAACCAGCCAAAATGTCCACCAACAAAAAATGGATAATGAAAATGTTTATGTACACAATGCAATCTTGTTTATAAAGAAAAATAAAATGTGCAGGAAATGAAGGAATCCTGTTAAGTGAGGTGACCCAAACTCAGAAACAGAAGATTCTCCTGTGTGGATCCTAACTGAAAGTTTCTCTGCTTATAAATGAGGGAGAGTGAGAGTGGGCAGAGACCAACGTGCAACTGGGTAGGAGGAGCCTGAACAAATGCTGGTGAGAAAGGAGCAGGGCCAAAGGTCAAGCCACAGGAAAGTGGAAAGGAAGCCACTGGGCGTGGAAGGACACAAAAGAACAAAGATGAGGAAGGAGAAGAAAGAGAAGGAAAGAAAACAAACTGCATTAAAAAGGAAAAAAATGCCGTAAAGAATCCTAATTCTTTGTCTGCTAGTAGATTTTATGAATCATGTATAAACCCAATGTTAAATACTGAAATGGGAAAAGAAAGGAAATACCTCATCCAAATTCCATCTCAGAAGGTGAAGCCAGCAGTGGTACACACCCTTAATCCCAGCTCTAGGAAGGAGAGGCAGGCAGATCCCTGTGTTTGAGGCCAGCCTGGTCTACAGAGTGAGTTCTGGGACAGCCTGTTTACCTAGATACACAGAGAAATCCTGTCAGGAAAAAACAAAAACAAAACAAACAAACGAATCTCAAGGTGAGCAGGGCGGTGGTGGCACACGCCTTTAATCCCAGCACTCCGGAGGCAGAGGCAGGCGGATCTCTGTGAGTTCGAGATCAGCCTGGTCTACAAGAGCTAGTTCCAGGACAGGCTCCAAAACCACAGAGAAACCCTGTCTCGAAAAACCAAAATAAATAAATAAATAAATAAAATTAAAAAAAAAATCTCAAGGTGAGTCTTCTGTGCAGATTTGAGAAGGCCTGTGAGTATCCGTCCCTAGCCTTGTCTGTGACTTAAACACACACATCTCAGCCTTTCCTCCCCATGGAATGTGAAGCCATTATATAATCAGGAATAAATCTTATAACCAAGAACCTTGAAGGGCAACCATCAACAGAAGTGGCCTAAGCGCAAAGTCACTCTGTTTATGCAAAGAAACGATACAGATGTGTGTGAATACTTCAGTCTCCCAAATACTGTTACTACACAACTGGAGTCAGACCACTGTCCTTTGGAACTGAAGGAAGCTTAGCCAGGGAATTGGCTAAACTCTCCAACTTGCCCTAGAGTGTCACCACAGCTCACAGCAAGAGCTCCACATGCAAACCTTTGCAGAGCTGGGATAGAGAAGGGGTGGAGGCAAACAGGTTGTGATTCTACCTTGCTGGTGGAGTGTTGACACAAAGGCTTTCCGCCTTTCACTGGAGTGTTCAAGCTGAAGCAGCAGATTTGGGTCAGAACTCAAACGGAACCTTGATCCCCCTCAAAACCACTTGCTTATTATTTATTTATTTATTTATACAATGCCTGGCTCTCTTCTACTATTTCCTCGTGGCAAGCTGGAGGGTCTTTGGTTTGTGACATCTTGGTATAAAAACATGTCCTGGAGCCAGTGTCTTGAGAGACTGTTTCGTCCTTTGATTTAGGGAAGTGGTGAGAATGCGAAGGATCTCAAAGTTCACACTTCCGCTTAGAAACAAAAGGAAAGAGCAGCTCGCCCCCAAATTCTCACCGACTTCAGCCAGAAGGAGAAGAAAGAACGTGATTTTATGTTATCCTCCGGGCAGCGGCTTGAAATGGACACTGCGGCATTCATTTCCGGCTTCAGAAGAAGCGTTTCTAGGTCTCGAGATCTGAGATGGAATCCTAAATCGAAACTATGAGACTTGAGGAAAAGTGCCTCACATCCGGACTCTTGTTTTGAGTTCTGCAAAATGATCTCAAAGGATTCTTATGCAGATTTAGTTAGATAACAGCCTGTGTGTGCACCAGGCAGAGCTCAGAGGAGCTAGTCATAGTGAACACGCGAGGCAGATGCCCTAGAGACTAAGCCTAGCTCATTTCTCACACTCTCCTCTGACCATATCAGGCTGAGGTGTTAATCAATTAAAAAAGAGATTTGAGAGAGTTCAAGAGTCCCCTGGAGAATAGAGTAACAAACGATTAAATTTGAAAACACAGAATGGCTGGAGAAGTGACTCAGTGGTAAAACCCTTGCCTGGCGTGCCTGAGGCCCTGAGTTCAATTCCCAAGTCAGCAGAACAGACTGGCAAAAACAACGGCAGTTAGAAAACAGCAAAGCTGAAAACTGGCTAAGCAGGTTTCTATGAAGCAATGTCCACTAAAGGAAGATCTCATAAACACTAAGCCAAACCAGTGCCCAGTAACTCAAGTGGACAGGAAGGACTAAGCGTGAAGCCTGTGTTAAGAGAGCAATATACTTCATTCACTTAATTCTACCAAATGCTACTGCAAAACACGTGTGTGTGTGTATATTTCAGAGACATCAGGGGAAAGCATGGCTATGACTGGCATTGTAGGACATTGGTCCTCTCTTCCAGGAGTTACCTGCCCTCTAGGCTGTTGACTGGAGACAGGATGGGGTCTTCCCAGCCAGCTCCAGCCCCACTTCCTGCTTCATTCTAGCTTCTTCCCCTAAGGGCTCCCATTCCAAGCTGTCCTGACGAAATACCCAGGGGATCCCCCAGGCTCCCAGCCTGAAGAATCCTATGGTTGTCAGAAAACAGTCCAAGGCGGATGAGGATGGGAACTATTTTAACTCCCAAACAAATCTGAAAGGGTAGATGTGTCTCTGCTCTCTCAGATGAAAGAGATGTGGGTTTGTGAATCATTGAAAATAGTGGGAAATCAGACAAGGGGGACCTTGTTTCGGACTAATAGCCTCACTGAGAGATTAAAATAGGTCTGACCTTTGTCTCTGGGATTGTGTTGTCTCAGTCATATTTAGCCGCCTCAGCTGAGGACTTCTGAAACCCTCCATCTGTATGTTGCGAAACCACATTTCTGGGTCACTGGGTGGTCTCTCCCAGGCACAGAGGAGATGCTTAAACAGTACTGCACTTACAAGGGGCCTCTACACCAAGAAAAAGGGGTGCACGGAAATTCTAGTTTTCTTTCTCTTTCTTTTCCTCATTCAAATGAAGTCAGGAAGAGCGAAGTAAGACAGTCAAAAAAAAAAAAAAAAAGAAAGAAAGAAAGAAAAAACAAACAAACAAAAAAATCCAAAAAACCTTGATACTCCAACTAACATTGCAGTTTCTCAGCTCCGGCAGGGACCCTGCAATACGGGGTTCCTCTGCTTACAACAATCATTGGGCTGCAAGCGTTTCCTGTTTGGAACCTGCAGGGCTTGGCTTTGTGGAACAGGATCAGCAGAACAGAAGCCACCTCTTTAGAGCCAGAAGGCCCTGGGTCTAGGAGCCTAGAAGCCTGTTTTCTACTTCAACCCTGCCAGTGAGTCACTGTCCCGAATGCAAATGATTTCCTGAGCTTCAGTTTCACCTTCTATAAAGTCGAGATAATCACACTCATTCCCCCCACCCCCAACACCATCTTAGCGCAGTGTAAGAAGATATCATTATATGTGTGGGCCGCCGGGGAGGAGGCCGAAATCAAAGCCTGCGTACTGCCATTTCCTATTGCCAAAGAGTCTCCTTAATAATCACAGCTCTCTTTACTAATAACCCATGCTACCACTGGCCTGGTAACCTCGATGTCAGAAGATGCATATCACAGCTATCACAACGTGTGTTTGGAAGGCCTCTTGGTGTTGATCTAATTACCATGGACGTTTTTCTCCAAGTCAGCAAGTTTGTTTTGTCAAAAGTCATTTGTGTGAGCTTTGACAAAGAGTAGATAGGGCCTGAAGACATAGAAGAGGTGAGCACCAAGTGTCAACCTTCCGTCTCAGGCTGTACCATCTAGTTAGACGACAGAGACAGCACTCTTGGTTTGTGTTCTATCACTCTCTCTAGCTCAAACAGGACAAGGTGACAATTGTTCCACAACCATCCGTGCTGCTGGAATCATTTAACATCACCAAAGGTTACTGGAAACCTTGTCTAGGAGAGGGAGCTGGGGGTGCAGAGATCATGTGGTCCACACCCTCGATTCTAATTCCCCGGAATGTATCTGTTGTTCTTTTATATTGACATTGGTGATGACATGAAGCCATCAAACTTGAGGGTCTATTATGGATTTATTTCGGGGAGGGGGAAGATGCTGAGGGCTAAAACTACAGCCCTGCTCAAACTAAGCATGTGTTCTCCTCTAAGGTACAATCCCAACTACTTCTTAAAAGGTTTCCTCAGGGGTATGTGTGTGTGTGTGTGTGTGTGTGTGTGTGTGTAAGCATGTGCATGGTATATGTGTGGAGGTAATAGGATAACTTTCAGGAATGATTCTCTCCTTCTGTCATGTGGGTTCAGGGACTTGAATTTATGCCATTAGGTTTGGCAGCAAGCACCTTTATAGTGAGCCATCATACAAGCCTCGTAGCTATTTTTAAATTAGTTTTAATTGTAAAATGCATACAACAGAAAACTTTATGTGCATTATCGCATTGTTCTGTAGCCGTCATCACCATCTATTTCAACAGCTTTTTATCTTCTCTGCCTCAATAAAACAGCTTTCGTCTCAACACTGGGCCTCACTATTTAGCCGGGTTGGTCTCAAGCTCGCGATCCCCCTCTCTCGGTCTCACTACCTGAAGGTCTCAATCCTTTAACCAACTCTTCCAATTCCTAATCCCTCCAGCCCCTGACAACCAGTACTCTACTTCTGCCTCCATGCATTGACTGCTTCAGGGCTATGTGCAGGTGTGACTTCCTTGACTAGCTAATTTCACTGAGTCTTATGACTATCACTTTCCTTCACCTTAGTAGCAGACATCAGAACGTCTGTCCTGCTTGGAGACAGAAGACCATCTCTGTGGGTCTGAGTCACAGTTGCTCAAGTATTCATCTGTCAGCAGATCATTGAATTGCTTCTACCTTTTGGCTGTTGTAATACTGCCAATTCTTTGGGGTGTGTACTCAAAAATCAAAAGTTACATCATGTCTTAATATTTTTTAAGTTTTCTTTCTCCTCCTCCTTCTTTTCTTCTTTGGCATTCTCATATATAACCTAGGCTGGCTTCAGCCCCACTACCAAGCCAGACTGGCCTAGGACATGTGGCCATTCTCCCTTTGCTTCTCGAGTGTCGGAATTACAGACATGTTCTGCCATGTCTGGCCCATTTTTAACTTGTCTTTTTGTTTGTTTTTTGGGGGCAGGGTCTCTCCATGTAGCCCTGGCTGTCCTGGAAATAGCTCCATAGACCAGGCTGACCTTGAATTCAGCGATGCACCTGCCTCTGCTTCCCGAGTGCTAGGATTAAAAGCATGTGCCACCACTGCCTGACTCATTTTTAACCTTTGGAGAACCATCATAGCGTTGTCAATAGGCATTCCCTCAGCAATGCATAGAATCTTACTTTCTCCACATCCTCTCTAGCACTTGGAAGTTTTTGGCTTCATTTTGGTTTTGATTGTAACCATCTTAACAAGTTGTGATTCCAATTTTGATTGACAAAGAGGAGATGCGGGCCAAAGTCTAAACGAGGGAGCCTGGCATTCTAATATACTTATGTGACTTTTCATAAACAACGCATTAAAGAGTAAAACAAAATGACTAAAAGATAGCTCAAAGAATTGGGTGTCTTAGTTACCCTTGCTCTGCCTTGTCTGGAGAGGAAGTATTTAAAAAGTGCTTGCACAGGATGGCAGGGGTTTTCCCTGTCAGTTCTAAGTCAGCAGAGTAAAATAAGCCCACAAGAACAAACTTAGAAAGACTGCAATGCATTGTGCTGGCTTCTTCCGCCCATGGCGAGTACAAATGTTTCGGATGATTCTGTGAGGTTCGGTGGTGCTTCACCGTTTGCGAATCTCCACTGTGGAACCTCCTGGCCAAAGCAGATAAGCCTCAGAAGAGAGAGGGAAGGGATGAGGGTGTTCTCAGGGAACTAGGCAGCAAAGGAATGGGGAAATCATGGACTGCTAGCCATGGTCAAAGGTAGAAAGAAAAGCCTCCATGGGAAGTCAGGCTTCTGCACTTCCGTTCCCGACTGCGGACAGTTACTGGCAGATCTCAGCATCAGCTGTTTGGGTTGATCCCTACTTCCCCTTCTAAACTGCTGACGCCCTTGTTCCACCGCAGGGGGGACTCCGACCCTGGCACACTGCTCCTTGTCCCCCCACAGTCCCCTTCTTCTGGTATCTCTTCACCCATCCTCCACCACTCACACTCAGGCATTCAAAGATTACATAATACTGAAAGCATACCGATTATGAATGTCAAAGAAAATGGAATAACTTCAGTTTTAAGTATATTTTTTATTACAAAATTGTGTTCAAAGTTGATATCTTCCACCTGGTGTAACAGGGACTCAGCCACTAACAGTGCAGGAACCTATAGAGAATTCTTCAAATTTTAAATGATTTTTGAAACTACAATAGACTAAAATACATAAACTCAAAGTCACTGGATTTTTGGTTTTGTTTATTTGTTTGTTTCATTTCTGCTGTGATCTGACAGTTCTGAACTATGCCTTCCATGCTGGCACACCCTTGTAATTACAGTGCTCGGGAGGCTGAAGCAAGAAGGTTATGAATTAGAGGCCAAACTAGGCTACAAGGTGAGAGCGTGGCTCAAGACGAACAAAAGACCAGCAAAACAACAGAAAGAAAAATGCACCTTCTGTGTGTGACAGCTCTTATTAGTGTCCTTCTAAACTGCACAGAGTCACCACTCAATTAGCCAGAGAAGCTCCTGATAGCTGGCCAGCCTTGGCCTTTGCCCTGGCTGTGTAGTGCTTAGCAGAGAAGGGTGGGGGCCGAAGCTGTGTCGGACTGGAAAGGTCCAACGTGTCATGGAGTGTGAGGCCAGAATGGACACAGGAGCATAGGCTAGCTCACTGAGATCAACTTCTAGACTACCAAGACCACACACCAAGCAGCCCCTTCAATCCGATCTTTTCCCAGTAAGTGGCAGTTGGTCTCAGAAGTGGACCCCCAAGGGGGAAGGGGAGGCTAATATTTTTTATAGCGACTTTGAAATATATTTAGGAAACTTTTCTAATCTAGTTTTCTGATTAGAAAATGTGTCGAGGAAACGCCCTCAATCTGATAAACCGGGCTGATAAGATGACTCTGTGGTAAGGATAAAGGGGCTTGGTCTGCAAGTCTGACCATCTTGAGTTCACGCCCAGATCCCACATAAAGAGGGATGGAGAACAGAACCAAAAAAAGTTGTAGTCGGATTGTGTACACACACACACACACACACACACACACACACACACAAAACACAACACCCACAAGCATGCACACACATTTATAAGTAAATAGAAAATTTTATTTTAATGAAAAGATTTAAAAAGAAATGCCCAGAGTCATAGAGTACCTTTTCACCATTTCTACAAACATCACTTAATAGAACTACTCAAGCCTATCAAGTGCTCATGGAGCCTGTTTCTCAAGTTGTTCCTTAGAGCTTTGTGCCTAGTGGGCTCTCTTGATTTCAGTCTTGAGACAGAGTCTCTCTGTGTAGCCCAGACCAGCTGAGAGCTCACAGTCTTCCCACTCAGCATCCTGAGGGCCGGGGTTATAGGTGAGGGAAAGCACACCTGGCCCCAGTGCCCTGTGACCTGTATGGAGACAGCTGCCTTCTGCTTCCTAACAGGAAAAGATGGGACAGGTAAGACGCCTAGAGCTAAAAAGTGATTAGAAGCACAGGTCAGAGAGTACAGGAAGTCTTTCTCTCTCTCTCTCTCTCTCTCTCTCTCTCTCTCTCTCTCTCTCACACACACACACACACACACACACACACACACACACACACACACACACTTACTTACTCTTCGGGAAAACCAGAATCCCCCTCAGTTCTTTGGAAAAGAGAATCGTTCAATTGAATCCAAAATGTAAGAAAGGAATTGTTGCTGCTGCTTCTTTGGAATGGCCCTGTGGGGTTGTGACGGTCTTGATGCTGTGTCCCCTTTTACTGTAAGGGATTCGATGTGTGTGTGTGCACACATACACACACAGTCCTCTACACCCAGAGCAAAGCCCCCCTGTTTTATGAACTAATCTTCCCAGGAAAGTGGTAATAATAAGAGTATTTGGTAAGGAAAGAACCTGTACAGGGAAAGGAGACCGATGACCAAATTCAAATTCTCTATCTGTGATTTTTATGATTCTACTTTGAATGGCCCCTTCACATATACTATCTGACAATTTACCGGGCCCCTGGTAGCACATACCTTTAATCCAAATACTTAAGATGCCTCTAGAGGCAGAGGTAGATAAATCTCTGTGAGTTTAAGGTCAACCTGAGCTACGTGTTAAGACCCTGTTTCAAAAACAATATATATTTGTATACACACGCATTTGACAATTTAGGTGTTCAAGACTAAAACACACACACACCTTCTTTGACCAATTCTTCATGGCAAGTATTAAAGAACTTGAAAATGGAGATCTCTTTGGCTAGTGATCTCACTCTTACTCTCAACAGGATCTTACTCAATAGCCCATGCTATCCTTGAATGTAAGGCAATCCTCATGAGTACTGGGTTTATAGGTGTAAACTACCAACTAAAAAAAATATTTGTGTGTGTGTGTGTGTCTGTGTGTGTGTGTTGTACACTGGCATATGTGTGCCCATGGTGCACATGTGGAGATTAGAGAAAATTTGGGGGGGGGGGGGGGGTTATTTTCTTCCTTCAATCCTGGATCCTGATGATTTCCTTGAGGTCAAGCCATTTCCTTGACCTCAATCTATTATTGATTGATTGATTATTTATTTATTTATTGAGATAACATCTCACCAAATTTCCCTGACACTTCCTTGAACTCATTCTGTAGCACAAGTAGACTCAAACTTTCCATCCTCCTGTCTCAGACTCCCATAATTCTGGGATTACAGTCTTATATCACCAGACCAGGCAAAGGAAGTATTCTTTATGATAAAATCAGACTTGAATTCATGATAAGGAACTTCTATTTTTTGTATGCCCATTTTATACTTATTCAGTATGTGTGTCTTATTTTCATGTCACATTCAAATATATATATATATATATATAAAACATTTCATTCATATATATGCATATATAAATATGAAAATTAGGAAACTTTAGTGATGCCAGAAATCAACCAAAGAACATTCCAGTAGTCACAATATGCCTAACATGTCAAACACTGCCATCACCTCCTTTTGAACAAATGTTGAGCCAAGCTCCCTCCAGTCTCAAAAGCCCATGGACTGACTTTCAGGATGACAACTCCAATATGCCTATCATTTTTCTTCATGTTGAACTAGGTGATGTTTCCAAGACTTAAAAGGGGGTCTATATCACATTCACATCTCTTAAGGTTCAAACGCCTACCATTTTGGAGCAGACAACTAGCAACTCAGTCAGCAGCATCAACAGCTTGCTTCTTTAGGACTCTGATGTATTGGGGAGAAACCGAGACATGAAAGAGATAAGAAAGGAAACCTGTTTCCAGTTTTTGAGGAACTAGTAAGATGGATGGGAGGGTTATGGCATGCTGAGGACACTGGTGTTTATAGGGGATAGGCAATCCTATATCCTTAGTGGGTTGGGGATGAGTGGAATGGTCTTATTGTTTTCAAAACACTTGGCAGGTGCCTAAAATGTGTATGCAGTGTTTCAAGATCACTGTCGAGACAAATTGCCACATGAAGCTGGAAAAAGGGCCCAGAGAATAAGAGTTCTTGCTTCACACTCATGATGACCAAGATTTGAATTCCAGCACCTACATAACAATCCAGGCAGTGGGCAATGCCTGTGACCTCAGCTTTGAAGAGGGCAGAGACAAAGGGATGACAGGAGACTTGCTGGCTTCTGGCTTAGCCAAGAAACACAAGGCCCGATTTGGGAAGAATCCCATATACAGACACATACATACATACACACACGATAGATAGATAGATAGATAGATAGATAGATAGATAGATAGATAGATAGATAGATAGATAGATAGATATAGAGATAGATGATATACTCACACAGACACACATGATAGATAATCTTTTAACTGACTTTTACATTGTCACATTAGTAGTTTTTTAAAAAATCAGATATGACATCTTAACATTGAAGAAGACCAACCAAAAGGGGAAAAAGAAAGTCCCTATTCTCTTTTCCAAAAATCAGGGGACTGGCAGGGTTAGCCAAGATGCTCACACATTCTTCTAAAGTCATCAAGACAACCCTGACAAGCTGATTTCCAGGATTTTCTAAACCTGTTTTTCCAGGGAAAGGTGAACATCAGAGGTGAGCGCATTGGTGAGTCAGTCCTGGCCAATTTTCTGCCATCTCCAACTCAGCCTAGAGAATCCCTGAGACCATTCAACAGAACAATCCCCTACACCAGGGAAGATACTCCTGGGGCCTGAAGAGTGGCAGCAAAGAAGAGCAAAAATAGCAGTCCCCCCAATGACACGTTCCCAATGAGAGTCAAACCTGACCAGGTAGTCTGTTGCAGAACCCCACGCCCCTTGAGTCAGTGAGCCGTTGTGTCTTAACCCACTTTCGGGAAAGGCCTTCAGTGACTCAACACTCATAGACGGCTCCTGTGATGTCATAAGGGCTGTTTCTCTCAAATGCCTCCCCAACACTCTTGTGAAAGGCGACTTTCCCAGGTCCCATTGCCACCCACCAACAGTCTTGCTCTGCTAGGAGAGGAAGTCCAAGGAGCACATCTTCACCAGCATTCTAGAGCCTGCAGGAAGTTGTTTTTTTTTTTTTAATTAGTCTTTAATCTACTCCCCAAATCAGGACACTTTGAGAACAAAACAAGGCACCATTAAATTGTGTGGCAACAGCACGTGTGAACAAATCCGGGCATTAGATCATCTCGTCTCATCTCCAGTCCTTGTCTTCCAAGAATAATCACGTGCATTTGTCCACTTTCCTGACTCTGTAGTGAATTCTAGAGACCCTCCAGTTCTCTGTCCTCACCTCAAAAGCCTCGGACTAGCAGGGCATACAAACACACAAACTGATGGTTATGGAGCACTGTGGAGGTCAACACCATCCCAAAAGTGAGTCCAGTACAGTCTGAGGAGGCATGGATCCATCTGCGTCTTCTTCAGATAGTGAGGAAGGTAAGCATTCCAAGCTGAAGAACCAGCAAGCAGTGTCCATGAACAACACGAGTAGCTAAGACAGTGTCTGCTTCCTGACTATTGGCCGCTTCATATGCAACGTCACCTTCAACTTCTTATCCTTCTTGACAGGCCTTTAACTTGAGTCCATTCTGCCAAAGCTTCATGACTTGTGGAACTATGGATATATGGATATATGGAGATATGGATTTCTCTTTGTATTCTCTTTATTTGGTTGGTGGTTTTTTGGTTTTGGTTTTTGAGATGGTGTCTTGTGTGGCCCAGGTTAGCCTTAAACTTCTTATGTATAGAATAATGACTTGAACTCCTGATCCTCCTGCCTCTGCCTCTTAGGTCTAAGATTTCCACTATGCCCAGCTTTGTCCTTTTGGGTTTTGGGGGGAGATATTTTTAATCTTTTTAAATTCCATTTAAATATATTGTGTGAATAAGGGCACATGCCACATCATCCATGTAAGAGTCAGAGTACAACATTCAGGAGTCTGCTCTCTTCTTCCACCATGTGAGTTCAGGGGATAGAGTTCTGGTCTTCAGGGTTGACAGCAAGTGCCATTACAAGCTGAGCCATCTCGCCCGCCTAGCCGTTCTGCTTTAAAAATGAGCACGGAGGAGAATACAGTCCCTTTAAAAAAAAATGATCACAGAAAAAGTAAGGATGTCTAAGATTTGCTGTTGTTAAACCATAGAAATATCTTACATTCCTTCCCTTAAATCTCACTTTGAGCAGTAGATGATGGTGACAGTGACATTGTGTGACTCCTGAAGCTATGTCCCAAAAGGCCAAGCACATTTTTTTTTGATTTCTGGAACCTATTTGTTGGGCACCTGAGTTGCCAATGAAATGTGCATCTACCTGGAGGTTGCCATGCTTGAGTGGCCAGAAAAAGTTATACTGGTAGACAATCCTGCTTGAACCTACCATTCTGCCATCCCAGCCCTGGACCCATACATGTGAGAAGCCATGAAGAACAGATCTTCCACAAAAGTATGGAAAGACCACTGGCCATTCTTGTAATTAGGATGCTGGGATTTATGAGCTTAGAGTGTTTTATGGTTTATGATATTAAATTGTGAGTAGTTTGATTCCCAGCAGGAGAGTCTGATTCACCAAGGCAAGTCACAAATCAGGCAATGGAAGAAGGTTCTAATTCAGAACAACCAGAAGAGACTCTCTCCACTGCTGCTCTCCAAGGAACATGCTGTCATTGTAGGCTCTTGATGTAGGAAATTTGGTGAAGACATTGATACCTTTAAAAACACACAAAGACTTCTGAGGCTATAAGGAACCAATGCCAAATGTGAGAGTCTTGCCACAGTGGCCAATGATTGTAGTCCCAACTCTTTGAAAGCAGAGTACAGGACTGTCACAAGAAAGATTCAAGCCTACTCCACATTGTGAATTCCAGGCCAGTCCCTGCTAAATAGCCATGTTCTGTCTCAAAGCAGGGAAGGAGAGGAGAGGGGAGAGTTAAGCAGTAGAATGTCCAACTCAGCATTTTGTACATGGAAGATTACAGTGTTGTTATCTGGAAGATTAAAGTCTTACTGAGGCATAGGAGCAAGGGGAAGCAATTCAAAGGAGTATAGCAGCAGATGAGGACATGGAAGACCCAGACATGACAACAAGACACGGGGAAATGGTATGTCATTCTCTACTAAGTGTCCTGAAATATCTATCCTACTTTCTTTTCTTTTTTTTTCCTTTCTATTGCTTTCTGTTTGTTTTGTTTTGTTTTGTTTCTCAAGACAGGGTTTCTCTGTGAAACACTCCTGGCTATCCCGGAACTCATTCTGTAGAGCAGGCTAGCCTCAAACTCACAGAGATCTGCCTGCCTCTGCCTCCTAAGTGCTGGGATAAAAGGCATGTGCCACCACTGTTGGATAAATATCCTATTTTCTGCTACCAACTCTGAAAGCAGAGAGAAGAAAATATCTGAAATGCTGTCCTAGTCACATCCATTGTTGGCAAAACACTCATACACACAAAATAAAGTATATATATATATTTAGAGAACATATACCTGCAAGTGAAAAGAATTCAGCGGTTCTCAATCTGGCAATAGACTGGGACACATAAGGAGCAATAAACATAGTCCCCTGTGCAGAGATGATGCAAATTCATGAAACATTCCTTAATTTTGTATTTATAAATATGTATATATATACACATATATATATATATTACAAAAATAATTAAATTAAAAAAACATGAATTTGAGAAGGGGCTGGAAGAGTTAGAGGGACGGGAAAATAATTTAAAAGGTCTTCATATTTTAAATTCTCAAACAAATACATAATTTTCAAAATTCTCAAAGTAAATACATAATCAAAAGGAAAAATCAACAAAATATCATCTTTCAACAATACGTAAAAATTTTAAAGGTAAATCCATGACAGTGAAGTAGGCTCCTTAACTAACATGTAAGAACATACTAAAGTATTAATGTATGCCTCTAATGTTACTAATTCATGCAGCTATTTAAATTTATTGATGAAGTGACCTTTAACTATTTTAATTAAGACTGTTTCAGCCTGACTATGCAGAACTATAAATTCAAGGCCCTCATCCTTATGTATAGAATTATGACTTTTCTTGAAACTGTCAAGTTTAAATAAGAAAGCAAAGCTGGGCCCGATATAGCAGTCTTATAATCCATGCATGCAGAGGCTGAGGCAGGGGGAGCTTGAGCATGAGGCTAGCTTCAGCAGCACAGGAAGACCATGTCTCAAATACAACCCATGATTGTTATTTAAAAATTAAAAAGTAATGCCAGGCAGGTTAGCACACTCCTGTAATATCAGCACTGGAGAAATGAAGGCAGAAGAGCCAGAAGTTCAAAGTCATCCTCAGCTGTGTAGCAAGTTCTAGACGTCGTCTCAAGAAAACCAAAGAGCATGGTTGGGCTCTAGGTTTGAAGAGGATGTCGGTTTGCCTTGCATGCACAAGGCGCAGGTGTGGTCAGGAAAAAGGTTAATGGAAAAACTGATAGACCCTGCCCCAGATTTCAAACCCCCGTGCCAACAGGAGCAGCCTTTTGTTACCATGGCAAGCTGCCTGACAAGCAGCTTTTACAGTCTGACCTCACAAACTGGCACTTTTCACAAACTACTGTTTTAGTCTGCTTTATGTACTGGTTTTTGTAATTTTACAACCGACGTTAAGGGAAGAAAGAGTTCTAATTAGAAGTTTAAAATTCTTTGTGCCAGTGACATTGCTCAGTAGGCAGAAGTGCTCGGCACCACGCCTGCTGGCCTCAACTGGATCTGCCCAAGGTGGAAAGAAAGAAAACCTGGCCTCTGATCTCCACACACATGTAACCCTTGGCATGTGCACCCTTACACACACACACACACACAAACACACACACACAAACACACACACACAAACACTTACACAATCATTCAGTCAACTTTAAAAATATAATTAAGTCTTTGAGAATTTCTGTAGCCCAAGAGTTAGTTTTTCAGTCTCCCTTCGCTTCTGTGTGTGTGTGTTTGCCGTGTGTGTGTGTGTATGTGTGTGTGTGTGTGTGTGTGTGAAGGAACAACCTGTGGAATTGCTTCAGTTCTTTTACTACTTAGGTCCCAGGATCAAACTCAGGTCATCAGACTTGTGGCAAGCAACTCTATCACACACACACACACACACACACACACACACACACGATTTGAGGGCAGCCAGGAGTTTGGGCTACAGAGTAAGACTTTGATTCAAAACAAAACAGAGAAGAAAAGAAAAGGAAACAAAACAACCAAAGTTTGTTTTCCTTATTGTCGCTTGTGATATTATTTTAAATTAAATCCTGAGATAAGATTGTATGTGTGTTTTCTTTCACTATACAAAGTGATCAGTTAAAACAAAGCAGGAAGATAGTCACTGGTCTAGTTCGCTGGGGAGACTCGTGACTCTGTCCTTAAAATGACATTGCTGGACAGATAATTAGGAATAGAGCAGAACTAAGGACAGGTAAAGTCCTAGGGAGCCCCCAGTGACATATTTATAGGATCTGAGTTTTTTTCATCACATCAAAGAAAACTGATTAAGCCTACATAGCTTCCTTTATCTCCAGGCCTCCCTGTCTGTCTCCTTGTCTCTCCACCCCCTGCTCCCCAGCCCCCAAACACCATCTCTTAACCCAAGCTGGCCTGAACTTGCTATCCAGCTTAGGCTTCCCTTAAACTGGGGCTATCTGTCATCTTCCCACATCGACTTCCTTCATGTTGGAATTACAGGCAAGCGCTGCCTACCAAACTGGGTTTATAGACGGCCTCCTAACATCTGAGAATCATGTGCTCAATCAGTAGACTCTCCACATTTGAAAAAAAAAGAAATGATCTTAGAGGAAACACCTTTTTAAAAAACTTTTTAGAGGAAATTCTGCATCCATCAAATAATCATAAAGCCACTTGGAGAATTGGCTTAATTTTGAGATAAGAACAGATAGTTTTGCCTCCTCCAACCCTCACATGCTTAGAAATCAAGCATCTGGTAGGTTGAGTTCAAGGATACTGCTGAACTCCCTACAAAATATATGACAGTCTCTACACCCCTAAAAGTTGTAAAGCCCCAATACCAATACCAACCATACCACGTTTAAATAGTCCTGCACTAGAAAGGCATGTGTAAATTTATTTGCTAAAATAAAAGTGTGGGTAGAGCTTTGAGACAAGCTCTGTAGCCCTGGCTGGTCTGAAACTTACGACGATCCTCCTGCCTCTGCCTCCTCCGTGCAGGGATTACTAGCGTGTGCCACCATACCCCTCTAAAAGCAAATCGATTTTTCTGATTCAATTCTACACTCCTGAACCCTTTCCCTGTGCCCCTCCCCTCTTCTTATAATGCTCCTCCAAGGATGGATTGGTCTCTGAACCTTGCTTTCCCGTTCTGTCTGTGGATGCCAGACGAAACACGCTCCCCAAAACAAACACATAATAACTTCTTCAGAGCCAACACTGCATGACTAAGGCCACGGAACCAGTACAGACTCCGGTTTTCCTTAGGCTCTATCGTAGAAAGAGTCATATTAAGTTTTATAGTCACAAAATAAAAGGAAGTCATTGGTGTGTTTACCAAATAACTCAGTGTGGGCCTCAGATAGTCAGGCTACTGCAGAGCCCAGAAGCTGCTCCTGGAGAGTCAGAAGTTCTCTTACAGCCTGGGGGTTGTGGAGGCTAGAGGTCTGGGAAGCTTAGAGAATCATTCCAGGAATTTACCACTGGTCATGAAGACGTTAGATGAGATACAGAGGCTAAGAGTGAAGGGTCATTGGAAAGGACTGAAGATGACTCCAGGTCATCTTGGTCTTCATCTGTCCCAGCCAGAATGCAGAAGCTTCACTGAGGACGACCTTTGTCAGGGTACCTCAGTTCACATTTCCGGAAACGTCGCTCTTGGAGCACAGGGCAGAGGGTTTACTGGAGCGGCAAACTCATGGTGTGATCTCAGCCCAGGGTAGTGGGGGGGGGGGGGGAGCAGTGGAAGTAGGAGAAGAGTGGCAGGTTTGCGACATGTTAATCCTTCCTGCAATTTTGAGCTCCTAATTACTTTTTGTTAGATTTAAAGAGCTGTGACATTGAGAACCTCTTCATAAACAAAGCAACCTCCTCCCCAATACACAATGTAATCTTCAAGTTTGTACATGGAGACAATTGGCTTATTGATTAAGCCATAATATATGTTAGGAGAATTTTGGTTCCTGTCTTATTTCTAAAGTTCTTGCTATTATTCTTTCTTTCTGCCCCTCCTCCTATCACCCCCATCTCCCCTTGAGATAAGACTTCAATATGTATCCCAGATCAGCCTCCTGAAAGCTAGGGTTACAGACAAGTGTCACTAAGCCTGAGTAGTATTTTCCTTTACACACACAACCAACGTTTGTTTGTTTGTTTGTTTCCTTGTTTGAGATAGGATCTCAGATGGCACAGGGTGACCTCAAACTCTTGATCCTCCTGACTCCATTTTCCCAAGTGCTGGCATTAGGCACACGAACCACCATGCTTAGCCAAAATCACATATTTTAAAATACATTGTCCTGGAAACTGTCTGCAAACATCTGTCAATCATCTGTGATGTGATACCGTCTGGCTAGAATTATGGCTGATAAAGCCTCCTGGGCCATAAACGCACTGTGAATCACACTTGCCAGAGTCTTAGCAATGCTGTATGCCACTGTCAGATCACCTTTTACTGTTTAGTTTGTTTTAGCTAGTTTGCTTGTTTTAGAGACAGGAACTGGTGCAGCTTGATCTGGCCTCAAGCACACTATATAGCCAAGGATGTCCTTGAACTCCTAATCCTGTTTTTAACCTGCAAAGTTCTGGGATTTCAGGAGTGCTACACCACGCCAGACTACCTTAAGTAAAATTTTAAGAAATTAGTAATAGCCAGGTCAGAGATCTAGTCTCAAAATAACTAAATAAAGCAAATAAGAAAGCCAGTGAGATGGCTTAGCAGGCGGAAACAAACATCTACCCACCTGAGTTCAGTCCGCAGGAGGCACATGTTAGAGCCAACTCTAGCAAGTTGTCCTACAACTGGCACAAGTGTACTATAACTCATACACACACACACACACACACACACAATTAAAATATAATAAAAGATAATGTACTTAAAGTACTCAAACTAATTTTAAAGAATGGGGATTTCCTTCTGGTAGAGATTTGGAAAGAAAGAGGAAGAGGAATAAAAGGAGGGAAGGAAACAAAATATGTTGGAACACTTTCAAAAGATAGTTTATTAAACTAGTCAAACAAAATTAATGTCTCCACAAGGAATTCAGTCCATGGCATCAGCGCTGCATTCCAAAGCACGCAAGTGTCGCTGGCATGGGGTTGAGGAGGAAAGTCTAGAGCCCAACAACTAACCCCTGCCTTTTGGTCATCCTCGTTCGGATGCCAGATTACAGCACAACCTGGTTGACTTCAGCTCCCCTAAGTCGTCACATTCCAGGCCCGAATGCTTTGGGAACACACCCACGAAACCTTGGGGAACACCCTTTACTTATCAGGAGTGGGTTTCTCCCAGCGTGAGAGCTCTTGTCCATTCTGCGTTGATTTTATTAGTCAGTCACGAGAATGTGAAGTTCTCTTGACCCGGTTCCCACATTTCGGGACCTTCTGTGTTTAACATAAGTAACTGACGACAGAAAGACTCAACAAAAAACGACATTTTATGTGCAATTGTATTGTGAGGTACAACTGTGTTGCGTCCCAAACAAACATCCGTGCCCTCGTTGGTACGCGCTCCTTTCAGAGCCCGGCTTTTAATAATAGCAGGATAGATGGCTTTTCCTCTCGCCCTTTATCAGTGCTGACCAGACAGAACACATTCATTTAATGAGATGCCTCTGGAATCCTCCCTGATGGGAACCTGGTGGTTTTCCACCACTTTCCTTCTGAACCAAGAGTGACCCAAAGACCCTTCCCAGCAGCGCACACCCTGGCCCTTCTCAATGGTGTTCCTTCTAGGTCAGCCCCAGGACGTAAGAGCTGAGATTGGCTGACCAGAAACTGGATGCTGGGTTATCATCTTCTCCCGGTTCACCTTTGCCCTAAGCAGCTGGAGAGAGTGCTGCATTTCCGTGTCCAGATTCCCCAGTTAGTACAACAAAACTCACAGCAGTAAAAGCTGTTGTTTTCCATTTAACCTTTTAAAAGGAATTTAGAAATAATCGCTAATGATATTTATTAAATATAGAACTTTAAAACAGTAATTACTTTTTTTTAAAAAAAAAAAAAGTCCCTTTTCAGAGATGAACTTGATTTAGGTTTCTTAAGATCTCTGAATATTTTTTTTTTAATTTCCACATGAAGTGAGTTTTCTCTTAGGAATATGATTTTAGGAAATTATAGTCATCTTTGCCAATTTTATAAAATCACTAATATACTTGCAAGAGGCTGAATTCTTTGTGGATGAGGTCACATTAATGGAGTTTGGCAGTAGAGGCGAGCAACGTGTCTCTACTGACAGAAGATTGAGTCTAAGGAAGGTACCTATAAATAAATATGTGTGCATGTATGTATGTATGTATGTATTTTTTCTAAGCTAGAGATATGGCCTCAGCAGCTGAGTGTGCTTACTGCCCTTTCAGAAGACTAGGAGTTTGGATTCCACCTCCAACAAAACTCACAAAGGCCCAAAGCTTCAGCTCCGAGGGGGGGAGGGGGACACCCAACACCCTCTTCTGACCTGAAGCCACATCCTATGCAGGACTCTTTCCTCTCAGAAAGCTGAGGCAGGAATGATTCAATGATAGAAGCCTGAGCTGTAGTATCAAACTCTGTCCCCAGAAAACAATGAACAAGCAAACCAACTTTAGGCTGCAATCAAGACGACATATTTGTTTCTCGAAGAGAAAACCTGTAGATCTTGGCAAAGACGTGATCTTTTAGACACTTTACTGTCTTCCATAAAACAGACTACAGTGGAAATTAAACGAGATGTTGAGAAAAAAGGAGCACAGATTCGCGCGTCCATCGCTGTGGCAGCTTCGGAGGTAGCTGTGAATGTCATTTTCAGCACTCGCCTCAAACATTAGCTACATCTTTTTGTGATATAAATATTTAAACTTTAAAAACACCAAATAGAATATTGCTAGAGTTTTCTTTGTGGCTCGCAGTAAGAAAGAGCCTTCCTGCATTGACAAGCCTAATCCACTTTCCGAGAGGCCCGTCAGCCATTTGTAAGGAGATAAGACTGAAGCACCCGGAATTGCTAGCTGAAACATTTCTTTTCACTTGCAAATTCCAATGGCTGCTTTTGCCTGGTCTTAAGTGGAACCCAGCAACTTTCTCCATACAAACTAAGAGGAGGTCAGGAAAAGAAAACAAGGTGCACTTAGCGACACAGCCCAGGATTTCACATGGATGACACCCACTTAGAACTCGGTAAACAAACCTTGTGGTGGCAGGGAGGACAAGCCTGGATCTTTACACAGTGAAAATGGCTTCTATTTAGCTTTTCACTCGGACATACTAACCTTGCTCCGTTGGCTCAGTTCACCTAGAAACATACAAAAGTTCCATGATAATTGGCTCCTCATACACAATTGTTCACAGATCTTCTAAGAACACTTTAAACTTACCTAAAACTTGAAGTAGCTAAGCATATCAAAGAAAGGAAGTAACCAGCAAGACTGTATAACGTGTTATCTATGCTTTGATAAAGAGTTGCCATTGTACCCCTCAGCCTGCTGGCCCTGGCTTTAAGAAAATAGTAAGAGATAGAGAAGCAGGCACAAAGGGGAACGCCCCAGGTCCCAGCTGTGGGAAGCTGGGACAGGAGCATCACCTGAATTCACAAGACTGAGACATAGGAGGACACAGATCCTTAAAAAAGAACAAGATAATAGGTAGACAGTTCTTTTGCACACCATAGCCTGCCTGTCCTGGCTCTTCATCTTTTCTGAATTACTCTCTTTTCCTCTACTTTAAGCAAAGAGATTTAATTGATTTTTTTTTGAAACATAGTCTCAGTAGCTCAGGCTGGACCTTGAACTCAGTATGTAGATGAAACTGTTCTTGCATTTCTGATTTACTTCTATTTCCCAAGTTTTAGGGTTATGTTGGTGTACCCCATCATTCTTAGCATACAAGAGACATTGAAAACAAATTACAAAATATTCACTTAAAGAATATGTCTAATTTCTATTTTCTAAGAGTTAACAGAATTAGTTCATGTTATGTACGTACAGTAGGATAAGCACTTGAGAGGCGTGGTCTAAGCAAAGCATCCCATAGTTCACTTTGCCCATACTGGTCCCAATCAGTGTTAGTTGTCTGATTTCCCAACTACTTTGGTCTTTGTCATCTTTCATGACTCCTAATTTGGATGTAATCTGTATGTTCTACCTGTTTCAAAGTGGTAAAGCAATTCATAGTGTCCTCATTAGTAGAGGGTAAGCAGGTATTTCTGATAGTTTACGGGGACCTATATAGGCATTTATACCTTGAAATAGCATCGTGAGATAATCTACTAGATAAATATAAGAGCGAACTCTTCCACATTTACTAGCTGTGTGATTTGAGGACACCTCCTTAGCTGTCTTAATTAGGTTTACTATTGACCGGTTGAAACACCAGGACCAAAGCCATGTGGGGAGAAAAGCATTTATTTGGTTTACGCCTCCATATCACAGATCATCACTGAAAAAAGTCAGTTCAGAAACTCAAACAGGATAGGAACCTGGAGGCCATGGATTAGTGATGCTCACTGACTTCCTCCTCATGCTTTTCTTATAGCCCCCAGGACCACCAGCCTAGTGGTGGTACCACTACAGAACCCTCCTCCATCAGTCACCAAAGAAGAAAATGTACCACAGACTTGCCTTACAAAGGCATTTTCTTAACTAGGGTTTCCTCCTCTCAGATGACTCTAGCCTGTGTCAAGTTGACAAAATAATTCCAGTTCTTTATAGTAAAGTCAGATCATCTGCAAATGATTAACTTAGTGATTATTAGAACCCAACAAAGTTGGTTGTGGTGACTAATGCCTGCAATCAAACACTTGGAAGGCTAAGACAGAAAAAATACTGAGAGTTTGAGGTCAGCCTGGCCTATACTGCAAGAACCTATCTCAAAAAGAAAACAGAATCACATCAGATATAAGTGAACTCATAAAATGCTGTAATTCCTTGATTTCTGGGCTAAACTTGGCTTAATATATCATGTTTTCATGAATTCCTTTCCAAGACAGCTGGCTTGACCCTTTGGGAACTCTGCTGTGCACTTAAATTACAGACGAGTATAATAAGAGATGTTTATTATGTACCTATTTAGACAGGTCCTCACATAGTTCAAACTAGAGGTGACGGAACTGATCCTCCAACTGCCAGCTCCCAAGTGCTGAGACATAGGCATGCTCACCTATCATCTTGGGCTACATTGCTAGATTTGTCACATTGGGTTAGGAAAAGGGAACAAATGACCTTCTTGTTCAACCATACACTCAAGACCAGAACTCCCTGCTTCACAGTTGGCCCCATGGATGGGTACATAGAAATCGCTCCTTGAGTGTTGGTTTGTCTGCACTTTGTTATGCAGGGGCTGCACAGCATTAGCAAATAAGGCCTAAGAGTCTGACTAGCAATGTTATTCAACAAACTTAATCTGCTATGTAAATAACATCTTGACTATAAAAGTCAGCATGATGACCTCACTGTGACTAAGACACAGTTAAGATACGAATAACCTTCTGCTGCCATGTGTAACTTGCCTGCATGCAGTCAAGATAGTCAACAATTCAACATGGAGAAGCTCACCAGGCCACACACCAGCTGAGGAAATATTGCCAGTTGATTGCTCCTGGGTAAGGGAGAGTCGTTTTCTTCAGGAGTGTGGCCTGCATAGGTTGAGTATGCTCCAGTGGATGGCTTCTCTCTCATACATATTTGGGTAGCACCAATTTTGGACTGAGTGGGAGATGTGTGTGTTTCTCTCTCTCTCTCTCTCTCTCTCTCTCTCTCTCTCTCTCTCTCTCTCTCTCTCTCTCTCGTGTGTGTGTGTGTGTGTGTGTGTGTGTGTGTGTGTGTGTATGAATGGAACATGAGGTTGAGAGAAGCACATGGGCTGGGGAACTTAGGAGGAGTATGTACTTATATAGATCTGAATTCCAAAAGAATAAATAAACTTTTTAAAAGCTAGACATGTAGCTCCATTGGTAGGGTCCCTGCCTATCTATCCTAGGTGGGCATTGGACCTCAATGTTACATAAAACCAGGGATGATAGTGCACACCTGTAATTCCAGCACTTGGAGGTCAAGACAAGGGGATTCAAACTTCCTAGTTATCCTTAGCTACATACCAAGTTTAAGGCCAACCTAAACTATATAAGCTCCATCTCAAAAAAAAAAAAAAAAAAAAATGGAAGGTGGGACTAACTAAAAACTGACACATATTTTATTATAATAGCAATCCAGTAAATTTCATAGATAACTAGTCAGGATATAAAAAGTAGAATAAAAGATACAAATAACATTATGATCTTAGAAAGGTTCTAATACTAAGATCAGAATTCTAAGATTTCATAGAGTTGTGCCTATGGATCTTGGATTCTGCCTGAGGAACTAGAATTAGATATGCATACAGGAAGCCAAGAGAATTCTGGGTAGTCCTGAAATAAAATATTGAAACATTGACTATGGATGTGGATATGGATATATATATATATATATATATATATATATATATATATATATTTCAGGCTGGCCCAGAATTTACTAAGGATGGTCTTGTACCCCTGATCCTGCTGAGGACTAGGCTTACAGGCATACACCACCCCAACTTTGCATGTGTTGACACCACTCTACTAAATGAGCTATGCCTCCAATCACTAATAATTATTTTATAGACAGGGTCTGGCTACGTACCCTCAGCTGGCCTTGAACTTGTGGCAATCCTCCTGGCTCAATGTTGAGATTACAGGGGTTGGCTACCCTGTCCAGCTTTGATACTTTAATAACAAAAGCATTTTACAGACAGAGGGAGAGATGAGTAACAGCCCTGACCTTTTCTCGCCCTTTGACCACTTGTAATGATTTTTATGTATATTTATAAAATCAAGGAAAATGCTAGAGACTTCAAGTTGTCCCCATGTCTTATCTATGTCACTTTGAATCAGTAGGATGATACTGAAATGAAAGACAATCCATTTGGGGCGGAGGAAATGACCCCAAATTGTACCCGATTCAGTATAGCCTGAGGGAGCTACCCTGGCAGGCAGTGAATCTCCTTTTAGCCTTATTTTACCCTCGGACACAGGGGCTCAATGTCATCAAAGCTGGCTTTAGATTACAGCAATCCCACAGCCCTGGGTGTGTGCCACTGTGTGGCACCTCTCTCGTCTCTTTTTCTTTTACAGAAATCGCAGAGAAGATCCAAAGTCCTGCCTTGCTGCTCAACTAGCATGCATTTTGAAGCTAGTTTTGGACCAGAGTGATCCAGGCAGACACTAATCCCACCATTGATCCTTCCAGCAATTGGGACACACACACATGGGCAGAGGCCCCTCCCCCCTCTGTATCAATGGTTTATACATTTAAATGGGCTGGGCACTGACTGCCACTGTATTTTCCCCCAGACTATTCTCTTTCTTCAACTCCAAAGGCAGGCTAGAGACATCTCTCCCTGACTAACCAGCTTCTATGTCCAGGAAAACACATAACTATTGTGAGAACAAATGAAGACCCTATTTGTCTGGTTTTTCTTAAATCTATTTATTTCTGTGTTTACATTGTTTTATTTTACTTTTTGAGATAAAAAAAAAAAACTCAATCCATATCCCAGGCTGGCTTTGTATCTAAGAAAATCCTCCTGCCTCAGTACCTCTAGATTAGAATCTCTAACTGTACCATTCTATTGCCAATCCTGCCCCCACCCCACACACTCTCAGGGGATTTAAATTTTACATAGCTGACAGTTTGAAGCAGCATAGAGTAAAATTCCAGAAGATGCCATAGCAACACATCAGACATTTAATGTCAGGTTCCCTTATGTTCATTGCATTGCAAAAGGCAAACACCAATTATGCAATTTTGGAATGATATTTTACTTTATAATTAAAAGCCAGGCTCTTCGCACTTGGCATTTGTCGAGCATATGTGCCAAGCAATTGCTCCTCAGGAGGAAAATGGTACGCTTGCCCTTTGAGACACCTCTGCCCTCAGTGCTGTCATAGATGAGCCTTCTCCTTATTGTCCTGCACACTATCTAGGAATCACCAAACCGCATGCAAGAGTAAACACCTCTTCCAGAATTGGGTTGACATTTTGCTGGACAGTTCCTTTGATAGAACAATTATCACCCCCATTCATCTAATAATGTTCTCAGCCTTTAATTTTTTTATCCATATTAAACTGACTTTGTTTTGGATCATTCAACTATAATTTGATCAACGAAGTACCATTTGATGTGATGCTAAGGAATAACAATATATCTGTAAAATTACCCGAAATGCATGTCACTAAGGTTCTTTTGATTCTTCTTCATTTCTGCACATCCTCTAAATAACAAAAGACATTTATTTAAAACTCTTCATTCGAAGTCCTTATCCTTAGTATATCCTGAATGCTCACAGTATGGGCTTACCTTACTCTGAAACAACATAGCTTTCTTATTGTGTAAATAAGAGGGCCAGGTCGGCGATGCACCTTGAAAGCAAAGACAGGTATATCTCGGAAAGCTTAAGGTGTCCACGGTTTAAGAAGTCATTTTCAAGTCAGGGCTACACAGTGAAACATTGTGTAAACAAAACGGAAGGGAAAGAGAGCTATGCATGCTTAGGCATTATTGCGTAATTTGTTTTCCGTCAGATGAACTGTTCTAGCTTACTAAGGAAAATAATCATAAATATGGGCATTTTAACAAAAGTAGTATTTTAATTAGACTACTAATAAGACCTCAAATATCTGAACACACTACTTCAGGTAATTTCTCATTCAATAAAGGCTGATTCTTTTTGATAATGAGCAATTTTAACTAGAAATCATTCTCTACAGATTATACGATTTTCTACAAGCTTAGATAGGGCATATTACTCATGGTAAATTGTTAATTTCAAACTGAGTCAGGTTATTGGTTGTTGAAAATTCTAATATAGGCTGTTCTTAGGGCAATAGTTGAAGAGACTTGCCTGTTGGTAATGATGTCAGACAACTATGTGGCAGTTCTTGAGCTTGTTAAAGTTTGAGGTTTCGCCCATCTTCTGAGAGTTAGACCCTTGTCTTGGTCTTGCCAATTTGCAGTCCAGAAGTGCAATATGAGGTGCCTTTTTTTTTTTCAAAACAGGGTTTCTCTGATGCTTTGGAGCCTGTCCTGGAACTAGCTCTTATAGACAAGACTGGCCTCAAACTCATAGAGATCCACCTGCCTCTGCCTCCCGTGTGCTGGGATTAAAGGCATATGCCACCACCGCCCAGCTATGGGGTGTGTTTTTATGAAATATTTTATTCTTTTTTGGTCTTTGGAAATATATCAGAAAAACTTCTGAATCTGCAATGGATCCTGGACAGAGCAATCATGGGAAAAGGAAGCAGTGTATCTGTCAACTGATTTGACCTCTCTTGGGATTTGGAACATTCATTTAATCTGTCCCTTTCTGTGCTTTTGCTTGTTGAGACAGATTCTGTGTCTCAACATAGGGTCCTGCTGTGCAGCCAGGATGTCCTCTAACTCTGATTCCTCTTCCTGCCTCAGCCTCTAAACCCCTAAAATTACAGAGTGTGCCACCACACCTGGGTCAGGAAACTTGTGGCTCCTGTCCTTGTCTGTTATTCCAAATGGATTATGTGCTGGCTGGTTTTTGTGTGTCAAGATGACATGAACTAAAGTCATCCAAGAGGAAGGCGCCTCATTCAAGGACATGACTCCATGAGATTTAGCTGTCAGACATTTTCTCAATTAGTGATGAATGGGGAAGGACCCAGCCTATGGTTCCATCCCTGGACTGGTGGCACTGGGTTCTATAAGAAAGCAGGCTGAGCAAGCCATATGAAGCAAGCCAGTAAGCAGCTCTCCTCCATGACTTCTGCATCTGTTCCTGCTTCCAGGATCCTGTCCTGTTTGAGTTCCTGTTCTGAATTCCCCCAATAATGAACAGCAACAGAAGTATAAGGCAAATAAACCCTTTTGTCCCCAATTCTCTTTTTGGTCATGGTGTTTCATTGCAGCAATGGAAAACCTAACAAGGACAAGTTACTACCAGGGACTGGGGTACTGCTGTGATAGACTTGATCAGGCTTCTTCTTGGAGGAAGAGGGGTTTGGGGACTTTGGATTAGAAAAGTAGCTGAATGCATTAAATGGGGCTTAATGGACCATCCTAGTAGAAATTTGGAAGGCAATGGTGTTGAGGGCGATTTGCAGACCTGGCTCAAGAGGTCTCAGAAGAGAAGAATATTTGTGTGTGACTTAGAGATAGTTCTTGCAATATTTTAGCTAAGAATATGACTTCTTTTTGCCCTTGTTCAAACAACCTGTGTGAGGCTTAATTGAAGAGCTTAGGCGGAAACTGCCTTGGCAAAGAAAATTTCCAAACAGCCATGTATAGACTCTGTTGTGTGGTTATCGGTGTTCACGCTTATGAAGATCTATAATGAAAAGGAGTAAATTGAACAAGAAGAAATACAAAATGTACAGATCGAGGAGAAAAGAGGCACCAGGAAATGGAATAGCGCTAAATACTATATTTAAGGAGATAAGTAGATTAAGAAAATTCTAATATTAAATGGAAAAGAGCAGTGGTGACCTCAAGGCAAGACCCCACGTACCTAAGCTTCCAACTTGTGAAAAGGAATTAAAGAAAAGCTTAGAGCCAGGTGTGGTGGCAAATACCTTCAATCCCAGCACTCCAGAGGTAGAGATAAGTGGCTCTCTAAGTTTCTAAGATGAGGCCATCCTGGTCTACAGATGAGTTCCAGGACAGCCAAGCTTAGGCAGTGAGTGAAACCACTGAAAATAGAAAGCTGGTGAAGATGTAATTGAATAAGGGGCCATGTTCCAGCCCCAGCAAACAGCAGAACTTGGCAGCTTTGGCCACGTGGTTCTGGCTTTAGAGTCAAGGACAGAAGAAAGAGGTTATAGAACCTCCCTCTGTGACTAAGGAAAGCCACTGAGGCCAGGCATGTGTTAGGGGTGTTCCTGCACGGAGGTCTAGAGAGGTCATTGTGTGAAGCTGTGAAGATGAAGCCTGGATTGCCTTGGAGGCCCCGAGATGTTGGTGATGCCAGAGTCATGGGATACGTGCCAAGGAAAGCTGTTAATAAGGAGTGGAACCAACCCAAGAGAAAGAAGTGTGTTAACAGTCAACAAAGCCGAAAGGAGTTGGAGAAATGAAGAACATTTTGATATCAGACATGGAGTTGCAGAGTTTGGAGTTTGTCTTAGTTGGGGTTTCTATTGCTGTGAAGAAATACCATGACCACAGTAACCTTTATAAGGGGAAATATTTAGTTGGGGTTGGCTTACAGCTTCGGAGGTTAGTCCATTATCATCATGGTGGGAAACATGGCACAGTGCAGGCAGATAGGGTGCTGGAAAAGAAGCTGGGGCCTATATATCTTGATCCAAGGCAGCAAAAAGAGACTGTATCCCATACTTGGCATAGACTGAGCATATGAGACCTCAAAGCCTGCCTCCACAGTGACAAACTTCCTCCAACAAGACCACACCTACTTCAACAAGGTCACTCCTATTAATAGCTCTTTTCCCTATGGCCCAAGCATTCAAACACGTGAGTCTGTGGGGTCCATATCTATTCAAACCACCATCCCACTCCCTGGGCCCCCATAGGCTTGTAGCCATAACTTAACGCAAAATGCATTTAATCCAACGTCAAAAGTCCCCATAGCCTATCACAGTCTTGACAATGTTTAAAGGTCTGAATGGCAAGAAAGGGAGCATAGTGGAAAGTACTGGACCAATTAAACCAGCTGGCCAAACTCCAAACTCTGCATTTTAATGTCTGATATCAAAGTGGTCTTCAGATCTCCAAGTCCTTTTATCTTTGTTGACTACAAATACACTTCTTTCTCTTGGGCTGTTTCCTCTCCCTCTTAGCGCCTTTCCTTGGCAGGTATCCTTGGGCTCTGGCATCTGCAGCTTCTTGAGGTCCCCAAGGCAATCCATGCTTCCCCTTCACAACTTCACACAGTGGCCTCCCTCAGCCTCCATTCAGGGATACCTGAATGATACATGCCTGGCCTCAGTGGCTTTCCTTATTCGTGGAGGAGGATTCCATTACCCTTTCTTCTATCCTTGAGTCAGGCCCTCAAGCTCAAATCACCTTCAGCACCGCTGTCTTCCATATTCTCACTAGGACGGTCTATTTTGAGCTCCATTTAAAGTATTCAGCTTCTTTTCTAATCCAAAGTCCACAAACCTCCAACCATAATCATGGCCAGGTCTGCTAAGGCAATACCTCATTCTGTCTTAGTTAGGGTTTCTATTGCTATTGAGAGACCCCATGACCACAGCAACTGTTATAAATAAAAAACACTGAATTGAGACTGGTTTACAGTTT
Source organism: Microtus obscurus (assembly GCA_963919715.1). NCBI lineage: Eukaryota > Metazoa > Chordata > Mammalia > Rodentia > Cricetidae > Microtus > Microtus obscurus. The sequence continues at coordinate 3,567,762 of CAWTZC010001472.1, forward strand.
CAGAGGTTTAATCCATTATCCTCACGGGATGGCATGCAGGCAGACAACTGTCTCAGTTAAGGTTTCAGTAGCTATGAAGAGACACCAGGACCACAGCAACTCTCCTAAAAGAAAACATTTAATTGAGACTGACTTATTCAAACTACCACAGAGTTTGCCCAGCTGGTTTTCGGTCTTGCTTTGGTCCAGTATTTCCTCCCTATGCTCCCTTTCCTATCTTTTGGAACAGTAATATATATCCTGTGCCACTGTATGCTAGAAGTATTTTCATTTTGATTTTATATGGAATTATAGGTGGGAGATTGCTTGAGTCTCAGAAGAGACTTTGAACTTTTAAACAACGTTGAGGCTGTTACAGACTAAGGGACTTTTAAATTGGAGCGAATGAATTTCTACATTATGTTATGGCTACACGTCAATTGGTACCAGGGGGTGGAATACGGTGTCTCACTAGGAAGAGGGCGTTGGTGTCTAATAAGTTCCCATCACACCCAGTGTAACATTCTCTTCCTGTTGCCTGCAGATCCAGAACTATATCCAGATATAGAACTCTGAGCTGCTTCTCCAGCACCATGTCTGACTGCACTCATGCTTCCGGCCATGATGGCAATGGGCTAAACCTCTGAACTGTAAGCAGCGCCAATTAAATGCTTTCTTTTAAATCAGAGTTGCTTTCTTCATCATGTCTCTTCCCAGCAATAGAGCAGTAACTAAGATAATATCCCTGTACTTCCCAGCCTTCGAAATCAGAGCTAAAACATCTCCACTCTTTATAAATTACCTGGCCCCAGGTATTTTGTTACGTCAATAGACAGCAGACTAGACCATCATGTATTAGGATTTAGGATTATGATTTCAACATATGAATTTTGGAGAACATAGACATCCACACTATGACAACATCGTAAGGCTGACAAACTCAACCTTTTCTAGATCAACTCTGGACCATTTCTCTCAGTCCAGAGCCTGCAATCCTTTTCATTCCTTCCTCTCATTTTTCCATCAATTTTGTTTTGTTTTCTGAGAGAATTTTGCTATGTAGCTGTCTTAGTTTGGCTTACAATTGCTGTGGTAAAACACCATGACCAAAAGCAAGCTGGGGAGGAAATGATTTATTCAGCTTGTATTTCCACATCACAGTTCAGCATCAAAGGATGTCGGACCAGGAGCTGGAACAGGGCAGGAACCTGAAGGAGAATCATGGAGAGGTACTGCTTATCAGCTCACTCAACTTGCTTCTTTATAGAACTCAGTACTCCACAAAAAACTTAAAGTTCTTGCCATACAGGTCTTGGTTAGAGTTACCCCAAGATATTTTATATTATTTGTGACTATTGTAAAGGGTGATTTTTTTTCTGATTTTTCTCTCTGCCCATTTATTACTAATATATAGGAAGGCTACTGATTTCTTTTTCTTCTTTTTAGTTAATCTTTTATCCCACCACAATTCTGAAGGTGGAGGGATAGAGTGGGAGAACAATGAAAGGAATAAAGAGAGGCATTGTGAAGTTAGGGAGAAACCTGGTGCTAGGCAAATTCCCAGGAATCCACAAGGATGACCCCAGCTAAGACTCCTAGCAATAGTGGAGAGGGTGCCTGAACTGGCTTTCCCCTGTAATCAGATTGGTGAATACCCTATCATCACGGAAAGTTTATTCAGTAACTGATGGAAGCAGATGCAGAGATTCATATCCAAGAACCAGGCTGCTCTGGAAGTCCAGTTGCAGAGAGGGAGGAGAGATTATATGAGCAAGGTGGGGATGGGGTCACGATCATGATGGAAAATCCACAGAGACAGCAGACCCAACTCGTGGGAGCTCACGGACTCTAGATCGACAGCTGGGGAGTCTACATGGGAGCAAACTAGGCCCTCTGCATGTGGGCAACAGTTTTGTAGTTTGGTCTGTTTGAGGGATGCCTGACAGTCAGACCAGGATTAATCCCTCGTATAGGAGCTAATTTTTTGAAGACTATTCCCTATGGTGGATGCCTTGTTCAGCCTTGATGCAGGGTGGAGTGGGGATGGGGCTTGGTCCTACATCAACTTAATGTATCAGGTTTTATTAACTCCCCATGGGAGACCTTACCCTTTCTGAGGAGTGGATGTGGGGTGGGTTGGGCAGGGGGAGAGCAGGAAGAGGGGAAGGAAGGGGTACTGCAGTTGGTATGTAAACTAAATAAAAATAAATAGATAAAATATTCAACTTCTATTTACAAACAAAAAGAACTTAGTGCTCTTAGCTCAGTGGTTCCCTAACTACAATGGGCTGGGCTCTCCTACATCAACCACTAGTTAAGAAAATACCATATAGGCCTGCCTACAGCCCACTCTTATGGAGGCATTTTCTCAGTTGAGGTACCCTCTTCTCAGATGACTTTAGCTTGTGTCACATTACATAAAACTACCCAGCATAGTAGCCCAGGGTGACTTAGAACTTGTGATCTTCCTACCTCTCTTTCCCAAGTTCTCAGATCATAAATATGTTCCACCAGTCCCGGCTCACTTCCCATTTCTAACTCATAGAAAAGTAGAAGCAGATACAGGTTACCCCGCCAACAAGCAAGTATCGACAACAATTCCAACCTCGTTGCCTTTTGTGATTTTCATGGAAGTGACTCCAAGAGCATCTGGAAAGCTTCTTTCTATGAAGGAAGAATTTTCCTGAAAGTTGAGACGCTGCCCACGCACTTCCTACACAGACAAAACCAACAGCGAAATTTCCTCCCTCGGGAAAACACCTTTGCTTGAAAACTCATTTTGTTAAGGATGTCACAAAACCGTTTTCCAACCTATTAAAATAATATCCAACAGAAGCACATAGAGTTGGTGGAATTCTCATTTTTATCTAGGTGTGTGTGTGTGTGTGTGTGTGTGTGTGTGTGTGTGTGTGTGTATACATGCATGCATTTGGAGCCAGAGGTGTCTTCCTCAAACACACACAGTCCAGCTTAGGTTGTTTGAGGTTTTTTGCTTCTTTGTTGTTTATTTTATTTTATTTTTGAAGCAGGACCTTTCACTGCTCTTCGAGTTCGCCAGTTCTGTTAGACTGGCTGGCCAATGAGTTCTGCCTCTTCATCTTTAGGATTACAGGTACATGATGTTACAGCCTCCATCTTCACTTGGGTGCTAGGGATTCAACTCAAGTTTTCATGCTTACACAGAAGAGCCAAGTAAGTTCTCTAGCCTTCCCTAAGTTTTGAGGAGAAATTTGTAGAATGAAAATGTTTGTCTTTGGGCCACATCACTTCATATCTTCCTGACTTGTATTTTCTTATGCTCTCATGCTGAGAAGTGTTAGACTTCCCATTTATTTGATTTTAAAGGGAAACTTCAAGATACTTGCTTTTATAGGATTAGAAAGTGAGAAGAGGTCCGATAGTAATTAATCAGTGTAAATCTTTATTTTAGAGGTCAAGAAACTGTGTCCAAAGGGCTACTGTATCATGCTTAATCCTAACACTGGAGGCAGCTGATCAGACAGAAGACCCTGTGCTATGTAGCTCTCTTCTTCTAGATAAATCCCTCCCATCTTGGAGGAAAGCTCACTAAGACTAAGATATTAAAAGGGAGGTAAAACATTTCATCCTGCAGAGACGCTCATTAAAACTGAGAAAGTAACAGGCCAGTAGATCCAGGAAGTCCCAGAAACAAAACATATTCACTAAGTGGCTTCCCCCCTCCAGGTGGTTTAAATGAGAATGGCCCCCCCATTGACTCATATATTTAGACGTTTGGTCCCTAAGTGGTGGAACTGTTTCGGAAGGATTGGGAGGTGTGGTCTTGTTGGAGGAGGTGTGTCACTGGGGATGGAGGTTTCAAAGGACTCATGCCAATCTCACTGTTCACATTCTGTCTCCCACTTGAAAATCGGAATCAAGATGTACACTCTCAGCTAGAGTCACTGCTATGTCTTTGCTCCACCATTATGGACTCTAACCCTCCGAAACCACAAACATTAAATTTATTAAAGGCTTTCTTTCCTGAGTTCTCTTGGCCAAGGTTTCTTATCACGGCAATATAACATTAACCCCGACAGCCTCTCTTGCCCCCGTGCATATATAAACCATAAGGACTGTTGAGAGACACTTAGGCTGAGCTGCCTGGAAGGAGCAGAGACCAGGTGAGCTACTTAGAAATGACACCCTCCAACCTGCTGGTTGTACAGTGGGCTTGAGGTTTCCAATCTCTGTGGGCTATCACTGATGCTGGGTTGGACTTTCATGATGCTCTATCTTTTTTCGGTCATCTCTGTTTCTCTAAGTAGCTCCCACACACACGTCTGTAAGTAAAGTCAATGAAACTCATTGGTTCACCAAACTGGACCTTGATGGTGCCATACTTTGGTCTGTTCTCAGTTTCCTACATGGTAAAGTAGACATTTCCTCACATATTCCCCAGGAGTAGTGTCCTACAACACTTTGGCTGTGTGCCTGCCTTTAGAGCATCTAATGTTATGATCTATACACTGTAGTAAGAGGAGCGGCAGGGCTTTGTCCCCGGTACCCGGCTGCCCACATGAGCTTATGCCCTGAAATAATTACACAGAAACTGTATTCTTTTAAACACTTCCTGGCCCATCAGTTCCAGCCTCTTATTGGCTAGCTCTTACATATTAATCTAACCCATTTCTAATATTCTGTGTAGCCCATGAGCTGGTTTACCAGGAATGATCTTAACCTGCATCTGCCTGACATGGGAACATCATGGCGACTCACTCACTCAGCTTCTTTCTCCCAGAATCCTGTTCTGTTTACTCCACCCACCTAAGGGTGGGCCTACCAAATGGGCCTAGGCAGTTTCTTTATTAATAAGAAATCACTCCCACATCAATACACCACCGTTGATAGAGGGTTTGCCCAGTATGCACAGAGCCCTGCATTTGGTTATGAACATCAGTTTCTATAATCCATCTTGGCATGGTGGAATACACCAATAATCCCACTGCTTAAGAGAGAGAGACCATGGGGTGAGAAAACCCAAGATCATCTTAAATTACACTGTGGGTTTCAGGCCAGCCCTGGCTATCTGAAGTCCTATCTGAAAGAAAAAAGTCATGGTCTAGCCTGGGACTGTAGTTCAGTGCTAGAAGGCATGGAGCCATGTCTGAAGCCTTGAATTTAATCATTAGCATGACCCAAATTAAATTAAATAGTAGATTAAATTATGACCTAATTTATGAGAAAGAAATGAGAAGGAACTGACTTGGAGAAGTTTGGTGACTCACACCTGTCATCCTAGCACTGGGGAGGCAGAAGCAGGATTTCAAGTTTCAGGCTAGCCTAGACAATTTAGTGATGGAGAAACAATAGTCAAAGAAGGATTAGGTTAGAGATGTGGCTCACTTGCCTGAGTGCTTGTCTTGACTACACAGAAAATTCAGGGGCAGCCTAGAATACATGAGATCCTGTCTCAAAAATAAAATAAACTTCAGTGTGTGAAAATATATAGCATTTTAACTTAAGTGTCTTACTTTTAACTTTTAAAATGTGTGTGTACGTGGGGGAGGAGGACAGCCCTACTTATTGGTACTTAAAAATTCAAGTTCATTGTTTTTTAATCTGTTCCCCTTTACATTCTGATCTCAGGCCTGTAAATCACGCCCTTCTGCCTGCCAAGCCTGTCACCCACACTAGGTCTGACTCAGGCTGCTGGGCTAAATATCCTTTGTTGTGGCTAGTACAAACCAGACAGATAACCGTTCCAGGCAGTCTCGGACCTCCTTACTAAGTGAATTAGCACCGATAGCAGCTGAATAAAATAAACGCATGTCATCATGTGATCCCGAGCACATACACAACTAAGTTGGGAACAAAAAGAGTGGTTGGCTTACAATTCTGAGATGTGTTTGTCTTGAAAAGATAAATTAGGTTCTAGTTATCCCTATTTTATGCTCTTGGCTACTGGAATTCATTTTACAAGTGGTAATAACTAGCCCAAAGCAAAGTAGAAACATAAGATAGAGTTGTTGCAAGTTAGAAGAACATGTCTCCTACATAATAAAAACTTCAGTTGAAATCCAGTTTCGGTTCAAATGTAATGGCTAATACTTTTTCTAAAAAACTATGTTTAGTCAATTTTTCTTCTTCAGGTGACATTATTAAGAAGAAACAAAAACAAACATGCCTTTTTCTCTTTTTCCTCTCTTTCTCTTTTTGAGACAGAGTCTGACCATGGTAGCTTTGGCTGGCCTGGAACTTACTCGTAGATGATGCTGACCCTGAACTCACAGATATCCGCTGAGATAAAGGTGTATACCACTCATGGCACCCACTCTCTCCACCCCCTCATTTTTCTCCTTTAAGGTAAGGCCCAAGGTCTCCGTACCTTACTACGGTAAGCTGGCTGACCTCATGAGTAGCCCAAGCACATCCCCCTCCTGCCTCCAGAACACTCTACTTACAGTCATGTGCCACCACAATCAGCTTTAATTTTTTTTTAACCATGAAAATGATGACAATGTAATTAAAGGGGTGTGCAGATCTCAGGGGGATCAAATCACATCCTGAGGAAAGTCCACTGGCTGCATTGTACCTTTTCAGGCTCCGTCGTAAGTGTTTGGGTTTGTAACTGCAACTGTTCATGAACTCTTGAACAGAGACTGCTCATTTCTGCAGCTTCCATGAAAGCAAGTGCTGGGGTATTTACAATTTCCCTTTATGACCCTAGCTAAGTAGAGGCTTCAAAATCTGAAACCAAGATCAAACACACATAAGAACAGGTTCCCGTGCTCCAACATCCTCAGGATTGAGGTCATTTGTGTCAAAATTCGAATAGAACATTCTCTTGAAGCTCTGGACATTTCCTTACTCTTTTTTTTCCCCCTTCAGCATTAGTAGATTAAGGAAAAGCTGAGGCTTTATTTTTTGTCCTACCTAAGAAATAATCTATTATGCATTTTGCCAACTAGGAAAGCACACATATGCACCAGGAAGTCAAAAACGGATTAAAGGGACAAGCATTTGGAAAGGACAGCTCCCAGCTTCACCATGGAAACAACTGCAATGGAGGAATTTTTATTACAATAGAATTATGTGAATACGATCTCTCTCTCTCTCTCTCTCTCTCTCTCTCTCTCTCTCTCTCTCTGTGTGTGTGTGTGTGTGTGTGTGTATAATTTGATATTTGATGAGTTTTCCCATGAGGAAGTTTTAAAGAAAATTGCATTATTCAAATCTGGAGAGATTGCTCTGTGGATAAGAGCCCTGACAGCTCTTGCAGCAAACCCAGGCTCAGTTCACCGTGTCTCCATGGCCATTCACAACCATTTGTAACTTTTTAACTCCAGCTCCAAGGATTTAACAGCCTTTTCTGGACTCTGCAGGCACCAGGCATGAAAATGTTACACAGACATAATTGCAGGCAAAACACCCAAACATATAAAATAAGATAAATTATTTTGTCATGTAGTTTAGACATATTTTAAGAAAAGAAAATTCAGCCAGGAATGGTAGTGCACACCTTTAATCCCAGCAGCCAGGAGGCAGAGGCAGGCAGATCTTTGTGAATTCAAGACCAATTTATTTGATCCATATAGTGAATTCCAGGATATCCAGGGCTCACACTGAGACCCTATCTCAACAACAACAACAGCAGCTAATAATAATAATAATAATAGGAAGAAGGAGAAGAAGAAGGAGGAGGAGGAGGTGGTGGTGGTGGAGGACGAGAAGAAAGAAGAAGAAGAAAGAAAAAGAAAGAAAAAGAAGGAGGAGGGCAAGCAAATTCTATTACTCTAAATATAAAGTAGCTGGCCCTGGTGCTTCACACTTCTAATCACAGTACTAGGGAGATAGAGGCAGGAAGATGAGCAGTTTGAGGTCATGTTCAGCTGCATATGAAGTTCTCGGCCAGCTTATGTGACTTAAGATCCTGTCCCAAACAAACAAACCAACATAATGATCTGGCTTGGTGACACATGCCTATACTCACAATTCTAAGAAGTTAGAGACAGAAACAGGTGTTCAAAGCCAGTTTCATCTATTCTTGTGAGTTCAAGACTACTATAGACTGTATAAGAACCTGTCTCAAGCTGGGCAGTGGTGGTACATACCTTTAATCCCAGCACTCAGGAGGCAGGGGCAGGTAGACTTCTGTGAGTTCAAAGTCAGCATGGTCTACAAGAGCTAATTCCAGGACAGGCTTCAAAGCTACAGAGAAACCCTGTCTTGAAAAATAATAATAATTTAAAAAAGAACCTGTCTCAAAAGACCAAAACAAAATTTAAGAAAGAAAGAGTGTGATAAACTAGCTTTCTCTATTCTTCTGACAAGTGTAGAGGAAGAACTTTGAGTGACTTCCTAGTAAAATAGTCATGAATGCTTTTTCTTTTGTTTCCCCCCACTTCAGACAAAGTCTGTGTAACCATGCCTGGCTTGGACCTCACTATGTAGAGCAGGCTAGCTTTGAACTCTGCCGGCCTCTGCCTACTACATCAGGACTAATGGTTTGCACCACTGCTCCCAGTCCAGAGTCCATCCTCTAGTTTTATGGTCGCTGAGTTACTAGGCTACTTAGACAGTGAGGAGACCATACAAAATTCTGCCTAAAGGTGTCTGGTCTCCAGCAGCTGCAGTTCACTGTGCCACCTCCTACAGGGCCAGCAATGTGTTCTCGGGTACCTTCTTTGCCCTTGGCCATGGAGCGGGAAGGTCTCAAACTCCTGCCATCTACTTGGCACCGCTCATCTCAGTGTCAGTAAAAAAACAGGACCTGACTAGTCTAGATTTCAGTCCTCGTCAGAGTCAAAGACGATTCAACATCACTTATAAACCCGATGAAAAATTCTTAACAACAGAAATTTCATACTTTCTTGATGCCTTGGAAAAGATTCCTGTTTTCCAGAATACCATTTTCCCCCTGTGTGGTAAAATAATATCTTCTGTGCTTAGTTACAAAGAAATATTATTTGAGACAGATTCAAACATTATTTTTGCTACTTGTATTTATGACTTTCCACCGGGCCAACTTCACAGCACCGTTGTGCCAAGAACACCACCATGTGATGTCTGGGGAAGTACTTTGGTTGTATTTTGTGTCTTTCGCTGGGACTTTGCTTAATCTGATGTCCTGTTTCTGTGTTTCCAAGACGCATCCCTGCCTCCTGTCCACAATATTACCTGTCAGAGCAAATCTCATTTTACAGCTACAGCCATGTGCTGCATGACATTTGGGGTCATGATGAGCTACACATGTGAGAGTGGCATCAAAAATTACAGTCCCTAATGATGGGATAAGGATCTTTGTGCCGTTGCCCTGTGGTCTTCACAGAGTGGTGAAATGCCCAGAAGATACAGTTCTCAAGACCTAGCTCTGTCATTAAGTAACACATGACTGTGTTTGTTTACAGTAGAAAGACAGCTCCCTAAGACAGAAGCAATACTATTCGGTCTTGGCCTTGCTCTCTTTGTTGTTTTTATCCAGTGCTCTCAGAACCAACCACAAAGTTTCACTCAACTGTGGTTCATTGCGTCACATGGCACTTTGCCCTGGTCATCTACAGAAGGTAGAAGATGATGGGGTAGAAGATATGAAAGCACTTAGAGAAGAAGAAGAAACCTGCATCCAAATGGAAGGCAAACTTAATCATCTTTAAAGACTAGCAGAAGTTAGGGCTTGGAGAAATGGCTCAGCAGCTAAGATCATTTGTTGCTATTGAGGATCCAGGTAGATTCCCAGAACCCACATTATCATAGTTCATGACCATCCAATTCCCCCTCAGGCCTCCACAAATACTAGGCATGAGCATGGTGTGCATACATACATGTAGATATTCATACATATACACTAAAAAAAACCACACACATTTGAGTAATGTGTAAATTTGTTGGTGATTGCCTAGGTCAACTATTACAACCCTGTGTTGAAGTCTTAGATATATCCTTCAAAACAGAAAGGAACATGGGCAGTTTTGAAAGTCACATAGATAATGGGAGAAAGACACAGGATTGGTGTGTAACATTGTGTACATGGTTTACCTTAACTATATCTGAGAAAGTGAACTCAACAGAAAGGTAGTCAGTGGTGAACAAAAGAAGAAACCCAGAGAAAGGAGCAATAGAAAAAAAGATAGCTAGGTGTGGTCAAGCCTGTCTTTAATCTCAACACTCTAGGAGGCAGAGGCAGGAAGATGTCAATGAGTTCAAGGTCCGTCTGGTCTACAGTGTAAGTTCTAGAATGGCCAGGGTTACATGGAGAAACCATGTCTCGGAGAAAAGAGAAAAGAAAAAGAAAAGAGAAGACAAGCTAGGAGCGTAGCTCAGAGGTTAAGTGCTTTCCTGACAAATGCAAGACCTTTGATTTGACTCCTGGTACTGTGAGATGCTAGAGAGAATAGGTGAAAAAGAGAAAGGGGGGTAAGAAGAGTTCTGGCTTTCTAACATCCTGGCCTACTCGAAAAAAAAAAGCCATTTATCTCCCTCTGTTAGCATGTATACATACGTGTATTAATGTACAGACACATATATCGTGAAGAGGAACATTTGGTATATATGTCACCACCCATATGGACAGATCCAGCAGACAAGGTTCCCTAAATTCTTGTTATATTCAAAATTAAATTACCATAAACCTGGATATAAATTTCCATTCATTATGGTTCCTTTATTCATTCTGTTCATTTATTTTAATCAAGTCATTTGTAAGTGGGTGTAGCTGATTTTGTACTAAAAATAAATTATTTATTCAAAGATAATGTTTTAAATTTTTATTACATTTATGCCCACTATATGTATTTCTCTTCTCGTGTGTGTGTGTGTGTGTGTGTGCGCGCACACACACACACACACACATGCACGCATGCACAAGTATATGCTCATGCATAGGTGTGTGTGCAGGTCAGAGGACAATTCATAGAAATCAGCACTCTCCCTCCACAACGAGGATCATGGGGATCAAATTCAGATGGTCTGGCCCAGCAGCAAGTGCCTTAATCCACTGAGCCACTTCACTGGCTCACATGTAATAATATCAGCTATACTCAGAAAATCATACAACTCTGTAACTGAAAAACTATTTTGGTGGCAGATGTGGGAAATGGAGTCAAAATGTGTATTTAGAAGTGGACATTGGAATCTACAAAAATCTTCAAAAAATGATCATCACATAAACCAAGCTTTGTGGAACTTTCATTGTTGCCAGGGTTATCTGTTTTATCATGCATCAATTTTATCAATTTTATGTTTAATTTTTCTTTTTCTTTTCTGGTTTTTAAAGAAAAGATCCCATGCGGCCCAGGATGGACTCATACTTGCTTTGCAGCTGAGCGCTCATTATGTAGCCCTGGTCCTCCTGCTTCTAGCTCCCAAATGCTAGAATAGGCACGAACCATCACGCAGACCATCAGAGACGGCCCGTCTCTGTGTTCTCACCGGACAGTTTCTCTACACATACAAAGCTCTAATATCCTATTCTCTCTGTGTTGGAATGGCAGTCCCATTGGATTAAGGCATGAACTTCGGACCTCTTTTAAACCCAGTCCTCCCTATCTCTAAATACAGTCCTCAAGAAACTTTAATATAAGGTAGTTTGTGGACAATTTGCCCATAACAAGTTGCATATAAAACTTGGTTTAGGCAAGTATGGGGGGCATACACCGCTAGTCCCAGCAATCCTTGGGAGGCAGAGACAGGCAGATAGATCTCTGTGAGTTTGATTCCAGCCTGGTCTACAGAGTGTGTTCTGGGACAGCCAGGACAACACAGAGAAATCCTGTCTTAAAAAAAAAAAAAAAAAAAAAAAAAATGAAAACTAACAAACAAAAGAATCAGTGTTTGGGGTCTTGTTAGCAATGGCCTGCTTCTAATTTCTTAAACTTATCCTCACACAGAAGCACCCACAAATGATTAGAGGAGGAGGACACAGAGTTTGCCTTGCAGCATCAGTAGAAACATGGTGGCCATTCATTTCTGCCAAGCTGCACACAAGCTGTTCTCTCTAGAGGAGAGCACATCTCTTCTCCTGCGTACAGGTATATACTTCCCAAGAAACAAATACTGTGGGCAAGAGGGAGGTGCTTTTTGGAATGGCGAAAGGACCGTTGCTAAGGCGACAGGTGCTGCCTGGAGGATGCCTACAGGAGGTACTGCTGCCCACTGCAGGACGGGGCACCTGTCCTCTCTGCCTCTCTTCCCAGCATTCTCTGCATTCTCCTCTTGTTTCTTTACCACCTGAGTTTCTCCCCAGTTTTTCATTTCTGTAAAGTGAACCTGGTTATAATTTTTGACATTACTAAACTGAGAGCATTAGGTGTAGGTGGGAAAGCAGGAAGGAAATCAATTTCTTTGACAAAGTAACTTCTCCAATGAGGAGCTGCTATTGTACTGTAATTGCATTATATTTAATTAACACCGAAACACAAAGTTGGGCTTCGACCGTCTCTGGAAATAGACATAGGTTGATTGACTGATAGTTTGTTCAGGAAAGCCAGCTTTTCCCTGCTCACGAGAACCAGTCACGTTGTCATGGCATCTGATGCATCAGTTGTTTGGCAAAGTATTATGGAAAATTAAACTGCAAAATCTTAAAATTAAAAAAAATCATTTAAAATGAAGGTATACTATGCATACCTTCCTCATTGTTTGATTATATTTTATTATTTTAAATTTCTTCTAATATTTCCTTGTGTGTGCCTGAATACTTACTACAGAGTGCATGGAGAGGTCAGAGGTCAACGGTGGGAGTCAGTTCTCTGCTTCTAGCACGTACATCCCAGGGACCAAGCTCAGATTGTCACATTTGGTCCCAAGTAGCTTTACCTGCTGGCCATCACCATAGCACTACAGTTTCCTATTATATAGCATCTGGAAGTTATTACTTCTATTATCACATGTTACTATGCCTTTTCCCCCATGGGTTATTTGAACCCAATCCAGGCAAGAGAAAGGGTATGAGCCTACAATCCCAGCATTCATAGGGTGGAGGTAGGATGAACAAGAGTTAGAAGCCATCCTCAGAAATATAGCCTGTTTAAGCTCAAGGCTAGGCTGGGCTATTTGAAGCCCTGTCTCAAGGGAGAAAAGAAAATAATGGGTGCACCATGGGAATCAGTCAATACTGCAGACAGCATTTTCTCCAGAGAGAGGGCTGCCTAAGAAATATGTTACATGAGCCGTCTCAACACTGCCCACTGCCTTCCAGCTATTTAAGGATATAGCTCTTGGAGTGTTTTGGTTTTTTTTTTGGGGGGGGCGGGGGTGTTCATTTCTTTTTTGTAGATTTTGTTTTGGCTTGGAAGGTCAGGGTGTCACTATGTAGCCCATGCTAGCTTGGGACACTCAATTCTCCTTGCCTCAACTTCCCCAAGGCTGCAATGAAAGATATGTGCTACCACATTCACAAGAATGTTTGGCTGACTCAATCTATGTTGATAATGCAATTGTTGCAGAAGAATTGCTAGCTCGATTCCTTGCAAACTGTCTCAGCTCAGAAGTTGATCTCAAGGTGCTTTACTTCAATTCTGAATACTGAACTCAGATCTCATACATGGCTAGCCACCACTCTACCAACACACTACAACCCTAGCCCTATCTATAAAATACAACAATCAGAAAAACGTCTAGAAGTCATGCTGAGAGGTCCAAGATAGTCGTACACCGTAAGAGGTCAGCTGAGCGATTTGTCTTCTTTAGACTGTCCTGCCTTGGAATGGACTTTAAAAAGAGTTTCAGTTGTTTTTTTTTTAATTATTATTATTTTATGGGTACAAATGTTCATGTACGTGTATGTCTGTGTACCATGTTCATGCCTGGTACCCATGGAGGCAGAAAGAGGGTGTGGGATCCCCTGGATCTGGAGTTATAGACTGTTGCTTATAACAGCCACCATGTGGGTGTTGGGGACTGAACCTCAGTCCTCTGCAAGAGCAGCAAGCACTCTGAACCACCGAGCCATCTCTCCAACCACTGCCATTGGCTTTATTAAACACTTTGTCCTCTAAAATTATGTAGAGCATTAAAACTTGATATTGTCTTGCTGATGTTTCATGTCCTTTAACCATTACATAAGTTCTATGATTGCTTACAAGACACAAACTAGCTTTCAAATAACCCACCAGCTTGACTCTGTAAACAGGCATCTCGTTGATGTTATAGAATTTGGTGTAGTGGACATTGATTGCAAAATACACCATACGTTAACTCCGGTTCTACTATCTCCGTTGAGTATTTCTGAAAGTCCATAAAATGTGATGTGTAACAAACTTTAGACTCTACCTTAGATACTAGTATTTCATGTTCCAAGTTAGTAATAATTTATGTTCAAATTCTATGCTCATAAAGTGCTTTTCAAAAACCCAGAAATCTCTTTGTCCGGTCATGGCTTGAATATTGACCTCACCATGCTGGTATTTGGTGTTGTGGCTTCCACAGATGGGACTCAAAATGAAAGCAGCCTAGCTGTGACACTCTATTGGGCTGGGAGGAGAATAAGCTCCCTCCCTCCATCCCCTCCTCCCCAAAAGAGGAAGATAAGTAAGGTCCAACAGAAAAAAAAAAGTATACCTCATCAGTTTTCTGCATAGAAGTGTTTCATAAAACCTCAGTTTGGAATTGGTTTTGGATTCCTTGAGTTTCGCTTGAGGTTTAGAGTTCAGCTTTCACTGACTTCTAGTTCCCTCGGCCTGGCTTCTCGCTTTCGCTGCAGTTCCAAGCAAACCTAATCACAATGAGGCAAACCTTGGAAAACTCGCGGCACACCTGGGCTGGCTTTAGCTGTGAGGCTTCCAGGTTTTGCTGCCTGAGCCTGTGGCACCGCCCATATCAGTTTGCTTGGGACGCTGGCTGGGTTGTGTGCGTGCAGGAGCGTTGGCACCAGTCACAAGCACACAGCAACGCCACACAACCGGTGTAGAACTAACTGTGTCAACTGAGATGAATGCCACGTGTACCAATCCGGGGAAACTGAGCACGGGGAAAGCGGAGCTACTGCAGAAGTTCCACCATCTTCCGCACACCTAAAACACGGGACCTGGCCGCAAGGAACAGGTCCCTGTGCAGTGCGGAGAAAAAGAGAGAATGCTGGAATAGTCATTACGAAAAAAAAAACTGCCGAGGTAGCTGTTTGTACTGGGCTGCCGGGTTCACGTGGAAACTTCACCAGCTGTGGCCATTTGTCTGAATCAACAGCGGCCCTGTTTGTTTTGTTTGGTTTGGGGTTCTGACAAATCACAGAATCCTACTCTGTCCTCTCCTGTGGGAAGAAAAGAGGATGTGATCCTATAGCTGCCGCATCCTGTGTTTTTATATTCCCCCTGCATTCTCCTGAGCTGGGGAGAGAAAGCCTTGGCCCTTCAACAGCCTGAGCACTGTCTGTTAGAGCCCTGGATGGGCTGCCGGGACTGTGTGGAAACCTGGATCTGGTCCTCACCCCCGTGCCCAGGCTGCTTTCCCAGTTTCCACAGCTGCTTATCCCAGCTGTTGCTGAGCTTGCATCACCCTACCGCCTTCGTACTTGCCCAGAGGACTTTCTACTGCAGAAGACAAGGTCGAGTCAGGAAGAGAGATACACAGTTGCCTCTCCTCCCGGCCTAAAACAAAGATACAAAGTAGAATCGGTCCAGAAAGAACAGAGAGGACGTTATTTGTAGTCTTTTAAATGTGAGGAAGATTGGGTATGGTTTTAGGCAAAATTAAGAGTATTCCTAGTGCTTGACTCTTGGTCCGTCCACACACACACACACACACACACACACACACACACACACACACACACACAGATAACAAACTTCAGATAGAGACTCATCTTCCTCCAGACAGCCTCAGTATGAGGCCCAGGTGGGACTCAAATCCATAGTCCTTCTGCATCAATTTCCCAAATACTAGGATTACAATGCCTGGCTCTGAGTTGTTTTTTTTTGTTGTTGTTGTTGTTGTTTGTTTGTTTGTTTGTTTTTAAGAGAAGACTTTGCGAAGAGGAAAAAACTGATTGGAAGAGACTTGATATGATAGTGTGAGATCCAAGAATTCTCATTGAGATCTAGCAGAAGAAATAGAAGGTTTCTGCCTTTCCACTTATCATTATATTATTATTATTATTATTATTTAAACACCAGTTCTCATGTAGTCCAAGCTGGCCTTGAACTCATTATGTAGGTGAAAATGACCTTGAACTCAAGATTCTCCTACTTCTTCCTCCAGAAGGCTAACATTTCAGGTACCCTCTTGCCCAGCTTCTGCTTCTTATTTCTATTTTTGGACCTTTATTTCTCAACAATATTGTGATGGGCCATGAGGCGACTCACTGGAAGATATGCCAAGTTTCAGGCCACCGTGTCCTGGGAACATGGCATTACTTGGAAAGGGGGTTCTTGTAGTTGTAATTGAGCAGGAGAAATTTAGATGAAATCCTTCTTGATTATACAGACAGACCCTACATATGGGGACAAAAGCACCATGGGAAAAGAGAGGCAAAAGTTAGAGCAGGGCAGTCACAAACCAAGGCACAGCTGGGAAAGTCAGAGTCAAAAAAAGGGGTAAGGAGCTATCCTAGAGTCTCCAGAGAATGGAGTCCAACCAGCACCTCCATTTCAGACTTCTGACCCCAAGTCCTGCGATTCAACAAACTGCTACTGCTTTAAGGCACCAAATCTGTCCATTTGTTCCAGCAGCCTCAGGAAATTAGTGTAATTAACTAAGCTCTCTATTAGCTCCTGTTTCCACAGCCATGGCTACTTGAGTATTTCATCTGCAAATAAATAGGCACAAAACTGAGAAAAGAAATCTGTCGTAGAGAGCATTGCAAACTACGAGGATTTCACACACATGCTCAGAAGTGCAGGAAAGCACCACGGCGTTCTATGTCTGTGCACCGCAAGAACCTGTCCACAGCTTCCTGGGATGGTTGCAAAACTGTTCAAAGGAAAGACCTGAAGGTGGGAAGATGGGTGCTGGACCAGTGGGTTCAAATGGGGGATGGGGAGAATTCTTGGAAAAAACTAGTAACATAAACAGACCCATGGAGGTACAAAGTCTTGTAGCTGCTGTGGAGACTAGATGCTTTGAAGTGTGCCTGATAAGATTCCAAAGTCGGTCTGCCAAGGAAACATGCCAAGGCCAGATGACAAAGGGTCCCAGTCACCGAGGTAATTGGCGTGGAATGCATTCTCTGGTGACTGGGGTTTTGAGAAAGGTGTTATCATGTTCCCATCTGGGCCTCAGAAAGATCACTGTGGAAGAGGCAGCAGGCTGCCCTGGAGACTCTTTAGGAGCATTCTGAGGAGGACAGGGTGTCAGAACAGGGGAGGAAGACAAGCTAAACGAACACAGCTCTGAGGTAGGAACAGAGGAACTAGAAGAGAGTCCGAGTTAGAGAATCGGGAAGCAAAGAATGCAAATTCTCTTACAGAAATGAGAGATGAGAGCATCAAGGAGAGCCCCCACCAGCTGTGTGGTACATGCCTGTAACCCCAGCCATTGTGAGGCTGAGGAGAAGAAACTTCAGGGGCTCGGGGGTAGCCTTGGCTACATGACTAGCAGTGAGCTTGAAGTCAGCCTTGGCTAAATGAGGTAGGTGATGACATGATGGCAGGTGGGCAGAAGTCAAGCAAGGCCAAGCCTGGGGACTGATGGCAGTCAGAAGTTGGAGGAGGCGGTCCCCACTGGCAGTGTGGTTTACTGGGAGGTCAGCTAACATCCACCACACAGTACATGGCTTGGTCAGTCATAGGCCTGTAGCTGTCACCACGTGCTCACAGGTTCCCATATCATCTGCGTGATTTGAAACAGCCTGGGATCCTAGCTCACTCACTCAGACATGGTAGTACAGAGTTCTTACCCGTCCCCCATGTCGTTGTTGTCACCCTCCCTCCACCGCTGTTTTTCTGTCTCTGTCTCTCTCTCATTTTATTAGCTTTGTTCCTGTTTTTTTTTTTTTTTCTGTTTTGTGATGGGTTCTCATGTAGCCTAGGGAGACCTTGACCTCTCTGTGTAACCAAGGGTGACCTAGAATTTCTGATTCTCCTGCCCACACTGCCCTAGTGCTGAGATTACTGATGAGCACCATCCTCTCTGTTTTCTGTGCTGGGTCTAGCACCTGGGGCTTCTTGTATGCTAGGCAAAGCAAACTCTGTACCAACCGAGCTGCAGCCCCAGTCCAAGCCTGCGTTTGAACCACTTCTGATGAGTTGGCTTGCTGAGGTCTGGGAACTGCTTCCCATACTGGGCAGAACCTTCTACTGAAAATGTGATCGCCGACTGTCAGCGTGGGCACCACTGGGGAGCTCGTTACAGACACAGAGTTTGAAACTCCACACCTGCCCCCCTGAATGGTGGTCTGGATTTTAACAAGCTCTCCAGTGACTGTGTGCACACCGAAGCTTAAGAAGCCTTGTTGAAGGCTTTAAAACTCGGTGGCTTCCCTGTCTAACATCAAAGATTACCTAACATATAAGTCCAAGAGACTGCGAATTCAAAAAATAGGAGATAGTTCTGTTCACACCAGAATTCCCTCGCTCACAATGGAGCAATGAGATAATGAAGACCAGTCTGGTGGGACAGGTCTGTTACAGCAGCTACTGGGGGACACGGAGGGCTAAAGTGGGAAGATCGTAGTTCAAGGCCTGTTTGGGCAACTTAGTGAAATATGTCTCAAATATTATTTTAAGTGAACACAGTACTGGGGATATAGCACAGTGGTAGAGTGCTCGCCTGACACGTACAAGGCCCTGGCCTCAATCTCCCATACCACAAATAATGATAATAAATAGCAAATAAACTGTAGCTTAAAAGAGACCAGATGTGATCAAAGTAACGTGGATGCCTTCTATTTATTTAGTATTCAATTCCAAGTTATAGAAAAACATTTTTTTTCTTCCTTAAAAAACCAGCAAACTGACTGGAGTTTATTATATTGTTCTGGTGGGAAATACTATGGAGTCATTAGAAGTTTATTCAAAACAGCTTCTTGGTATCCATGCCAGAGACTACATATAGGAACAGATAAATCTTTATATAACTGAACAGAGAACTAGCTATGCCAGGAAACCAGTAATATTAATATGTGGGCAAGTTATTATATATAAAATATGACCAATAAAAGGAATCTAAGAGCAATTTTTTTTGTGTGTGTGGATATAGTTTAGCTCAAATGTTCTCAGACCAGCACCGTTGACATCATCAATGAGTTTGGAGGGAATGAAAATTACTGGGCTTTGCTCTGCCCATTTGGATCAAAAGTCATTGGGAATGGGATGCAGGAAGCTGTTCAGTAAGTATCCCAGTGAGTCTGAAGCTGGGACAAGCAGCGGGGGCTTCCCTTAGGCACAAGAGAGACTGTCTATCAAACTCTTCCTGTATCCCTCTTCTTTACCCAAAAGGCATCTTCTCCGTTTGGGTTCCCTTTTATCTTTCCTCCCCTCTCAAGTTTCTTTCTTCTCTCCTTCCTCTTTTCCCTTCCTCTATCCACCTTTGTCTTTCTGTTCTACATTTTCACTTCCTATTTCTTCCCTCGTTCACTTTGACTTCGAATTGCTCCATTCTCAAAGACACGTCTAAGTCCCCCACTTCTGCTCCAGAGTTTGCTAGCTAAGCAAGTCCGTGGGATGCCAAGGCTCAGCCTTACTTAAGAAATGAAACAGAACCCCAGCAGCTTTGAGCTGGAAACCACGCAGCTTGCAAAATGAGAAGCATAGAACCCATCATTGTGCTCCTCTGGGCTATTAATGTAACTTTGATCATCCAGGGTACTCATGACCATACCCTGACCATCATGTGTTCTTTACCCACAGTATGTCTGCTGACTTTAGAAAGTATGATGACTTCCAGGCTACAGGCAATTTGCTGAACATGTGGGTCCTGAATTAAAATTAAGTGTTTGTGACTTTGTATAGGAGTTGGCTAATAGCCACAGTAGCAGCAAATGCTAGTCATACCAAGGAGCAAAACAGTGCTCGTCTGTTTAACAGAGATAATTTGCCTTTATTATAGTAATATTGATTACATATAGTTATTTAATATTGAATATGGTCCAGACCCTTTTGTGTGATCTTTCTAGTTGTTAAGACATGTAAATCTCTCTACCCAGCTATGAATTAAGTGTTATCAGCATCCCCGTTGTACAGAGAGGAAATAGAAGCGTGGAGCAGTTAACTGCTCAAGGTGACCAGCTTGGAAGTAATGGAGATGTTATGTTGAAAAGCTAGCTTCAGGGTGCAAGAGAACAACCATTGTATTACACAGTTTCTGAAGAGGAAAAGAGTTGAACACGTTAAGGCTCGTCTGGATGTTGTCTTTACACCAAGAGGCCCCATCATTAAATACTTACATATCCTATGCTTGCAGGGGGACCTTTTATTTTCACCTCAGAGCCAGAATTGTTAATTATATCCAGTGTCATAGGCAACTAGCTGCGTGACTGTGGGAAAAGTCAGGCTTAATCTCAATAGGTCAGAATTTCTTAGAGGTTGCCAGAGGGCTGGAGATATGGCTCCATGGTTAAGCTCTTGCAGAAGACCCAGGTTCAGTTCTCAACACCCACATCAGGTGACTCACAACTGCTTTTAACTCCAGTTATAGAGGATCTGATGACCTCTTCTGACCTCCATGCACACCCACACTCAGGTGCCCATAAACTCAGAAAGACACACACACACACACACACACACACACAAATAAAAACCATGTAAAGAGTGAGAGGCCTCATTAGAT
This sequence comes from Microtus obscurus, assembly GCA_963919715.1. Lineage (NCBI taxonomy): Eukaryota > Metazoa > Chordata > Mammalia > Rodentia > Cricetidae > Microtus > Microtus obscurus. Next base: position 3,588,399 of record CAWTZC010001472.1, read on the forward strand.
TGCGTTAGACTCACCTAGACACAGTGTCCTATGAATTCCATGAGTGAAATGAGTTGGAGGAAATAACCGGCTTTAGTGTAAGGGTGTGCAATCCTCAGACTTCCAATTATTCTTTTACCTGTAATATACAATAATCTGATCTGGCACACCTTTTTGTCATGAAGGCAGAACAGAGATTTGCTATGCTGTGAACAATATACATAGAAATAAAATAAACCAAAGCCATCAGCTCAATATAATGAAGCCTGGAATTAGGAACTGTTGAGGATTTCCTAACGTTGCTGTGATAAATTTTCAAAAATTTAGTGATCTAAAACAACATTTCACAAATGTATTATTTTTCAGGTCTGGAGGCCAGAAATCTAAAATATGTCTTCATAGGGCTAAGAACAAGTACCAGCAGGTTATACTTTCCAGGGTCCAGGGAAAATCTGTTTCCTTGTCTTATCCAACTTCAGCAAGCTTATTTGCCTGAATCGGTGGCATGTCTCCCATCTTCAAAGCCAGGAATGTAGGCTAAGTCTCTCTCCCATCACCTAACTCTAACTTTGGCCCTCCCTTCTCCCCTTGTAACCACCCCTGTGTTTACACAGGGTTACATTAGGTTACATTAGAGGTTACATTAGGGCAACCTCTCCTCTAGATCCTTAACTGAGCCATATCTATACAATCCCTCTGCCTTGGAAGATAACACAGTCACATGTTTGAGGAATGAGAGCACTGGCATCTTTAGGGGGACATAATGCTAACTGTCCTGGGGGGTAGTGAAATATCCAGGCAGGTTCTGAGCTGGCTAGTTTTATGCCAGCATGACACATGCTAGAGTCATCTGAGAAAAGGGAACCTCAGTTGAGAAAATGCCTCCATAAGATCAGGCTTTAGGCAAGAATGTAAACCATTTTTAAAGTTATTGATTGATGTAGAAAGGCCCAGCCCACTGTAGGAGGAGCCAGCCTGGGCTGGCGGTTCTGGGTGCTATAAGGAAGCAGGCTACACAAGCCAGTAAGCAGCACTCCTCCATGGCTTCTGCATCACCTCCTGCCTCCAGGTTCTCTCCCAGTTTGAATTCCTGCCTTGTGGGCTGTGGTTCATGATATGCCAGCCAAATAAACCCTTTCCTCCCCCAAGTTGCTTTTGGCTATGGTATTTCAACAGAACAAAAGTAACCCCAGAACACCTTGTTGTTCATATACTTAAGAACAAAACAGGCACGGCTGGGTGTCTCACACTTGTCATCTCAACACACGAGGCTGAAGCAGAGAGATATTTGCCATAATCTCTCTTTGACGACAGCCTGAACTGTATAGGGAGACCCTGTCTCAAAAAACATCACTAGCACCATTAACAAAAGCAAAACAGTATTTATATAAAAAGAAGGAGATGTAGCAAGAGCTCTCTCAGTTTGGTGGATGAAATTTACAATTAAGAAGTAAAGTTCATTGGTTCATTTATTGAAGTTTGTCTAGAGTTAATACTTGTCTTGGCCACTGTTCTATTGCTGTGAGGTAGCACTATGACCACAGCAACTCATATTTAAAAAATCATTTAAGTGGGGCTTGCTTACAGTGTCAGAGATTTTTAGTCCATTTTTATCACGGCGGGGAGGGAGTATAGCAACACACAGGCAGACATCGTGCTGGAGATGTTGTTGAAAGTTCTGCATTATAGATCTGCAGGCAGCAGGAAGAGAGAGGGACACTGAGCCTGGCTTGGACTTTTGACATCCCAAAGCCCTTTCCCAATGACATTCTTCCTCCCACAAGACCACACCTCCTAGCCTTTCTGAGCCAGTGGCACTTCCTGGGGACTAAGCGTGTAAATATATGAGCCTACGGGGGCTGTTCCTATTCACACCACTACGTTACTTTAAGAAGAATGATAGAGCTTCCAAATGCCACACAGGAGATCTAGAGAAGCCAAGGCCCAAATGATGTACTGAATGACCTAGCGGATCCTGACGCCCTCCCCCCGTTGATGCCAGTCCTGACCTAGCTGATCCTGAACCCCCCCCCGCTTGATGCCAGTCCTGACCTAGCTGATCCTGACTCCCCTGCTTGATGCCAGTCCTGACATAGCTGATCCTAACCCCCCTGCTTCATGCCAGTCCTGATCTAGCTGATCCTAACGCCCCCTTGATGCCAGTCCTGACCTAGCTGATCCTGATCCCCCTGCTTGATGCCAATCCTGACCTAGCTGATCCTAACCCCCCTTGATGCCAGTCCTGACCTAGCTGATCCTGACACCCCTCCCCTCTCGCTTGATGCCAGTCTTGATGTCTCCCATCTCTACTCTATTATATTGCTTCTACTTTCTCTCTTTCCCAATCATTTCTGAGATGCCTTGTGAAAGTTCTTAGCTTAATGTACAACAAGAGTCTTTGATACACATCTTCAGGCATGGCAAACCGTATGGATACTCTCCATAACCAATGCTAATACCCTGACTGCACCCTCTTTTTCAACAATGCCCAGGGAAAGACACAATACTATAGGAAGAAAAAAGCCTGGGACTTTGGACCAACACATGAGGACAAAATATAGGAAGAAGAGTCGCTGTGGCAAAAATACAGGGAAGCCACAGATGAAAATCATTGACAATGTTCTGTAAATCCCACATCTTACCCCTCAAATATGGCAGACACGGTGTTTATAACTTCATAGACTGTTTACAAAGCCAACATTATACCAAAGGCCAAGGTATGTCACTCCAAAGTGAGCTGACTTCTTGTACTGTGTCTCAGGCTTTCAAGGTCAAGACTTTGTTAAGAAAAAGAAAGCTGTAACTTCTCCAAAGCCCAGAGTGAAGAGAGAGCAGCTCTAACCCCATCTGAAGAAACAGAAGTAACAACATCTCCCTGGCCTGACATACTCCGATCGGAAACTCCTGCCACTGGGAAACCACAGTCACAAAAGTTAAACAGTTGATGACGACTTTGGTGAATCCTAGGAAAACATTTGTTGAAAGATAAACTCCATTCCTGTTTTTCTGCTTTTAAATTCCCTCTCCACAACGGAGAGAAATGTTCTTAAACAAACCTGTTGTGGAGGACCTGCAGAATCCTACAGTGAAAATCCAAAGGATAAAACTCCAGTCCCAAAGAGTTTAATCTATTTTTAATGTGTCTCTCATGAGAACTAACAGGCAAGGAGCCGTGGACCTCTCTTTTAAACCTATAACAATATAAAAACATGTAAGCACATGGGGGAATTGCAGAAAGCAGAAGAGATACAATCTAAAAAAAACTATAGGGAGGAAGGGAGGGCAGGAGGGAGGGCAGGAGAGGGCATTCTTAACATAAATAAACTGTGGAAAGTCCACACTGTAGGAAAAAACAGCCGGGCATGGCGATGCTTGTCTAATCCCAGCTGTAGAGAAGTTAATGTGGAAGAAGCTGGGCTACACAGTGACAGCCTGTCTCAGAGATAAATAAAACAGAACAAAATAGACAAGGCGGATGATGACTGTTTGCCTAGAGACTCAGAAACTGCTGAAGGGGGAAGCCCTGCTCGGAAGGTGACAACCACTACACACGGCCCTGGTGGAAAGTCAGGAAGATGTCTCAGAAACAAAGAGAAATACACGCTGTTCTATTATTGTCCATATTCAAGCAACTTATGTGGCTCTGTTAGAAAGGCTGGGACTCTGTCAGTGATAGACACACGAAAGCTCAGCAGAATAGAGAGGAGGAGAGCTTGGATAAGGAAGGAAATGAAACCCTGGTGCACTCCACACTCCCCCAGAGCTGATTTACCGCTCGTAACATTGATGCTGACAAACAAATAGGATTGTGTGGGAGGAGGGAGGATGTTTAAGAACATTATGAAAATGCTAGATCATTTTGTAAGACATGAGAGGACTAGAAAATAAAGTAAATGGAGAAAACTGCAATATAGACATAATATCAGAAATACAAAAATAAGTATGCTTAAAAGTAAGTATTATTAAAAATAAAGATTTGAAAACATTTGCCTTAAATCACAAAAAAGATTGAGAAAGTTGGAAGACACTGTTTTTGTAATATTCTGTGACTCAAAATTATGTTCATATATTCATTTGATAAAAATTGATATTGAATTTTTTTACTATTTTGGGGCGAGATAGACTCTCTCTATGTAGCCCAGGCTGGTCTGAAACTGATGATCCTCCTGCCTGTTTTTCAAGTGCAGAGACTAGAGATGTGTACTGTGACAGATAAGGTTGGAGTTTTTAAAAGACTAATAATTTAAATTAGGTATGGTGGCACCTGCCAGTGAATTCAGCATTTGAAAGGATGAGGAGTTCAAGGTCATCCATGGCTACTTAGTGAGTTTGAAGCCAACATGGGATACACAAATCTCTTCTTTAATCTAATATAAAAATGTCCTTGACTTATTTTTAAAGATAAAGCTGGGGACAGTAATCTGGCTCAGTAGGTAGTGGTGTTTGCCTCACCTGTCCTGATCACCCAAGTTCCCTCCCCAGGACCTATATAGAAAGAGAAAGACAACTCCTATAGGTTGTCCTCCAACCTCCGCTTATGTGTCATGGCAAGTACACACAGACACACATACAAGATCAATAAATAGTCTATTTAAATGAAAGTAGGTGTTTATAAAGGATGTAAAGGAGAACACATTGCTGAATGTAGTACCTCTTGCCTATAATGCCAGCACTCAGAAAGCTGAGGGTTGCCCTGAGCTAGAACCTTAGAGTGAGTTCTCTTAAAAACTCTGGTCAATACTAAGCCAGGTGTGCTGGGACATGTATGTAATCTTAGACATTTGAGAAGTAGAGGTACCTTCATGAACTATATAGTGTTCATATGTCATTATTATATAACATACAATATGCTTTTTAAAAGATTTATTATCTTTATTTTATGTGTTTGAGCATTGCCTGAATGTATATATGTATGTGTACCATATGCATGTCTGGTGCTCAAAAATACCAGAAAAGGGCATTAGATTCCCTGAACATTTCATTAAAGATAGTTGTGAGCTTTATCATCTCCATGTAGGTGCTAGGAACCAAACCCAGGTCCTCTGTAAGAACAGCACACACGCTCCTATTTGAGACAGCTATGTAACACTATGTAACTCTAACCAACTTGGAACATGCTATGTAGAACAGGCTGGACTCAATTTCAAAGATATCTGCCTGCCCTGAGTACAGGAATTAAAGGTTTACCCCTACACACCCAGCTCTAGGGTATATCTTTCACATTTAAAAATGTTTTCATTCATTTTAAGACTAGTTACTTTTATTTCTCATGTAATATGAATGTTTTGCCTGCACATAGGAATGTGCATCATGTGTTTGCTTGTGCCCACTCAGGCCAGAGAGGGCACCAGATCCTCTAAATCCAGAGTTCCAGATGGCCATGGTAGCTGCTCGGAACAGAACCTGGGTCCTCTGGAAGAGCATCAAGCGCTCTTAATCAACTAGCATCCTCCCCAGCCCTAACGTCAAACATTTTAATTACCCTTGAAATGGTTCAACTGATGTCTTTTAAATTGGTACACCTCATTCCTTCCGGTGTTTTTTATTACTGTGCAGGGGTTTGAATCTGCATTGGACTTCATTTTCCCTCTATAGGAACAGTTGCCATTAGCATCCTATGGAGAAAGTTTGAATTCTTTCAGCTTTTAACGTAAAAAAAAAAAGTATAAAAATAGGCAACATTGGGAAATAGGAAGAAATAGGGAAAAGGAAGGAAAGCTCAACTTATTAAAAGATCTCCACACACTATGCAACAAGCACCATAGGAGCCGTGATACGGAACAGAAAAGTTTGAACATGAGCAGTGGCTAGACCTCTTCAGCTCCAACCTGTCAAGCAGAGAAGACAAGCACTGAATGGTGGAAGAACTAGAATAAAAAAAAAAAAACCCAGACTTCCATAATAAAACCACCTGTTGAAAAATTATTAAACCTGTCAGCTATGGGAAGAAAGTACAGAGTTACAGGCAAAACCAATCTAATTTCTAAGTTCCAGCAACAGAATAGTAGATGGGAAAGGTCTCTTTTTTTTTGTTTGTTTGTTTGGTTGTTTTTTCTGAGACAACCTTTCTCTTTGGAATTCTGACTGTCCTAGAACTCACTCTATAGACCAGGCTGGTGTCAAACTCAGAAATTTACCTGCTTCTGCCTCCTGGGTGCTGGGATTAAAGACATGGGCTACCACCTCCCAGCAGGAAAAAAAAATGTCATTTTTACTTTTAAAACACCAGTAAATTTCTAATTTTATGAGAAATCCCCATACTGATATCCAAAGGGGGTGTAACAATTTGCACTCCCACCAGCAATGCAGGAGTGTTTTTTTTTTAACCCCACAACCTCTCCAGCATAAGCTGTCATCAGTGGTTTTGATCTTGGCCATTCTTACAGGTGTAAAATGGAATCTCAGGGTTGTTTTGATACTTCATCATGACCCAGTAATACCACTTTTGGATATATACCCAAAGAATGCTCAATCGTACCACAAGGACATATGCTCAACTATGTCCATAACAGCATTATTTGTCATAGCCAGAACCCGGAAACAACCTAAATACTCCTTGACCAAAGAATGGATAAGGAAAATGTGGTACATTTACATAATGGAGTACTACACAGCAGAAAAAAATAACCACATCTTGAAATTTGCAGACAAATGGATGGATCTAGAAAGGAAAGACAAGCCCACAAACGCACATGTGTACACGTGCGCAGGAAAACTGGGTTTGGGTAATCTGGGCTCTCTGCTAGAGAAACCACAGCACACAGGAGGCTCAGCATGCTCCTTAGATAGATTAGATTGATTAGACCGTGAGGTTTTCTTATATGGCTGAATAAGGAGGTGGGGCTATTACGTGCAGATAAACCGCCGGCAGGGAACACAGATGGATCAGGGAGGCAGATTTAACTCATCTCAGTAGGAGCAGTCTCTGTAGGGGAACAATTTTTAAGCCATAAACACTTGGGGGAAGAAACGTACAGTGGACATTTTGTGCACACACTCTCAACATTTACACTTGGCCCTGAGGAAAGTCTTCCCATTTCCTCCTGGGTCTGAGACTAGGGTCCTTGACATGTGCCCATGTCAAGAGCACATATTCACTCAGGACTTACACACTAAGGGTTTTTTGTATTCCCAATAGCTATCCAACAGAAAGTGCATAGGAAAAAAAAAAAAGACGGAGAGCAGAGGGAGAAGCCCAGGATAGACCCTCATCAGCAGTCTCACAGGGTAAGCCGGTGGGAAAGGGTGAGCCATCCTAAGCTGGACGTGAGCAGCAGAAGACATGCGATATTTGCCTTTCTGAGTTTGGGCCACTTCATTTAAATAATGCTTTTCAGATTCACCCATATTCTTGCAGACTTCATAACTTCACTTTTCTTTATAGCTGAATAAAACTCCACTGTATGTACATACCACATTATCATTATCCATCCACCTACACATGGGCATCTAGGCTGGTTCCATTTCCTTGCGGTGCATATAAGTGTTGACAGTTTTATTTTTTCCAAATTTTTTGAGCTAAGGATCTACATAATGCTTGCTTACATTGTGCAAACACAATATTTTGCTTGAGTTTGGAGAATGGCTGAATGTCATCTCAAAGCTCTTCTATTTACATGCAGTCATTGTCTGTTTGCTGTATTTGTCGTGAGTCTTCCGTCCTAATTTTAACATCCTTGTTATCTACGCATTCCCAAACCAGAAGCCTGAGAAATTTATCGTCTGGAACAGTGACAAACACGCGCGCTTTCTCCAAGAACACTGCTTTGTACTCCTGCCTTTCATCCAAAGATACCGAAGTCATTAAAATAATCTCCTTTACAAGAGTTATCAAACTGGGATGAGAGGAAGAGAAAGACAAGGCTAGATGTCCAAGGACCTTCAAGATATGAAAAACCTTTTGGAAAATTGATATCATTTACCAAGTGAATGCTCAGAAATAGTCGATTCCATTGGTGCTATGTAAGCCATGGAGAGATGACTAGGGATAGAGGAAAATACAGCTGATTGGCTGAGTTGTCACTGTGCCCCCAGACTGTGGGGCTCTTACAGCAGGACACGTTTAGAAGAAAAAAGTCTACAGAAATGGCATTTAGTGTCACAAAAACGTACTTTTCCCATCAGTGCCTGAGAAGACATGACCAGAGAACCAACAGTCACAGTTCGCTCTGCTAAAAGCTCCTCCATGGAACCTTAAGAAGAGATAATGAAATTTCTCTGTGATATTAGCCATTGCATTAAGAAAGCACGCTATACGCACTTATTAAAGAGTCTGCTTGGACACACACTGGCATTCATGTTGTAAGCTTTCATTTAAAGGTATCATTTAGTACAGGGCCTTTCAGAGATGCTCACCCCTGTAGCCTTGGTTACTTTTCTCAAGTCATTAACCAGTTATTTACTCCTCCAGATACAGCCAGTCTCTCTATAGCCACAAAAAGACATCGACATTATTTATTTCCTTCCTAATACCCCCTTTACTCTAGACTCAGAACTCAGCCCAACATGAACAAATGGGAGGTCTAGACAACGTTCACCAGCAGGCCAACCCCAATCCCATTCTTTGTACTTTGCTGAAGCTTCCATCTCCCACCCTAAAGGTCCAAGGGCTGAGGGTGTCTCCAGCCTGCACAGGAACTGGGAAGACTTCCAGGAGGTGGGGTCATCTGGAAGGAAGATCTCCCACCTATGTATGTGGAGATATATGGACCATTTAAACACAGGTCAAAGGCCACAGAGCCCAATGACCATGAGCTAAAACCTGAAACTATGGGCCGAATAGAGCTCCTTCTTTACGTAACTGGTTGCTTCAGGTACTTTGTCATAGTAACAAAGACAACATCTTGGAAAACAAATTACTTATGATTGTGCTTCAAAAACAAAGTCAAAATCCTGCTTTCGTCTTTCTAAAATGACCCTTTTGTTGTAAATCCTTTATGGATGACACAGCATAATCCTCAAACTGAAAGTCACCTTCTCTTTTTGCCCTTGTTTTTCCATTTCTCTGGCAACAGGGAGATGGGGTTGACGGTTTGTAAATAAGTACCAAGGGGAGCACAGCATTGGGGACAGTTTATTTTCAGTTTCCTAGTTTGCTGCACACAGTAGGTCATCCCGTGCAATCTGCTGGTTCACTGCACAGGGTAGGTTCCTTCTGGGCTGCACTATGCTGAGAGAAGTGTGGTCACCACAGCTTTATTATTTTCAGCACATCTTCCCTTGTCTTAATTATAGTGTTAGGGATGCTTAAATCACTGCCATTTTTCTGTCAATTGCTGTGTCCTTTTTGCTCAGCCATTTTGCCACCGTTCTTACCTTAAATGGAAAGTAATTGTTACTAAGAATTGAACTTGAATGAAGGAGTATCCTTCTCTTACTTCTGACACTTAAAAACATTTTTTTTTTAGTGACAGAATCTTGCTATGTAGTGCAGTATGTTCTCTGTCTTCCAACTTTCCTAAGTCCTCCTAACTTCAGCTTCCCAACCACGGCGATTACAGGCAGGTGTCACTCACCACAGTTGGCAATTCTTCATTCTAGTTTACTTATTATTATTGTGTGTGTCTGTGTGATGCATTTTATGGTAACCAAAGCTGAGAGAAACCAAATAAGAACACACAGGCCTGGGGTACTTAAGAGTGGGAGGTGAGCCAGGGGGTTCCAGAACATAAAGCCTTCACAGGATGGAAGGACAGGGCAGGGCTTAGAGGAAGGGATGGACAGAGGAAAGTGAAGAGAACTCCACACAGAGTGACTCAGAGAGAAAGGCCCTGCCTGCTTTCACTGGCCTCCTGGGCTGACTGCCACAGAGCCGCCAATATCTGGGGAGAAAGACACTTGGGGAACGAACTCTGTGAACTTTAAGTTGCCACAAAGCCAATCTAATGACACTGGGTAGTAAAGGAAATGTATGGCAGAAAAAGGGGGGCAAGTTCCCAATGGAACCTTTTCCAGTAGACAAAGGGGGACAAAGAGTCAAGAGCGGAGACAGAAAAGTCATGTGAACTCTCAAAGGTTAAGAGTTAAAATAATATCAATATGTGTCATGTTTCAGAAGTTTATAAAATTTTCCTTTTCCTTTCCCTTCTCTTTTCTTCTCTCTCTCTCTCTCTCTCTCTCTCTCTCTCTCTCTCTTTCTTTCTTTTTTTGAGACATGATCTTATCTAGCTCAGGCTAGCCTTGAACCTAGAGCCTGCTGCCTCTGCCGACCGGATATTGTGCCTACACAGCACACAGGTGTCACTGTCCGGCTCTATTTCTCTTGCTGTGGCAAATACTCAGAGAAGACGCAGCATAGGAGAGAAATGGATTTAGATGGCTTTCGATTCGAAGTTCCAGCCCATTATTTCTGGGAAGTAAAGGCAGGAGCTCAAGCAGCTGGACACAGCTCATCCCCAGTGAAGATCAAAAAGAATAAAAGCTCCCACGGCTGCTTGCTATCAGCTAGCTTTCTCCTCTCTTACACTGTTGTGGACAGAACAGCCCAGCCTAGAAGAGGCTGGGTGCCCCTACTTCAATTAACATGACAATACTCCCCACCCCTAACACACACACACACACACACACACACACGACCTTAAGTGAGGTTGATCTAGATAATTCCTCTCCAAACATCTCTTCCCAGATGACTCTAGGCTGTGTCAAGCCGACAGTTAAAACTAACTGGTACAACCATCATGTCCAGTTTTCCATCAGTGCTACATCCCCATCTCTGAGATGCTTACGTATGTAAACTACCGTGTGAATTGCCCATGCTAAAAAATAGGAGTGGTGGGGTGGTACTGGGAGGATGATCTGTTGTTGTTTTCCTGCAAATGTTGGGAAGCAAACACTGGGCCTTACACATTCCAAGTAAATATTCAGGGTTCCTAAAGTGACAAAAGTTCCCCCCAAATCTGCAAGTGCCCTCAAATCACAGAACAAGAGTACAAATTCATGATTCTTCTTGGAGACCTCAGAAGTCAAAGCATGTAAATGACATCAACTGTCCTGTTCTGTAGAATCACATCAGGGTTTGTTTATGTGGCCGAGGCCAGGGCTTGAAAGGTCTGCAGCGTTTAGACCCCTGATCATTTTCGCTAGATTATTCCAGAGTTTAACCTGCTCCAGTTCTCTCTGGCTGAACAGATCATGCTCGCTATGCAAATGCTTCTTCAGGACTGAATGCCGCTGGGGAGGAAGGAAACCATTGAAAAGCATCCCTGTGCTGCCGGGGAACAAAAAGCCATCACATCCCCATCAAAGAAAAGAGAATCCTTTTGCACCAGAAATCCCAGGGTCTAGCAGCAGAAAATCAACTCTCCTTACTTTTTAATCCTTGCCCAATAAGAGGGAGCAGGCGAGGGTGGGGATGGGGTGGAAAGCCTTTCAAATGTGCGGCTTTCGTTACATCAACCACACAACCTTCAGCCCGTCTCACTCTTTCGGTTATCATCAACTATTTCAAAAGGTATCTGATTTTCAATTCAAAGGAAGGCATAGTGGGTGGCCTACCAAGGCACAGAATTTCAGTTTGTAAGATGCCCAGAGCCAATGCATGCTCAACCACTCCTTTAATACCGTGCCATCACACCATGACAGCCCACCCTCTCTTGACAGGGCACCCTCTGCAGCCACTGTTCTC